>CM053605.1:70393008-70703007 GCA_028646535.1 Procyon lotor | reverse complement strand
AGGTAACCATATTTGAGCCCCAATCTGCCTTCCTTTTTGAAATCACCAAGCCGCTGAGAGCAAACATTATGAGGATATAAAGTACAAACATATTCATTCACCATGTGTTCTTACATTGTTCTCTATTTCCTTCCTCTGATCCTATGGGATTCCTCTTTCACTTTTATCCCTCCCTGCCATTTCAATGCACCCACTACCTCCTCTCCACTGTCTACCCTCTTCTTTCTTACCTCTCTCCGATGTTTCTTCCCTTTCTTTACATCACTGAATGTTCTCAAAGCAGAGATAATTAAGCTAATAAGTTTGACTTGAGGAACAACATCAAAAGCCTTTCTTAACCATGATTCCTCATCTGAATTACAGAACACAGGAGCGCTTGGGTGGTTCGGTTGGTTAAGTTTCCAACTATTGATTTCAGCTCCAGTCTCGATCTCAGGGTCCTGAGATCAAGCCCCCCATCGGGCTCCATGCTCAGCACTGAGTCTGCTTGTCCCTCTCTCTCTGATCCTGCCCCTGCTCACATGCTCTCACTCACTTGCTCGCTCTCTCTCTCTCTAAAATAAATAAATCACAGAACACAGAGACTTGTTTTCAAGTCTCCCCAAAATGGCACATAGATAGTATTATTCTAAATGCGTCAGTGAAAAAAAGTTTATTTGTTTCACAGAGTGGACGTTTAACCTTTTCTCAGAAAAGGATACCCTTTTACCTAGACAGTTAGTAAGAAATCAGTGGAAATTAATGGCTTTTGCCACTTCTATACATATAATTTAGAAGTAGTGAGAAGTCAAATTCACATTAAAAAGTAGAAAGCAACTCTGATAAAGAAATAAGAGAAAACAAAAAAAAAAAAAAGAAAGAAGGAAGAGAAAATGAAAACAAGTGTTAGATTTAGCAATAAACCCAAATAGTAAGGGAATCCGGTCATTCTCATAGACTAATCTTATGACATACACATACCACCTGTGCTGTTGTTTTTTTTTTTTTTAGTATTTCCTTTAAATATCTTCATTTTTTTCTACCTAAATTTATTTAAAAGACACCTTAAATCATTACCAGAAATGGAAAACCAGTATCATTTATACCAAACAATGTTATATTAAACATTGTTATATTAACATCTCTCTATATGCTATTGCAGTCAAAGGCTGAGACTTCCTCTTTTTGTTTCAAAGGTAGTGGTGTTAAAGAATTACTAGTACCCAGCTAAGCCTGTCTCCTTTACATAATCAGAAAAATGGAAAGAGAATTGGAAAAAGCATAACTTTCTATGTGATTCCATTTTATGAACTGTAGGGCTCCAGCCCCATCTAAAATCATTTTGACCAACGCCATGCTACTCAACTCACTCTGGAAAATCCTGTATTAAGAAAATCAGTCAACAAATACTGAGCCCCATGATTTTCATTGCACTGTACTTGGAATTACAAAGTCTCTGGATAAAGAGCCGATATTCTAATTTTGGAAGACCTACTCCACTACAATATGGCAGATGCTCAAAGTCAACTCCATCTGGCTCCTTAGAAGGTATATAAAACCTTGCTACACGTAACTCGTTTCAAGTCTCAAGGACCCCAGGAAAAGAAAAAAGTGGTTGCCTAAACAAAATCCAGCTGCACAATAAAATTTCTAAGTCCAAGTGCTAAAGAAGGGGTTCCAAAGCAAGGGCTGCACAAGTCAAATTTGAATATTAAGTTCATATAACTAGTCTTTGATGACATAGATCATTTCCATGAATCTCATTATAAGCCAAAATTCTGAACTAAAATTATCTTATGTCATAGCTTAGCCCAGGGAAAAACTTACTTCTCTTGCTCTCCTTCCTCAGTCCTTTCTATTACTCAGAGATGATACGTGGTCAAATAAAGACAAACAAGAAAATTCCAATAAAAAAACTTAAGGTAAAACTTATTCTTCCTCCTCACAATTATTCCTATAATAACTAGAAACACAAACACAGGGATCATTATATTTCAGCAATTGTCATGGTGACAAAGTAATGCCAGACAGCTGCATATGATGCTTTTTAATGTTTTTATTTGTTAAAATAGCTTAAACACTGTTTGGATCCTTTTGCTATTCAGTTGACTTCATGTTACAATGCCAAAGAGCCTCAGACTTTTTGAAGTTCCCCACACTAACAGGGTCCACATGTATAAATAAGGAAAGCAAACCTCACAGCTCGGGGGTTTGTAGCCCTGGATCTCACTCCCACAATGATTGAAAAATTCCCAACTTGATTAACTTTCAGAGCCCATAAAGTGCTTTGAGCACCTCCAAGAAAGATGCTATATAAATACAAAGTATTATTATTAGGGGGCACTGGAATTTATTAACAGCTTAGTTACTCCATCAGTCTCTTGGCATTAGATTCTGTTCTGGCTTACACAAATCCACCTGTGGGAATGAAACAAAATTCAATACAACGATTCAATAAGCCACCCTCCCTCGGATAATAAAGAATGCAAAGATAGCCTCATTAGCCAGAAATAATGAACCTAGTGTGCTATCTCGGCCTCTTGACCCAACTACTCCTCGTAAGTACAGTCATGCTTAGCCACTCCAGGGTTGGCCTCTCCCAGTTACTCTGTCTGGTGATACCTTTGGCAAGCCATGACAGTTACTCTCCATGATGTCTACTGAAACAATGAATGCAGCCCAAATACTCTCTATTTCCTAATTTGTTCTGTTCTCACCCCATAGCTTAGCTGAACTTTAATGGCTCACCCTTTTCTTACAGACATTTCGGGATGTAGTGATTTTTATAACTTTAGTATCAACTATCAAACATCATATTTTATTTGCCAATTAAGTAAGCGATATCTATTGATTTTCTATAGTAACAAAGAAAAACTCTCCCATGCACACTTTCATATGTAAGGTATTGTGCTATGTATTGTACCGGATAGAAGGAAATACAGAATATAAAACACATCCACGGACTGAAGGTTAAATTAAAGAAGTGAGATGTATGCACCCAGAAAGATGATCAGCAATATAAAGCAGGTAGTTCTTTCTTCCTGAATGATGAAATAAGACATAATATTAATTATAAGTGAGTTTCGCAGCAGGAGGTCTATAAGTGAAATAGAGCGATGCATAGCCATAGTCCTGCTGGGACCAAACTGGTGGTCCTGAATGCCAGGTTTCCATTAAAATCACCTGGAGGGTTTTAAAATAATACTGTTGCCTGAGCCCCACCCCAAACCAATTATATTAGAACCTCTGGACGTAGATCCCAGGCATAGCATTTTTAAAAGCTCTCTAGGTAATTCGAATATGCAGCCAAGGTTGAGAAACACTGGGCAAGACTCTGAAGGAATCATTTGGACAGAATAGCAGTAGGGACTACACAAAGTTGAAGGAAAGCCCCGCAGGTGACTGGGAAGGTGAATTTGGGGAATGGTGAGGCAAGCCAGGGCAGAGGGCAGAAGATTCTGATAAAGGAGCAGTAAGGAATAGCACAAGGGAGAAGGTCTGGGTTGATGCATGGAGGGATTTAAAGTCCAGAAACAAGCTTGACTAGTTACTTCTTCCTTAGCCATAGTCATTCTGGCCCTAATCTCTGCCCCAGATGTTAGACTTTTTAATATTTAAAAAAAAAATTTTTTTTAGGAACACCTGAGTGGCTTAGTCATTTAAGCGTCTGCCTTCAGCTCAGGTCATGATCCCAGGGTTCTGGGATCGAGCCCCACACAGGGCTCCCTGATCAAGGGAAACCTGCTTCTCCCTCTCCCACTCCCCCTGCCTGTGTTCCCGCTTTCGCTGTCTCTCTCTCTCTCTCTCTGTCAAATAAATAAATAAATAAAATCTTTTTTAAAAATCTTTTTATTTAAAATTGCGCCCTACCTATCTCTAGCCTCTTTACTTTTCTAGACTGACTCTCTCCCAGTTCAACCACTCCTCTAAAGACACTCAAGCGTTCTAAAAACAGGGGAAAGTTGGTGTTGGGGATGTGGCCCTCCTTCAAGCTCAGTGCTGGATACTTTCTGTGTGATGCTGAGACACCCTGGCACTTTTGTATTCAGGTCACTTTTCAGCATACATATGGAGCTTTTAGTCAACTAGAGCCTTTAAAGTTGGGTGGATGCTGTTTTATCTTGCTTTGTTTTAATAAACCACACGGTTGTTCTTTGTATGTGCAGTCGATTATTTTGTTTTTAACTGCACAACTTTGCATTCATCTCTGTTCTGTCTCAGCATATTTGTTTTGGCCCGCTCTTCCAGCCTCCTTCCTTGAAAGTTAATTGTGTTTGATTAACATGATCTGAATGTGTCTATTGCCAAGTGCCAAAGTGAAGTGTTCATTAGCCCTTTAGTGAGATGCACAAATTACTCCACCAAACAGTAAGAAACCAATTTGGACTCTTGGGAATAATTTAACTCAAGTCCAAGACACATCTACGCCATTTTCCTGGTATTACTGCCACCTAAACAATTTATATTAAGGAGAGAAAGCAAGGAATCAATGTGCTAAACAAGGAAGTGAGGAATCTGAAGGTGAGAGCTTCCCATATGACTTTCTGTAAACTTGGATGGCGCCAACTTCATCCACACTGCCTCTGTTGAAGCCCAACATGCGATGGCAATGTTGGCCCTGAATCCTCCTTCTGCCCTTTAGAGTCTTTATTGCCATACACTGGTCTCTTTCATTCCAAGATCCCAAGTCTTACCGTCTTATTTATTATAAGCGTCTTCAAAATCAAATCTACAGGAAATGTGATTTCTGTTGGGAGGACAGATTAGAGAAAAGCACTCTCTCCAATTAGCACTACCTTCCAAATAACAAGCCCCATCCTCCTCTGGACTTAGGTTTGGCCAGCGCCCACCTTCCTCCACCTGTACACCAGAAATTTTATTGACCTACTTTCCTCAGCATAGCTAATAAAAAGTTGTGCCATCCAGATACAACATGGCCTGCAAATGTGTTTTGTTCTGCAAGTTGCATGGGACAGCCTTGCATTTTCTAAAGCTCAGGAGCCACATACCTCCAAAGTTTGCATCTCAGTTACAGTTAAGAGAATTCTCTGTATTTGCAAGAGATGCTACTGTTTACTTGGCAAGATCATTTCCTTCAATAAATAACATAATCCAAAGAACAGGAGTTCTTTTTGTTCCTGTTAATTTTCTACTGTGTTCTTCTGAAATATGGAACAAGAAAGATTAAAGAAAATATGAAGCATTGGAGCCTTTGGAGCCTCGCAGAGCTCAGAAATATACCTGAGCATGACCTCACACTGACGGCTGAGCTGTGTGTGAACGTGCTCGTATGTGAGTGTGTTCTCAAGTGTACATATTGGAGGTGTTGTGTAGCCTAAGACTGACTCACGCTTCACTTCTTTGAACAGTGACAGCATAGGACAGTGAAGGAGGAAGGAAAAGAGCTTTGGACACCCAAACCATGAAGACAAAAGGCTACTTCACATTCCACCAGGAACACAGGAGATGGGGGAACTGGAGAGTCCCAAGGCACCAAGCATTTCACGGTCCCATTCTGCAGCTTCCCAAAGTGTTCATCGTGCTTACCTTTCCCCCTTTGCTGATCCTACTAATGGTAGCACTTAGCATTTCTAAAACACTTTTCATCTTCAAAGTACTATATGAACATTACCTAATTAACTAACATTAACGAATTATAATTAAACTTGCCCTGGGCTCACAAATCAGAAGAACTTTAGGAAGGGATGGGGGAGGAGAAAGAAAAGAAGAAAAGCTTTCTAGCCAGACAGGTTTTCCAAGTTTTCTCAGATGAAATTTTGATTCAAATTATCACAGATTTTTAAACAATTCTTGAGACGATCTAATAGGCCTTCTTTGTTTCCCAGTGTTTAAATATGGATGAGAATGGTAGTAAACAGTCTCTAGAAATGAAAATTGTCATGCTTAGACCAACTTGCAGTAATAGAAGAGTTTAAATGACAATTAAAAGGTGCCTCTCTGAAGCAACATGCTCTAAAGTATTGAGCCAGAGAGATTTCTTTTCCTAGAGCAACCTCCCCATTTCTCACACACACACACACACACACACACACACACACACACACACACACTCCCTGCTGAGTGGCGTCAGAATTCTGACTTCCAAGGTTTAAGTGCAGTGAGCTCAGTGTCCTAACTCACAAGCCTGTTTCAGACATTTTAATGTATCTATTGAATTTCCTTTTTATTAACCTTAGCAAAAACTTTCAGTAATATTATAACCCAAGATCAAATAAAGCATCCTGTTTCCATAATTCCTAGACAGAAAAGCCATATAATCAAATGAGTCTATTTGGATGCTTATTTTCTGTACATTACACTTATCTAAATTTATACTTGGAGGAGCGGGTGGGGAGATAGGGTTTAAGGCCTCTTAAAACTTCTCTCTCGTTTTCATTCTAGAAATGTCTAAATGAAATATGCAGCTACGCCTGACTGGAAGCCACCTCTAGGACTTAATTCTAGTCAGAACATGCTCAGACTGTTCTCAAGTATTTGCTTTGGTAACCCGCAAGCTTAGTATTATATCAAAAATAATGTTCCTCTTTATATAAACTCCTCTTAAAATGTCAGTGTTTAGTAGGGCAGCTGTGAAAAACGTGGCAATAATTGCATAATTTATCTTGTTTTTTTTTTTTAATTCACACTGTTTGCATTGGTGAAATCATTCCATTTCCATCACTAAAGCAGACCTTCAAAATGTTATAGAGAAATCATCGCAACAGGCCGTTATCCCTCTAGGTTTTCTGGCTTTAAAGTCCTCCCCGCCTGGAAGGGATGAGATCTTCACCCCTGGGTGAGCTAGGAGAGACTGGTCCAGCTCAGGGCACATTGGTTACTCTCAGAAGCGGCTTATCGATCAGTTAAGATGATGTGTGCCATTTATCTCTGCTGAATTTGATCTTTTTCTTGTTCTCCTCCAACCTCAATGTAATGAGAGCCTGCGGGCCGGTACTTGGCAGATCTTATGCACTGAAGTCCCTTCCACCTCCCTATTCCACGTGTGCCTCCCTGCTGAAGATTCACTTCAGCTTTCCCCTCTGTACATGCAGTATCTGAGATGAGAGAGGGTATGGGCGTAAACGAAAGCTCAAAGCACCATCGAAATGTCATCCACAAAGAGGCCAGAGCATCTCATCTTGTGCTGGATATTCGTAGTTATTCAAATATGCCACTTACCTTCTGCTTTGCAAAGACACAACAGCCATATTGGAGGGTTTTGCTCTCTTAAGAAGACTTCTGTTTTGATTTTTTTTTTTTTTAACAGCAGAATTAATTCAGTGCTTAGAAAGTGTCTGATATCAAAGAAAAAAAATGTGTGGATTATACAAAACTCAACATGTCAGATTATAAGAGGGATGATCCCTTAGGCCCCCCCATCACGGGCCTCTTTCAGAAATATGAGACAAATAAAAGGGACCGCAGAATAATCAAAAGAAAACATAATTTTAAAAAGGATATTTAAAACCCTTTCTCCATAAGGCCAGTGACAGGTGCCACTTTTATTTGCTAGCCTGAAGCAAAATCACCTAAGAACCCATAACACTCACGGAATCTATCTTTATTTTTCAGCTTCTGCCAGGGAGGTTCTACAAGTCCTCCTGGTATCTTCTGAGAGCCTGGTACACAATGCGTACAAATCTTCAAAAGCTTCTTCTGCTACTTTAATCCCACAGAGACATTTATTCACTACTGATGAAAACCGAATTTGTGAGTCCAGCCTATTTGCAGAATCCAAAAGCTCATTCACCCCTTGATAACTGCTCTACATGATTCCAGTTTCAAATGGCATCAGATCTGTCCATGCAACAAACAGCTTGATACCGTGAGACCTTCCTCAAACATTCTTCTATGTAGAGAAAAAAAGGAAAGACTTTGTACACCATCGGTACTGAGCTTGACAATACATAATGAGCCACAAAGATCTGGTGGGCAAAGGTAATATAAGCCCAGTGTAAATATTTGGAGGCCAAAACTTGCTGGGCATAGGTTCAAGACAGAAGTGTATCACGAAATGTTTTTACATTATTTGAATTTCTATACTCAATGCTGCGTAATTCCTGCTAAAAAACTCATGGAGCTGTGATATGCTGAGTCCCCACCTTTGTTTGATCTGCGCCGCTTGAGAGAGAAAGAGGACTCTAATTAGAAGTTGAGTTTGAAGAACTTTTTCCGAATAAAAGTAAAATAACTTCAAAAAAAAAAAAAAAGAGGGGCACCTGGGTGGCTCAGTGGGTTAAAGCCTCTGCCTTTGGCTCAGGTCATGATCTCAGGGTTCTGGGATCGAGCCCCACATCGGGCTCTCTGCTCAGTGGGGAGCCTGCTTCCTCCTCTCTCTCTGTCTGCCTCTCTGCCTACTTGTGATCTCTCTGTCTCTGTCAAATAAATAAAATCTTTAAAAAAAAAAAAATGAAATCGTCATCTTCCAAAAAGAAACAAGTCTCAAGATCAAGGCTGTTTGGGGGTTTTAAAGCAGAGAAGGGCTCCATGTATAAAGTGGCTAGCAATGGAGGAAAGATCAATTTATAAATTTCATTTTTCAGAACAAACTATCTAAAAACCCAGAATATCTGAATAACCCACACATCCCATTTGCCAAGATTGTCCCCTAAAAGGGACTTCATGCTTAGAACCTCCTTCAACCTACAATTCGCATCAAAGCAGAGAACAGAAGCCCAGCCAGGGAGTCATGCACAGAATAAGGGAAATGGAGGACATGGATTCATGTTTAGTAAATGAACTAAGACAATCTCTGTAATGACTGTTACATTTCATTTGTGTACTCCAAGCAAAATCTGTTAAAAATAAATTATATATGTTTAAACTGGAAGTGTTCCTAGCATAATGGTATAAGGTACCCAGGGCTAAATTGAAATGATCATTCTAAAACTACAAAAATCTCAGGAACATAAATTATAATTTCACGGTATGCCTTGAAATGGTAGTTTTGCAATAAAATTAAAATATATATTCTCAGTGTTTGTCTGGCAAATGCAAATACATGAAACAAACATGGTTAGTAAATGAACCAACAATTTGCTACATTTGGAGAAATCTGTTTTTACACTGAATACTTCAATTGGCAAAAACCTAAAAATTTTATCTTTCTAAAGGAATTACCATTGGTATAATTCATGCAATGGTTCCAAAATGATCAGTGAATAGTAACAATAGAGATTTGCTGTTGCAAGAAAGAAAGAGAGAGAGAGGAAGAAGGAGGGAAGGAGGGAAGAGGAAGGGAAGGAGGGAGAAAAGGCAGGGAGGGAGGCAGGAAACGGAAGGAGGGAGAGAGAGAGAAAAGAAAGAAAGAGAGGGAGGGAGGGAGAGACGGAGGAAGGAAGGAAGGAAGGAAGGAAGTAAGGAAGGAAGGAAGGAAGGGAGGGAGGGAGGGAGGGAGGGAGGGAGGGAGGGAGGGAGGGAGGAAATACTCTTTCTACAGTTATTTTCTTTGTTACAGGTACACAGACATCAAACAAGGGCAAACCCAAACCAATTCAATTTCCCTAGCAAAGGATCAAATAGAGGTAAAACTAGAGGTTAGAATTACAAAACAAACAAAAACCAACCTTAAATTAAGAAGACATACTGCCCAGATGGTTTTTGCTTTCTTCCTACCTATCTTGTTTGCAAGTGTTGGTGGACAGCCCAAGGGCTAGGAAAGCTCAAATTGGGATTGCTAGAGCCCTAGCAAGCCGTCCATTCAACCCCTGCCATCCCAAGAGCTTCCTGATGTAGGTCAGCAATTCTGGTTTTTAAATGTAAAAAACAATCTTGCTTGGCTCATTTTTGGGGTAATGACACAAATTTAGTATTCTTGCAATGGAAAACTTGCTTGGAAGTTCCTTCATTGTTTTTTTCTTTCTCAAAAGTGCATCCTATTGTACCAGCTGCTCTTCTCTGAAGGAACACTTGTGTCTTGACCAGATAAACAGGCCAGATCACACCAGAATCGATTCTATTTTTTAAAAAAGATATTAGTTCATTTAGAAGATGCTGATTTATTATTGCTGATATTTCCTGAGTTCTGCACCAACCAGGTACAGACATCCGCACTATTTGATCACATAGATCCACTTATTTATGTGGGGGCTGGGTGGGGGGGGGTCTCAATTAGCATACTTGTTTGATCTTTCCTTGAAAAGTCTTACGACCACTGTGTTTAAAATTCTGTGTAATTCTATCTATTGAAGCACTCTTTGCCAGAGTCAACAGTGATTGAAGAGAGCAGGAAGCTGCTAATGTGGAGACCAACATTCAGGGTCCCAGCTCCTACTGACTGCCAGTGGGGTTTGGGCCATTAAGTTCACACCCTTTTCTTTTTCTTTTTTTTATTAATTTAATTTAATTTAAATTTAATTTTTTTTTTTTCCCAAATAAGCTCACACCCTTTTCACCTCAGGATCACCATCTATAAAATGAGGAGGGTTGGCTTGTTACAAATACTGAAGGCAGAATATCCGAATAGCAAGGCCTCTGATCAGTGAAGTGAGGAAAATGACTGAATAAGTTCCTTTTTTTTTTAAGACTTCATTTTTTTGAACAGTTTTGGGTTCACAGCAAAACTGAGAAAGTACAGAGATATTCCATGAATCCCCTGTCCCCACACTTGTATAGCATCCTCCATTACCAACATCCCTACCACAGTGATACATTTGTTACAACTCATGAACCTACATAGACACATCACTGTCCCTCAAAGTCTATAGTTAATCTGAGGATCCACTCTTAGTGTTGTACATTCTATGGGTTTGGACAAATGTATAACAACAAGTGCCCATCATTATACAATCACACAGAGTCTTTTCACCACCCTAAAAATCCTCTGTGGTCTGTCTATTCATTCCTCATCCCTTTACGTCATACCTGTCTTACTGTCTCTATGGTTTTGCCTTTTCCAGAATGTTGGAATCACATAGTTGGAATCACATAGTGTGTAGCCTTTTCAGATTGTTTTTTCTTTCTTTAATTGTATAGCTATTTTGTTTGAGAGAGAGAGAGAGAGAGAGAGTGTGTGTGTGTGTGTGTGTGTGTGTGAGCATGCACAAGCAGGGGGAAGGGCAGAAGGAGGGGAAATAATCTCAAGTCAACTTCGACTGACATGGGGCTCAGTCTCATGACCCTGAAATCATGACCTAAGCTGAAACCAAGAGTCAGATACTCAACCAACTGAGCCACCCAGGCACCCTAAGAGTGTGTGTGTGTGTGTGTGTGTATGTGTGTGTGTGTGTGTTTCACTTAGTAATATGCATGTAAGTTTCCTCCATGTCTTTTCATGGCTTAATAGCTCATTTCTTTTTAGCACTGAATAATATTCCATTGTCTGGATGTAAAACAGTTGTTTATCCATTCACCTACTAAAGAACATCTTGGTTTCTTCCAAATTTTGGAAATTATAAATAAAGCTACTATAAACATCAATGTATAGGTTTTTGTGTGGACATGTTTTCAATTCCTTTGGACAAATAACAAGGAGCAAGAGGACTAGAAGCAGAAGTATGTTTCATTTTGTAAGAAACCACCAATCTATCTTCCAAAGTAGCTGTACCATTTTGCAATCCCATCAGCAATGAATGAGAGTTCCTTTTGCTCTATATCCTCACTAGCATTTGGTATTGTCAGTGATCTGGATTGTAGCCATTCTGATAAGGACATAGTGGTCCCTTATTGTTTTAATTTGCATATGATGTGAAGCATCTTTTTATATGTCTGTTTAGCATCTATATATCTCATTTAGTGAAGTGTCTGTTAAGGTCTTTGGTCCATTTTTTTAAATCAGGTTGCTTGTTTTCTTATTGTTGAGTTTTAAGAGTTCTTTGTATATTTTGGATAACAGTCCTTTACAGATGTATCTTTTGCAATATTTTCTCCAGTCTGTGGATTGTCCTCCCATTCTATTAACATTGTCTTTTGCAGAGCATAAGTTTTTCACTTTAATGAAGTCCAGCTTATCAATTATATATTTCATAGATCATACCTTTGGTATTATATATAAAGTTACCTCCATACCCAGGTTCACCATGTCTTCTATGTTACCTTTTAGGAGTTTCACAATTTTGCATCTTACATTAAATCTATGAATGATTTTGAGTTAATTTTTGTGAAAGAGTAGATCCGTGTCTCGATTTACTTTTTTGAATGTGGATGTCATGTGATTGCCCAGTTGTTCCAGTACCATTTGTAAAAGATCATCTTTGCTCCACTCTTCCTTTGTCAAAGATCAGTTGACCGTATTCATGGTTCTGTTCTAAATGAGTTCTTCATATTAAGCTTTTTAAAAGAAGATTTGTTTTTTGGGTTTTTTTTCAGAAGTCATTAATGTTCTAGGCTACTTGGAAGTACTGATGGGTAATATAAGTGGTGCCCTGCTAGCCTGCAGGGTTTCACACATGTCAAGTGGTGAGTGGTTTACTACTAGGGAGAACTGTGTGATTTGATGTACACTACATTTACAAACTCAGAATTTTTGGCATTGAGAAAATACAACTTTCTGTTTTCTTTTCTTCTTTTTTTTATTTTATTTATTTTATAAATATATAAATTTATTTATAAATAAAATAAATTTTATTTATTTCTTTGACTGAGTGAGACACAGTGAGGGATGGAACACAAGCAGGGGAGGTGGGAGAGGGAGAAGCAGGCTTCCTGCTGAGCAGGAAGCCTGATGCGGGGCTCAACCCCAGGACTCTGGGATCATCACCTGAACCTAAGGCAGATGCTTAAGGATTTAGCCACGCAGGCACCCCAAACTTTCTGTTTTCATTCAGGAAATCTTTCCTTGGGTTTCTAGTGTTTGAATTAAATACTAACTTGTTTAATAATTAACATAATAGTTTAATTTTTGTTGTAGTTTGAAGAGGAGGGAAATAACCCTGCCATAGACTTACTTCTTCCTCCTCCTCACCCCATCACTCTCTCCCCCATCATCCTCACCTATTTTTCTGCATAGCACTATCTCCACCTGACATGCTTTTGTATAGTCATTTACTATTTGGTAGTTGTTTGCTTCTCCCAGTAGAGAGAAAACTCCATGAGGATAGGGTTTCGTCTGATTCATTCCTATGTGACTGGTATGTAGAAAAATACCTAGTACATTGTGAATGTTTGATAAATATTTTTTGATTTGATTATTTTAAACGAACTATCTTATGGAATGTCACAATCACTACTAACAGTAACATGAAATGTATCATAATGTATACCTATATAAACTTAACCTCAGGAAAAGGAGGATAAAGTCAAGAAGAGACATTGAAGAAGATTTGCAGACGTGGAACCCTCCACACTCCTGCAACTCTAATGGTGTGGTATAGGAAACAACCACATTATAATCACATGGCATGAATCCAGAAATGTAGAAACTCAGATCCCATGCCCAATCTACTAATTCAGAATCAATATTTTAACAAGGTACCAAGCGATTCATATGCACATTAAAGCAGGAGAAGCATTACCTTGGGAATCTACATAGGAGACCTATATTTAGGGACCAAAACATGTCCTCCCTCACCTGGTAGCTTCCAGCAGCCATATCTGAGTGGAATGTGATTCCTGATGATTCTCTTTGGGATCCCCTCAATGTGATTAAATTAGGTTTACCTCCAGTGCCTGTCTTATAAGATCTAGAATGATATCAGCAAACTGTCTTACCCAGTTCCAGAAAGATTCTCTTGCTGCTTAATGATGCCTGAAATTCCTTTAACAGAGGAGAAGAGCCTTTCATTTCCCAACCAGAAATAAAAAACCTAAAGTGCAAACACCCAGAAAAGGTAAAATAAAGACAGAAACTTAATCATACTAAGGTGAAACCCAAAAACACGAATAAAAGTCTAATAGCAGGGGCGCCTGGGTGGCTGAGTCGTTGAGCATCTGCCTTCGGCTCAGGTCATGATCCCAGAGTCCTGGGATCGAATCCCGCATCGGGCTCCTTGCTCCGCAGGAAGCCTGCTTATCCCCACTACCATTCCCTCTGCTTGTGTTCCCTCTCTCACTGTGTTTCTCTCTGTCAAATAAATAAAATCTTTAAAAAAAAAAGTCTAATAGCAGGATCTTGCGG
Source organism: Procyon lotor (assembly GCA_028646535.1). Classification (NCBI taxonomy): domain Eukaryota; kingdom Metazoa; phylum Chordata; class Mammalia; order Carnivora; family Procyonidae; genus Procyon; species Procyon lotor. The sequence continues at coordinate 70,688,975 of CM053605.1, read as the reverse complement.
ATTTTGCTAAGGAAGAAGGACTTGAGAGAGAAGGAAGATACTCAATGCTTGTAGGTTGTATACTGGGGAAATAACATGACAGAAAGAGGGAAATGTAGGAAAACAGAATTTAAGGCATGACAGTTTTTGTTGGGCAAACACTACTTTGAATTGAAAAAAAAATCTTCACATAAATTTATGAAGATTTTTTAAATTCCAATTTTATCACCAAAGTACTTTGTTCCCACAGTTTTGATAACTCAAGTATTATCCGGTAAACAAAATAAACCTGCAGCACAGTGAAGTACAATCTTAGCATCCGCAATCCTATCTATCTGTAGGCAGCATATTCAACAAAAGGAAGAGATAGCCCCAGGAGGCCATGTTAAAGAGGAATGCCCTAGTAGGTTTGCCATTTGGAGAAATCAGGACAGTGCAAGCACACTTTTTCTGGAAACTCAACCTGCTACTGGCTGATGGTCATCTTAAGAGACACTTCTCTATAAAACGCTGTAATTTAAAAACCAAATGCTTTGAAACTCCTTTTGCCAGATCAAATCAAACTGACTCTCAGTTAGTGGAAGGCCCAGATGTGAGTTTCATAACACACATCAATTACCATCTAATCTGTCACTTGCAGATGCTGAATGTGCCTGGTGCCATTCCCAGAACTAGTGTCATGGAAACAAATAACAGCATCAAGGTAGGAGTGGAATGAAAAAATGCTCTAGTTACGGTCTGCAAAGCACAGGTAGAGCATTTGTAAGCACACGCTTAGTTTGCCCTTTCAATCTCAAGCCATATCCTCTCTTGAGCTACTTAAAAGTGCAAGTTGTAAGCAGTGATGCCCAATGTAAAGAAAATGTGAATTTCTCTAACAGCAATTTTATAATAGCTCCTTGGATACTTTCTCTGGTAATTGCCAAAATTTTCCAGGTAATTGTATGTTCACTAACATGATCAGTAACCTCAGTGATAGATGTATGGGCTTCCTCCCACTAGACGCGTCGTGTCGGTTTATTTGTATCCTTCACATTAACAGAAAATAACATTATAAACCTACACAATGTGAATAAAATGGCATAAACATGAAATAGTATACAGGTCATCTGAACAAACAAACCACTCTTACTGAATTTCTAATCCCATACAACCTTGAGGGAGAGGGGTGTTGTGTCAGCTACAACTTCATATTCTGCTTGAATTGGTTGATTCAAACAAGGTTAATTATCCTAATGAGAGACCATCATTGTCACCATCACTAAAATTTATTTAGTGCTTAGTTAGTATGTACCAGGTAGTGCTCTATTTTACATGTATAATTCTTTATGCATCATAAAAATCACATGTGGTAAGATTGTTATTATTCCCATTTTACAATGAGGAAACTGAGGACAGCATGGTTAAGGAACTTGTGCAAAACCACACAATTAACTGTGTTGAATGCTTAACAAAGTACAGGTCTCGTCTTTCCTTGTTGCATCTCCAACAGCCCCATATTTTGACCACCTCCCCTCCCCCATCCCACCCCCTTTCCCTAACCAACTAAAATGCTATCAGGAGGGGAGCCAAACAAAAGAATCCTAGAGACAGAAAATAGAAACATAGTTGCCAGGGGCTAGAGGGAGGGAGAAATGGGGAGTTACTGTTTAATGGGTATGCAGTTTCAGTTATACAAGATAAAAAGAGGTATTTACAGATAGTGGTGATGATTGCCTTACACTATGAATATATTTAATATCACTGAACTGAACACTTAAAAATGGTTAACATGGGGGGTGCCTGGGTGGTTCAGTCGGTTAAGGGTCTAGCTTTGGCTCAAGTCATGATCCCAGGGTCCCGGGATCTAGTCCTGTTTCAGGCTCCCTGCTCAGCAGGGAGTCTGTTTCTCCCTCTCCTTCTGCTCCATGCCCCTCTCATTCTCTCTCTCTCAAATAAATACATAAAATCTTTTTTAAAAAATTAAAAAAATTTTTAAATGGTCATGATAAATTTTATATTAATATGTATTTTACCACAATAAAAAAAGTTGAAAAAAAAAAAGAAGAGAGCCAGCTGAGTGTAGGTGAGATGCAGAGATGTCACTGGGGAGACCTCCTTGCACCAACCAGTTAAAAAAAGTATCCATGGAGTTGCATTGTATATGCCCAGGTCTGGGGCTTTGAAGATACAAAGTATGACTGGGAAGCTAAACCCTCCATGAAAAAGTTGCTTGGGAAGTTGGCCCAGAAGGTAAAAAATCACATGAAATTCGCCCGATGAAAGCATGATTCCACCAAGAATGTACTCCTGTCCACCCACACTGGGCATCAGGGTCTTAACTGTGCCACTTCGGAAAGGTACACCAGGCTAAAGATTTCATGGAAACTAGAAATGATTATCTGCAATGATAGACTTCCTTCTGTGGAATAAGGACCACGAGCAGTGTTCTATACATTTAATGTAAGCAAAAATTATGCAAAGGAGATATAAAATTCATCTGACTTTGGACTGCCTAGCAGTACAGGCCAATAATACTCACTCTACAGATATTCTTTCTTCATCAACTCCACTCATTAAGTGACTCAGCCAGGAAGGGATGAGAGAAATGTCTCTACCCTAAAGTTCCTGTCTACGTCTCTCCTTACGCTGTCCAGCATATTCTGGGTATCCTACACTGTCCCTGTCATGCCTGGGTCTGATGATTTGGAGTGTCATTTCTTCATGTAAGTCCCCTTATGACTGATTCCGGATAAGTTTAGTCTTTCTTTTTGCCTTGCATGGGACATAATTTAAATGTGGAGTTGATAGCAATGCTATCTCTGAGAATGTTTGCTTCCTCTAGTATTTTTTACAGTTTCAACTCAGGGAAGACTTCTCTTTCCATGTGCCTGATCCTACAGTTCTGTTCTTCTCTGCATGTCCCTGCTTTGGGGGACGTCCAGTCTTACCCCATGTCAGGCCACTCCGAGACTATTGGAGAAATGTTTGTTTTGTTTTGCAGATTCTTTCATTGAGAAAATTATTTTTCAGATTGGGGTTTAAACAGAGGATGACTTGCCCTCCCCCAGCTCTTTTAGGGGAAAATATACTGTCTTACCCCAACCACCCTTATACTTTATTTCTAAAATAATTAAACATTGTTATTGGCTCTTATAAGACAGCTAACATATGATCTATCTCAGCTTAGAGGAAATAATATTAATATCTAAAGCTGCTTTAGGTGCCTGGAACAAGACACAGTGAAACACAAGCTAAGAAATCATTTGTGATTCACATAAATGGCTCCCCAAAGGAGAAACCTGGCTTCAGTCAGTGCTGTCGGTAGCTTTCGCTGTGTTTTCAGCCCCCAGGGCAATATTTAACGTGCTAGGGTAATAAGCTTCTGTATGCTATTATCCAAAGAACTGAAAACATTAAAAAAAAAATCCCATGGAGTTGTTAACTTTGAGCAGGGAAGAAGGAAACTCAGATGCCAACATCTGACCTGAAACATACTAAACAAAGTCCCTAGAAAAACAAGAGAGACTAACTTTTTATATTTGTGGAACTGCCAAAGAGAAGCTCGTCTCTCAGCATCTCTGTTTCCTTATTTAATGTAATTAATACGTTGCATAAGAAGCTGCTTGAAAACATCTTCGGTTATGCAGTAAAACAGTGAAGCCACTGAAAAAAATCATACAAATAATGCAGTAGAAAAATTAGAACAATTTAATATCCTAAGTCAGTTAGGGTTCAGTTGAAAATAAGTAAAAGAAGTGGTTCAACCCCAAATGGGTAAAGTTAAAAATAAGGAAAAGGAGGGAAACTATTGGCTCACACAATGGTAAAGTCTAGAAACCCTGAACCACAGTGCATCCTCAGGACTCAAGTTCTTGCCACCTCTTGGTTTTGCAAACCTGTGAGTTGGCTTCATTCTCAGGTAGACCCTATCCTCTTGGAGACTTATAGCTCAGGCCTACCTCAGCCTAGAGCCAGCAATCACTGCAGAGAGGGATGGTCTCTTCCCTATTATCCTAACAAATGTCTCTGAACTGAGTGTCATCATCCTGGACCAGGTTATATGCCCATCCCTGAACACATCATATGCCAGGGGAGCGTAATATACTAGATCTGGGGTGGAGGGAGGTGCTGCATGCAACCTCCTCTTTAGAATAAAGGAAAAAGGTTCTGGGGAGGAAGGTTCCCCAGAGTAAAATCAAGGTGCCATTACTAGAAAAAATGAAATGGTTGCCAGACACCCAATCCAGCACTCAAATTAATTAACTCCCCAACCTCAGCTTATGAGATATCGACAAGAATTTTTAAAAAGGGAAATTGAGGGGCGCCTGTGTGGCTCAGTGGACTAAAGCCTCTGCCTTCGGCTCAGATCATGATCTCAGGGCCCTGGGATGGACCCTGGCATCGGCATCGGGCTGTCTGCTCAGCAGGGAGCCTGCTTCCCCACCCTACCCCACCCATCCCCCAACCTGTGCCTGCCTCTCTGCCTACTTGTGATCTCTCTCTCTCTCTGTCAAATAAATAAATGAAATTTTTTTTTAAAGATTCTATTTATTTATTTGACAGAGAGAGATCACAAGTAGGCAGAGAGGCAGGCAGAGAGAGAAGGGGAAGCAGACTCCCCACTGAGCAGAGAGCCCGATGCGGGGTTCGATCCCAGGACCCTGAGATCACAAACCAAGCTGAAGGCAGAGGCCTTAACCCACTGAGCCACCCAGGTGCCCCAATAAATAAAATCTTTTAAAAAAGGGGGGGAGAAATTGAGTCCAGTGACACAATGCCACCATTCCAACTCTTGAGTGGGTAACAAACACAGACATGCATAAAGAAATATATTAGGACAGTAGCCCCTCTGTTTCAACAGCAAGAAAATATATGGGTCAATCAGATGGAATTAAAATTGGAATCTATCCGCAAATAATTGTTAACTCAGTTCTAAAGCTCCAAGATCCGAGTACGTGATCATGCACTCTCGTGTCAAGGAGGTCCACCTCCCCAGAACCTCCCTCCTTTATTCCAAGGATGGGGCTCGCATGCACCCCACTTCAGATTGCATCTTGTTCTGACATTACACCATATGGCGCAGGCCAAGTGCTCTCGTATGCAAAGTGAGTTCAGAGTAAATGAGCTAAAACTGTCTTACATACATAATGGCTCTTGTTTCAGCTTAGCTGCGACTACTAGATTGCTGCAAACACCAAAATAATAGTGCTGCTAATGAGGAGATTTGTTCATAAGTTACTACACTGTCAACTCTAATGTTTGACCGTAATGGTTATTATTTATTGACATGCGTGTATACAAAGCAATGGCGGAGGCCAAAACCAGCCTCCCAACAGAACCCAAGCCTATTGGATTACGAATCATCTCCTAAAGATAACTACTTCTTAAAAATCTGCCTGAAGTCCCTGTTATTTGAGACATCTTAATTGGAAAGACAGAGGCCTGCCTTTACAGTCAGAATGCCCGCGTTTGTCCTGCAAGAGAGCGGACTGACAAGTCCTGGTGCTGATGGGGTGCAGACAAGCAGCCAATTCCAGACATCCGAGTTTGACCCAGCCTTCTGGAGAGGAATCTGACACGATATATTAAAATTTTAAAAGCACATATCCTTTGACTCAGCAATTTTACTTCTGGGAATCAGCCCTGTAAAAATTAAAGTACCAGTACATGAGGACCTACATACAAGGCTGCTTACTGCAGCTGTGTTTGTGATGCAAAAACTTGAAACAACTTCATGCCCGCACGAATAGAATAGTTGAGGGGTGCCCGGGTGGTGCAGTCAGTTAGGGGACAGACTCTTGGTTTTGGTTCAAGTCATGAACTCAGGTCCTGGGATCGAGCCCCACATCGGCCTCTCTGCTCAGTGGGGAGCCTGCTTCCCCCTCTCTCCCTGCCTGCCTCTCTGCCTACTTGTGATCTCTCTGTCAAATAAATAAATAAGATCTTTTTAAAATAAATAAATAAATAAAAGAACAAGTCAGATTCACATCTTAGCTTGGAGAGATGTATATGATACAGTAGTAAATGAGAAGAGCAAGTTGCAGAGAAATTCGATGACAGATACATGCATGCATACAAATTACTAGGTAAATACACATATATACACAGCATGTTCACATTTTGGTGTAAAAAAGAGAGTCGTAAGGTTGGGATTCAAACTTTGCAATTTGAGTGCTCTTTGAACTTCTCTTTCTTCCTCTGCAAAATAAAGGTAATCTTTTTGCGAAGATCAAACGAGATGATGAAAATGATGCATCAACTGCAAATAGCCGTCAAATGTCACATAATAATATTATTATAAGATAGTCTCCTACGAGTCTGAAATTTAGGCTCTACGAAGGACACCAAGGGTGGTAACACATCACAGAGTTGTATTCGACTCTACCCACACTGATATCAGCCACCTCTTCTGGTCTCTAATTGTGTGTAACCGAATTCACAAGAGAGAAAACAAACGGTGAACTATAGCTAATAGTACTACTGTAGATTCTCATACAGTGTCAGGAAAGCAATTGCATGTGTTCCCAAAAGGGGCCCCAAAACCCCTTCAGCACCTTGAGACTTAACAAGGACCGTGTTCCTTTACTTGGCTAGTTAAATAGATGACCACGGAAGATAACCCCGTTATACATAACCGGTTATATATAAGAAGTGTTTTCACTTTTAAAATCAATATATTCTCGGGGCGCCTGGGTGGCTCAGTTGTTAAGCGTCTGCCTTCGGCTCAGGTCATGATCCCGGAGTCCTGGGATCGAGCCCCGCATCGGGCTCTCTGCGCAGCGAGGAGCCTGCTTTTCCCAGTACCATTCCCTCTGCTTGTGTTCCCTCTCTCGCTGTGTTTCTCTCTGTCAAATCAATAAAATCTTTAAAAAAAAAAAAATCAATATATTCTCTCCTCGTATATGCTTTATAAATAGTTTTAATCGTGTAGTAGATATAGTTTTATGCCTGTCTCTGGGGCGAGCTGGCTCTGCTTCTTTCTAGCTGTGTAACCCTGGAAAATTACATAACCTGTCTCAGTGCTTCTGTTTGCAAAATAAGGGTGATAACAATACCCCTCACTTAAAAGTGTTGTGCTAATTCAATGAGTTAAAACATTTAAAGGACTTAAAACAGAAGTGCTACCTAATAGATACTAACTAAATGTTAGTTATTATTATTTTAATCTTTCCACATAAGTTTATATGCTCTTTCCACGTTCCTTATACAGCCTGTATTACCTTCATTTTGTTAATGTTTAATAGAACATAAATAGCATGATTTATTAAATGGGTATTATTCTAATTTCAAATTTTTTTCCTATTTCACAATGGTAAATAATATGTTAAACACTATCTTTGTACATTGATTTCTTCCATATTTGATTATTCCCACAAGATAGACCCACCCCCAGAAAGAGTTTAGAGAAAGAAAGAGTACAATAATATTTGGGTATTTTGATAGATCTTGAAAGCAGGGCTTTAGATTACAAATGTGTCTTTACTTATTTCTTTCTGAACCTCCTTCAGAATTTGATATGATGTTCTTTACGCAGCTATTCAACACCTACTGGTATCTTGATCCAGGTTTATTTAGGAAAAGTCATTATAAGAAATTACCATATTAAAATTTACCTATAAAATTCATTGAGTTTCAGATTTTTGAAACATATTCCCTAAATATAATCACATCATATTACAGTTTTGCTGCTAATAAGGCAAATTTGAACTCCTCCCAAAACAGGAAAGCCCACTTACTCAATGACATTTATAGCACATAAAATTCCCCCTTATGAATCATATGCTCACAAAACATGCACCCCTAAACACTGAGTTCCTTCTGACTCATTCTGAAACACTTTGACGACTTCTCCATTGAAATTCAGTGTCCCAATACTGTAAGATCCTCTGTTCCTCTAATTAATTAGTTCCCTTTCCCACTGGCAAAATGCAAGAGTAATAATCTATTTACAGATTGTGGAATGAACCACACAGCTGGAATCTTCCACTGCCCACTAGCCTAATTCATCCCCATTTTCCAGAAGGGCCTCTCTCTAACCTAATACTGGACTTTCATTATCCTCCTTCCCTGCCAACCCACCATCACTGCCCACAGGTAACATCTGATCCTTCAAAATCCTGGGTGTTTCCTGAACCCTGTTTCCATCTGCAGACTCTATGATTTCTGTGTCCTCTCTGCACAGTTTGCTTAAGGAGCCACACTGACCTCACTCGCTGAGGTGGATTGATTCAGGCTTCCGAAGCAAGGTTAGCTATCCTATAACAATCTGTTTACTCTGCTCATCTACCAACACACTGAGTGCTCCATCTTGTGTAGGAGGTCACTCCACATGGAGCGTTTCCATCATTCAAGAGAAATACTGAATCAATGATGTTTACTTTCATTGGCCCCTTTCCCTTATTGCTGATTATTACCGTCCCCCCAAAATAAACATGAAACTCATTGCTCAGGTATTTTTATGTTCTGTTGCTACAAATCACACTGGGCTGCTGGTCTGGCAAGCTTTCAAGTTCCTTTGCCACCAATTATTGAATTAATTTTCCAGCAAGCTTGCTCTTTGTTCTGTATAGCACATAAGTGGCACTCAGGGATGGCAAGTTTATACTAAGAAAGCAAGACAAGTACTTATTTAAGTCAACACAAGAAGCACTTAAAACCCCTATACCTTCCAAGTAGACTCTTACTGACCATTATCTACCTCCCAGGAAAGACCAGTGAGTGACTTCACAGACATGAAAATTTCACCAAAGTGGCCTTACATGAACCCAGACTAAATCTGAAATTAAAGTCATCCTTTGAAGCCCCACTGGAAATTTAAGCAATATGGCTAGGGTGATGCTACTGGTTGGCAAAATGGCAAGTCATTTACCCTCTCTGCCCTTGTTTCCTCACACATGAAATGAGGAACACTGACTCACTTCACAGGAAGGCTGCATGCATTTCATTAATTAACAACACACATCAAAAATACAAACTGCAGAATACCTTTGTTCAGCCCCTAAGCTCAGTAACCCTGCCAACGGTATTCATTGTTTAGTTGATCTAACCTAGATCTTTCCTTAAGTTTGGTCCAGTCTGGCCCATAAACATGTTATTGTTTACACTTACAGAACCTTGCAGACACATGTGTGGATTTTACTTTCCTATTTTAATGTTTTCCTTCTATTGCTGCAATGGTTGAGGTCTTATGTTTTCTTCATCAAATGTGCACTCAGCTCCCCATTCACTGCAGAAAATGCTAGACACCCATGCCAAAAACTTGCATGTCCGACTGGCATATATCTAGCCAAATGAGCCCACATCAAGCTGAGTTTTACTTCCCTTACTCCAAAGTACCTTCTGTGACTAGACAAAAGATGATGGAAACTTCATCCTAGAACATCAAACCCTGCCACGCACATTTCCATCTGTCCTATTGAAGATTGCCAAAAGCATTTTTTTGAGGGGTTTTTTTTTTTTATAAAGTCAATCAAAAATTCTCTCAAGCAGAAGTTATTTGAGGACTAGGAAGTGTGGTGTTTCCTACCCTGACTGACCCCTACGGAAGACATACCTGACCAAAATAGAAGGAAAAACAGCTGATACACAGACATGGGCATCATGAATCTGTTCATGTGTATTCAGAATCTGTTTACTTCCTTCCTTGAGCCACACACAACACTCAAAGACATTAAAGCCTAAGGGATGAAGAATTATGGCCATAAGGAAAGAGAGGAACGCAGACATCTTAGACCCTAACGAGGTAAGGAGTTTCCCAGCTAGAGCCCAGAGCCAAGAAAGTTAGAAGAGAAATTACACTGATGCCAAGAAGGAAAGGTTGAGGCCAAAGACTTGGGGTTCAATGGCTCAGTAGCCACTCATCAAAGTCAAAAAGTAAACTCGCCATTTTGACATGGGGTAAGGGAAAGTGTTACTGATAAACAGGGGCAGAGATAGAAAACATTCATGTTAAACACACTTGTCCTCTTCTTTAGAGAACACTAAGTTGTTAAAAGGAAAAGTTTTCTTAATTCCTCTACTTGAACTAGCACTATGCTCATTCACTAATATGTGTCAAACTAATAGACCTCTCTGGTCAATCAAACTTTGTTGGTCCTACTTTTCAACTTTCCCCAAAGATTGTCACAACCACCAAATATCCCCAAGACCAGATTGCATCCTGGTTTAGATCTTTGTGGCTTCAGACTGCTCTGTCAGTTTGTTTTCATGTTTCTCCTAAGTAGCCATACCATGATCATGCCTGCACATCATCATTTCCAGATGCACAAAGATGTTAGTTACTCTCTACTAAGAAACCATGGGGTATGGATCACCATGTTAAGTACTGTGAGAATGGTATGTATATATGATCCTTCCCTGTACTAATAAAATCTTATTTTTATTTTTTTTAAGATTTTATTTATTTATTTGACAGAGAAAGAGAGAGAGAGATCACAAGTAGGCAAAGAGACAGGCAGGGAGAGAGGGGGAAGCAGGCTCCCCACTGAGCAGAGAGCCCGATGTGGGGCTTGATCCCAGGACCCTGAGATCATGACCTGAGCCGAAGGCAGAGGCTTTAACCCACTGAGCCACCCAGGCACCCCTAAAATTTGATTTTTAATTAAAAATCCCTATCCCACAAATACAATAACACTGAACAAATGCATTAACAAAGCAATTTACAGTCAAATGGAAGTCAAGATAGTACTGAAAAAAGCAGAATCCAGAGGTCCTGAATGAGCACCCTCCAACCACAACCCCAGGAAATGAGGTCAGACCTAGCTTGAGAAAGTAACCACTCCAGCTGCCTTTATTTCTTACTTCCCATTCACTCCTTAACCCTCTAGCATCTGTCTTCCTTCTGCAATATACTCATTATATGGAAGCTGGGGGCTCCCAAATTTAGTGTGCATCAGAATTACCTGAAAAGCCCACTAGAGCACTGATTGCTGGGCCTCAGCCCCAGTGTGCCTGACTCAGTAGGTCTGGAGGAGGATCCAACAATTTGCATTTCCAAGTCCCCAGATGAGGCTGCTGCTGCTGCACCAGGCACCTCACTTTGAGAACCACAATTCTCTGAAAGCTGTCATGAGGCCTTGAGGAAGTCTCTTTTCAGAGAGTGAAAATACCAGCCCTCTCCCTACCTCAGAGAATTCCTAAGAAGACATTAAACTTGTAAATGAAATGAAACACTGTGAAAGCACTTCATAAACTAAGTAGAAACAGCATTAGTGGTTATTGATACCCGCCTAATCGCCTCTTGGTTGCATTTGATCCCAAAGAACACTTCATTCTTGAAACTCTGTTCTCTATTCCACTGCTCTTTTTTGTCTCCTCCCCTCATTCTTCTTTCTCCTCTATGCCTTGCTTTTCTCTCTCCATACTTTCTACAACTTCATCTCGCCTTACTGGCTCAAAAATCACTTATAAGAAAATCACCCCCAAAGCTCAGTTCCATATCTCTAACTTATCCTGTTCTGGTCACAACTTCTCCAAGTTTAAAAATATATGCCCTCACCCCTTCCTAACACTTCCTTCCAGATATCAACCCTCTTAAATGCTTCCTCTTACAGCCTTTAATGTTTTCTGCCACGTTGCCTCCCTTCCTCTCCAATCCCAGTGCTGCCGCCCAGTTGGCCTCTGTCCCGTGGGCTTCCACCTAGCCTCTCCACCTCTACAACCTGCCTGCCCCAGTCCTCCTCAATGCTCCCTCCTTGGGAAGCTGCTTAAAATACCGTTTCCGTCTGGTCCCCCTGCTCAAAAACGCACTCCAGCTTCTCATGGCCTAAATAATGAATTTCCAAAGCTAATTCAGATGTAAGGGTCTTTGCAAGCTGCCCTCACCTTTGGGCAGAGGCCAGTTAGATGCCTGTCAGGGCAGTGGTAGCTCAGACTCCTGCATTCTCCGATTGTATTAGGTATTTCCAATTTTAGTGGTACTATTTCCCTAATAAAGCCATGGCTTTAGTCAACCAATCCTACTAATTGTTTTCCCCCAAAATGCCATCTTAAATACCACAAATACACTTTTCCTGATGATGCCCCTACTTCTCTCTGTCCACACAAATTCTAATCACCCACTGAGGTCAAAGTCAGTGCCTTCCTATCTACTAACTCCATATGCTCCAAGCACTTTGTACTTACAGTCTTTGTCTTCTTCCCCTCCTACTCCTTCCTCCTCCTCCCCTTCTTAGCACCCCCTCTTTCCTTCTCTCCCCCGAATCATTCCCATTACCATACAACGTGCTTTAGAACCTCCTATCTATAAAGAAAAGAAAAAAAAAAAGCAAAAACAAAAACTCCATTGGCTTACATGTGCCATTATCTACCCACCATCTATCAGTCAGACCATTTCCTGGCTTTTACAACTTCTCTGCATAGCTTCTCTGTTTTTCCACTTTGCATTCATTCCTTCTCCAACTCTTGCAATCTAGCAACCACCGAATTTGCTCTTTTCAGTTTACTAAGTATCACGTCAGCGCCAAAATCAGAGAAAAGGTCTGTCTTCTCATTGTATCTACATCCCCATAGCGGTCAGCACATGTAAGCATTCCTCTCTTATTAACACTTGTCTCGGTGTCCAGCACTCTACACTTCAACTTTTTATTCTTACCCCAAGGGTCACTCATTCCCGGTTTTCTGTCATGACTCTTCTACTCAGCTTCTAAATTTGAGAGTGCCCTGGGGCTCCGTCCTAGACTCTTCTCTTTACTATCTACAAACCTTCCCTAGATGATCTTATCTACTTGCATGATTTTAGATGCTCTCTGTTTGCTGGGGACTCCTCATTTTACCTCCAGGCTTAACAGCTACTTGAGGCCCCTGACTCTATTTGGTACCTTAACTTGGATATCTAGTATTCACATTATACTTAGCTAAACAGAACCTTTAGTTCACCTCTTCCATCTTCTTGTTTCTACTCCAATCCTCTCTCTCTTAGTAAATGACACTATTTAGCTCAAACCAAAAATTTAATATCTGCCCACATTTAATCCATCAGCAAATCCTGTGTATTATACCAGGAAGATATATCTCAAATATGCCCAATTCTCCCCATCTTCACTGATGCCACCCTAGATAGACCACGTCCCCAAGATCAATCTTCTGAAATGTTGTACTAGTCTAAGTGGCCTTCCTGCATCTGTGCTGGGTCTTCTTCCATAGCAAACAGAAGGGTCTTTTCAACACATAAATGGCATCCCTCTTCCACCTAAAATATTGCAACAACCTTCCATTTTTACCTAAACTAAAAATTCAAAATTTCTCACTGCAGCCTACAATGCTGGGCTCTTGACTCTCTGATCTCAATTGGTACCACATTTGCCTCCCTAGAAGCACCTTCTTTAGACCATACTGGTCCTCTTTTATTACCTATATAAGCCAACTTCTTTCTTGACCTCAGGGTTTTTGCTGTTTTCTCCTTCAGGAACACTCTCTGCTGGGTTTTCACATGGTTGCTTCTTCCTCATCTTTGAGATTTTAGCTACTAATATCACCTTCTCAGAGAGGTATTTTTTAACCAGACTGTCTAAAACTATCCTTACTAAAAGACATTCTCTATCGCACCAACAGTAAAAGTTACCATAATCAAAATCTTACCAATTATGTGTTTACTTGTTTGCTTGTTTGTTTTTTGCTTCATCTCCTACCCTCCATGCATCTAGAATATAAGTTCTAAAAGGAGAAACTTAATGTATTTTTCTCTGATTTATTCCTAGCACCTAAGCCTAATGCTCAGAATTCCTAAATAAGTCTCCACCAAAAAGTGCGAATGAATGGAATTGTCAGAATGGGCTACAGAAACACATAATTCCAAAATCTCAGTGGGCTAAAACCACAATATATACCTTACAAAGGCTAGAGGGTTGAGTTCATCATTGGCCTATGGGGACCAGGACTCACAGAAGCTTCCTCTCAATATATGTGTCTATGAGGATCAGCACACTAGTGGGACAAGGTGTGGTTAATGTGGTTAATAGCATGATGTTCTTAAAGCTTCCAGCAAGAAGTGACACATATCGTAGCCATTGTGAAAAACAGTACAGAGGTTCCTCAAAAAATTAAAAATAGAATTATCATATGATCTAGTAATTCCCAAAGTATTTTCCCAAAGAATATGAAAACACTAATTCAAAAAGATATGTGCACCCCATGTTTATTGCAGTTTTATTTACAATTGCCAAACTACTGAAGCAGCCCAAGTGTCCATAGGTAGATGAATGGATAAAGAAGTGGTATATATACAATGAAATATTACTCAGCCATAAAAGGAATGAAACTTTGCCATTTGTAACAACATTGATGGATCTAGGGGGTATAATGCTAAGTGAAATAAGTCAGTCAGAGAAAGACAAATACCATATGATTTTACTTATATGTGCAATTTAAGAAACAAATGAGCAAAGAAAAAAGACAAACAAAAAGATAGTCTTAAAATAGAAAGAACAAACAAATGGTTTTGGGGGGGATGAGTGAAATAGGTAATAGGGATTAAGAGTACACTTATCCTAATGAGCACTGAATAACGTATAGAGTTGTCAAATCACTATATTGTACACTTGAAATTAACATAACACTGTATGTTAACTATACTGGAATTAAAATAAAAAATAAAAAATTTTTAAAAAGAAGTGACACGTATCAATCTTGTTTGCTTGGGCCAAAACAAGTCGTAATACCCAGGTTTAATTTCAAAGAGTGTGGGAGAGCATAATCCTCCAGGTGCCCAGAAGAAACAGAGATGGAAATATTCAGTCAGCAGCACTTATGATTCCACACCTACCTTCTACTAGAAAATTTCTTCCACGCAGAAGAAAGAAAATAAAATTATTTCATACCGATGCCTGGGTGGCTCAGTCGTTTAAGCATCTGCCTTGGGTTCAGGTCATGATTCCAAGGTCCTGGGATCGAGTCCCACATTGGGCTCCTTGCTCAGCGGGAGCACGGCATCCTCTGCCTGCTGTTACCTTTGCTTGTGCACTCTCTCTCTCTCTCTAACAAATAAATAAGTAAAATCTTTAAAAAATTATAAAAATAAAAATATTTCATAATGTGCATTTTTGACTTTCATGTCTACTCTCTTCTTAAAGCTTTCTTCCACCACTCAGAAAAACATAACCTCTCTGAACACTTCTAGTTGTTATTTCTGTAATTCTCACTTGGTGTAACTGTTCAATCATCTGTCCCCCCATCTACACTGTAAATATGGAGGGCAGGGACCCATATCTCTTTTCCTCTGAACCTAGTATTCTGAGAAACTGGCTCAGTGCCTTTCACATAGATTCTGAGCAAACACTTGCTGGAGGGATGTCTTCTAGTTTGTCATGTATATGTGTTTTTATCTGCACAATTAGACTACATATTCTTCTGCATATAATACACAAAGACAAGAATTTCTATTTCATGTATCTTCTTCTAGCTGATGCATCACAGAGATAGCCTCCTATTAGCAAGAACACAGTACATAACTGCTGCGCTAAGCTAATTAATAGTATTAACACCACTCATCAAGGTGCAATGCACAAAATACTCATATTATAAAGGTACTCTCACAGCCCCAGCACTACCATCTTTTGAACACACACACACAGAACACATACATTGCCATCCCTGGCTTCTGGCAAAAGGTCCACAGCCAGTTTTCTTTGGTAGAGAAAAACCAGCAGGTGATCGCATGGGTTTTCTTGGTTCTGTCAGTGGTCAATCTGTGTCTGGAAGTGAAACTCCCCTTTCCACAGGATTTCATCACAACAGTAACCACAGGACTCAAATTTTGGTCATTGATAGTATCTCAGCTCAGCTTTGTACCCTAATGTGAAAATGAAACTTGTGTTCCACTCCCTTATGTTCCCTTTCCTTACATTGCCAAGTTCTAAAATGATGCTGAGATTAAAATCTGTTCCTTCTTGAGTGGGGTCATCGTGTGTGATGACAGATCTGTCTCTGAGACCCTCACTAAAGGAGAAAAAAAGAGTGGTGTTGTTGAGATTTTTACATCAGAAAATATCCTTTGGTTACCAGGTGGTTTCTATTTCTGCGGACAAGTTCAAAGTACATATATTTGGACATCCTTCCCTACAGTAATATCATGGGACTCACAACCTTCTTCCTTAGGAAAATGCTATTTCGATTCTTGAGTATTCCAAATCACACAGGCCAGTGTGGCATAGTAGAAAGAGTTAGAGAGGCCTTCTTTAGTTTCACAGCATACCTCGGGCAAATTACTTAACCTGACTTTTAGTTTCCTGAAAAAAAAAAAGAGAGAGAGGATAATAATGCTTACCTCATAGGATTAAATAACAGAATTGGAAGTGTTTACCTCTATTCCCAACTCTTAGGAGATATTCAATATATGTACTTTCCTAACAGCCACTTTAACTATTAGGCAAGTTACCAGTTTAAAGTCCCTTTCACCTAATAGCTACAGAACTGTTTTGAGTCAAAGAATCTGAGAGCCCATAACAGATCCTGGTAAACAGTAAGTTCTATACATGAATGTCAGCCATCCATATCTTCATTGCAACACACTACTTTGCATAATCTAATTTTGTATCTTCCTCATGTTTTCATCTCTCATAGATGGCTTTTCTAAAATGTGCTGTGCTCTCTTCCATTGTAGTTGGGAGTGTATATCAGTTCTTTTTCCTATGGGGAGCAATTAGCAATAGCCATCAAAATTGTAAATGCACAAATTCTTCAAACAGCAATTCTACTTCTAGGAATTTGCACATAGGACATTGCACATATGCAATATGACATATGTAGAAAAAACATTTACTGTAACATTGTTTATAATAGCAAAAGATGGAAAATGACCTATTGTTTATTAGTAGGAGAGTAGTGAAATGATGGTATGTCCACATAAAGAAATACTGTGAGGGGCGCCTGGGTGACTCAGTGGGTTAAAGCCTCTGCCTTCGGCTCAGGTCATGATCTCAGGGTCCTGGGATCGAGCCCCGCATCGGGCTCTCTGCTCAGCGAGGAGCCTGCTTCCCCTCTCTCTGCCTGCCTCTCTGCCTACTTGTGATCTCTCTCTGTCAAATAAATAAATAAAAATTTTTTAAAAAAAAAGAAAAAGAAATACTGTGAATGGAACAACAATAAATCCTGGCATGAAACAATCTCCATGGTGATACTCTACCATATGGGTTAAAAAATTATATGCATACATATTCTTGTATAAGCATAGAGCATGCCTAGAAAGACACAAGACTGATAATGACAATTGCCTCTGGGAAGGGGGAGCAGATAGCCCTGGGAATGGGTAGAGGGATAATTATTTTTCACAGAATATCCTCTTATAAAACCTTTAAAATTTTGTACTATGCACATGAAGTTGCTTTTCCAAAATATTTTACTAAAACTGTTCTTCATTCTATGATACATCACCGATTAAATCCAGGAAGAGGGTGATAGGCAAAGGAAACTTCTAGAATGCTTTGGGTTTTTTTTTCTTTTATAAAAACAAAATGTTTATATTATTTGTAATTATTTAAGACTTAGCAAGAACAAGAAAAATAACTGGAAAGTGAAGGTACTGTTAGTGAAACCTCTGTCACTTCCACACTATGGTCACCATTCATCAGTCCACAAGCATTCATTGAGTACTTGCTAAGACCCTGATGTTCTGTTGGTTGTAACTGGAGGGAGAGATGCAGGGGATGGAGGGCCCAGGCTCTCCCCTCACAGGTGAAACGGTGAACAGCATCCAGGAGCAAAGGATTTATTGCACGCAGCAGTGAGGCGGGCCTGTGTGAGGAAACTTTCTAAAGGAGAGATTTGAGGGATCTCAGGAAGAGATAATGATGATGTTGGGGACAAGTTATATCTCCTCCTTTCTCCATTTCCTCATCTTTAAAAGTGGAATAATCTGCCTTGGCTCTCCTCTCACAGGGATGCTGTTAGGATTAATGAGCTAAAGTTTGTGCTTATGTAGCGTCTTTCTTCTGAGAACTCGGAGTGCTTTGCAAAGTATTCTTATTAATATTCATAGGGTGGTTCATACATTTTTCCACCTTTCACTTTGGAAGTTGCACATCTATACCTAAAGACTCCGATTCTTCTCTCACTCTTCCTCAACATCACTTTCTCTTTTGCACCAAAATAGTGCAGTTTCAAGCTTTAAAGTCTTGCTGGTTTTATATAGCTTAGGGCTAATAACATCACACAGCTTGCCTGCAGGAGAACCCACCTGTACATTCTAAAATTTCTACAGTTTTCACTGTATACATATGCATGATAAACCTTAACTCATGGTAAGATATCAAACAAATATATACCAGGGAAGAAAAAAATCATCCATAACCAAGACTGCTTCCTAAGAAGGGTGACTCACAAAAGCAGTAAGTGGTTTGATGTTGGAGTTGCAGGTTCGGGGATAGAGGCTGAACCCCACCACCCTCCACTGACCCCAGAAACAAACTGCTCTGCATAACAGTCATGACTCGGTTGGAGATGGAAGACAGGGAGTGCAGAAAGAGGGAAGAGGAGAGAGCAGAGACAGGAGGAAGGGAACGGAGCCAGGAGGGTAGCAGGAGGCCATGCCTAGCAGGAGGTGACCCCTCTCCTATAACCTCTCCCCAGTGATGAATAAATTACACCAAAGCTTGCAAAATCCTAGGAGTAAGTGGGTTTCTTTTCTTTTCTTTTTTTAAAGATTTTATTTATTTGACAGGGAGAAACACAGCGAGAGAGGGAACACAAGCAGAGGGAATGGTAGCGGGAGAAGCAGGCTTCCTGCAGAGCAGAGAGCCTGATGTGGGGCTCGATCCCAGGCCCCTGGGATCTGACCTGGGCCGAAGGCAGATGCTTAACAACTGAGCCACCCAGGTGCTCCGTGTAAGTGGGTTTCTTATGTACACTGGGCTGAGTTTATAGCCAGAGAGACGGAGGTAATGAAACAGAGATGAGGTGATGAGCCTGGGAAATGATAGAAATCATGGGAGAACTATGGACTTTCAATGCCTCGGGACCAACGAGGATCTGAGTTAATTAGACTACTTTTTGAGGGGAAAAGGAGACTGGGCTGATGTGAGGCTATGGAGGATATAGATATGTGTCTATGTATCAATATGTCTGATGATGCTGGTTATTTATGGATTTATACCACTGTTTAAAAAAAGCTTTTAAGAAGAAAAACTTGAGGTTTCAAAAGATGGCCCTGCTCAGTTTGGACCAAGTGGGGAATGGGAGGCAGGGAAGTGAGTGGACATCCTCCAAAGCAGGTCTCCTGCGCTCTGGCCGGCTGCTGGCTGTACAAAACCAGTCCATGCCACCTCTCATTGTATCTTTCCTCAGGCTCATTTCTGCCCTGTTTGGATGTTTGAGAATAGCACTGGCTGAAGCCTTCAATTTAAGAGTTAGTAGGAGGGCTGCCTACTCATATCACGCTACCTGTTTGGCCCTAGGCCAATATCACAAAACAAAGCTTCTTGCAGCAACTGAGAAGAAACAATTTGCATAACTTAAAGCTATGTTGGAGTGTTGTGCTTCATGTCTGAGCAGCATAAGTCTTGAGCTTTAAATAGCCCAACCCTAACATATATTTAAGAGCAATGTTCTAAAGGCTGTGTTACATAAAGTGGAACACTTAGTGACACCACAGCAATGTGCCAGGTCCCCTTTCTTTTTTTTTTTTTTTTTTTAATTTTATTTATTTGACAGAGAGAAACACAGCGAGAGAGGGAACACAAGCAGAGGGAATGGTAGCGGGAGAAGCAGGCTTCCTGCAGAGGAGAGAGCCCGATGCGGGGCTCGATCCCAGGACCCTGGGATCATGACCTGGGCCGAAGGCAGACGCTTAACGACTGAGCCACCCAGGCACCCCCAGGTCCCCTTTCTTGCAGACTGACAGAAGCCAGACCCAGTTAGGCAGCTGGGAGGAAAAATTTCCCAGCCTATGAAACCCAGAAGAGGTCAGCCCTGTCTATGATTTGGAGAGCCCTACACTGTTTCACCAACCACAAATATCTCCTCCCGGGTCTACAATGGCTTTGACAGTCCTCTGACGGTCACCACAGTCACTCCTCTGGGTTGGGCAATAAAAGAAGAGTCGTAATTCCTGGAAGGACATTTAGGGTTGCCTAAATGTGCCATAGGTACAACTAAGGGCACTTAGTTGGGGGCCAAAAGTTACAGACAACATCTTTCTCCTTCTGGCCCTCTCCCACTTGAGTTTCACTCTCTTTGGTTTGCAAGTAGTCACTTCACACATTTAGAAACGATGGAAGATCAGGTTGTATACCAGAATAACTTATGGAACTTTTATAAAATACAAATGCTTAGGACCCACCCCAAACTTACCAAGTCAGAATTTAGAAAGTAGTAGAGGTTTGAACAAGCATGTTTAAAAAATGCTCCCATAGGCATTATGATGCAAGCTTCCACCTTACAACTGCTGGAGACAGAATGGGATGTAGGTCAAGTTAAGGCTGGGAAAGAGGTATCCTGAAGACCATGTGACTGGAAAAAATGGCAGCTGAGAAGAATGGGTCCCAAAGACAACACCCAGGGCAAGTCTCTGATCTGAGATGAGCACAGTCTTTGAAAGGTATCCACTATGAAAAGAGGCTGAGACACTGACAGTCTCCCCAAATGAACTGCCTGAAACAAATAAGAACCTTTCTCAGTATATGCTGCCATACGTATTTACATTTATTTATGCATTTAGTTTAATATATTTTTTAATTTTTATTAACATATAATGTATTATTTGCCCCAGGGTACATGTCTGTGAATCGTCAGGCTTACACATTTCACAGCACTTAACAGCACATACCCTCCCCAATGTCCCCAACCCAGCCACCCTATCCCTACCCCCCCCCGCCCCCGCCTCCCAGCCACCCTTAGTTCGTTTCTTGAGTCTAGGAGAAAGACAATTATCACATGATCTCTCTGATATGAAGAATTTGAGAGGCAAGGCGGGAGTTTGGGGGGGGGGGTGGGGGAAAGAAATGAAACAGGAAGGGATGGGGAGGGAGACAAACCATAAGAGACTCCTAGTTTAATATTTATTAACTACAAAAAACAGGCACAGAGTCAGGTGTTGGGGATAAAATATGGAGCAAAACTAGATATGATACCTGACCCCATGGAGCTTACATTCTAATGGGGAAGGCAAAAAATTAAAGAAGTAATCACAGGAGAGCCTGGCTGGCTCAGTCAGTAGAGTGTGTGACTCTTGATCTCAGGGTCATGAATTCAAGCCCCACATTGGGCACAGAGCCCATTTAAATAAATAAATACATACATACACACATACATACACACATACATACATACAATTAAAGGTGACAAGTGGTATGATTCAGAAGTACAGGATGCTAAGGAACACACAATGAGGGAACTAATCTAGTCTAAGGGTAATCAAGGAAGGCTTCCAGAGCAGGTGTTCATTAAATGAAGACCAAAAGGAGTATTAGAGTATTAGCCTGATAAACAGGATAGGGGATGAGAGACCAAAATCATGTGCAAAGCCTCTGTGGTTCTCAGCCTAAACTGAACATTAGAATCACCCAAGGAGATTTTTAAACTTCCCACTGCACCCCCACAAGTTGAATAATAATTTCTAGGGCTGGAACCCAGACATCAACAATTTTTAAATCTCCCCAGGTTATTCCAATGTGCCAGCAAAGGAGGAGAACCGCTGGTCTGGAGACAGGACTTTTTATTCACAGGATAAAAAGAAATTCATGGAAAGAAATTCAGAGCATTTGATGAAGGTGAGAGATTAACAAGAGTTGAGGCTGGAGTGAACAGATTATGTAAGCCAACTGCCTTAGAATTCTCCAGAGAATCA
Source organism: Procyon lotor (assembly GCA_028646535.1). Lineage (NCBI taxonomy): Eukaryota > Metazoa > Chordata > Mammalia > Carnivora > Procyonidae > Procyon > Procyon lotor. Next base: position 70,667,239 of record CM053605.1, on the reverse strand, counting down.
GAACCAATAGATGATAGATAGACAGATGATAGCTAGCTAACTAGATAGCTAGATAGACGATAGCTAGCTAGCTAGCTAGATAGGCAGACAGACAGGTAGATAATTATAAGGAAATGTTTCACATGATTATGGAGGCTGAGAAGTCCCACAATCTGCTACCTGGAAACCGAGGTGAACCAATGGTGCAGCTCCAGTCTGAGTGCAGGAGATGATGTCCCAACTGAAAAACAGGCAGTGGCTTGAAAGATGAAGCTCAGGAAAATAACTGTTTGTTTGGGTAAAGCACCTAAAGCTAAGGTTATTAACAATTAGAATAAAATTGTTGAGCAACTATACTGGTTTCCTAAGGCTGCCATAACAAATTACTATAAACTTGATGGCTTAAAAAACAAAAATTTATTTTCTCACAGTTCCAAAAGCCAAAAGTCAAAAATTAAGGTATCGGCAGGGTTAGTTTCTTCCAGAGGCTCTGGGGGAAAGTCTGATCCATGTTTGTCTCCCAGTTTCTGGTGGTTGCCTGCAACCCTTAGTGTTCTTTGGCTTGCAAATAGCAAACTCCAAACTCTGCCTCTATGTTTACTTTACATTCTTCCCTGGGTCTCTGTGTCCTCTCCTTTTCTTATAAGGACACCAACCATTGGATTTAGGGCCCTCCCTAATCCATAATGATTTCATCTGAGTCCTCAGCTAATTACATTAAAAAAAAAACCCAATGTCCAAATAAGATAACATTTTGAGATTCCAAGTGGTCAAGAATTTTGGAGGGGGTACTATTCAACTCACTGTAGCCACATATCAATTTTTGTGATTATTGAATAATGACCATAACCAATTACATATGCAAGTTCTCAAGTTTTTCTAAAATATGTCAATCCTACTCACCCTTGGTTATCAAATAAGGAATTTCAAAGGACCTATAGTGTTTATTCCTGGGACTCGAATAAAACCAACAGTCTTCTTTTCTTGCCAATCACAATCTTGGCCCCCTCCCCTCCTCTTTCCCAAACAGCCTTTTTTGTATGAATTAGAAACTTCCTTATTCTGCTCACCCACCTGTCATCACCTTTCTTTCCTGGCCCTAAATTCCAACCTCAAAGGAACAAAACATAGCTGAGGTTAGGGGCTAACCATTCCTGAACTAATCAAACAAAATAGGTTGCCATCAGTTTTCCGCTTCTCATATTAGTGAAACTATGTTGACATCTTACTCCTTTTTTTAAAGTGAAAAGGTTTGAAGATGTGTCGGGGTCACAGAATCTCTTCAGTAAGAAGGGTATTCAGAATAAAAAGTATGATAATCTCTTTTAGAAATTATGACCCTCTTGTGGTAATACCTTCAGATACAGATAGCAATGTTATCTGAAGCTATTCTGGTTTAAATGTTGAAATAGTCTAATATATCATGCTCTGTTTTAAATGTAATACATTAAAACACACCTCAACACAAGCCCATAAATGAAACAAATATGTCTTAGAGGAATAATTTAGCTGTGCTTCTTTGCAGCCTCAATGTAAACTCTCCTTTAGTCTAAAAGCATTAAAATCATAATAATGAAATTTTGCCATTAAGAGTCAGAAAGCGCTTTTCTCTTTAAAAAGACAGCTGCATTAAAATTTAATTATTGTCTCCCTATCTGATTATCAGACAAGAATAGAGCACATTTGGGGAGAAACTACACATATGTTCACCCAGCACAGGAATGTTTTTAAAGACTCTTCAAGGAATTGTTCCCCAATACCCACCCTGATTTGTGGTGGGGGGAACCACCATAATTAGATACATACGTGTTAAAACAAAAGAGTCAATGTACCAACTGTGTAAGCAAACAGATACAAATCAGGTGCTGAGGAAATGATCTCAGTTCCCAATCCTGTGCATAGTCTCACGATCTCTGAATAGCATATGTGCATCTGATGGGTGCTGTGGCATCCCATCAGAGGGTTCCCTGATCCACATTTTCTTCTTCTTTGGGATAGGTAAGTAAAGATTCCTTTCTGGAGTGTGAAAGCTCGCAGCAGCAGGAACACAGCATATCTCATCTCTAATTTATGACTGACTAACTGAAACTCCTCACTGTCAGCAAACTCTGCTGTGTTTACTGGTTTGACAGCATACACACATATGGCAGAAGCCAGATGGACCTTCTCCCCCAGCTTCAAGCTAAGGGTGCTTCATTAGGAAAGAGATGCAGCCAGTCTTTGAGATCTTTGAACAAGGCTTTCCAGCACGACAGGAAGGAAGTCAGTCAGCAAACTGGAAAGAAAATAACCCTCCCCTAAGCGAGGTATTAGGTCAGAAGAGCATTCATAGTTGTCCCGTGGAAGCCCATCAAGTTTTAAAGAACAAATGGCCTGTCCTCCCAACCACAGAAATTAGGAAACTGCTTCCAAAGAAATCAGTTGAAATGAAGTTTGCATTTCATCTACTTGGACAAGGGTAAATAGGACAATAAATCCACTTCTGAAGTTCTGATTCATAGTTAAGAGCTAATAGTGTTAAAACGTTCTCGTAAACTTCAAGAAAACAGTAGCATCTTTTGCAACTACAAAGACTGTGAAGAACAAAGTGAAGAACCTTCCTGCTGCAGTGAAATATTACTCATAGGTTAGAAAATAGAACATAACCCTCTGAACCCAACTTTCCATTCTAAAATTTCAAGGAAAACAATGATTTTTTCAGTTTGTCTAAAATGACTGTGTTTTGTTTGTTTGCTTGCTTTTTTCCTGGTGATGTCCTCTGCACATTTTGACCTCTCAACTTGAGTTCTTTTTCTCTTTATTCTCTAGGTTTTGGGGTATGTCTCAAGATCAATGGGCTTAGATTCCCATCAAAGTCTTTATCATCCACACTTGAACCATCTGGAGTAGACATCCCTGCAAAGTAACCACAGATCTTTCCTCTTCCTACACCCAAAACAAGGGTTCCTGGAGTATTAAAGGAGCAACAAGTAGAATTGAGACAGAATGGATCCTTACCCAAGGAATAAACTATCCCACTCTCTAAACTATGAAACTGATCCTCTGATTCAGACCAATCCATTAATTCCACAGGTCTCAAACACTTCCAACAGAGAAGCAGAAGTGGGTAGCTGAGAGGCTAGAGGTTCATGGTGCAAGGAGATGGCCTTTTCTCAGGACCTGGTACTTTTTATAGGAAACCCAGACACCCCTCCAATGCCTCCAGGGCCATTTGGTAATTAAGTTCTGATGAAGGGAAGTGGTGAGGAAGAATCACTGATTTCGTTGAAAACTACCTCTATATACTCTACAATTAGTTCACACTGACTTAAATTTCTCCCCTCTCTCGGTGAGGCCAAAAATTATATATTGTTACAGAATGGGCTATAGAAGCAACTAACAATTTTCTCGACATTCTACAACACAGTTTTAAAAAAAATCTATTTCTCAAGAACAACCTTTTCATTGAATGTTGGAATGTATAGGGCCACTTCTGGTCTCTGCTTTTCTATGAAGAGTAATTAGAACTAATGCTTTTTGCAGGCACATCAGGACTACAGGCTTAGTGTAAGGCATTAACCTTCTGTTTAAATGTTATTTCACAGCACTGGAGAGAAGCCCCTGGTGTGAGGCCATAGGTGGATTTTAACCTGGTCCTTTTTACCTTTGCTAATGGGGAACTTTGATATGATTTGAAATACAGTGGCCATTGTTGGTGAAACTCCACAGGACCAAAGCTCTATCATCAAGCAAACAGTAGCTGAATGGAGTGCTCAAGGGCAGTACCGCTTGGGGTGCTCAGGGCACTGTACTTGATATCAGTCCAGAATATGATATTCCGCAAAGGGTTCCACACCCATCCTACCATTTGTACCTTGGAAGAACTCTGCGATAGCCAGAAACATAGTATTAGTCCTCTTCCAACAGGCAAAAAAACCAAGGACCGGAGAGCCACATGATATGTGTCCAAATGCTTAGTGGTAAGGACAGAATTAAATCCTCAGCTTTCTATACTCCCAAGCCTAATGGGATCCTCATACATAAGGTTTCTGCTGATGAGTGAGTACAATGGCTGCTTAAAGGTTAATGGGATTAATAACCAATGGATTGGAAAACATAGGCTATGTTTGATGACAGTTTAGAGCCTCCGAATATAATAAGACAACTCGGAGTAAGGGGAGGGGAGAATAGGATAAAACCAGCGCAGCTAAGTTTGCCACTTAGCAAACATGCTCCTGAATGTCTCCATGGTTTACACCTCAGACAGCCCCAGTCCATGAGAATGGAAGTGAAAAGAAAATGCAAATTCAGCCGCACGTTACATCCACAGTCAATGCAAAGACAAATTAAGAATTAAAGACAAATGCAAATTACTCTGCTCATAAAAGAAACCTATACAAAAGACAGGGAATGAAAAGGCTCTGACAGTTATGGATGAATCTCTGAAGAGGCGCACAGCGACCGTATTTCCAAATTCGAGCCTTTTAAAAACTGGTTAGAAGAATGAGAACAGCTGCTGCAAAGAAGTTGGGGGGGGGGGCGAGCTGCGGTTAACGGTAAACCAAACTACAGAGTAAAACTGAGAATCCTGTCCTTATTGTCAAGGTGAGGATGAAAAGCAACAAAGGGACGAAGCCAAAAGAATTCTGTCTCCAGAAATTCTACGGTAGGCTTTAAAAGCGAAGCCCCTGGCAAGCCTTAGGCTGGGGGAGATGGAGACAGGAAGAGAACAAAAGAAAGGGGCAAGGTAGCAGAAGAGGCAAATGTTGCATAAGAGAGAAGAAACACAGGACATCCTAGCAGGAAGGGGGCCTGGAGTCAGGGGTCATTCATTAACTCAAATGACTGCCAGGCTAGACAGGTAATGGAGAGCCAGCTTGCCTGGGAGGGGTGGGGACTGTGGGAGAATGTCTACAAGCATTCAAATTCATCCTTTTTTTTTTTTTTAATTTTATTTATTTATTTGACAGAGAGAGAGGGAACACAAGCAGGGGGAGAGAGGGAAAAGCAGGCTTCCCGCTGAGCAGGGAGCCCGATGCTGGGCTCGATCCCAGGACCCTGGAATCATGACCTGAGCCTACAGCAGACGCTTAACAACTGAGCCACAGGCACCCCCTCAAATTCATCCTTTTAAAAGAGATGTTAGACATTGACACAGAGCATGCCTGTGTATCAGTTTGTTTCTTTTTATAATTGAGTTCTCTGGTGCATCTGCAAACCTGTGGAGAATACGGGTGCCTTAAACTGTCAATTCAAGGAATAAATTAATCAATGAGGCTTTCATTTTACAGATGAAGAAACTGAGACTCCAAAAGATTGTGGCTTTCCTGAATTCACTCAGATAAAAGAAATTATCACTAGAGCAAAGGCCCCTACCTCAATGCAGGACTCCTTCATCTGTGCTATAATGCCTTCTTCTCAAGAGGAAGAAAAAGAAAACAATCATGTTTTCATGTTTGTTTTCAACAAACACCAGGGAGTGCAAGAGTCACTCAGGTGACTCCTACGGGCCTTCCTGCCATAGATTTGCCATCCCTGTGCTACAGGGAGGCATCCAGGCTTCCACTTTGGTCAAAAAACCAAACACCTGTAGGGGCAAGGAGGCAACATATGGGAGCAACAGGGCTCTCAGCCCTCGTGTGCCAAACTGGAAAGTATGTGTGCCACGTAAGGGGCACCCACTACCCACTTGCAGCCCATCAACACCAAATGAGAACGTGGCCAATTTTTTTGGCATCTACCCATTTTTCAAGAGAATCCAGAAATCTGTATTTTTATTTGAAATAGCCTCATATTAAGATGTTGCAACAAACTCATTTCTATACACAGTAAGGACCAAGGTACACCTTTTGGGTCAGAGACTGGCCTGACCCTGCGCACTGCCACTTGACAACCTCTGACTTTAGTCACTGTAGCCATTTGGCGACAGGATACAGTGTATTCATTCTAAAACACTCCAACACTTCAGCTCTTTAGAAGCTCTTGGTCTAAAAATGTCTCCTTTTATTAAAGGATCAAATATATGAAAGCTGCATTTTAGTTGAAACAAGTGCGTTCAATGAGTCCTCGGCATTTATATACTTGTCTATCATATTTCCCAGAGGCTCATGTTCTCTTTATCCCTGGGTGGCATTAACCTCTGTTTGCTTTTCTTATCTACCTACAGTTAGTGACATTGTCAAAATGAGACCCTGTGGCTTCTTCTTTTCTAGAGTTTGTAAAATACTTACCAACCTTCACACAGCAACTCATTCAGTCAAGCTCAGGCCTCTAGTGGTTACACAGGCAAGACAATAGAAACTTCATTTGAATCCAGTCTTTGTAAAAGTACAATTTTTACTTAATAAGATTGGATTTGAAATGAAAACTTGCTGCACTTCTTATGACACAGACAGAAAGAATTCCAAAACTTCCATCCAACAGATAGCAACTTGTCTTTTAGGACTGGTAATTTACTTAATTTCAGAGAAAAAAAATTTGTTCTCACCTCAAGCAACTAGAAACTCAGTTTCGGGAATTATCCAAAAAGAAGAATTCTAGTTGTTTATGAGGCAGTCAGACCCTGAAGAATGATGTCCATACAATTAGCTTAGCCCTCAGAGAGTTTGAGAAGCTGCAATTTAAAACCTATAGGAATGTAGTTTCGCTTAAGGTGTCTGTGCCTTTCTCCTCACAAAATCCTGGGCTGTAGAAAATAAAAGTGGTAAATGTTATATAAATAGTATGTGACATTTGCAAAGGTTAAGAAGAGTCTCTTTACTCCTTTTCTTCTTTTCCCAAGTATTATATTTGAGCAGTGAACCCCAAGGTTCAGTATTCAGGTACAAGCCTGCAGGTCAGATTACCGGTGATAGGGAGGTAGATCAGGAATTTCCACCCTGTTTGTTCCTCGGAAGAAAGCAAGGCCTCACCAAGTAAAATTTTGCACAAACATCGCTCAAGCAAGGGGTGATATGGCATTCTGCCAAGGGGTCCTGGTGCTGCTGAATTTGCACAAAGCAGACTTGGCTTTGTCTTCAGTTTCCACAAGGAATATGGGCACAGTGTGAGGCACTGTTTTACAAAACAAGCTCCATTCCATCTATCCATCCGTGACAAGTCTCTGATTTTTTTTCTTTTTTTTTTTGGTCCTTAATCCTCCTTTTCAAGTGGCTAAACAAAGAGGTAGGGTGTTCCTGCCACCAAATCTGTGAAAAACATTCAGTGTCTAGGATATCTGAGCAGTTAAGGTGTTGGGTTTTCCAAGCCATAAACAGAACTAAACTTGGAGCCGGAAGATACTCCTGAGAGGCCATCTGAGCCCTGCCCTGACTCCAGGCCAAGCAGAATTTGAACCTGAAAGAATACTTGGAAATTTGCAGAGTAAGGCTCCACAGTTCCTTCCTCTGTGGCCCATTGGTTCCTCAAACTTTGGGGTAGGAAATTCTCCCTAATGTCTAATTCACTTTAAATTTGCTTTCTGCTTTTTCCCTATAAAGGGACAAATGTCTCTCTCATTGGTAATATGAACACCAAACATTCTGAACTGCATCCACATTGGTGCAGGGATGTGAATATGGAGAACCAGGAGATGGCTTCACCAAGATGTAACCATTGTCAATAATACATCACCTGTGGGTCTTCACTAGGAAGCGGCTTTAAGGATTGGCTGGGAACTCGGGGTCCACCCTGATGGAAGCGGGGTCCTTGCAAGCCAGGTTTCTTCTCTGACTCACAAACATTTACACAAATCATTTATCCCATACACACCCTCCCACACAACACACACCCAGCTCAGGATTGGTAGGTGGTAAACAGTGAACAGCTGAAAACTGATTGATTAATGATTGTTGACAGCTTGGCCTCCTGAGATGCCATTTTGTCTCTTTCTAAAGCATTGGTTAAACTTTAACAGTTCTCTAATCGCTTGCCCTCACCTTCCTTTGCCCTCTGAACACACCCATCACTGTACTAGCTTCTAGACCCCCACCAGCCTTGCTATACCCTCCAATGTGGCTTACTCTGGATTCCCTGGTGTTGGTTGTTTTGGTTGATACTATCTGCTGCTTTTGATTGTTAGCCAACAGCCTTTTTCAGCTGTGCCCCAAGCTAGGTCTTTTCCTACTTTGCTTCCTAATCTCTGAAAACCTATTAAGAGACAAACCACAGCCAACGGCCAGACCTAGCAGGAAAGATGATGGTGGTTAGGGCCACTCAGGGTCCATAGACCATCAGCCCATAGAAGCTGAGTTGAATGGACAAAGGAAGCTGCGTTTGGCTGTATAGAGCAGGTGATAGCAACAAGTATCTTTGTTTGGGTAATTTAGATTTGGTCAGATAGGATGCAGCCTTCCTACCCTAAGTGTAGTCAGAAAACCTGTTAGAATTGCAGATCCTAAAGCCCCACGTCCAAACTACTGAATCAGAATACTTCATTTAACAAGAGCTCCAAATGAGTTACATGCACTTTAAAGTTTAAGAAGTACTGAGCTAGAGCAATGCTTCTTAATTCTGGCAGCACATTAGAATCCCCTGGGGAGCTTTGAAAAAATCCTGATGTCCTGGCACCACCCCCACACCAATGATACCAGCATCTCTTGGTGTGAGAGCTACACATCCGTATTTTATAAAGGCTTTTCAGGGGATTCTAATGTGCAACCAGGGTTGGAGAACTAATTCCTTAGAGTTTGTTTTGCTCAGCAGATGTGAAAATCTGACCGTAAGGAACATGAAACAGATAACTTTAGGTCACATAGCTCATCAGTAACAGACAAGGGTTCAGATTCACACAGATTCTGCAGTTAAAAGAGCACAGGCTTCAGAGATAGGTTTAAACCCTGGTTCTGCCATTTTCTAGAAGTAGGGCTTAGGGCAGGTTTTTTAATCTCTCAGAGCTACAGTTTCCTAATCTGTAAAATGGGATGGATCATAAAAATCTCGCATGGCTACTCTGGGGATTAAAGGAGATAATGTCTGTAAAGCCTCTCTGACCGTCTTAAACTTTCCCTGCAGTCCACTGTACCTTCCGATGCACAGTATTGGCAGGGGTCCCAAATCAGAATTATTTATTTATTATTTGTTTGTTTAAGAAACAATTATTGAGCCCCTATTAAGTAACAAGACTGAGGATTCAGAAACAATGAAATAATTCTTGGCCTCTAGGAGGAGAGATGGACATGGAAACAAATTACTCTGTGGCTGTGTAGAAGCAACACCAGGGGCGCAGGAAGGCATAAAGGTACACAGAGAACAGTTTCCATTTGTGACTTCGAAGAAAGCCATCCAAAAATGTAACATCTGAGCAGAAGGAAGGAAGAGAAGGTTTCAAAGCAGACAAGGGAGGAGAGGAACATTCCACAGGGAAGACATAGCATATACAAATGCAAGTAAGCATGAAATGTTATGGCCTGTTAAAAGAACTGCAAGCAATTCCGTGTTGCCGTAGGTGAAGTGAAGGGGGAAGGGGAATGACAGGAAAGGGGGTGGCAAGTAGGTAGGAGCCAAGGCACTAAGGGTTTTCTTTGCTATGTTACGTGGACTTGACCCCATGCATGGTGGGAGGGTGAGAAGTCTCTAAGAACCAGCTTGCTCAGGTGGTATCTTGTAGAGGGAGAAAAACGTACCGGATCACTCTCATGTTTTCCAAGAAGGAGGCAAGTCAGAAAATAGATGGAACTCGGGATCTCAGCTTGATCACCTGGATGTCACGGAGCAGTCCTACAATATGGGATGCCATAGGACTGACTGAATCTTAGCCAATGTACAGCTGCACAGGTAAAGCAAGGGGAAAAAGAAAATCCAGAGACCTGGGGAGCATGTTCTTATTATTTGTAGATTCTGTTCCTATGATGGTACAGAAAACTATCTGAGGATATTTTCTTGAAAACCATTGAATAAATGGAGAAATAAAGGAGAAATAAACCCAGCCCTTCTTTGTGGGTGAAGTCTTTCCCGCTACCTTCCCCAGTGCAGTTGGCCACCACCCTCGGTAAGCCCTCCCCGCTGGCACCCTATATCTGGCAGATGCCCGACCCACTCTTGGGTTTAGTCCTAGACCACTTGGATTTACTGTGTGCGTTTCACCTCTGCTTTTTATTCAATAATTTTTCACAATTACAAAAATACTGCATGGTAATGATGGAAAAGTACAGACATACTAAAAGAAAAAAATTTAAATCACACATAATCCTATCACATAGAGATAACCATTAAAAACACTTTAGTACATTTCTTCCCTTTCTTCTAAGCATACATACAGGTACTAAAACTGTTTATAGAATAGGATTACACCATGTATATTTATTTATAACTTGCTTTTTACATATAATTATTTATTGGATGGGACTAGTTCTAGTGAATCTCTTTTTAAGAATGAACAAGGAAGTACAGACAGAAGCTAGAGTAGCCATGTGCTCAGAGAAACTTAGAAGGCCACCCTTAGAGAGAGACACAAATGAAGCAGATGAGCAGAAAAAGGCAAAGACAAGAGACTATGAGATTCCAGAGACCTAGAAAAAGTAACTCCCATTCTTAATCATTTTCCAGTTGGGATTCCAGCATCTTGTGAGCCTTGCCTGACTTCCTTTCCTTGGGTTCCATCCTATTGCTTTGTATGTCCCTAATAAATCTCTCAAGTCTGTCTTAAGATTGTTTGAATGGCTTCTGTTTCTAACAGACAAAAAAATTGCTAATGAAGGCAAAACCTGAAATATACCAGAGAAGATTTGGACAGACAAAAGAAAGCAGATGGATAATGGTTTGCTTAAGTAAACAATAGATTTTGGTCTTGAAGGTAGAACTTCCCCCAAATAGCCATCTATTCCTGCTGAAACTTCTATACCACGTCACTTCTCACCCTCAGATGTGTAGATGAGAAATTTTATTTAATACACCATGACAACCTGTCAAAAAGAACAACTGTGGTATATTGTATGGTCCGAGCATCTTGATTTGTTTTCCCCTGGAGTTGGATAATTGCCTTGCTTGTTCTTGACATGGGGACCAGGTGCAATGATAAACAAAATCAGTGTCCAAGCTGGGATTGTCCAGTGGTCCTTGCCATCACAGATTCGTATTACTGGCAAGGCTATAGAACTCTGCAGCATTTCAAGGCCAGGGTATGGTAGCTTTCGGCCAGTTAGACCCTGTGACAACTCAAGGGTATTTTCTGAATATCCATTTACTACTGTAGCCAAAGGTCCTGTTGGAGTTCACATGAATTCCAATGAACTGTCTCCCTTAGCCATCCTATGATCTGGGTCCATAAGACACAGCACTTGTTAGTTTTTACTCTACTGACCTTTGGTACAGACCAGTCCTTTATTCAAAATAATACCATCTCAGGGCACTTGAGTGGTTCAGTCGGTTGAGCATCTGACTTGATTTTGGCTCAGGTCATGATCTCATGGGTTGTGAGATTCAGCCCCAAGGTTGGTTCCATGCTCAGCAGGGAGTCTGCTTGAGATTCTCTCCCTCAAATGCTCCCCTCGCTCATGCTCTCTCTCTCTTTCTAATAAATAAATAAATTTTAACAAAAAAATAGTACCATCTCAGAAAGCCCTTCTCTAATCACTCTGTGTAAAACAACACCTCTTCCCTCAAAGTCTACCTTAGCCTGTTTCTCTCCTCCCTTTTTTGGATAGCACTTAGCACCAGCTGACATAATGCTCTATTTATTTGTTGGTTGTTACTCTATCCCAACAGAATGCCAGTATCTTGAACAGGGACCCTATTTGATCCACAGCTGAATGCCCATTGCATACTCTAGAGCCTGACACATGATAAACATCTGTTGAATGAATAATCTCCTAGAGATAGCATCCTAAGACTGCTGCAGGGATGAAATTCCTGACAGAATGAGATGCCATAGACTTCTTTTCCTGCGATTATAACCTTTATTCCTACTTCCATTTGGGCAAGAACCTCAAGGGTCATCATTCTTTCTATTGTTCTTTTCAGACCAGGCCTTTCGATCACCAACTTTCCTTCCTTTTCTGTCCTCAGCACTTGAATACTGTGTCCTTCTAAATTAAAAGGAAGCTGTTCCTTCTAAATTAAAAATGGAAGGAGGTAGCACGTGGGGTGTATTTCCATAATGCTATAATTCCCAGCCCTGGGACATCTCCCACCACAGAGTGCCTCTAATTACCTCGGGGGAACATCATTAAAACTTAAGAGAAAGAATCATTTTAATTCACTTCAAGTTTTAAATAAACATAAACCACATATGACAAAATCAAGCAAACAATGTTGCAAGTATTAAAATGGTAAAAATGCTAGGAAGCCCTGCTCTAATGGATTTCAGAAGTGAGATCCACAATTCCAAGCTGCAGTTAGTGTGATATATGCCTACTATCCATTTCCAAAATGACTCACCTTTGAATTTTCTTTAATTTACACACTTCACCTACTCTCCTTCCAAATTACTGGGTCAAGAAATGCCTCTCGTTTTCCTCCTTTAATATGCTGCTTTGCTCATTCAGCTTCACATATTAAGTTTTAACTTATTGGCTTCAGTGACACTCAATGAGCCCAAAGGGGGTGGGCTAAAATATGTGTTTTTCCAAGGTGCCTTCATGCCTGGATTGCAATTTCTAATCTCTTACTTGCTCTATATCTGTGTTTTGTGGAAGAGCTATTGATCTGTAATCTCACCAGTGCATTTTCCCCTCCTCATAAAATCCCAGGGACATTCTAATTAAGGACAGAAGCTGGCTACAAATTACAGAAAAGGAGGCACCCAGGCATGCAAACAGAATTCAGATCTTTGGCTGTTCACACCCTGGACAACTGAGCAGCAGGTCTGTGTTTAAGTTCTCCTCAATCTGCCAGGTTCTGCTATGTCCCAAAGGCAAGGAGAGTAAATAAATAGTAAACAAATAAATAAACGCAAACTAGACACTGGTGTTACTGCAGACAATGCTACTGATCCATGGTATACAATCTGTGAATGATGAGGTAGCAGCAAAACATAGGCTTGGGTGTCAAAACAATCTGAGTGTCTTGAGTCCAGACTCCTCTACGAGCTGTACATTGATTTTCCCTCTGAGCCTCAGTTTCTTTATATGTAAAATAAAAATAGCTCTACTTAGCTCACAGACTTGTTGTGTGAAAATTGATTACATCGTGTATAAAGAAGTACTACCACGTGGGCTCAATAACTGATAGTAACTGTTCCCACTTCAGAGACTGTACAAGTACTTACGTATCATTATTATCATTCAAAGGAATAAGAAAAAAAAAAAGTGAAACAGTGGAGATGCCTGAAATTGGCGATAGGAATAGGAAAATGCTGCTGTAAATGCAGAAGACAGGTGAGGAAAGAAGGCTAGTTTGCCAAGAGCTTGAGTAGGTTGCCTGAGGCCATGTTTGGAAAAGGTGGTTTACCTCCCCTTGGCCAAGATTATGGAGCAGGGAGGAAAGCATTTCAATAAATGAATAACCACGGCTCTTTAGCACGGAGCAATGAGGACTGAATAGAGTCCCCTGGATGTGACCATCCAGGTCACTAGTGACCTTGACCAGGGTAGGTGTGGGAAGTCGGGCTGTAGGTGCTAATGAAGTAGGAGAGGAGGAAGGAAAGTCAACAAGTGGGGACTATTTTTTCAAGTAGCTGAGTTGTGAAGGGAAAGTAATTCTCACCTTCCTCGTTTTGAGTACTAGAAATTTTAATGCCAGAGACTGCAAATGGGAGTGCTGAGCTATAGAGATCTCCGTTATTAAGACAGTCTTCCTCCTGCCCTTAGCGATTCCTCAGCTATGGTTCTTTGGGTGTCATGAGTGGTTGCTTGAATCTTCCTTACCTCTCTGGGGACTTCTGAACCTCATTTGCCTGCCATTGGCTGCTACCTGGGATCATCCCACAGTGTGGCGAAGGTGCTGGAGGTGTGGAGTCAGGAGTGAGACAAACCTGGCTTGTATCCTAGCTTACCACTCACGGGCCACATGGCCTTGGGCAATTTGCTAAAATCAAATCTCTTTGAGCCTCACCTTCCCTAAGTATAAAATGGGAATAACAAAAACACCTAGATAAGTGTGTTGTGAGGATTAAATGAGTTAAAACTTAACAAAGCATTTAAGAACAGTGCTTGGCACATTGTAAGCGCTTGATAAATGTTGACTGTCACTGTTGTTGGTAGAGGACCTGTGCCAATGTACATGCCTATGGCTTTGATGGGTCCCTCATCTGTCTTGTCTTATCCTGAGTTCCATCTCGATGTAGTCTACCACCTAATCCTGTGATAGCTCTCTTTTCTCTCTGCCAACGTGAGCCAACCTTTCTCTTGCCCAACCCTCCAACTGGTAAATCCAGCGTCCAACGCAGGTTCTATGCCACAGCAGCACCCTATAATAATAACAACTATAGCAGCTGCCTTTTATTATTGGTTAGCACATGCCAGGCTTGGAACCTAAGAGTTTTACAGACATATAATCCTCACAAAACCGTGAGATAGTCATTATAAATAAGAAACCCGGCTGGTCAACAACACCAGTCAGGATTTGAATCCAGTGAATCCAATCTATCTGATTGCAGAGCCATACTTCTAACCTCTGGGTTACATTTCCTACACAGGGGGTTCAGCTATCTTACCTCATTTCCGCTACTTCAAATTAGATCTTTAGATGCCTATGTGGCACACTGCAAAAACAACTACAAATTCTCCTGCAATTTCCATCAAGAAATAAAATTTATTTTTTCACTCCTTAAATCTAGGCCTAGTGATCTGTTTTGGCCGATAGATGGATGCAGATGGCACTCTGTGCTAATTCTAGGCCTGGGCCTCAAGAAGCGCCACACTCTTTCACTGACTCCTTTGAGACCCCTGCCGCCATCACCATGTGAACAAGTTCTGGAGAACAAGAAACTGTATAGAGGAGAACCAAAGCACCCCAGCCAAAAGTCAGTCAGCCCCAGCTGACCTGGCACAGATCATAGATACCTGAATGGGCTCCAGCCAAGAGCAGCCAAGCCTGGCCCAGATCATCAGGGCGGCCCAGCCGAGCCCAGCCCAAATTACCAAACTGCAAAAGCATAAACTAAATAAATGGTTATTGGTTTAAGTCGCTAAATTTGGGGGAAGTTTGTTAAGCAGCAAAAACTCACTGATACAATCTGTAAATTCTTTTTTTTTTAATCATTAACTAATTCATTTCTTTCTTTCTTTCTTTTCTGTTGGCCTATTTACTATTCAATCTCAGTTTCTCAACTTCCTGATCCCTGTCTTTGAACTGCTCTTGATCAGGCCTTGGGCAAGAGATAAAAGTATTAAAACAAGATGTCATTAGCACTCCAGTAATAGACTTCTTTGAAGGAGATCCAAACCTATTCTCCTCGCAGCAAATTTTGTGTCGCGATAGGTCGCATTACAGTAAAATATCTAGATACTTGCCAAATTTAGAGTAAATGCACCTCTTCTTAGATAAAAGAAGACATCCTTTAGTCAACCTAAGGTTAATATTTAGGGCTCTACAATGTCATCCAGGACCCAGGCTTCTTCTGTCTTTTTGTTCTACTACATAAGATTTTCATAATCCAAAATGACACTTTTTCCATTTTTTCCCATCTGGATTCCAAGCAGCTAGCAGGAGGAGATGACTTGCACCCCACCCCCACCTCCCACTCATTAATGTCTCTGCCCACATAGTACTGTTTTCCACATCTCACTGGCAAGCACTTCACTCATGGGGCCACATATGGCTCCAAGAGAGGCGAGGCTGTGTAGCCCAGATTCTGCTACTAAGAAGGAAAAGTGAATGGACATTGGGAGGCAGCTAGCAATATCTGCAATAGATACATTTCATTATTATCATCATAACTGGGTATCTGGTTGTTGGCAGTACAGAGCAATCTGGCATCGGATATCTAAAAGCCTGAGGTTTAACGTGGAAGCACTGTAAATGTCT
The DNA here is from genome assembly GCA_028646535.1 of Procyon lotor. Lineage (NCBI taxonomy): Eukaryota > Metazoa > Chordata > Mammalia > Carnivora > Procyonidae > Procyon > Procyon lotor. The sequence goes on along the minus strand of CM053605.1, from coordinate 70,651,399 downwards.
AATAGTCTGTCAAGAGGCATTGAAAATAACGATAATTGGAACATTCATTTCATGGGCAGGGCTGATAAGATGCTTTTGCCATCCCTCAAGATCTGAAGTATTGTTCTATTATCTGAAGTGTTTAGCCAACAATGATTGAGGTAGTTAGTAGCAGCAATTTGCAGCCCAAACTTGACCTCCTGACCTATCCACCAAGTTACCTACTCAACATCTCCTTCTGGATGTTTTAAAGGCAGCAACAAAACCAACATGTCCAACATTAAAGTCATTTTGTCCCCCAAACCCAGTCCTTCTCCAGTATGTCTCATCTCAGTGAATAATACCACCTTTTACCCAGATGCTCAAGTCAGAATCCTGGGTGTCACCTGGGATGACCAATATCCACTCAGTCACCACATCCTGCCAATTTTTACTCCCCAATACCTGTTAAATCCATACACTTCTCTCTATCAGAGAGAATCTAATCTAAGCTAACTCCATCTCTTTTTCTAGACAGCTATAATAGCTTTCCAGTTGGTCTCTCCAAATCCATTCTTGCCATACATCCAACCCATCATCAACACTGCAGCTTAGAAACATAAATGAGATCATACCATACCTGAGCATAAACCACTTCAACAGTTTTCTACTACTTTTAGAATAAACATCAAATCCTTTACATGGCCTACAAGATTACATGCATCTCCGGGTCATCCTGTTCCCTGATTCCACTCAATCTCTGTGATTCGGGAATACCAGTCTTTTCCTGTTCTTCAAATATGCCATTTCTTTCCTGCCTTGGAGACTTTACCCATGATGCTCCTCTGTATAGAATGTTCTTATTTGCCCCCACCACCAACTGATACCCCCTCTACTCTTCTTATTATCCAGAACTCAGTTCAAATGTCTTCCTTAAGAAAGTGAACTAGTCAGACAAGTCTAAGTAGCCCTATTAGAGACTCTACTAATATGGCACACTCCCCTTCTATAATCTTCTTCATAATTATAATTGAATGTTGAATTGTATCTACAGGCTCCCCTGCTGGAAAGGATGATCCATGAAGATAGGATCATTCTCCATTTTGTCCATATCTATAGCCTCATTTCCTAGCATAGTGACTAGCATAATGTTCTCAATATATACTAGTTGAAGAAATGAGTGGATGGGGTGCCTGGGTGGCTCATTGTGTTAAAGCCTCTACTTTCGGCTCAGGTCATGATCCCAGGGTCCTGGGATTAAGCCTTGCATCAGGCTCTCTGTTCAGCAGGGAGCCTGCTTCCCCTTCTCTCTCTGTCTGCTTCTGCCTATTTGTGATCTCTCTCTGTGTTAAATAAATAAATAAAATCTTTAAAAAAAGAAAAAAAAAGAAATGAATAGATGAATGATTAAGTAAAGGAATAAAGAAATCCCATGCAAGCAGAAGGTCTTGTCCCAGGAGATCAGAAGTAGATTTGACATAGTCAGGAGAGAAGACTCAATCACCGGGGAGGGTAGCATGAAGAAGACACATAGAAATGGAGTAAATATGTAGTACTTTTACTTACTGTAAGATCAGAGCTGTACAAACAGCATTACAGCCAACAAGCAACCAAAACAGGGATCTTCATACCTATCCCACTTAGGTTTCACATCCAAAGGTAAAAATGACGGCTATTTGATAGACTCAAGTGTAACCAGGAGGGTCACTTGAGCTTACTAAAATTTCAACTCCATGAAAACACGGGCTTGGGATCTGCTCCATTCACTGAGTATCCCAAATACCAAGATTGGTGTCTGATATAGAGTCAATGCTCGGTAAATATTCATAGAATGAGGGATGCCTGGGTGGCTCAGTCATTAAGCTCTGCCTGCAGCTCAGGTCATGATCCCAGGGTCCTGGGATGGAGCCCCGCATCGGGCTCCCTGCTCAGCGGGAAGCCTGCTTCTCCAGCTACCATTCCCTCTGCTTGTGTTCCCTCTCTCGTTGTGTTTCTCTCTGTCAAATAAATAAAATCTTTAAAAAAAAATATTCATGGAATGAACCTCAACATGCATGGCCGCAAGTAAGAAAGACGTGCATATTAGCAACCACAAATTCAAAACAAGAGGCAAGGGATGGTTGAAAGATGTACAGACTAGCATTAAAACACACACATACACACACGTTTTACAAGGGGACACTGTATAGTCTTTAGTCCCTTAGTCCCAAGCATAGAAGCTGTAGAGCATAGCATTTTAACCACACTGTTGACACCTTTCTTTTTCTCCCCTCAGTTTTGCCAGTTTACTTTGCTTTAAGTGTAGTTTTTAAATGCCAGTTACTTCCTTTCACTTTATAGAGCATTCTTACACCATCTGGACCACACCACAAACCAATGAGTAAGGAGTTTTCAGTCTTATGTGGTGTGTGAAATAGCTGAGTGTCTGAGATATTAAGGCAGTAGCCCAAGTGAGCGCAGTTCCCATAATGGCATAGGTGGGACCTGACGTGGTCTTTTGCTGCCAGATTCTACTATTCTCACTTCTAGTTAATGGTCATGGTAAAGGGAATAGCACATTCAAAATCAACGACTAGGTCTGGGGAATGGGCAGAACTGACATAAAGAGATCATGTGTGAAAACCTGCCTATAACATTTGTATAATTTCTGTCCCTCTGACAGCTTCTTCCACTGTGCTTTAAAAAACGATGTACGTGAATCTCATCTGAAGTCTACTGATGTGGAAAGGATATAGTGATCAAATGTCCTACATTGGCTGATAAAAGATATGGTCACTTTGGGAGAGATATTTACTTTCCCACAACATTCTTCAATTCATTTCAAAGACTCGGTCCTCTAGGGCTCAGCTCCCAGCTCTCCCAAAATAGCCAGCAGAGAGGCACTGTTCTGGCCCTTCTACCCGAATTACCCTAATCTCCACCCTCTGTTCCGCATTGGCCCTAGAGGCTGTCCTGCAGTGTTTGCTCAGGCAGGATCAAGCAGGCATTGCAAATTTCCTCATTTGAATGGGGCTGAGATTCAGGGCCACCACTGATTCCATGCAACCCCAATAGACGAGAGCTGGGACAACTGCCTTATAGTAATCAGACTGAAAGCAGATGCTATGACTCCTCTGAGCTGGGCAGCTTGTTACAATGTTGATTCTGAGCCAGTTGTAACTGGGTTAGGGTCTAAGAATCTTCATTTCTAACAAGCCTTCAGGGGTTGGCAATGCTCACTTGGAGTAACAAGACCTTAAACTACATCAACACAGCTTCCCACCCAGTTACATGCCCTCCTATACCTGTGCTTCATAGCATATCACAGAATACCATTATACATTTGTAGGACTGTTTGAATAATTCTGTCCCGTGGCTCAATTAAATTAAAAAGTACTGAGATCACATCACTCAAAATCTAGTCAGGAAAACAGAGACCACATCAGGTAGTTTAACGGAAGGCATTTAATTTAGAAAACTAGATGCAAAGTTGCTGAAAAAATTGAGAGTGAAACAGCCCAAAGTTAAGCAAGAGCAGGAAACCCCTACCACCTCTAGGGCTGGAAGGACAAGGAAAGGAAGGCCTGTTGCTTGATCCCACCCAACACCTGGGCTGCCTAGTGGGAGCAGAACTCATGACAGAAGGTACCTGGCAAGAGGTGGGACACAGAGATGTAGCCACTTGCTGAAGTGGGAAATGGAAGCCACAGTGAGAAATACCATTGCTTCTCCTCTTATTCCTGCTCAACTAGTACCTCCCATTGGCCGAATCTAGCAAGAAGCCACTTGGAAAATAGAGTTTGTGGGAAATGAATCTCCTTGCAAATAGCTCAGCAGTGGGATACATATCTATTTTCCTTATAGAAGAGTATCTAGCATACAGTAGACATTTAGTAAATATTTGTTGAAAGACTAAACAACTAAAGGAGAAGTTGGGTCACACATACATACATAGAAGTACACCTTGCACTTATTAAAACTGTGAGACCAGCCATCTGTGGCCACTGTCCTGTTGAAATATAGAGCCTCTACATCATCCAAAGTTACCATCATGCCAGACTCCAGCCAGGGAGTGAAGAGTTGCTCAAGAGCATGAATGTGGTAAGCAGCTTCCATAGTTGAGCAAATTCCTTTTCTAGTAGACTGTGGTCCAACTTTGGGAGAGTAGGCATAGGCGAGCATCGAATACTCTCGGAACACTTCGGTTGTCACCCACATTAGGATGGCGGCAATGGTGGCAGGACAGCATCAACTACACACCAGCACAAGCCTCATAATGGAAAAGCAATTCACTGTTAAGCTAAACCTCAGGTTCCCCTGAAGATTCAACTCTTGCTGACACAGAGTTATGCCAGGCATTCTCTTATAGGACAAGCTAGACCAGTACTGCTTACTCCCCAGCTCTTACTGTCAACATGGAGTGCAGAAATCACTAATAGTAGCAGCTACCATTTACAGAGAAGTTATAACATGCCTTGTCAATCACTCTTCATGCTTATCTCATTTTGGTCTTGCCTCAACTCAGTGAGATTGCAACTATTCTCATTTGCATCTTCCAGGAGAGGAAGTTTACCAAAACTTAGCAACAGTCTCTAAGTTTTCCTGCTCGAGATCATGTGGCAGATAAGTAACAGAGTTAGATTCAAACCCAGACAATGGGTCTCCAAAGCCACTTTACATCTCTGATCCACAAGGAAGGCTGTCATCGTAAGGGCAGGGATTTCCTCACATAGGCTTGGGTATGTGATTTCATTCTTCAGACCACAGCACTGCACCGACTTCACAAAGTGAACCGATATTCCTCACATCTGCCTGTGTGTGCCTTTCTCAGCATGTATATATCACCCTGGCCTATTGACTTAAGAAAGGACTTTAGATGTTCAGTAACTCTTGATGATCTAGGAAAGTTTTCCACGAGATCTGAAGCAGAGACTAACATCACTTCTTAGACGTCTAGTGGCATTCTGAAGTATAGCTACACAAAATAGAGAGGAGCTGAATCTTTTGAGCTGCCTCCCTCTCTCCTTTGGTGATGGAAAATGACTATGACACAATGCCATCAACTCTGACCCACCTGACCAAAGTCCATGGAGCTCAGCAATTTTCTCTGGCAGTCTACTTAGCATTTGTCAGAGCCAAGCTTTACTGGGAAGGACGGGCATTCTAGAAAAACTGTCAAATACGATTTACATTCCAGAAGTTGTACTGTACATTTCTCCTATGTCAGCTCCTTTTCAAAGACTGTGTGTGCCACCCTGTATGGTCTCCTAAGTCCTACTAGCACACTCAATGGGAGCGGGGGGTTCTCCTTGGTACAGAAAAACCACGAAGCAATCACACACAGGCTTCACATCTTTCCTCCCCCAGGGGCCACTACTGAGGTCTTTAATGGAGTAAAGGAGGAGAACTAGGTGTTATCTTGCTCCTAGCTGGAAAGTTTTAGCAAGGTCATTAACATTATCTTGAGAAAGCTCCATTTTTTCAATACAACTATGGCATTAAAATCTTTGATCACCCCAAAAGAAGTTTGAATCTGTCCATTGCTACTAGTTTATTGAACACTGGGAAAAAGGTAGAAAAGACATGGTCCCGCCCTCAAGGAGCACACAGTGGAGTTGGTTAATGTATCAGTTACACGTTCCCACAAAATAAGCATTTAGTGCTCGTATAGCTGGGGTTGTTAGGTGAATTTGCTGATCTCGAGTGGGTTTTCTCACACATCTAGGGGTTGACTGACTACAGGCTGCTCGAGTCACCCTAGTCAACCTAGCTAAGGCCCTAGCTAGGCCTGACTAGGCTGCCTCACTCCACTCACGTGTGTTTCATGCTCCTTCTGGGACCAGCAGGCTAGCCTGGGCATGTCACTTGCATGGCAGGAGCAGAGGGCAAAAGCACAGGCAAAATGCACAAGCACATAAAGGGATCTGCTGATATCTTAATAGCCAAGGCAAGTCACGTGTCCAAATCCAGATTCAAGGGTGGAAAATAGATGCTGCCTATTTAATGAGAGGTACTGCAGTGTCACATGGCAAGGGGTAAGGATATAGAAAAGGCTGAGAAGTGGATCCATGAATAGAATCAATCTACAGCAGAGAGCTAAGAGAGAAATGCAAAAGAGTTTCTACGACCAAGCTCTATAGCATGGCTTTGCTTTCCTGAGCTGGCCAGCTCTGACCTATAGCTTTCTTGTCTCCCTTCCCACCCATATCATTTTCTTCGTCTTGCTAAGAGACCTAGTCTTCTTTCACTTCCTGGTCTTAGCCCAATTTCTATCTGCCTGGGAGGCCATTTCTTCCCCTGCATCTCACCTGACATTTTGCCCAATGGAGTAGCAAACTCCTACTCATTCCTCAGGTCTCAAGTCAGGCTTCAAGCCTTCTGCTAAGTCTTTTTTAAACTCTCGAACCAGAGTCGGGACCCATCCTTGTCCCCTCCACCCTGTTGTCACCTCCAGGGGCACTAACAACCCATATTTTCATTTACTGTTTACTTGTCTCTTTCCCCCCCTAGACTGTACATTCCAATGCGGGGAGGACTGTAGCCCCAGGGCCCAGGAGTAAAATCAGTAAATGAGAGATGAAGGAAACTGTTCAGAGACAGGGAAGGAGAGAAAAAGGACAGTAAACAACAGCACCAGAAAGGAGGGAAGCAGTAACTTCCTCCTAAAACAGTTAAATAAGGGGGCACCTGGGTGGCTCAGTCGTTAAGCGTCTGCCTTCGGCTCAGATCATGATCCCAGGGTCCTGAGATGGAGCCCCGCATCGGGCTCCTTGCTCGGCAAGAAGGCTGCTTCTCCTGCTACCATTCCCTCTGCTTGTGTTCCCTCTCTCGCTGTGTTTCTCTCTGTCAAATAAATAAAATCTTAAAAAAAAAAACAAAAACAGTTAAATAGGAACAGTGCAGATTAGAGATGGCCTCCAAAGCTAAAAAGGACGTGTGGGTTATGTGGATGGGATGCAAGGACCACTGACAACTTCTGAGAAAGTGTATGGGGAAGATGTGTTTGCTGCAGCTCCTCAAGAACAGCACCCTCCAACCAACTAGAATGTGAGCTGCCAGTGTGGGCCCACTTAGGTAATTTGTCATCTTCTCAAATTTTGAGAATTTAAAATGTAAAAATAGGCAGGTGAAATTGACTTTGCTAACATATCTTATTGACTCCAACGTACCCATAGCCTATCATTTCCACGTGTAATCAGTATAAAAAATAGTAAGGAGTTCATTTGCTCTCTTTTTCCGTATCACGCCTTTGAAAGCCGCGGGGTGATTTTACACGCGGAGCGCAAGCCCCTGTGAACGAACTAACGTACATTTCAGGGCCCCACAGCCGCAGCGGCTGGCGACTACGGTACCGAACATTCCAGGTGGGGGCAAAGGAGGCTTCCAGGAGTAACCCAGGGTGAGGAGGGGGCTGAGAATGATGACAGTGTTGAGAATGGAGAGGAACACAAGTGTGTGACATTCCCCTGGCAGAATCAGCACGTCAGTTTGTCTGAGAGAGAGCCTTCGCGCTGCTAACGTGTATTTACACATTTGGCCTTCAGTGTGCATTGGAAAGGAGAATCGGTTCACATACAAGCTGTGATTTTGTTTATATTTCCGTTCTCAGAGATAGCTATTTGTGAGTGAAACCTACCACCTTTATCCAAGCCATGAAAATAGTGAAAATACTTTCCAGAGGCTGATTTCCCTAGTGTGGAATGCAAGATTTGTGAAATACAAGCATACTTGGTAGAATTGAAGCCCATTTTTATGTACTATGGGTCACAATCAATCCAATTCCGCAATCATGGAATGAGTTCCCACTAATTGGAAGCTTGAGCTGCTGAGCAATTATCCTTCGCAGAAAAGTAAACAAAAGCATAATTTATTAATTTGCTATTTATTCTCCCAGTTATATGATTAGCTAACTGCTGCAGACTTACATTGTGGTGTGCCTGTATGATATAAAGGTGTATAGATATATTTTGTTCGATTTTATGTTAAGCCAGACTTGGAAATGATCCATTCTGTGTCCTCTTAGCTCTCATTTCATTTTACAAATAAAAAAAATTTTTTTTAAAAGAATAAAGGGCTTGCCTAAACATACTCAATAGAAGATTTAATGAGAGAACCCTGGTCTCTTCCTTCTTCCAGGCATGTGCCTCTTCCGGTGTTTGCTTGGAGTTTTATATAATGCACTGAGTTTTATAGGCTTTCCTCAATGCCATCCATTTGACATGAAACATTCACACACGTTAGGTTAGTTTTAAAGATATCTCTATGCCTGGATGTGTGGTGTGACAAATGAATAAAACATATTAATTTATTAAATAACTTCTTATCTATGGAACTATTTTAAGTGTATATATTTCTGATAAAATGGATTTCAAGCAAGACCTCAAGCTCTTAAACAACACCAAACTTGATTTGCCCCAAAACTGTGTCTTCATATTAGTAGATAACTCTCTCATTCTTATGAGCATCTTTAACATATCTTTTTAAATGATCTGGATTGACTGTCTAGACTGTTTCAAGTTCCCTGGATAATTTCACAGCTCCCTCTTTGCTCTGACAATGTGCATATGACCTTGAGTTAAATTAGAGAGCTTTCTTTTCTCCTGAATGCTTCATATGCACAACATACATTACTTAATATTGGAGATTTTGCTTTAAAAGTGTAAGGGGAAAAAATTTCCTATTGAGCAATATTAAATACCACTTATCTGAGATTATCAGGTTGCATGACTACACATTTTCCAGCCCTTTCATTTTGAAAATGAATCCACTGTTATTGAAATTTAAAAAAATTAATGCATTTTTAATCAAATCAATATACATTTGCTATAACAAGCACACAATCCATTTTGAATTGAGCACTCCATTTTTTGAAACTAATAGAATCACCGCAGGTCAAAAAATAAATATATTGGAACTTAACTAAATATGTATATTTTTGTTGCTAACACTAATGTGATTTCATCAGGAGTATCTGCTATATCTCAGAATTTGGACATTCCCTTGTTCTGCTTTTTCACATAACGATGTCGGCAATTAAGAATTCAACAATTAGTTTAAGAATTCAGAAATTACTTTCCCCCAGGATAAAACTCACCTCATGAGAAATGAGGACCTATAAAGGTAAGACCCTTTGGACCCAATAAGGAGTCTTCAGTTTTGACACTGAGGAACTTATATTCAGCCTCTGAAAGGTAGGGATGCACTCGGAAACATCCCTTAATTTTTTCACTAATTCCATACAAAGCCAGAGAATGTCAGAGACTCTTTATTCGTATGTCCAGTAAGCACCTCTTGAGATAAACTCCCAATCAGCCTCTTCAAATGCTACTGTATTTTCTTTATAACTAAAGGAATGTTAAGGTGCAATTAAGTGCAGTGAGTTCACCTTCAAGCTTCAAGGCATGGCCCTTGGCTTTAGCTTTCAGAGATTTGGTGAGCAAATCTGTATTCACCCTGCTCAGACCCTTCGTGACTTTATAGACTTCAATCACATCCCCGCCAGCCTTCATCTTTCATATTATTCCATCCAAACTAAAGACATCTGAAGATTTGAAACATTTGGAAGCATTCCCTTTCATTTCCAGCCAAGATAAAAATAGAGGGTTCCATTGTGCTCTCAAGGAAAAAAAAAAGTCTATGTTTTCGGTACTTGGGGCTGTCTCAAAAAATGAGATCTCACAGAGTATATCTCTATAGAAGGCATAGGAACAGGAGACACAAAGGCCTACAAGAGACCCAAATCCAAATACCTGCGTCCACTCTCACCTTAAAAAAGACTCCTCTTGCTTGCAGCAACCATTCCAGAGTGGTGATGCTGACCCATTTCCTTCTTTTGTATGTATTAAGGGAAACATTGCTAGAGGAGGAGATTACATGGTTCAGAATATTTCTTCCACAAAGTAGTTCTTCTTCTCTTTATATTCCGCATGGATATTGCTGATTTCTTTGATTTAACAAAATCCATGGATTTTTTTTTTCTTTTAGGTAAGAATATTTCTCCTAGTGTGAATTCTAAAATACACATATCTCTGACTTAATCCACCAGTTATCTGCATCTAGATTGTGAATTGCTTTAATCAGATTGTTTTCTTTGCTAATACTCATGTAAGATGAACACTAAAAGAACTGTGAGTTTTTGACCAGAAGAATCAAAACAGAAGCACAGGGCAATAATGAGAAAGTCAAGTTCGAACTGGCAGATCAATAAGGAGTATTAGAACACCAGCAGATAATCTAAGGTGATGGGGAAGAGACAAAGGAATATAGGAAAGAAGCCAATGCACCCAGATTGTAAGTATTTTCAAAAAAACATTTATTGAAAGTCTAGTTCTTACAACTGTCTTGCAAATTATAGATTATGCCAACTTACAGATATGAAAACTGAGCCTCAGAGAATCTAATGACATTTCCAAGGCTATATCCACCATTTACTGAATATTGTGTACTAAATATATAAATTTTCTCAGAGAATCTTCATAATAATTCTACAAAGTAGCTATTAATATCTGCACTTTAAAACTGAAGAAACAAAGAGAGAATTTAAGGTTCCAGGGATCCAGAACCAGTCAATGACACAGCTGGGGTTAGAACCTAGGTTTTTCTGACTCCACAGCCAAGCTTTTAAGCACTCAGCAGCACTATCCCTCTAACCTGGAAGCAAAAGTTTTCTGCAACATCCCAGCAATCCAGCGCCTTGATGGTGATAATTGTAGTTAGAAGCTTAGGACGTTCAGTCAGTGATTTTTCCAGTAGGCTTTTTTGTAACCCCACCTCCCTCTTTTTTTGTCCAATAAGATTACCCAGTAAATTCTCACCCTCTCCTCAGTTATACAGGTTTATCCCCAAAAGCCTTTGCCAAGAAATCAAGTGTCCTGGGTATTGGTTCCAGACTGGTCATATGTCTTTGTGTCAACCACAGGGACCACTAGGGACAAAGTCACATGGATAAAGTGAGAGCACTGGAGCCATCTTAGCACCAAATTCTATAATCCTTTTGCAGTCTTCTGTCAACTCAGTGAACTGCAAATCTCCTAAGTATTAAAAGTCAGCATATATTATATCACTTGGCGTCAGGGAAATACAAACCAAAACCACAGTGAGATACCACCTCACACCAGTCAGAATGGCTAAAATTACCAAGGCAGGAAACAACGGGTGTTGGCAAGGATGCGGAGAAAGGAGAACCCTCCTACACTGTTGGTGGGAATGCAAGCTGGTACAGCCGCTCTGGAAAACAGTATGGAGGTTCCTCAAAAAGTTAAAAATAGAGCTACCCTACCACCCAGCAATTTCACTACTGGGTATTTACCCTAAAGATACAAATGTAGTGATCCGAAGAGGCAATGTGCACCCCAATGTTTATAGTAGCAATGTCCAAAATAGCCAAACTGTGGAAAGAGCCTAGATGTCCATCAACAGATGAATGGATAAAGAAGATGTAGCATATAAATAAATAAATATATGTATATATTTAGGTATATGTATATTTACACACACACACACACACACACACACACAATGGAATATTACACAGCCATCAAAAACTAAAATCTTGCTATTTGCAATGACGTGGATGGAACTAGAGGGTATTATGCTAAGTGAAGTAAGTCAATCAGTGAAAGAAAGTATCATATGATCTCACTGATACGAAGAATTTGAGAAAAAAGAAGAGGATCATAGGGGAAGGGAGGGAAAAATGAAACAAGACAAAACCAGAGACGGAGACAAACCATAAGAGACTCTTAATCTCAGGAAACAAACTGAGGGTTGCTGGAGGGGAGGGGGGTGGGAGGGATGGGGTGGCTGGGGGATGGACCTTGGGGAGGGTATGTGCTATGGTGAGTGCTGTGAATTGTGTAAGACTGATGATTCACAGACCCGTACCCCTGAAACAAATAATACATTATATGTTAATAAATAAAAGCTGAAAGGACTTTCTTTAAAAAAATAAATAAATAAAATAAAATAAAATAAAAGCATATATTTAGCATGAACTGGAGAAGGTAGAGAATAGGAGTTGAAGATTTCTTGTGAAAGTTTCGTTTCCCCTACCACACACAATGTAATGTTGGGGGCAATGTATCAGTCGTTTCTTTGTGTGGATACTTCATAATATTAGCTTTGAGGCTTTGCTTGTGTTTGTTTAATTTCTTTTGCAAACTGGATTCCACACTGTCACCAAGGATAAAGCATTTTTTTTTTCATTCAACATTTATAGAGTACCAAATATATGCCAGGAGCTTGAGAAATAAACATGAATGTAAATACATAAATTGCATCTTGTAGGAACGCACAGTGTAGAGGAAAGGCCAGATAATTATCATAGCCAGCTAAATTTTAATGAGCATCTAATATATGCCATGCAGGGCTCTGAGCTCTTTACATGGGTTGGCTCATTTAATCCTCCTATCAGCACTATGAGGTAAGTACTAATGATACCCTCATATGACAGATGAAGAAACCAAGTCCAAGGGAGTTAATTAACTTTTAATTAATTAATTAAGAGTTAATTAATTAAGGTCACAGAGATGGTAAATGCTAGAGTTTGGATTAGACTTCAGGCTTTAGGTTTTAGCTTATATACTCACCCTTTCTGCTGTGCTACTGTTTTAGAGTATATTAGTAACGTTTGTGGTAAAGGTAACCGTGGGAAGCTATGGGAGCAGAGATAAGGAACACATGACCCAGCTGGGGCTTCAGGAATTTGTGGAAAAATATGTCTTGAGTTTGAGGTCATTGATTTTTTCCTTTAGAGAGGCTCTTTTCCCTAGTACTGATTATAAAATAAATTTGAATTAAATACTATTTATTTTTTCTAACATTAATATTAGGATTTGGTGAATTTTCATTTCATTCAAAAAAAAGGATTTGGGGAAAACTGCCTACATTGGAAATGATTTATTCAAGTTATTTGGTTGAATTCAACCCAAACTTTAAAGTTATTAGAACAACTTATCAAGAGAATAAATTCTGAATAAGTGCAGAAATACAGAGAGCAAAGAATAAACTGAATGACTTAGTATTTAACAAACCAGCAAAATGTTTCTTTTTAGAGCTCTCTTAATTGTACCTCAATAAAAAAAAAAATTAATTATGTGATTTTGCTTCATTAGGAAAAAAAAAAGGAATAAGGGAGGCGGTAAATGTTTTCTGAGACTCTGGCAACACTGAAGTTTACTTTCAACATCCTGGGCCAATCTTATCTGAACAATTTCTGTTATTTTCCCTAAGCACAGCTCTCAATTCCTACTCTATCTTCTTCTATTATGTTATGTTGTTCAAATCAAAATCAAAGATGAAGTTCAGACAAGAGAGCAAAAATGGACTTGTCCATGGGACACATTTGCGGGGGTCAGAAGGGCAAAGGAGTGAAAGCCAGAGCTTCATTGCCTGTAATCCTCTGCCCTCTGACACCACAAAGAACAGTCATTCGTGTAACCACTGAGAGATGATGAAATTCTGGAGAGCATTCTCACTACAGGAAGGTGGCAAGAAAGCCAAAATAAACAATACAATTTTCAGGCTCAAGCCCATGCTTGCTTATGACAAAGGTATTGACAAACTCATCTTCTCTACCATCACCTCCCACCCTCCACTGTACCCTAAGGCAGAGCTGTGAGCCGTGCCTCACCTTGAAAACAATTCTTAGGTCATTAGGCACCCTTTGTACGCGGAAGCCTAAGCATTGGCCGACTGGAAGCTTAGTGATACCAAGTACCAGTGGGTAAGAGCTTTAAGACTGATTTTCTTTACTTGCCTCCTCCTACTCAAACCCTGGCCCATCTACATCTCCATGAATCCCCAAAGGCAGATTTCACTTACCCACCTTTTACCTACTAACCCTCTAGGTAGTTGTTTATTTTTAAAGATGACTCCCTATGGATAGCTGACCAGGATAACTCTGTGCCTTGAAAGGTCTAGTGTGGAGTTCAGTTTTAAGTTCCTCCAAGACAGGCCTAAGGGTACAAGGTAGGGGAGTGCCAGAAAAAGATAGGCCTAAGGGTATGGGCGTGAAACTATTCCTGGAATTTATCTTCCCTGTGTGATGCCTAGCCCCTGAGTTATTCAAATGCACCAATGAAATGCATAGATTTAGGTAATTGCCATATAAAGAATAAGGAACTCACCTACGTGTGTAGTGACATAAGTGTTTGTTTACTCGAATGCATAAAAATGCTTCGAAGGAGAGAGGCGGGGCTTCTCGCCTTAGCACTGCGCTGCGTCAGTGGGTGCCGGTGGGAGCCCCAGCTAGCTGGAAATAAACCCTCTTGCTCTTGCATCCAGCCTGCCTTTTGTGGGTTCTTTTGGGAGGGTCTCGATCCGGACATAACACTAGTTTTTTGTGTACTCCAAAATGCCTTTAAGGCCTTTTACCAAACAAATCTTTTTATATTAGCCTTCTAATCATTTCACTGTTTTATTTTTTGTTTTTTTTTTTTTTAATTTATTTCAGTCTAGTCCAGCCAAAAAACAGAATACTAAATAAAACTATCCCTTGGTGTCGCTTTCAATTTCAAGATCTCATGATCCCAAAAAAATTTTTACTAGACGTATTGGGGCCAACAAATAAAAGCAACTATAAAAGTGAAACCGGATTGTCTTAGGTTTAACACAAAGAAGAAATTCCTAAATATTTGAATAAATTAAAAGTTGGACTTTGTACGATACCTTTCTATGGTGGACCTTGAGAATAAATGCATTCTGTCTTTGAGGATAGATTTGACCTGATTATTTCTTGAGCTCCTTTCTATCCAAAGTCAATTTTATTTATACCTTAAATCAGTGTTTCTCAAAATGAGCTCAGGGACCATCACTTCAGAATTGGGATGTTCATAAATATTAAGATTCCTAGGCCTCACCCCAGAATGCACATTTTTAGCAAACCCCCTAGCTGATACTTATGCATCCTAAAATTTAAAAACCACTAGTGAATTAAGAAGAGACTTCCAAACAGTATTTCTGAATGTTTCCAAAGAGGTGTAAGTTAGGTACCCAGATGGAAATCTTAGCTCTAAAGAGTGGTTCCTTCAGTCAATACCAAATCACAACGCTAAAGATCCCTGAAAAAGGAAAGTGATCTAATAAAAATCCCTTAATCTTTTTGTCTGCCAAAGTACTAAGTTGATTTTTTTTCTAACTTACCATGGAATGTTTAAGCTCTAAAGAGCTCAGAGTTTGTTCTGATCCAACCCACTCATTTTACAGAAGAAAGTGAGAATAGAAAGGTCACAGCTTACCCATGGTCAGTCAGCCAGGAAGGCCAATGGAAAGCTTACGATTAAACTCTGGGCTCTTGTTTCAGCATGCATTCTACTTCCCAGGGGGAATTTTCATCTACATGGACCATTTCCACAACGTATACCTCCAAAAAATTGTTCTTTGATTTATTTGTTTTAATGACAGATTCATTTTTAAACTCAAAGATGAGCAAGTCACAAAATGTACCATTCAGTATTACAACTCAAATTTTACTAAGATTTTTCCATGGCCATTCTGTAGTACCCAGAGTGGGGGGCAGCTACAACTATATTTTAGATAAACTGATCTATCATCAGTCAGTCAATAAATACAGAGATGACACACATACACATATGGTGGCTAGGGCAATTCAGAGAGATGTTTCTAACAGAGCAATTGAATATTCTAGAAAAGGGTCCCCTGTCACTCTGTTCCTCTAACTGTATTTAATATTCATACATTCTTTCATTTAACCAATATTTGTTGAGTGCCAACCATGTGTAAGGTATTATACCATACATTGTAGTTGCATCTTTTATAGAAGACAGGTTCTAGGATCAGCACTAGAGACAAAACACAAAGAATCAAACTTACCCTTGGAAAAATATCTATTAAAAAGGTTTACTATGGCCCCATTTTCTCCCAATTCCTTCTCTGATTGAGCACCAGATGAAGCTGTTAGCTTGCTTTTATTTTTTATTTATTTATTTTTTTGTCGTTTTGTTGTGGTTGTTAGCTTGCTTTTAGTGGCATCTTGTTATGAAAATTAAGTCTCACTAAACATTTGAATCACCCTTTGTGCAGAGAAATACTCAATGTGAGAAGCATTGAAGGACTGAGACCAGCCCAGGAAACAACATGGATTCCCATCTCCTTTAAATGGCAAGCAGAATCATCCACCACACTTAGATTATTTTTTCCCTCTCTTTTTCTTCCTCAAGTAAACAGAGCTGAATTCAAGTGATTTAAATCCAAGTATTTGGGGACCTCTTGCCATTTGTCATAATCTGATGTTATTTTGCATTATCTTGCTCAATCTACGCACCATTTTCTTAAACTGGCCTCATCAACACCCACTGCAAGGAAAAAAATGCAAGAGACTTTGTTTCAAGAGGGGGAGCCTCAGTTTTAACCTCTCCATTACTAGTATCTTCAGATTGCTATTCAAGTTCTTATTCAATGTTTTACTATTTTCTTGGCCTTGAACTCCTGGCCTCACTCTGGCAACCCAAACAACTGCTGACCCCTGGAATGAGGAGTGTGTTCCTTGGCTCAGAAACTGCTGACCCCTTTCCACAGTGCTCCTTATGCTGTGAGGTCAATGGTGGATCCATCTTCCTTTGACTTTCATAGTATTTGCTTTCTACCATGGCCCCATTTTCCACATGAACCCCAAATCCTGGAACAACTAACTCCAAATAACATATTTGGATCAGTAATAAAGTTTGGTGACACTCCTATAGTTTATCCTATCAAATTGCCTAAGCTCTGAGGAGGGAGGGAGAAATTGTTTCCAGAAGCCATCAATTCACAGCCCATTTATCAACCCTGTAGAACAAAGAGTACCATGTGGCACTGAATTATGGGGATTCTTGTCTATTAAAAATAGGATTGACAGCAACAGCTTATTTCACAGGATCCTCTAACTGGAGGTCATTAAATCCAATGACTTCTTGATTGGCTTTGAATTAAGAACCAAAAGATGAAAGACTCCACATTTCCCATCTCTAATCTTATGAGCCACTCAACTTAAATCCTGGGCTTTATTGTCAAGCATCATACTACATGGAGCAGCATAACAAACCCCTAACCAGATCAAGCTCACTCAAGCTACAGCATAACAGCATCAGGATTAGTAACTTCCAGGCTAGTGACCACAAGCCACGAAGAGCTAAGATTTCTCTAGTTTTGGAAAAATCTGAAAATATCCAGCCACCAAGAGAAACAGTAATGACACAGCTGGCACGCACTGAAACTTGGGACTCAATCGAATTTTATTTTGCTTTCATTCTCCAGTTCTCATTATGTTTCCAGCCCCCATCCTCTTCAATAAACATATCTTAATGAAAGCCTTTAAGAAAAAAAAAAGTTACTAGAAAACATGTAAAGAAATATTCTTTAATACATAAGTGGTAATTAAAATGTGAACATGCCCTCAGGGCAGAAAATGGATACCTCTGTTAGGGAATTTCAAAGCTAATAAATACAGCAATATAAATACACCATTAAATTGCATTGTAACCAACAAACAGACATATGAATTATTGAGCCATACATAAACTTTAGGACCTGATGGCAGAAAAGGCCAAAAGCAACCAAAAAAGGTCCAAATTAATTGAGCAAGTAATAGGATCCAGGAGGGTAAAAGGTTTTAAAAATGGAACAGCTGAAGCACTGAAGTACATTCTCAAGAGCAGAGGGCCACGTGGAAAGCAGGAGCAGAAGAGAAGCAAGCAGGAGAGTTCAGAGGTTATTCTGCTAAATGCACACCTTGTGGTTTAGATCTTAACACTGACGCCAGTTTGCTTCTGAAGATGGACTATGCTTCTGGAAGAGCAGCGGCAGAAATAAAATGGGATTCTGCTTGAAATGTAATATATAGCACTGTCTATGTACCTTTCTTCAAAGTCTACCGGGAGCTTCCCCTTCTGATCCTGATGAAGAATCAGGGACCAAATTTACCCTCTCACCTTAAATAACTGTAAGAAACAGACTAAACACATGAAACAGTAGCTTCCAGATACTGGATGACAGGAAGCACTGGTCAATGATGCCCAAGTGAAGAAAAACAAACCAGGTGAGTTCCACCTCGACTGCTCATTTTTACCGCCTCAAGAGGGTTTCTAGGCCATAAGGAAGAGAGGAAACCCAAATAGAGCCTAGCTTTCCCCCAAAGTTGAATAGCTAGAGCTGGCCAAGAAGGGAGGCTAAGGTGGCTAGAATTTGCAGCACACTGTAGCAGAGAGGGGACCGCTGCCCGCCTCTCTGCCTGGCACATGTACAGACAGTTTCTCTGTGTCTTCCGCTGACAGCTGACCAGGCCATGTGTGTGAGGAAATTACCGAGGCCGGGTAAAGATTGCTGACAAGAAGCAATCCGCAGAGCTCACACGCATCTGAAAATTGTTCCATTTCTCCTCTGCCTCCCACTCAGAGTAGAAAACCTTATAATACACAGAATAAACAGGGCATTGGGCGGAGCACTCATAAGGCTATGAGTGGGGGGGGGGATTTATTTCTAAAGGTCACTCCACTTAGCAAATTTTTAAAAGAAGCCTACAGGATCAGACTGCTTCCAAGTCACTTAAATGTGTCCAGAACAAAGTATAAGCATATTTAAACGACTCAGCTCCCAATGAGATAAAATCCACGGTAACTGGCATGCAATGAAAACTCACCAAGCATGCAAAGAAGCATAATGAGGAGAAAAACAATGAATAGAAACAGATTCAGAGATGACACAGATGATGGGACAAGTGGACCAAAATATGAAAACAGATACTATAACTGTATTCCATGTATCAAGAAAGATCAGGGTCCCTCAGCTTTGGCACTGCTTACTGATTTTGGGAGCTGGGTAACTTTGTTGAGGGACCTGTCCTCTGCACTATGGGATATTTAGCAGCATCCCTGCCCCATTCTCCCACTCGATTCCCAGTATCATTCTCCAACTCCTTCATGACAAGCAAAAGTATCTTCAGACATTGTCATAAGTCTCCTCGAGGGCAAAATTACCTCTGGCTGAAAATCATTAAGGCAGAGGAAGGCATGAGCAAGTTAAGGAGAGACATACATAATATCCCCTCCCCAAACTTAAAATTTCTGTAGATGAGAAATACAATGAGATGAACAATAAACAATAAAATAAACAGTGGATTAGAGAGAAAAACTTAGTACACCTGAATCTAAAGCAATTAAAACTCCCCAAAATGAAACACGGAGAGAGTCTACCATGTAGTATAGTTATTTACAATAGTAGATGTTCCATGGATGGAGTTGGGCATATCAGCTACAGCCTGCTGTGGTCAACCAGTCTCATGAACCAGGATGGTAGGGTGAAAATAACAGTAGTGATGGTAGGAAATTAACACAACAACTACTCCCACTGATAATAATGCAGCAGTTTAAGGACTAGCTAACATTGAGCTTTTTGTACCACTTTGCTAAGTACTTTATATGCATTTTTTCATTTAATATTCACAGCGATCCTGAGAGGCAGAATGTACCAGCCCTTTGGACAGGATAGGAAGCTGAATTTCAAATACTTTAATAGTAAAGATCAAAAGATCATATGACCACACAGGTAGTAATGGCAGAGGAGGAATTTGAATCTAAATCGATTCTATTCTAGAGCCCTGTGCTTCTAACCACTGGGCTTCCTGATACAGAATGACTGATTGAAAGGAAGACATTTGAGAGATAATTCCAAGAAGAATTAAAGTGGAATTTGACTCACTTGGATGTAGAAGAAAGAAAATATAGCAACTGGAAAGTATATTATCCAAGAAATAGCAGAAGGGTCAAAAATATAAATAAAACTGGATACATCTACAGCCCATAGAACTTTAGAGCTAGAGGGAATATGAAAGATAATCTCTTCCAGACACAGATGCACATACATACACGAACGCACACCCACCCCCCCGGCCACCCCCACACACACTTTTAAACAGCAAAATAAATACAGATCTAGAGACTTTGCTTTTCTTCCTTACATTTGTTGAGTGTTTTAAATGACTTGTTTAGTTTTCCCAGCTAGTTCGAGGCTGTGCCAAGACTTAAGCTCTAATGGTTGTGCTCCTTCTACTCCGACACCCTTTTTCTCCTGATAAATATGTAAACATGCCTACCCCATGCCTAGCACATAGCAGATTCTTAATAAATATTAGATTTCCTATTAACAACCAATTAAGCCATTCAAATGACTTGTGCATATAGGCACAGTATTGTGGCATGGGGGCAGATCCACTCTGAAACTGCCTCAGCTTTTTCTTCACGGAATAATCTTATTTACTATCAAATGATGTAGCCAAGTCACAGTGACGGGGGAGAGAACAGATGTTTTAAAGATTATTTCCCCTCACAGAGTGTGTTCTCGAAACCCTCTCATGCTGGAGCGCCTAACACCCGAGCAGAATGGGAATAGAACAACCGTCTTCACACAGACAGCATTACCCATGTTTACAATCCTTCACACGGAAGGGATCAGCTGATGAAGGCAGCCGGTCTGAATGTACAATTATAGGAACATGACGAAAACCAGGTGAACCGTGCTCCACAGGACCCTATATGTTCAGACCCCATACCAGCCCCCACACCAAAATGCTGGCCTTAATCCCTGTATGCCCACATTCGGCTCACACAATCGCTGTGCCCGGTTAGAGATGGCTTCCTCTGCATGAGATTGCCGTCCTGAGCAACATGTGACATGATTTGCCTTTAAAGAGCCTCTCCATCGCCCTTGGCACCGACATTTCCTAATGTTTATGTTTTTGAGAGGAGAGTGTTGGTGATAAAGCTCTCGGTCACACGGAGGTGCCTTTTTGCTCTGGCAGTTCACAAGACATTCAGTTTTATTTAATGGCTTAACTGCTTCATAATTGCTCATATTCAGCTGCTCCTAAGCCTGAATGATCTCAGCTTTTAATATGCCTTGTCTAATTTTTAGCCACATCAATCTATACAAATAGCTCATCACTACTCTGAAATGCTAATGCTTGTCACATATTTCAATCGCCTCTATAAGACCTTGTTCCTGTGTTCATAAATCTTGTTAACATTTCAGGACCTTTATTTTCTTGTCCAATGATTCAAAGATATAGATACATATATATAAAAGGCTTCATCTTCCCCAAGGATTCAATATTTTTAAAATACGAAATAAAAAAAGATAAGTGACTTCTTTTCCACTAAATCTACATAACACTATTTATAATTATTTGTAGCATTTTACACCTTCTGC
This sequence comes from Procyon lotor, assembly GCA_028646535.1. Lineage (NCBI taxonomy): Eukaryota > Metazoa > Chordata > Mammalia > Carnivora > Procyonidae > Procyon > Procyon lotor. The sequence continues at coordinate 70,630,264 of CM053605.1, read as the reverse complement.
CTTCTTTCCCTGGTTCTTCACATATTTTTCTTACCTCCTCTTCCTGTTTGTAAACACCTTGGGGTAAACCAAGGAGACAAAGAACACCTCGGAGTTGGTGGGGGAGGAGGCAGAGGCCACTTTGCAAGATGTATGTGAGTGACAACTGAAAAGTAGGCATAGTTAGCCACAGTGAGGACCGGACCAGTACGCCCACTTTCTCTAGGAGAACAGCAAGGTAGCCATCAGTCAACTATGTGACGGCGACTCATTTCATCAGAATACTATTTTCTTCAGGAAGGTAAATAATTACATCATCAGAAAGGGGCAGTCCAATAACAAGAAAATGTTTCCAGAGACACCTGAGTCTAAGGATTCCAGTGTAAAATGCCCCACAGCAGCATACACTGGCTATCAGTGGAGATCCACAAATGTCCTCTAAGTTGTTGATATTGTATTTCCATCTTATCTGATAAGTAGATGCTGATATATTTGTCTCTCCAAGTAGATCGAGAGCTCCTCCAAGGTAGAGGCTATTTCTTAAAAGTAACCCCTATATTTGTATGTCCTGCTTATGGTGTATTACCCCCGCTAAAATATAAACTCTGAGAACCCAGAAACTCTGTGGGTCCTTTTCACAACAGCATACCAAGTTCTGTAATAGGGCACATAGTAGGGACTCCGTGCTAAAGAAATGAGTGATACAAGCTAGTACCAATGTGAGCATAAATTGTTTGCCAATAAAACCATATGGCCCTTGGGTCTAAAGGGAGATTTTTATAACTGATTAAAAGAGTGAGTGTCTATTTTTAAAAACCAATAAAGTGCCCCTACAATAAGTCACTGTTACAGTGGTCCTATATTCCCTAGGCTACAAGTGCTAGACGTGGCAGCCCTGACCAGCACACCATCCCTATCCCTCCTCCAGTTCCATACCCACCAGATACCCAGGCTCAGGAAGAAAGCAAAACAGCAGTGGCCCAAGGAACACTCTCACAGCAGCTGATGCTCTTCCGGGGCCCTTCCAAAGCATCGCTACTGCTCATTGGAAGGGCTCCGTCTCCCAGCTCTCCTCTTCTTTAACCCTATTCTAAAAGCTGAGAATATACAGGATTCCTCTCTCTTTCCACGAACTTCATAGCATACAGCACCGCAGATTCCACATTCAGTGTTTGTTTCAATTCCCACATGTAAATATCCATTTTCCTTAAGCCCAGTGTCATTACCTTCAAGGGCATAATCAACCACAGGACTAACTGTTTCAGGTGTATCTACGAGAATTCATCATTACCCAAGCACTATAAAATCATTCACAGGTCGTGGTCTTCCCTGAGAGCTGAAAAATAAGGTACTTGACATAATTCTTAACTGCATTGACTGGACCTTCCACAAATGTTCCAATAAAAGAATTGTTCTTTCTTCCTCCTCAAGTACTTATTACCCTTAATAACACCTGTTATGACTGAGGCCTTTAGCAAAAAGAATGTTAGCTTAAAATTGTATGTTGTTAGTTATAATTTGCCTGCTGGGAAAAATGTTGCCTAAGTAATAAATACATTTTATTAACAGAAAAGTAGGTCAGAATAAAAAAAAAAGTTCACTCTCCAACTACCTTTCTTCTCTTTCCCCTAATTTGTGCTACTTTCCCAAAGCTGCAGGTGCTCCCAGGAATGACTGTAGCAGCTGGAGCAGGTTTCTCCTTACAAGACCAGCCATAGGAAAAATACTCAGATAGGTCAAACTGGTCTCCTGTGTTCTGGCCTCCTTTCTGCAACACTTTACCTCCATTTAGCCTCTCCCCACTTCTATGAATGTCATGCGGTATCATGATCTGTAAACTCATTCGTGGTGGGGCACCTGGGTGGCCCAGTTGGGTAAGCCTCTGCCTTTGGCTCAGGCCATGATCTCTGGGTCCTGGGAATGAGCCTGGAATCAGGCTTTTTGCTCAGCAGGTAGTCTGCTTCTTCCTCTCCCTTTGCCCTTCCTCCCTGCTGGTATCTATCTCTCTCTCTCTCTCAAATAAATAAAATCTTCAAAAACTAATCTGTGGTAAAACATCAGAGGGCTACCACATCACCTTGCTCAGAGGCATTTGTCTTTCAAAGAGGGTGTGGGGAGGGAAGGGCAATATTTAAAACAAAGCAATGAGTTTCTAAAGGAATTTCGAGTCTTTTCCATCTACTGCTAAGATCCAACTCTGTGCAGATCTCACAGATTCATTATTTCATTCATTTATTTGGTAGTCACTAAATATTTATTGAGAGCTTACTATGTGCCAGTCACAAGCAAGTGCTAGAAATGTTCTAACATGGCAGACCTAGTTCCTGACCTCACAAAACATACAATACACAATTCTCCAGATCTTGGTTCACAGAAGAACATTGAACCCTGTTCAGCATATTAGCCAACACACTTCAAATACCCTTTACTTCTGTGGAGACCCCAAACTCCTGAAGGTATCCATCACAATTTTAGCTAAAAAGCATTACCTAGTTCTGATATCTGTCAAGTCTTTCATTTATTTCCAGCCTCTATGACTAAAAAGATGATGTGCCAGAAGGGTTCCAAAGCTTTTCTCTAAACCGCTTCAAGGTCAGCCTCAAATTTACAAACTGGGAAGACCCCTTGCACAGTCTCTATGTAAAATGATCCTTGAAGTAAAAGTAGCAGCTTTCTTCAAAAAGGAAAGTCCTTCAGTACTTTAGAAAGTGAGACACCCCACTTTCCAACAACGCATCACATGAGACCAGCTGACCCAGGGTTTAAGAGAACCTGAGCAGTACCAACAGTCTGGAAAGGCAGTCAGTACCTAGAAGCAAAAGAATAATTACCCCAGATATTCATACCCCTCCTCCATTCTGATTGTCAGCATCTGTGCCTTGCCCCTGGATACACCCTTTTTCATCATTTCTCTTTAATAGTCATCTAGATTCTTTCCGCTTCTACTCATATCATGAAATATTTTTTTTTTCTATTTTGTTCAGCCTTGTCAAATTAAACGTGGATAGGGCATCTTGATACAATCCTGCAGAAGACAGGGGGCAAAGGGACAATTTTTGCCATTGAAACCCAAAGTTTGCCACCAAAATATGATGAGATTTATTAAAGAAGCCAGTGATAGGCAGAAGACTTATTTCTATATGATCTTAAGATTATAGGTAAAACCTTCAGTGGTGATACAGGAGCACTGTGGATGGCAATAGTGGTCAAAAGGGCCCTGAACCCTGAAGCTGTGGTTGTAGCAAAGGAAAAGGATGTCATTTTGGAGCAAACACCATTTGTAAATTTGGGGATGGCTGAATTAAATTAGTAGGCTGCAAAGAAACTTATTTCTGGAGACAATTTTCAGGGCTGCTCTAGCAGACTTTGAAGACCAGGAATTAGAGATACTTTTAAAAACTGTTTGATCTATATATAGGGAAAAGAAGCTATATAAAGGAAAAGGAAGTAAAATACTCGGCTGGTTCTATGTGAAGTGGAGCAAAGTCTTTTCTAGTAATTTTTTGCATGTGGAGCCATGCCATAGTTACTTTAAAATGACTAAGGTTAATAGTTGGAGCAGCTAAACAATACTACAAGAATTTTGATGGCTATAAGTAAATAGTTAATAGGACGTTTGGGAAATAAATTTAGACAGGTGTACAAATCTTAATGATAGCTTTAAAAAAAGACAATGGTGGCAGAAAAAAAACTGTAGATAATAACAGAGATTTTAAATTTTCCTCTGGACTTAAGCCAAAAAAAAAATCCATATCCACATTTGGATGTGGTCTTCACTTACCTATTTCAAGCGGGCATCATCCATCTCCTGTGTTAAGATTTTATGATTACTTAAAGTATATAATCTTTTTTCATACCATCCCTAACTGCTTTCTTGTGAAGAGAGAGACAGGCCATTTTCATTGCATAAAGGAAATTCCTCAATGCCCCACCCCTTGCATACACACACATCTCCTTTACCTACAACAACCCTTCTCAGCCATGAGGAAGAGGTAGGCCTTGGAAACAGGACATTTTGCATTACCCTGATGACATATGTCCTCAAGAATCAGGGTCCAAGTGAGTACAGGGTCAAGTAATTCATTTCTTCAGAATAGAGTTGTTAATTCACAGTCCTTGACCATGATTTTTTCCCATCTCCAAGATCCAAAGCATTCTACTCAGTCTCCTCCATCAGGCGAAATTCCAGCCCTATTTCAAGGTTCTATTCAAGTTCCACCTCATCCACACATTTTCCCTGACTCAGCCAAACAATTTAAACACTTTCTTCTCTCTGAGCCACATGGCTCTCACAGTAAGGACAACACTGTCAATAACAGAATCTAGGGCAAACCCAATCAGAGTGAATCTCCTCAACCACAGAATGTGTAGGGTTTGATAGTGTCCATCTAGTACCTCAGAGTATGACTTTATTTAAAAAATATGGGTTTCCAGATATAATTTGTTAAGATGAGATCAAACTGGATTAGGGTGGGCCCTATTCCAAAGACTAATGTCATTGAGATAGGCACAGATATACAGAGGAAAGACAGCACAAAAAAACAGAGGTAGAGTTACTCTGCCACAAGCAAAGAAAGCCAAGGACTGCCAGCAACCATCAGAAGCTAGAAGAAGCAAGAACAGATTTTTCCTAAAACCATCTCACGCTGGTAAGAATGGCTAAAATTAACAACTCAGGAAACAACAGGTATTGGTGAGGATGCAGTGAAAGGAGAACCTTCTTACACTATTGGTGGGAAGGCAAACTGGTGCAGCCGCTCTGGAAAACAGTATGGAGGTTCTCCAAAAAGTTAAAAATAGAGCTACCCTACGACCCAGCAATTGCACTATTAGGTATTTATCCAAAGGATACATAGTGATTCAAAAGGGCATATGCACCCCAATGTTTATAGCAGCAATGTCCACCATAGCCAAAATATGGATAGAGCCCAGTTGCCCACTGACAGATGAATGGATAAAAATGTGGTATATATAGACAATGGAATATTACTTGGTCATTGAAAGAATGAAATCCTGGGAGCACCTGAGTGGCTCAGTGGGTTAAATCCTCTGCCTTCAGCTCAGGTCGTGGTCTCGGAATCCTGGGATCGAGCCCCACATCAGGCTTTCTGCTCAGCAGAGCCTGCTCTCCCCCCCCCACCCCCCGCCTGCCTCTCTGCCTACTTGTGATCTCTCTCTGTCAAATAAATAAATAAAATCTTTTTTAAAAAATGAAATGCTGGTATTTGCAACAATGTGGATAGAACTAGACGGTATTGTGCTAAGTGAAATAAGTCAGTCAGAGAAAGATAAAGATAATATGAGCTCACTCATATGTGAAATTTAAGAAAAAACAGATAAACATAGGGGAAAGGAAGGAAAAATAAGACTAAGACAGAGAGGGAGACACGCCATAAGAGACTCAACTCTAGGAAACAAACTGAGGGCTGCTGGAGGGGAGATGGGTGAGGGGTTTGGGGTGATAGGTAGGATGATGTCATTAAGGAGGGCACTTGATGGAATGAGCATGGGATGTTAAATGCAACTGATGAATCACTAATTTCTACCTCTGAAACTAATAATACACTATATGTTAATTAAATTGAATTTAAATTAAAAAAATAAAAGAATGGATTTTTCCCTACAGCCTTTGGAGACAGCCTGGCCCTATCAATACTTTCATTTGAGACTCCTAATGTCCAGAACTTCAAGAGAATAAATTTCTGTTGTTTTAAGCAACCCATGTTTTAGTAATTTGCTATAGCAACTCTAGGAAACTAATATATAGACCATATCTTATACTTGTATTTCTTCAGATTTCACTGAGTTTGGGTTATATGTCTGGTAATCAATAATCAATGCTTATTGGCTAACAGGAAGACACTTGATTATGATTGTAAAAGTCAGGGCAGCTGGTCCATGCAGCCATAACTGAGAACTGGTCTTTAAGTGGAAACAATAGACCATCTCAAGATACTTGCAAAGCACAAGGGTCTTGCTAGTGATTTCCCAGTGTCAAGGATAGATTCAAGTCCAAGGAGTGGAGAAGAGCGAGGGTTTTTACAGATTTCTTATTAGAAGAGGGGTATTACTACATCAAATATATTTTCTATTCAAAAGCATTTTCTCTTACCTACATACTATTTGCTTGACTCCTCTCATAAACAGGAGCTATAGGATTATAAGCAGAGGCAAATATTCTCTTTAAGAATAATTTTGCTCCTGGCCTTTGATATGCTAATTTGATCATTAACTTCCACAAACATATATAGTTTTCAAATTTTCCACATTTATTTGATCATGGATTACTTTGGGTTGGAGAGCATATCTAGGGAGTAATATTTTGAGTTATACATTTTGCAAAGCTCACCTAGTTAATAACTCTTACCTCTTGTCTTGAGCTTCTTTGGACTGAAAGCAACAGGAATAAATGATTCAGAGTGGCTTTAACAATAAGAATTATTATTCATATTATAAGTTCTTCATTAGGGATCTTCAGGGATAGTTAGTTCAGCAGATCAGAGTTGTCATCAGGCCCCATGAACTTTTGTCTCCCCCTTTGCCTTTCTCAGCATGTTGTGTGGTTCCCCTCATGACTGCAGCAGCACCAGCCATCACACCATATACGCCAACATCTTCTGGAAAAATCAAATATTCTTTTCTGCCATGTGTCATTTTTAGTCAGAGAGGCAAATCTTTCCCCGAAGCCCCCTTTGCAAATCCTCTTACATCTCATAGGCCAAAAGTGTGCCACACTTCCATGCTTACTCCAACCACTGGCAAGGGGAACTGGGCCATCATGATCGGCTTAAATCACTCATGATCATGATTCATTCTCTAGGACTGGAAAGGAAGCCCCCCAGAATGAATGAGTCACATTCCCATGACAGTGTAGAGGCAGATAAAAGAAAACCATGGTTCTGTTATTGTCACAGAACTATTGTCTGGCCCTTCAACAGCCATCCACCCTTTCTTCCATTACCAACAGAACCACCATTTTGTACAGAACAGTGATGTGTTCCGCCTTCATCATCCGAATCATGATTAGTTAAGCCATTGCTAGCAATCCCATTAATTTTTGCCCAATACTAGCTTTCTCAGACTTGTCCTGTGAGTGGTACAGGACATGGTTCTGATCAATGAGATATGAGTGAACGTCCTGTGGGCCTTTTAATATATCCATATATCTATATCTATTTATCTATACGTCTATCAATCTCTCTACAGAGAAAGAGAGACAGAGACAGAGAGGGAATTACTACCTTAAGCCATTTCTTCTTCCACCTATCCTAATCCTGACTCCTCCTTTCTGTCTTTGAACATGGCCATGTTGCCAGGAGTGTAACAACCATGTTATGGCCCTGAGCTAACCAGCACAAGAGCCAAATACCAACACATGGAGAATGATGGGGCAGAAAATTGAAAGAGCGTGGCATATGGATGTCATCACTGAGCCACAGAATCTACCCTGGATGTTCATCCTCTGAACACTTTTTATATAATACCTACTCACATCTGGATGAACCCCCCAGAACACAGAAGGCAAGACTCCAGAACAGCTATTCCTAGAGTGAGGATACTGTTTCAGCTGAATCTCCTAACCCCCACCCCTCAAGAAAAAAAATGGGGTGGGAATATTGGCTTGAAGAGTAGTGTGTCAAAGTAAGTTAGAAAAGCACCCACAATGGTTCAATAGCACCCATCTACCCCGACCTCCAGGATGGCCCTGGCAGCAAACCATTCTTTGGGGTACCTCCTATCACTCCTTCCAAATCTCCTAGTCATCTGTGACCACAGTTTTATAAGTACAGGCAAAGCACAGAACTTCAAAAGCATGCTTGGAAGAGGAACTAAAAATGTCAGTAATGAAATGACATGAGCTGGCAGGGCAGGCACACGCTTGGTGCTTTACCAATAGCAAAGAGGGACTTAGCAAGCACACAGGGTCAGCCTGCTCACTTCCCTCAGAGTAGGGCCATACCTACATTCTAACCAATTATACAGAAACAACACAGTATACCTCCACTGTGCACTTTCATCATGTGACATGCAAGTTTAAAACACTTTCATTTATTTGTGTGTTGCATTAGTCCAAGAAATACACATATGATTCACAACTTCTGAAATTTTTAAATCTGAATTCAGGTCAAATGAAGGAGGATAAGGAATATAAGGCAGAGTCAGAAATGGAAGATGAGAAGAAGAAAAATAAACAAGTTTTCTAACTAGAGCTCTCCCTATAGATTTCCTCATTCCACACCCTTCCCTATTCAGGGAGGGGACAGAGAAGTTAGTCTTGAACTAGCATGAAAATCCCTATTTTTTTTTAAAGATTTTATTTATTTATTTGACACAGAAAGAGAGATCACAAGTAGGCAGAGAGGCAGGCAGAGAGAGAGGGGGAAGCAGGCTCCCTGCTGAGCAGAGAGTCCGATGCGGGGCTCGATTCCAGGACCCCGAGATCATGACCTGAGCCAAAGGCAGAGGCTTTAACCCACTGAGCCACCCAGGCTCCCAAAAATCCCTATTTCTATCATTCTTTTCCAGTGCTTTTCTCAAGGGACTCCTTGCTTTCATTTCAACACCAAACTGTCAAACTGAAAGGTGGGAGAATTTTAATCATAAATTATTTGCATGGAAGCACATCAAGAATCTGCCACAAAAATATAAATTTCTTAAGACATATAAAATATTGCTTTTTGTACTCTCTAGCTCTTAGATTATATAGCAGCGATATCTCTTAGGCTCATAATAGACTCATAGACTTAAGAAGGCTTCTCAGGCATGACCAAGTCATCCCACACTGGGCTTTCCAACCAGGGGATAAACAAGGCTGACAGATATTCAGCCAAAAATACCAACCAGAATCACGGTTTTTCTGATAAAGGAGGTTTCTGTTTTATTTAATCACAGAGGTCTTGTGGGTACAGATCATTTCCCCCACATCCTCAAGGAGGGGTGCAGGCGAGGGCAAGTAGGAAGGAAGTTCCCCAGCTCTAAGGCTTCAGGCACTTCCTCCAGCTCTGCCTTCCAGAACTCCCTTCCTAACTTCCTGCTCCTCACTGGTTTCTATTCTGCATCATAGGGCCTTTGATCTCCATCTCCTCTCAGTTCCTAGAAATGGAAATTGCAGTTTAGACTGAACATCAGATCTTCATCTGGACAGGTTTTTGGAGCTCCCTTGGCTCTACCTCAGGCCACCAGTGAGCCAATCTCACCTGCCCAATGCTCCCCACCTCCCCCGGGCCTAGGAGCCCAGGTCAAGCTCCTTGAACCTAAAAGGGGATCAAAAATTAGCAAAAATGAGTTCTCTCACCTCCGCCTTGAAAGGTGAGCAAAAGGAAACAAATGGAGACTGAACGCAAATTGGCATGGATATATGAGCACCAGATCTAATTTGGAAAATCCTGTGTTTTCCCTGGAAATAGTATTGTCCTAGGAGTCAAAGACCTCTAAATGGCTGAGACCCTGATCAAACTAGCTCAATTTTCTAAAGTCTATGACGAAAAGATTTGGACCACTCAGTCTCTGAAGTCCCTTTCAGATCTAAAATTCGCCGGTAGGGGGCGCCTGGGTGGTTCGGTGGGTTAGGGTCTCTGCCTTCGGCTCAGGTCATGATCTCAGGGTCCTGGGATCGAGCCCCACATCGGCCTCTCTGCTCAGTGGGGAGCCTGCTTCCCCCTCTCTCTCTGCCTGCCTCTCTACCTACTTGTGATCTCTCTGCATCAAATAAATAAATAAAAATATTTTTAAAAAAATAATAAAATGAAATTCTGCAGGTAGATAAAATGAGTGGCTCAAGAAGTACAGGTGTATAAACTTTCTGGTAATAAATATTCCTTAAACAACACAAGAAAATGGGGGAGCCTTCGAGGAAGCATCAGGCAAGCAAAACTCGGGAGAGCTACATTCTCTTGGGTTTTTCCATTTCTCTTCAAGAGAAGGAGGCAAAGATTTGGTTTTAGGCAGGCTGATTAGCAAGGAGGAGAAAATCAAAGGTACTTATTTACAGGCTTCCTAGCTCCAGCCATTTTCCTAGTTCAGTGAATGTAAAATCGTGATGAGGAAGGTAGATTTGCAGCACTGTAATCTGATACTTTCAAAGTTCCAAAGGCTTTGGTTCAAAAAGAACATATTACCAATTTGCATCCCATTTGGAGTGTCTAAATATTAAGTTTTAAAAGGCCCAAACTTAAAAATATGTACAATAAAATAAACAACAATCCCCCGGGCTTTATTCAAGTACAGCAAAGAATACATATTTTGTCTTAATTTAATCACATTCTCAGTGGGAAAAGAAGTACAACAAACATACAAATGCCTGGATTTACCCTGCTAAAGTAAGGAGCGCATCCAGAAAGCAAGGCTTGTCCTTCACAAATTCTGTCTTCCACTTCCTTGACTTCCACATCAAATTTCTGCTTCTCTCCAACTAGTTTTCATTTCCCAGAAGTCTTATTCTTAGCTGTCAGCTAGTCTCTCTACAGATAATGGCTTTTAGCTGATATTGGTTTAAGGTGTTTCTTTTCCCAGGTGTATTTGCATATATAAGTAAAAGCTTTAAAATTATCAGCCTTAGGTCTAAGGAACTAATTATAACATGGGGTAGGGGATAGAATGGAATTTAGGAAAGCGTTTTGGTGGGAAATTCTCAGTTGGCCCACTCCACTGTCAAAGCTCAAGGGAGAGTTGCAAATAAATATCAAGATACTTAAGCCAGAAACTGTCACCTGCTGGACTTTTATGTTTGTTTTATTTGCAAGTGACAAAAAACACAATTCAAATCAGCTTGAGTAAATACGGGACTGTGCTTGTTCATGGTTTTCAAGAAAGGAAGAACAGTAAGACACGGCGAGAGCAGGGATGTTGTTGAACCCCTGAAATTACTAGAATTGGGGACTCAGGTGCACACTGTGCCTCTACTCTGTTCCTCATCCCTGCCTCCCCATCAGTCCTCTGTCTCCTCTCCCCCTGCAGAATGATTTTCTTTGAATTAGAGGATCCATGACCTTTGAGAGTTGCTAAGTGGTACATCTTACAGATTTAATCCCTAAAAAGAGGCCCTCCAAGCTCTCTCTGGACACTGGTCCCCCCTCAAGGAAAGGACTCTTTAGCCCAATCTGAATCAGCCTTGCACCATCATTTGGGTCCAGAGGGAGGCCTGCTGGGATTGGCCCACTTTCCATGGTGGACCTGCCAGGGGGCCTGGGAACATGAAAGGATACTATGTGAACTATGAGGATGGAGGGGAGGGGTGGGTGTGGGGGCAGTTTTTAGTAAAGGGATCCTGGCAGACAATCCCACACACAGGAAGTCCTCTGCACCTGGCAACAGCACAGTGCTGCTCCAAGCCCCAATATCTCACATTGGCAGAAAACCCTCACTCCTTCAACATAGAACACCACAGGGTTTGAGCTCACTGGGGACTATAAGGAACATAGCCCTCTTAGGTTAAACTGTTGTAATGTGAGGCAGCAGCAAGATAATATCCAGGGGACACCCGAATGGGAGAGAGGGAATTGGCAAGTACTACACATTCTACTGATATCCACTAGTCCACACCTACTAGTCTCTGGGAATTCCCGGAAGTAGTTGCGGGTGGGAGCGGTGGGAGCTTTGCTGGAGACCGGAGTTTCTGAAACGACAGTTAGATGTTAGAGCGAGCAGAGGAAGAATGGATGCTGTCAGTGGAGGACAGAGGGCACCGGGCCAAGAGCGAGGGCTCTGCAGCAATTTGAACACTGCCTGCGTTCAAATTCTTGCTCCCCCATTTCCCGGCTGTGGGATCTTGGGAAAGCGGCTAGTGCCTCTGCGCTTCAGGTTTCTCATCCGTAGAAGGGGAATAATAATACTATTTAACTCACATAGGTGTTTTAGGGGTTCAATGAATATATGTGAAAGCACTTTTTAAAATTTTATTTCCCAAACAGATGTAGACGAAGACCCTTTGGAAACTAAAACCTCTCCAGATCCAAAGAATAAGTCTCCCCTAGTAAAATTACAGATATTAAGAGAGTATTTCGGGGTCGAGAGCTATGCCTAATACTTCAGTCTACCCATTATATAGACACTACTCACCCTGATTTTGGGTTCCCTGTGCCAGAGAAGAAGCAAGTATTTTTTTTTTTTTTTTTTTTGGAAAACTTTTTTTTTTAAAGGCTTTATTTATTTGACAGAGAGAAACACAGCTAGAGAGGGAACACAAGCAGAGGGAATGGTAGCGGGAGAAGCAGGCTTCCTGCCAAGCAGGGAGCCCGATGCAGGGTTCGATCCCAGGACCCTCGGATCATGACCTGAGCTGAAGGCAGACACTTAACGACTGAGCCACCCAGGCGCCCCTCAAGTAGCTTTCTGATGGCTTAGGAATTCTCAGGCCCAGGCCTTAAAGGCCACGCCCTCAAAATACCCCATCCCCACTGATTTTAGTGTCTCGGACCTGAAACTTCAGAGTCTCTAGGAATTATTGGGGGGAGGTAGGGGAGGAGGAGGAAATAAGTCCCGGAAGGACTGAGGAATAAGTCACAATGGCTCCCTGAAGAAGACAGGAAGTACAAGAGTGTACACCTGTGCAGCCTGGTGCCATGGTCCAGGCCATCTCAGAGACAAATGCCCTCCAGGACAAGGTCAAGGCAAAGAGATCCATTCTTGGCTGCCTGTCATGGCTCTGAAGTAACAGAGAGGCAGAAGATGACCAGGTTCCCCCAGGGTCCCGAAGATCAAAGAGTGGCAATACCCAGGTCAGCGGCACCCCTCCTGCCTGGAGTGGGAAATGTCAGCTCAGATGCAAAATGGAAAAGTGGACTCCTCTGAACTGCTGACTGAAGACAACCATTGGCTGTAACTGTGGTGAGTGTTGTTCTTTCTCTCTCTCTCTTAAAAGGAAGTTGCTAAACTTGTTACTGGGAAGAGTTAGATTCCTTAGATTGCTCCATATGCCCAACTCTGACAGTGACACTGGCACACTTTGATTCCCCATTTCAAAAACGTGTGTGGAGACACAACTGAGCGACTTCCATGTCACATCCTGTTCTCTCAATCCAGCTTTTGACATTTGCAGAGTACTCTTCCAAGGGAATAAACTAAGCGCAGAGAGAACTCCGTCTTTTCCCTTGAAGCCGTCTCTTCCTTTAACATATTCTTCATCAAAGATGCACTAGAAAACACTGTCTAGTGCGTAGAGAAGGTGTAATTTTTCAGTTTCTCACTGAGACGCAGGTTGGCAAATAGGTTAATTTTAACTTCACAGATTGCAAGGTGTGTGAATAGAACAGCTATATCAAGAACAAAATAGAGCTGAGAAGAAAGAGCCGCTCTGAACCACCAAGCTGTTTCATCCTTAAGGTCATAAAGGGCATTGGGGGCTATTGCATTAACTACTACAACAGCACCGGGGTGAGGAATTTCAACAATATGCACCCCTTTGATTCTTACCAGGAATAGAGATGGGCGTGGAACGTGAAGGGAAGAAAGGGATATCCAAATGTTTCATAGATAATAATTGTAACTAACACTGATTAAGCGCTTACTGCATGCCAGGCACCAGACTGGGAATGTAACACACATGACCTCATGACAATTTCAGTCTCCTTTTATAGATGGAGGAGCAAGGGCTCAGAGAAGTTAAATAATTGGTCAAAATCACATAGCTGATAAGTAGTGTCAGTGAGATTTGCACCAAGGCCTGTCTGGGTTCAGAGCCCATACCCCATTTCTCTCTCCGGGCTTGTGCTGTAAACCCAGTGATAAAAGATCAACTGCTGGCAATCCTCAGTTGCCTGGGGCCTCTCACACAGTTTATGGACTACCCAGCCTTACCATTTGCTTCCCAGCACCCATTGTTAGACCCTCCCTTAGAAGAGGAGCCCATGGTTGTGGGGGGTGGGATGGGGTGCTCGGAGGGCAGGGGAAAGAGGAAAAACAAAGTGATTGACTTGACGCACCTGGTACCAAACCCATGGAGGAAGTAATTGAAACCAGTGGGTAGACTGAGATTTAGGGATTATCTGCATGTTTCAGTTATCAAAAGTATTCACTGTTCTTCATAAACCTGCATAATCAAGTTGGCTCCAAAGCAGTTTTGTTTGCTTTGCCCTTTTACCCGCCCAATTAGCCTAGACAAAGACTTCACCTCTGATTTTAGATGAACAAAGTCATTCTATATGAAACATAACTGGTTCTGCAAGTCACAAAGCAGCAAGGGCCCAACCTTAGATTAAATACAGTTTAAGGCCAGTAATGAACAAGGTCATTAAGTTATTTTAAGGTCTCTTACTCCCACTGCCTATCCAACCAGAGTGTGCTTATTCGTTTTCAAATGCCAGAAAAGTCCAAAGGAGGATATTATGTTCATTTTAATAGTGAGTGGACCATAAAGGGTGTAGCTTCAGTACAAGTGACTTGGGTTCAGGGTTATGTCATTCCCTGGGTATAGACTCTACTCTCAATGACAGAAAATACACACACACACACACACACACCACACAAATACTCGAACAAATGTTTTCAATGATACTATATTGAATTAAGTAAAGCTTGGTTAAAGACTTGGTCAAAAAAAACTGAGTGTTAGCCTCGGGATAGCCAATGGCTGCCCTGGGGAAGGAAGGCAGCATGCTGTCCCCCTGCTGGGTTTGGGGCGAGACAGACAGAGCAGGGGCAACATGGAGTTCTGATGTTTCGTAACTTTGTATAGTAAGTAAACATTTCTCCTTGGAGGACGTCTCCCTTATCTGAATGCTTAGGAAAAGAGAGCTCCCTTTTACATCTTTTGAACACATTTCCCTCTCTTGAATGAAATATGCCTATTCCCGGAGGTCGCAACACACCCCGATGGATACACAGGCACGGGTGGAGACTGCCGGCTGCTCGCTCCCCCGGGTTCTCCACTTTTCCCGGGAGCACAGGGAGACCCTATTTCCCACCCTCCTCTGCAGTTCGATATGGCCACAGAGCCATGAGATGTGGGCAGAAGTGATGCGTGCCACGTCCAGGCCCGGCCCACGAGAGCCTCGCGGGCGCGCTCCTCTGCGCCCGTCCCCTACCAGCTGGGCACTTGGAAGCACCTGCAGATGGCACAGCCTCGGTCGGCCCAGGCCCTACATGACTTCATGGAAGACGGCCACCCTTCTGGCTTGTTCGCTTGCCCGGGATCATCATACGAGCGTCTCAGCCATAATATATTTTCGGGTCTATTCTTCTCTCAATTGGCCTACCCTACCTAATACAGACACATTTTGTCAGGCACAAATCAGCTCCAAATCTGTTAAAGTCATTTCAGTTCCGACTGACCTCCTGGGTATTACTCAGCAGAAGCATTAACCACCTAGAGATAAGTTCTGTTATTTACCTAGAAGCCCAGCTACACGGAGTAGCTTGACTCTGAATCAACATCTATAAATCAGAACGTGTGCCCTTGAGACTTTTCACGTAAGACTCATTTTGAAACAACTGTGGGTTTTCTCTCAGAGTACCTAGACACATGCAATGTACCCTTCTCAATTCACAGGCGAGGAGTTTCCTAGTGATGCCTTCCTTGCAGCCTATCTGGAGAAGAAACACCTATGTCTTTGAAGTGGCCCCCAGGAACCTCACAAGTGAGTCTCTGTGATGCCATATAGTAACTGTTTGAGTGAGATTACTTTATCTACACACATTATGCATTAATTCCCATTGCAACTGAAGACATAAAAAGGATATTCCGTGTTTTGAACACTGTAAAGACCAAGTCGAAAACAATGCGCATATAACCAGCATAAGGTAGATGCTGTTTTCTTCAATATTCCATGCAATTACTCTGAAGTATTTTTTAAGTGGTTTCAAAAAAACATTTTTCAAATGATTTTTAAAATCTGCATAAATAGCATGCTTAAATTATCTGTTAAAGTATGCAAATTGCTTTTTTTAAGTACAAGGATATCCACCCCCCTCTTCCTCATTCTTCCCTCCCCATTACTAAAAAAACAAGTATTTTGAGGAAGTTATTTGATTTCTTAGTTTCTGACCTCACAGATTGTTGGAACGGGAAATCAGAAAGGGACCCGAGCAGAGGGCAGTCCTAGAAATTGGGGAGGGCGATAGGAGGAAGATAGAAGACAAGATGTGAGGGGAAGGAAAGGTTATCTAAGCTTTAAAAAAAAAAAAGGAAGGAAAGTGCCATGCTCACACAACTGGGGAACACGGGGTTAGAAGGGGGAGCTGAGGTTGTGCCCCAGCTAGTTGTGCAGTGACTGAAGGGAGGATGAGTCAGGGGGCGATCCCTCATAGGCTGCTTGAAGCGGTTCAGTAATGACACCAGTACACTAAGATTTTGTTGACCTGGGAATTATAAATTCACTTTTTATATTTTTTAGAGTACTTTTACTTTAAATGCTCAAATCACGTTAGTGCTTCCAACAAATGAAGTTCTCCGCCTAAACCCTGCAAAGTGCTCCCTCCACATGTTTGATGGTGCCTCGGAAGGAGTGAGTCCTACGTGCTTAGAAGCAACTGTCCGCTAGTCACCAACGGTTGTCCTCTCTGGTTAATGTCCACCACCCTATCCCAAGAAACCTCTTGGTTGCCGCTGGTAACAGAGCCCTTATGAGATCCCCAAAGAGCTACTGGGTGGGAAACTGGGGCACTGATGGCTTTCATAAAATGAAAAAGCCAAATGAACGACCTGGGGCTGGACGTCTACCTGCCCTTTCATTCAAATGCAGCTCATGTTAATCACTGGCCAAATTAAGTAACCCTTTGGTGATGTGTTTTCTCCACACTTCAGTTCTTCCTCTGTTTCCTCTAATCTTGATTTCTTTATAAACATGTCTTGAAGGCAAAAGGAATCTGATCTCAAAATGGATTCCTGTTTTGGTTTTTGAGGTCTGCCAGTAATTTGTACCATCTAAGGACATCAGAAGCAGCTATTTTGACCATAACCAGATGGCTGCAGCTTCCCAAATTATCTGTATCTTCAGTGTAACATTTTTTTCCCATTTGTTTTATGGAACTTTTTGTGAGTCTATTGGTATCTTTTATTTCAGCAATGAAAATTCCCCCAAGGAACATCTTTTCAGCCTCCCTCTCAGCTTTTTCCTAATAGTTGTAAATTATGAGGTTCAAATATGAATTGAATAATCTGTTCAACTTTATAATGCTGCAAAGAAACATTAGAAACTTCCCGGTAGGCCATGCAAATTTATACAGAAAAATTAGTCTGAGACCAAGGCTTAATGTCTCCTTCACTGTCTCTCCAACACCCCCAAAAACCAGATTCCAGAAAAAAAAAAGGAAAAAATACTATAGACTCTGTGTATGTAAAGTTTTATATATTATGTAAGAGGGGTGTGTGTGTGTGTGTGTGTGTGTGTGTGTGTGTGTGTGTGTGAATGTGTATAAAACTTTAGGGAAATAAGGTTATACGAAAGTCTAAATTCCAACTGAAATTGGGGAAAAAATGGAAAGAAGACCCTAAACTCCGGAAATTGGATTTTATTTTGAGTTATTAATAAGAACTGGCTTGATTAGGAAAGGATTTACATGGAAACATGAGAAAATTGTAATGACCGTCACTGAACTGAAACTTACTATGAGATTATGCAAGTCCTCTCTCTCTCTCTCCTTTCTTAGAGATATGCTCCTCTTTAGAAAGACAGCACGCTTGATCCCTCTCTTTTCCTCACACAGGCCAAGGGTAGGAGATGGGAACCAAGAAGTCTATACAAGACCAGCAGAACTATCTTTTGTACACATGCCAGTTCTTCAACTGCATCTTTGTGCATGCTGGTGTTATTGTGACAACACAGTAATAAATAATAATGCCTCTTTCAATATAGCCTGCCCTGGCAAAGACTTCAACTGGCAGTTAAGTAGGAAACCAGACAGGAAAGGGAAGATGGCTATGAAGCAGGGAGGCCAGCTGAAGCTGGAGGAAGTTATGGTACAAGCAGAGGATTGGAGTATTCGTTGGCATTTTTCTACACCTTATTTATATTTTTTATAGAGTAGTCCTTAAGTTTCTGGGGAAAGATCCCACTTGGATTAAGAGACTGACCTGAACAGTAACTGAAGGTCATTTCTTTCAACTCTCTGATCCCCTTATTTATTTCCCAACCATAAATTAAGAAGAAGAATTCTTTTTGATTTTTCCAGGGCAACTCTGAGAGTTTGAGATGCTAATGGGATGTCCATTAAATATTTCCATGTTGTACTGTCAGAATAGGGTAGATTATGCTGAGCTTAAAAGAAAAACTAAACTAAAATCTTTGGGTTTTAACATGATACAAGTTGATTACCTCACAAAGTCCACGGCAGACCTGGGCCACTCTCCAGGGTAGCTGTTCTCCAAGTCTCAATGTAGCATCCGTGATGCTCAGACCCTGGGACTCTACTGTCTCTACACAAGTCCCCCTCCATGACAGGGGTGGCAGGAGAAAAGAGCCTGGAGAGATCCGTGGCACCGCCTCTCACAGCCTTTTGTCCAGAACTCATAATCTGACCTCTTCCAAGGGTGACGGGGAGGCGAGGAAGGTACAGTTTGCCCACGTACCTAGAAGAATTAAGTGAGAACTAAAAGCCTCTTCTGCTGAGTTATGTCAGAAAACACATGAACTGTATATATAAAATGATTTAAATATTTTAGGAACCATAGATAACAGTGTGACGAAGTAACAATAAACTGATAAGAACCTTAAGAAACAGAATCTTTGGGGTGCCTGGGTGGCTCAGTCGTTAAGTGTCTGCCTTCGGCTCAGGTCATGATTCCAGAGTCCTGGGATCGAGCCCCACATCGGGCTCCCTGCTCAGCAGGAAGCCTGCTTCTCCCGCTACCATTTCCTCTGCTTGTGTTCCCTCTCTCGCTGTGTTTCTCTCTGTCAAATAAATAAAATCTTTAAAAAAGAAAAAAAAAGAAACAGAATCTTTGTGCCCAAGACTCAGCCATATGCTAGGGTTGCTGAAGATAATTCTTGAAGTTCCTTCACTCAGAGAACTTTCACTCTTGTTAGGGAGACAAGATATCCTTCAAAGAAATGACCCAGTGGAAATAGCTCTGTGTTAGGAGTCAGAATACTTGGATTCTACTACAAGATCTGTCACTTACTAACTGCACAGGACAAGTACCTTAGTCATTCTTGGTTTCCTCCTCTGAAAACTGCATGTAAGAGCATCTACTTTATCTATCATACAGGGCTGTGGTAAGGACCAGTTGACATGACCTCTGTGCCTGAGACCTGTGAATAATGACGTGTTCTCCACATACAAGCTATAACCACTGACCAAGACTAAACAGAACAAACTTGAATCATTTATTGAGCACCTATGCTTTCATAGACTTTACATAGGCTTTCTCTTCTTGAAGTTTGGCTGTGGATTTAAACAGGAAGAGAAAAAGAAAAGAAACTCAATTCCATGTGTAGCAAGCGGTTGGAAACAGATGGAGGGGCTGGATTTGTGAGGAAGGCCTGGTGTTAAAGACAAAAAGAGATGAAAAGTTTCTGGAGATTTGTGGTTGCACAACAATGTGAATATATTTAACACTACTGAACTGTACACTTAAAAATGCTGAAGATGGCAAATTCTGCATCATGTGTATTTTACCACAATTAAAAATTTAAAAACAAAAAACAAACAAAGCAAAAAGACAGAGAAGGTGGATGTGAATAACACAAATGGTTTCTGGGAACCTGCGTAGTTAGTTGTAGGGAAGGGCCCATTGATGAAGAAATTTTAAAGGCAGGCTAACAAAAGTGGCCTAGATCCAGGTGTTAAATAGGAAGCTGTGATATGTTCTTCAAAAGGAGAGTGACATGACAAAAATATTGTTTAACAAGATTAATTGGGCACAGTATTCAGGATGAATATTTACATCCAGAGAGAGGCTAGGAACATGGGCCACACATGATTGTTTCCTGAATCTAGAGGAACATGATTAGGGCCTGAGCTAGTGAATAGAGAGGAAGAAAATTTGGCAGTGAAGACAAAAACCAACAGATTGTGCCACTGATTGGATAAGGAGGGGAATGGGAAGAGGAGAATCAAGGCACCCCAAAGTTTGAATGTGGAAGGTAGCAAAAATGACTTTGCACCCTTTATCTGTCATCATTTAAGGAGAGCCATCTTAAATAGTTGATATAATAGAAAATTTGTGATTATTTAATGATAAAATGAGAGCTATAAACAAATTGTTCATTTTAATCTTTTTGAAGTGGTCACATGAGCTCTTTCTCTTGCAGGCTTAAACTAAGGTCTGAGAAGTATATGTCATGCCTCTGTTCCATCCCCCTTCAGGGCCATCTCCCCATTACCTCTGAACAAATCCACAGTCCTCAGCCTAACCCTCAAGGCCTTGGGCAGTCTGGCCAACCCATATTCTTCTGAACCTTTACCTCACTACACCCTTTCATACATTCTTACGCTTCCCACACCAGACTGCTTAAGGCTTCCACAAACAGGTCATGCAGTTTCTCACCTCCATGCCTTTGCTTCTTTAGTTCCCTCTGTACAGAATGCTCTTTCTTCTCTCTGTCAAAGAATTTGCCATCTTTTGCCCTATGCCACAGTATAATTTTGTTCTTCTAGAATGTAATTTGATGCATTCAATTTGGGATTAAGACTAACTGAATATAGGGTCTCCTGAGTGGCTCAGTCGGTTGAGCAGCCTACTCTTGATTTCAGCTCAGGTCATGATATCAGGGTTGTGAGATCGAGCTCCATGTAAGGCTCCGAACTCAACTCAGAGTCTGCTTGAGATTCTTTCTCCCTCTCTCTACCTCTCCTCCTTGCTTGTTTGTGCTCTTAATCTCTCTTTCTCACAAATAAATAAATAAATCTTAAAAAAAGAAAAAAAGACTATCTGAATATATGTTCCTCTATCTTTAGGGTGACCACTTCATCCAGATTTGTCTGGCACCATTCCATTTTAAAACTGACAGAATTATGTCTCAGGAAACCCATCAGCCTCAGGCAAAATATGATGGCTGGTCAACCTACACTTCCTCTGTTAAATCACAAGTACCAAAGGACAGAGATCGTCTGAGCTATTTCTATAAGCACCTTGTTTGTATTATCTCAATTATCAGAGCCTCCAATGAGAAAAGCATTATTAGTCTCTTTCACAGGTGAAGAAATTGAGGCTCAGAGAAGGTAAGTAGCATGTCCGGGAAATGGGAGAGCAAGACTGGAACCCAAGATGTCTGATTTTCTACCCCATTCAATGGAGAGTCAGATATCGAAAGGAGTTGGAGCAGGAGGCTGACAAATATTTCCCCATGCGTATCCCTTAGCCGAACCCTGTTTTTATTTAAAAAAAAAAAAGATATTATTTACTTATTTGAGAAAGAGAGCATGAATGCACAAGTGGGGGGAGGGGCAGAGGCAGAGGGAGAGAGAATCTCAAGCAGACTCTGCCCTGAACACAGAGCCCAATGCGGGGCTCGATCCTGCAACCCCTGAGATCATGACCTGAACTGAAATCAAGAGTTGAAGGCTTAACTGACTGAGCCACCCCAACCCTGCGTTTCTTATTAAAGAGCTATTTATTCCACATTCCAGATATGGCGATGACTAGTTAATAAATACTCAATAAATGTTCATTGAATTGAGGTTAACTGATTGATAGACACCAAACGTGAGGAATAAGAGAAACGGACAAAGAAGAAGGGAGTCATGAAAGAGAAATATGAACTAATTTTCAACAGTACACAGGAGAATAGGATAGCAATGGTACCGCTAGTTACAGCTTAAGATAAAATTATATCTAGTCTGACTGCTCTCTCAAGTCTCACCTCCTTTCAATCAGATGGAAGCCAGGCCCTTTTTCAACATTTTCTCAGAACATTTCCAAGTATTACTTCTCATTATTCTTATATTATTCCATTTGCATTTTAAGCATACAGTGTAAAGGCTGGAAAACAATGAAACATGCAAATAAGGAAGCTGAAAGTGTTCTTTGAAAAGTTAAGTGATGAAAAGTAATGGCATTTGAGTTCTTTAAATGCAATACATTATCTCTTAAATCCACTTTTCTGTTCCTTTCCTACCTTCCCCCTGCCTTTGTTACTCTCTGCTTTGAAAAAAAAAAAAAAACAAAAAACAAACCCACAATAGTAATTTTGTAGGAAAAAGGAACTTTTAGAGCTTGAATTATTTGTTTTAATCTTATAAACATAATGCTTTTTTGGAGAACGACTTTAACCTGGATGGAAAATTTTATGACAATTCTCCATCATTTTTCTCCTAAATGGATTATCAAATTAATCCAGATGCATTTAGTATTGAATATTCTGGAAATTTGGGCTACCATGGGGGTGCAAGGCCAAAGTTAGTGACCTAAACTCAACTAAGGGATATTTTTAACCAATTGGATCATCACAAGGTCACTTAGGCAGGGCTTCCCTATGAGAAGCTACATTTTATAATTTCTGTTTACATAAAAGTAAGCTTTTAAACTGTTCTCTTTCACAATCTGCAAGTTCTTAGGGGAAAAAAAAGAAACCATTTCTACCTTATTAACCTGCTTTTTAAAGTGCCCAAAATAGCCCTTCCCCACGGATCAATTGAGAATAAATGTATCTTCATGATGACAATAGGGACAATGGCCACAGAAATATTCTTCCAGGATGCTGCAATGGTCAGCAAATCATTCTGTATCTGTTTTCAAATAAATTTAAGAGAAGTTGAAAGATCTCTGCCCTCACAGAATGCCTTATGTGAGCCAAGCCCTAACCACCTCACCATAAACTCTGGGCTCCTTCCTGTCCCTCTCAGAGTTGAGCCCCGACCAGACATTTTCCAGATCTGGTTCTGTCTGTTCTGCCCCTTAGTAGATAATCTTGGATAGCATCAGCCCTCAAGCAACGAGTCGTCAGTGTAAGAAAATTATTTATCTCAGTTCAGAAATTTGTTAGGACCGGTCTTGCTTGAACCATGAGGTAGATGAAGCTTATCTTTAGCTTAACCTTTGGGGTTTACAACCTCCTCATTCTGTACAGTTTCTCCCGCTCCAGGCCTTCTTTCTCAGCACCCTGAGGGGTATCTCCTATTCCTACCTTCACAAGCTACTCTCTTCAAGTTTTCACCTTCTTCTTCCAAGAGAATTTGCATTTTAAATACAGAAAGTTCCCACCCTACTCCCCACACAGGGAAGCAAGTTTAGCATTTTTATTTGTAAAACAAATACACATTTATTTCATAAAATATAGGAAATTATAAAGAAGAAAATAAAAATGACCCATCGTCCCATCGTCCAGAACTGGGAGATAGCTTCCTAGATTGCTTTCTAAGCTTGCATACACATACAAGTGAATGAGACCATGAGTACATTCTATGTGGTAATCTCTTCTTTCCCTGTACTCCTGAATTAATAAGGGCACTCAAAACTCTTTCTTTTAAGTGCCTTACTAAACGCTAGCAGGATCTGAATCTAACATTTTCTGTTTTCCTGGACTCTCTCTCTCACCCCACCATCACCATTTGGTCAGAACGAAAGAAATCACAATTCACTCTACAACTAGAGTTAGAACAATCGACCAAAAGGGTCCTGTCTAACTCCCACCTACTACTGGGCTCTCCAGTAAGACTCCAGGCCTTACTCTTCCTCTTTGTCCTCCTAGCACAAACTTTGTTCATTCACTGAATAGACCCTTTCAAACTGACTCTGGGACATTATTTTCTCTTATTGCTTTGATTATTTCCTCCTCTTCACTTTCCCTGTTCTCTTTCTCCAAAGATGTTGGACCTCCTGGTTTGGCCCCTTATCTCATGCATTTTCAGGCATTCTATTTCTTTGTATTACTGCCTCACATTCCAGGAAATTTCCTCTACTTCATTTTCTAGCTCTTGCACTAAATTCTTTTTATATAGGCAATAATATTTTTATTCTTTAAGAGCTCTTGTGTCCCTGATTGCTCTTATTTTATGTAATAATTTCTTGACTATGAGTATTTTTCTTTTAAGGTTTTATTCTGTTTCCTAAATGATGGAGGTTTCCTTCAGATTTCATTTTTTGTTTGTTTATCTTGGTCTTATTTATGCTGCTAGATTTCTCTGTGTTCCTCAGCTATCCTATCACACTTAAGAAAAAAGGATTAAAAGGCTGCTGAGAGGCCCACTGTTGGCAGCACAAACCAATCTACTACTTGGGAGAGCTCTCTGAGTAGGAAACCTAATAGAAAACTAAGACAGAAACTGCAGGCTTCGTTTAGGGAGTGAGGGTAAGAGTCAACTCTGAGGCTGAAGACCCCATCCCTATACACCCCCAAACAAAGAAGAAGAGCACCAGCACCTACGTCAAAAGCCTTCACTTTCCTCCTACGTTAATCCAATTATTTAAGTGATGAGGTCTCAGAATATTTTTCTAGGAGTAAATGATGCTAGGTTTCTAGTGATAGAAAGACACCTCATTAACACAGGTGCACAATCTCTTACCCAATTCTGAAATCCAAAGATCTCTAAAACCAAATGTTATTTTCCTAAGTTTGGGACCGACTCATTAGGTAGCAAATCTGACCTGAACAGACTGCAGCTGCATATGGTCTTTCTTTATTTATCTACTTAGCTGTAGAAATAATAAAGAGTTTGGTTATAAGGTGCTGTCCCAGATCTATATGAAATATATATTCCTCCAAGACCCCATTTTTTCAAAGATTTTCTCAAAACAAAAGATTAGTTGCTCAACAGGTAAACTGAAGAAAAAACTAACTTATACTTTTAAATAGTCCTATTTTAACAGCAACTTTGTTGTTGGAGGTTTTTACTGGTCACAGTTTGTTTTTTTGTTTTTTGTTTTTTGTTTTTTCACTTACACCTATGAAAGTTCAGAAGAAAAAAAAGTCTTAGGATTCAGTTTTAGCCATGGTACCCCATTTATACGCAAATGGTAACATTATTGGTGATCTATTCATGTATTTGTTTTATCACTTAGAGTTGATTCTACATTGAGCTTTCTTGTTCTTTCCCTGATTTCTTTTTATGCCTGGATTAGTTCTTTAAAGAGCTATTTGTCCTGACACATTTGTAACGGTGAGGCAAATTAACTTAAAATCTATAGTGAAATACCATGGTGAAAAAAAAGTGAAAAGAAAATATTCATTTAAAAATGATTCCTTGGTCAACTAATTTTTGACAAAGCAGGAAAAAATATCCAATGGAAAAAAGACAGTCTCTTCAATAAATGGTGCTGGGAAGATTGGACAGCTATATACAGAAGAATGAAACTCAACCATTCTCTTACACCATACACAAAGATAAACTCAAAATGGATGAAAGACCTCAATATGAGACAGGAATCCATCAAAATCCTAGAGGAGAACATAGGCAGTAACTTCTTCAACATTTCAACACAGAAACTTCTTCCGAGAGACATCTCTAAAAGCAAGGGAAACAAAAGGGAAAATGAACTTTCGGGACTTCATCAAGATAAAAATCTTCTGCATAGCAAAGGAAACAGTCAACAAAGCAAAGAGGCAACCCACAGAATAGGAGGAGATATTTGCAAATGACACTACAGACAAAGGGTTGATATCAAAGATCTATAAAGAACTTCTCAAACTCAACACCCAAAAAACAGATAATCAAGTCAAAAAATGGACAGAAGACATGAACAGAAAATTCTCCAAAGAAGACATACAAATGGCTAACAGACACATGAAAAAATGTTTATCATCATAAGCTATGAGGGAAATTCAAATCAAAACCACACTGAGATACTATACCAGTTAGAATGGCAAAAATTGACAAGGCAAGAAACAACAAATGTTGGAGAAGTTGTGAAGAAAGGAGAACCCTCTTACACAGTTGGTGGGAATCCAAGTTGATGCAGCCTCTTTGGAAAATAGTATGGAGGTTCCTCAAAAAAATAAAAATACAGCTACCTATGATCCAGCAATTGCAATACTAGGTATTTAACCCAAAGATACAGATGTAGTGAAAAGAAGGGCCATATGCACCCCAGTGTTCAGAGCAGCAATGTCCATAATAGCCAAACTATAGAAAGAGCCAAGATGCCCTTCAGCAGACAAATGGATAAAGAAGCTGTGGTCCATATACACAATGGAATATTACTCAGCCATCATAGAGGATGAATACTCAACTTTTGCATCAACATGGATGGGACTAGAGGAGATTATGCTGAGTGAAATAAGTAAAACAGAAAAAGTCAATTATCATATGGTTTCACTTATTTGTGAAACATAAGGAATAGCATGGAGGACATTAGGAGAAGGAAGGGAAAAATGGAGGAGGGGGGAAATCAGAGTGAGAGACTATAGTCTGGGAAACAGAGGGTTTTAGAAGGGAGGGGGCTTAGGGGATGGTTGTGCCAGGTAATGAGTATTAAGGTGGGCACATATTGCATAGAGCACTGGGTATTACATGCAAACAATGAACCATGGGACACTACATCAAAAACTAATGATGTACTGTATGGTGACTAACATAACATAATAAAAAATTAATAATAAAATTAAAATAAAATAAAAATAAAAATGATTCTTCAGGACACCTTGGTGGCTCAGTCGGTTAAGCATCTGCCTCTGGCTCAGGTCATGATCTTAGGGTCCTGGGATCAAGTCTCACACTGGGCTCCCTGCTCAGCGGAGCACATGGTTCACCCTCACCCTCTGCCACTCCCCCTGCTTGTGCTCTCTCACTCTCTCTGACAAATAAATAAATAAAATCTTTTAAAAAACAATAATAAATAAAATTTAAAAATAAAAACGATTCCTCACCCAGAACCATTCGTATTGGCCACACATAATTCACCAGTTATCTCAGCTGGGCAGAATCATTTTTCCAGTTGTATGTGGAGTCATAAGGTGGAAATCAGATTAGCCTCCCTCTTAATAGAACCCAAAGCTATTAATAATAAATGAGACATAGTTTAATTAAAAAAAAACTAGAAACTATTGTCAGACAGAAATCACCTAATAAAAAAGTAATTTATAATGTACACCCTAATTAATAATTTACCTCCTAGGGTAAAAAAAAATTATCAAAAGTAATTACAATTAAAACACACTATTTCTTTTATAAGGATAATAGGATAACACTAAGAAGCTAGGATAATCTTGAGCAACAAATTCAACTGCTGCTATCACCACTTTCTGTCAAAAATTATAATTAATTTTTAATGCCTTTTTGTAAAATACAAAGACTCCTTTCCCTCAGCTCACAGTCCATTAAACTGGTAATTGTAACTTTACGAATGGTAAAAACTTCTAAACATTGTCTAGTATAATTCTAAGAAAGATATCCTCTAATTTAAAGGGATTTGGGAAACAACAACCAAGTGCTTAAGGCTTGGATGAGAGATTAAAATTGGCTTAAATTAGGCCATATTGAGTTACTGACCTAGAACCAATTTCTGATTAAACAAGAGACTTCAAGGAAGAAAATTAAATACAAATAAATAGTCTCCCCAAGCTGTAAACATTATAAGAACAGGAACTTTGTAGATATTTTTCATTGTCATATATTCAACTTTTCATACAGTGCCCATGTAAAATTTTCACATTTAAAAATTATGTTACTTGAATAAGCAAAAGAAAGAAGAACCATGATATATATGAAATCATTATAATGCACACCTAAAATGAATACAATATTATGTCAATTATATCCCAACAACAACAAAAAATCCTTTTCCCTATAAACAATTTTGCCAAATTAAAGAAACAGTAACAATAACAGGAAAAAAAGGTGTACATTTAATGGTTGTGCTGGGCACTCCAGTAAATTGCCCACAGCTTCCTTAAGGAACAAAAGACGTATTTTCCCCAGCTGGGAGCAGGTGCTGTTGTCTAATAATTCTCAGCAGTCAGCCCTGCTTTGGGAATGCTGCCTCACCCCAAGCCATACCCTGTCCTCCCAGGGTGGCCCATACCCAGTGATAGTTCTTTGGGGGTATAAAAGTTCCACCCACTACCCCTGAACTCTAAAAAGGTGATCCTAGCTTCAGAACCAGGGTTGTCTGAGAACTCTGTTGGAATTCCATCACAGCTCCCTCCATTTCTTTCCTCTGCCCAGTTCTACCTACTTCCATTCCCTTCAACGGTGTTGATCCTAAGAGTACTCCCTAATAAATCTCTTGTATGCTAATATCTATCTATCTATCTATCTATCTATCTATCTATCTATCTATTTATATTTTATTTATTTATTTGACAGAGGGAGAGAGATCACAAGTAGGCAGAGAGGGAGGCAGAGAGAGGGAAGGGGGAAGCAGGCTCCCTGCTCAGCAGAGAGCCCCATATGGGGCTCAATCCCACGACCCTGAGATCATGACCTGAGCTGAAGGCAGAGGCTAACCCACTGAGCCACGCAGGCGCCCACTGATCTCCATCTTAGATGCCACTTCTGAGGGGACCCAGGCTGTGACAAGATGTACCCTTCACTTGAAAAAATTAAAGATTTAAAAAAATAATATATTGTTAAATACAACTCCTTGACCTCCCTCCTCCATTACTCAAATTGTAACTAAATTTAGTGAGTCAGTAAAGAAGGGCTAGAGACGGAAGATTTCAGTTAAAACAGACAAGAATAACGATGGGCAGATCATCAGCAATGCTGCCTTATTGAAAGCCAGTTTCTCAAAACAAGTGTGAACTTAATTTGTTGGCTTGATATCTGGGAGTAGTGATGCCTCCAAGGAGTAGTAGCCTGGTCATTAGTAACATGGCATTAGGCACCCAACTGATCTGGATTTGAATCCTTTCTCCACAATACGCTGTGGACTCTGCCAAGTGACTTAACTTTTCTAAGTCTTATAATGGAGATAAAGATACACGAAGTTGTGAAATGCTTATCAAAGTACCCGGCACATAGTAAGCTCTCACTAAATGGTAGACATTCTTATTACTTTTTAAATATTTATCACTAAGAAGGCAGAAAGATAATGTCCTTCCATTGTCATTCTCCCAAACTGTAAGCTAAAATGACTGCTATCATGGCTAAGAAGAATCGTCTTCCGCACCTCGGTTATCAGTGCTCAGAAATGAAAATGCTCAATGTTCATTCACAAGGAAATAGAGAAAGAGGTGTAGGTAGAGCCTCAAACCTGTCTGCTTCTTAAAAGTTGGTTAACAAATGGAGTATTTCCTATAGGGACATACTATCAAATATAGTGCATGACCTTTGGAACATGTGCTGAGCTTTTATATCCACATGCAAAAGGTATAGGCCGCATATCTTCAATGAAGCTACTGTCATTAAAATAAAGTTGAGGAGACTTCCAATTTCCACTGTGACAGAATAAAATAAGTCAAGAATTTTTTTTTAAGTCAAAAAAATATTCTCTCCCAAAAGCAACTATAAAGCTGGACAAAATAGTTAAAATCAATCATCTCAGCACCCTGGAATTTGACCAAAGACGTATAACAAACGGAGAAGCACTTATTCATGACAACTACTAAACTTTGCGTAAGAACAGCACAAGTCTGTGGCATTTTGCCCAAGGCTGCAATCATCTCTCCTCAGTTCTCAGCCTGCTTGTACAACCAGAGCGGGGCAGGCCATGAAAATTACAAGCTGCTCCTGCTGCTGCTGCTGCTGCTGCTGCTGCTGCTGCTGCTGCTGCTGCTGGAGGGGGTTCACTTGATTTGGAGTATTGTCAATTAAAGAGGAGATATGATGGCAAGGAAGAGCCAGGACTCCATTAGCCTCAGGTTGCTGGCCTGTTTGGGGCAAGCACTGGGCTGAAGGACTAGCCAGAACTTAAACAGATAGTTATGGGAAATGAGACATCCGTAGGGAATATGATAAACTCTTCAAATATCCTGAATTGACCAGAGGCTGTGCATACACACAGCCACCTACACTGTTCCTAGTTGACAGAGCTGAGTCTGGGCACATGATAAGGAGATTCAAGAGAGGTCAGCTGAAGGCAAAAGATGATGGAGACTTGAAAGTGACCTGAAGTTTGAATACACTCCCAGGCCCACATAGATCCATCAGTAGATGATGGAAGCCATACTGATTCAAGGTGTTTGAGCACAGCCTCTGACAAATTGTTGGCTAACCCTAAGCTATTTAGGCATATGCCAGAATTGAATTCTCCTTTCTCCCGATAGAGATGATCTCTAGAAAGTCAGACTTAAAAAATAAAATCAAGAAGAAGGAGGAAGAGGAGGAGGAGGAAGAGGAGGAAGAAGAGGAAAAGAAGGAGGAGAAGGAAAGGAAAAGAGGAAAGAAATAGAGTAGAAGCATCAAGGACCACACCCTACGGAGGAGAAAGACTTCACAGACTTAGGCAAAGCAAGTTATTTGACAAACAACAAATCCATCAGGGGGAAAACGTCAGAATCCAGAGCTGCTACAAGAAATTATCTAAAATGTCCAATATGTGCAAACTATGAGATGTACAAAGAAATAAGAAATTATAATCCAAACTTATAGCAGGGAGGGAAGGGGGAAGTAGTCTATTGAAACTATATCTGAGGGAATCCAGATGTTGGATTTAACTGACAGACTCACAAGTGGTATAAATATATTTAAAGAATGAAAGGAAATAAGAATTAAAGGAAAATATGATGACAATGATTCAGCAAATAGAAAATCTCAATAAAGAGACACAAATTATAAGGAACTAAATGGAAATTCTAGAGTTGAAAAGCATAGTAACTGAAATGAAAAGCTCACAAATATTTCAGGTTTCACCTGAAAATGTAATATGAAAGAAAAATGTGGGAATTTGATGAAAGATCCATAGAAACTATTCAATCTGAAAAATAGAAAGGAAAAGAACAATGCAATTAATGACTAACCTCTCATTAGACACATGGAGGCCAAGTGGCAGATTTAAGTGACAAACTCAAAGTACTTAAAATTGTTGAACTGTACAAGGGCAACAGATGAAGTTTGAGGCAAATAAATTATAACTCAATAAAGCTATTAAAAAAAAAACAAGAGTGAGTGAACGCAACACACACGTACCAGACCCAGAACCATTTCTGGAAGTCCTCTGCCACTCCCCTTCTCTCCTTTAACTCTCTCCTTTGTTGTTTGTTTGTTTTTTGGTTTAATCTTCCATCACTACTTTTTCCTTCAACCAGACCATGACTTTGGTGGCACCCAAAACCTATGAAGCTTACTCATGCCGACATAAAATATTCAAAGATAGTCTTTGAATCACAGATATTTTCAGATGGACTTTCTCCATGTTCAGATCTCCCCCCTTCTTTTCTTAAGATTTTTTTTTCCCCACTGAACAGTTCAACTTCATAAATCTTCAAAAAAGACAAACAAACAAAAATGGAGATAAGTTGGACATCCAATAGGACAATTGTGACAATTTCAAGATGCTTAACATTCAACAAACAGCTTAAGAAATCCAAAGGCTAGGTCTTATATACATACTTGGCTTTGGCTCCATGATTTAGCAATTTTTGTGTAAACTTAGATGTCTCAAGATAATGGTCAACTAATTTGTTATTTATGTTTTGTTATCTCTGTTGATGTTTTCTATGGAAAAAAAATAACTCCATTTACTTATGTGCATTAATTTAAAGCAGGTTTGGGGGGGAGGATTCCTTGAAAATCACCATACACTAAAGGCAGCATCTTTCTGTAAGATTAGTCAGATACAGGAGGAATTGGGCAGCTTTTCAAAACTGAAGCTGAACATGACAGATAGGGGCTAGCATTAGGTGGGAAAAGTTACACAGTGTTCTTGGAGCCTGGTGATAATACTGTACTGGCTAAGCTGGTACACTTCTTTGGTGCAGTATGCTACAAGGACATTCAAATTAAGCTCCTTTTTACAGTGCTGAAAGGACATAATGTGATGCAGGCTTCACAAAACAAACTTTTATCAAAAATGAAATATCAATTATTAGAACTCTCCCCAAGCCAGCAGCTTGATCTGGTGGGAAAATCTAAGGCAGCATGCCCTAATAACAAAGCCTTGAGCTGGGAATCAAGAATTCATTCTGGTTCTGCAGCTAAGAAGTTATGTAACCTAAATTATGGCATTTATATTCCTTGGTCCTCAGTTTCCTTATCTGCAAAATGAAGGTGTTAGTCCATCTGCCCCCAAGTCCCCTTTCAAACTTATATATAAAAGTAGCTTATAAAATAGTATTCAGCCCCTGCCCTCAATTTTTTAAATTGCTAATTTATAAAGCATTTTTAAGTGTTTGCCCAGGACTGATTGTTACCCTCCCTGAACAGTTTGGCAGATGATAATCCTATAGCAGATCATGAGGTCTCCAAAGACAACAGGGAGCAAACTTGGCTATAAAATTTTACAATTTCAGTCAAATCATGACCAGGTATGAAAAAAGGTTGAGATTGACATCCACAAAAATGTCTTCTTCCAGACTTCATCTTCTGCGGAATCATGTCTGAGTGTTCATAACAAGATACTCCAAATATTCTATCCACTTTCCATGGAGTTCAAAAAGGTTTAGTCAGAAATGAGGCAGAAATCAATTTACCGGCCTTTTCTACCCAAGTTATTCACTGCCTGTGTGCCTCACAAAATGTATCCCCTTATGCTTCTAACATTATTTTGGAATTCATTTCCCAATGAGGGAATCATTGAAATGCATTCTGTAAAAACAAAGGTAGAAGGTATGCCCTCAGATGTTCTCACTTTCAGCAGTCAGTGTTGAGCAAAGAGAAGGCAGACAAGAGATGAAGAGGAAAACAACAAGAGAATAAGCTCACAAGTTGAGAATCTGGTCAGTCTGCTCCATACATTGAGTAATAACTACTCAATTCCAGAAAAGGAATCTTGTTGCCCCAGAGCTACTTAACTGAATCAAAGCTTCTACTTTTGTATTTTTCTGCAGAACCTCTCTGCTCAGAGGTTTATTTTTCAAGCTCACGATTTCCCTGAGTCAACTGGTGGAAATTCTCTAATTTGTATTACCTCTAGTCTAGTCCTGGGAGCCTATCCAGTAAAAGAGTAACAGGGAAATTTGCATTTGGGCTCAGATTTTTCACAATTTAATCAGCAGGTGAAAAAGAATCATCTTGCAAAATGTGTATTATCTTTAGATGGTCCTTCGCTGTCAATAATTAAGCTCAAGGATCACATTTGACAATAAACAACATTTATTTTGCTCTAAAACCGTTGAAGAGTAGCCATGTTGTAAGAATCAAACAAGAAACAAAGGCTTTATTTTAGCAAGTAAGCATTGTTGTTCTCTAAACCATCTCTCTAATATTAACCATTTTTCTGTATAAATTCAACTCTTAATAAAACAAATAAATTTATTTCATTGACCATTCTCCACCAGCAGCCCCCCCCCATAAATCCAAAGTTAACTAACTACCTTGGATTTTTATCGACTATATTGATTCTCTCCAAGAATCTGGGATGGTGATTCAAGAATCTGGTCATGGGGATATATGACCACTGGACATGATTCAGGGATGTTGTCCTTGAAGAAGCTCTTCGTGGTCATGCAGTCCTTCCTTTGGTTGACCAAAGCTTATGTCAGTTCTAGTACTAAGATGGATATAGGACCATCTGTGATCGTTAATGAAAGATGATCCCAAGCCATAAGAAGCTACTTTCCCTCACCACAGCAGCTGGACTCCATCTCCAAAGAGAGTTATAGGAGAATTGTGCATGCATAGCATTGCTTTGCAAGAATCTGATTAGATACACTGTGTTAACCAAAAATGTGAACAAGCACAGCTTCAGAAAGTGTGATTTACTATTCTATTCTCAGTTCCACATACTTTCTGAATTTCATGAGTAGAAAGGCATTGTTTCTCTAATTTCCATAGAAGCAATGATAAATTATTTTATATTATACATCTGGAAGTAAGATTATGGAAGGAGAAAAGTTAAATGGCATGAAAAAAGAAAGCCAAGGTTATTCCCCAACCATTGGCCATAAAGAAGAGGCAAAGAAGGACAAGCCATATCCAGGAAGAACAGAATATACACAGTTGGCATACTATATCCTTTGTCAGAGTGTGGGGTCAGAAAGGAACCAGAGGAAAACTAAGGCTTTATAAGGTAGAAAAGAAAGTAACGCGTCTAACGAATTTGAAAAGGAACTAAATTTTTTCCACAAAGTTTCTTGAAACAAAGCCTACAGAATCACACCATTTTAGAGGATCAAGGGAACAAAACCTGGTCAAGTGCAAGGATAACAAACTGAGGAACATACAGGGACCAGAAAACTGGTGCTGTTTGAGAATGCAGGCCCCATGTTGCCAGAGCTTCCCATTTTATGCTAGAAATCATATGTAAAATCTCCTGACTTTTAAAGCAGTAAGTGGCCTACGCAAAACACCTGTGCACGTTAGATTTCAGCCATGAGCCAGCAGTTTGTAAATCTCTTCCTTCACACCATGAGGACAGAGGTGCTCAAGAAGTTTATATTCGGGGCGCCTGGGTAGCTCAGTCGTTACGTGTCTGCCTTCAGCTCAGGTCATGATCCCCGGGTCCTGGAATCAAGTTCCACATCCAGCTCCCTGCTCGACAGGAAGCCTGCTTCTCCCTCTCCCACTCCCTCTACTTGTGTTCCATCTCTCTCTCTCTCGCTCTCTCTCTCTCTCAATTAAATAAATAAATAAATAAATAAATAAATAAATAAATAAATAAATAAATAGAATCTTAAAAAAAAAAGAAGAAGAAGAAGAAGTTTATATTCAAGGTCCGACAACTGCTTGTGGGCAAGTCCAGGCCTGGAATCCAGATCTCTCAGTAAAAGAGATCCATCCCACTCAGTAAAACTGGCTTATCCTAATAGGTCAAAAATATGAAGTCTGCAGAGAGGAGAAAAGAGAAAAAAAAATACGGGTGGATGCAGACCTTTCCATTCTTTCACATTTGCTACTCAATTAGTAAATGCACTGCCAAAGAAAAGAATCCGAGTCTTCCCGACATGCATGTGCTCTGCTATGAGAAGCAATATGCTTACAGATGTGCAGCCACATTCTCCGTTTAGAGAATCGCAGGGATACACAGGACACTTCTCAGATTAGAATCAGACTCAAGGAGTGCGAACCATCTTCTTCTAGGATTATGACACTTTCTCAAAATGACAAGCGTGTTGACATAAGGCAATAAACACAACTGACCAGTATTTTCTAAGAAGTTTTACTAGTTAATGCCTTGAAATAACAAACACTATTTAAAAGTCTTTAAAAATAGCTCATACTGCAATATTTACTTGTTCCTGTTGAGAACGGAGAACAAAAATAGCCACTCATGGAGACCTGCATAAGAATAATGTGCTACGTTTTTTCAGTAAAATCACAACCAGTTCTCTAAGGTCATAGGTAAAATTCACAAAACTTTCACAAAACAAGACAATGCAAACTCAGGAGGATATTTCATTCCTACAAAGAAAAAAACAGTAAGGTTGTGCATAAGAATGTTACTGGGGAGTAGTGACTTGCATCTTGCAGGAGTGTGGAATGCATTATGTATGCATAATAGGTTTGCAATAAAGTTGGGGACTGGTATTTAACAAGTTGGCCTTAAAGGAACCTTCAGCCGTGAGTTCTAGGATAAGAATTTTAGTAACTAAGACTACCAATTCTCTCAGTGAAAATTTTTAAAAATTTATCTTAAAGTGCATATATTCATGGGCAAATACGATGTGATGTATGTGATCCAAAGACACTTAACATATTTTTATAATAAAGTTGACAAAGCATGGCTTGGCACATTCACTGGCTGAATTTTTTTATCTATGTCATTTAGAACTATACAATCAATAAGGGGAAATAGTCAGAAGAAATTCCTTTACAGAAAGGCTGATTTAATTTCTCATAGAATGCCGCTATTTAGTTGGTCTGCTTTCTGCCATTGAAGTCTCAGAAGACTCTGAGAGTATGAAATAAATTATACTCACTACAGACCATACAACTAAATGTTCTCTTATGTTATCAAAAGGAATCAAATTAGAACAGCAGTACTTTGTAAATAGCTGATCACGTGATCAGACATTAAGCTAGGAGGTCATTCTGTAAGGACGTAGGAGCTTTAAAAAGATCTAAGAAGACAGGAAACTGAACCAATAACTAAATACTACCATGATCTCATGCTTCATTTTGGGAAACAGTGTAGTGGCAATAAAGAGAATTTTAGGACTATTTTAGATACAAGTATGCAAGGATGGTGAGCTTGCTGTCTGCAAAGGAGCTAACTGCTCCCTTATAAATGTCAGAACCGACTTCAGAAGGATCCGGGCCAATATAACATCATCTCAAAAAATAACAGCTATTATTATAGATCATTCTGCAAATGGTAGTTTGAATCATACCATCCCTACCAAATTCAGTTTCCAAAAGGTAAATCACATAATTCCATAATTTTGGTGGCATTTTCCTCACCAAGTTCTTAAGGCCGAACATTCTCACAGACAACAAACGTTTGCTCACGATCTTATGATTATATTTCCCACAGTGAGAAATAGTTTTGTTCTCCAAACATGCCATACTTCTCTAATGAACATGACAGTTTTCATCCTTGTATTACAGAACTTAATCATCTCTCATGGTTCAGGATTTATTCATCTTCGTGTTTCTTACTATCTAATGATGCTTTGCTCAGTAGATGCTTAATACATGTCTGTTGATTAATAGTCGTCTAATCCCCCGGTCATGCATTAAGTCAATCAGTCAATCTAGCAACCATTTAAATAACTCAAATAAAAAATTGAAATATGAAAGGTATGCCGTTTGTTTTATATGCTTTCTTTGATACATCTTTACCAATTAAGGGTTTTTGGACAGAGTTTTTTGCATTCCCTGAGGTACATTCTCTCCCTCAGCATACCTAGATTTAGTGTTACAATCAAGGGGAAATGAAATACTTATTTCTAATATGGTTTGTAACAGAAATATGGTTCTTAAGTTGCTTCCTTACATGTAATGACATACAAGAGTTCCATCTTCTCACAGAGAACCTACAAGGATTACAACACCAACCTCTTATGTCATGAAACTCAATCCCCCAGCGTCTGGCCAAGTTTAAATCAGAGCACGTCCACTGTGCTTTCATAATCCAACAAGATGCAACTAAAAGTTCTGGGGCCCGTTAGTTCATCCTTCTGAGTTAATGGGGGTCCCTTCTCCTCTTTACCCTGAGAAATACTACTTGGCATGGTCCCTAAGCCACTGCTGCTTTTGGATTTTCAGTTAGCAGCTTAAGCTGACCGTGTCAAATTCCGACTGTGTTAGGGCAGAGAATGTGCCCACTCTCTGAGAATCACACCTCTATCAAATGCCCACCTTGTACACAACCACATCAATTTTCTAAGCAGCATATGGCAACAAGGAGACACCAGGGTTACAAGGTAGAAGACCTGGCTTTTGGTCCTAGCTGTCACTCTTTTCAATCAAAAAGACTAGCCATTTAAACATATTTCTTCATGAGTCAAGTGCCAAGTTTGACTCAAAATATTTGCTAAAAGTACCTTCCAGACTTGAAAATCTACTCTTAAAATCTCTTAGAATAGTTTTCTCACCTTTAAATGTGAGCATTATAAAGATTACA
Source organism: Procyon lotor (assembly GCA_028646535.1). Taxonomy (NCBI): domain Eukaryota; kingdom Metazoa; phylum Chordata; class Mammalia; order Carnivora; family Procyonidae; genus Procyon; species Procyon lotor. Next base: position 70,592,871 of record CM053605.1, on the reverse strand, counting down.
CTAGACAGTAAACCTATTAGATCAGGGACTTTATTTTGTCACTCCTCTAGCACAAGTGACCAGAACAGTACCTAATACTTTGCAGGCATCCAATAAGTGTTTATGGAGTGAATCAGTGGATGCTACTGGCATGTAATTCCTTCTTAATAGTTGGGCTACACTGACGCTAACCAAGGAGATGATCTGATAGTTGTGCTCATCAGAACTGTGCACCCACTTTTTTGATGATGCCCCCAACTGAGGACAACAACATCAAACACCTTTGTTTTTCGGTGGCTGCATGGGAAAGGCTGTGCTATCCCCCATCACCCTCGTGGCATGAGGTACGCATCGATCCAAAGTTCTGAATTCTTTGAGGCAGATCCAATTTCAAATTGTTTTATTATCTGAGGACATGTCAGATCATGTGTATCAGTTTTTGTTTCAAGATTGTGTCTCTTCTCTCACTTCCGTTTCATGGTTCTTGTTTAAGAAATTTAGGACACCATTTCCCAAAGCATTTTCCCCAAAACCTAGTCCTAAGAGATGCTCTGTGAATAAAAAAAGTGTTTTATGGGAAAATATTGCAGACATGACGAATATTACCATGTTAAATGCTTCTACAGAGGAGAAAACAACTTGTATTTCTAGTATTTCCCCAAGCTTTGTTCACCAGGAAGCATTTTCCTTTTTCGGTAACACTTATAAACACCCCTGGAATGAAGGAACATTTTTTGAGAAATGCTTACAAGTCTGTTTTAAATTGGGCCAAAGAAGGAGATGCAACGTAATCTATGAAAAAAAATGATAGCCTTCAGATTAGTACTGTTAAAAACATTATAACCTTAAAACTTACCTGTGAATAAACTTCACAGGGAGGAGGCAGCTCTAGCTTTAATAGATGCTGGCATTAAACTGTTAAAAGGCTGGGCCCCAGTGAGGCATGCTTTCCTCACAAAGGAACAGGCTGTAACCTAGGCTGTTACAGTTTAGGGGTGGAGGAGGGGCGTGACTTTGATAGCTTGAACCGGTAAACTGCTCAGAGAAAAGGGCTTCTGACCAAGAAGGCGCAATCCTCCAGGAGAAATGCAGACAGATCATCTCCTCTCTGCCCAGTTAACACCTCGCAGATTTATTCCAGATATGGAAGAAAGTTTTGGTGGAAGCCTGTTTTAAAGAGTTATCCACATTAGTGGGAAAACACGTATTCTACATTCCTCCCATTCGATACATTTGTCCAAGAGCAAAGGGAAAAGTTTGCATCAAAGACAAATGCAATTGACAGAGAGAGGTCAGAGGTACCTTACTGGAGAGGTAACGTCCAAACGGGACTGATTGCGATATGGGTGCATTAGCTCCAGGAGGCACATGTAGAGCCTTGTAACTACAGGGAATGCTCACAACTTCCCTTGATTGCTTAATATGACTGTAGGTGGTCCTGGGCTGCTTCTGATTTGAAAAGGACACCACAGTGGGGTTCTAGGGTGAATTAGGTAAGCTGCTTTCTGTGCATTCAGCAACAAGCACCTGGGCATCTCCAATTTATTAACGGTTCTCTAAGTGATTGGAATGCAGTCAGGATTGAGGCCCACTGCTCTATTCTCTTCCAGAAGATGCTTAGTTTCCTTGGCAATTCAGGTAAAGAAAGAAAGGAGAAAAGAGAGGCTAGAGATGGGCAAAGCCAGAGTCGGGATCCTGGCTTCCGTGGCAGATCCTTCACATGTCCTGTAGAAACTCCTTGTGCAAGTTGGTAATTGGTTGTGGGTGAAGGGTGATCAGAGATAGAGCTGGAAATGGACTTTAAATTACAGCGGTTTTCACAATACTGTTGAACACGGTGAACCGTGAGAAGAGGGGAAAACAAGACGTTTGACAAACCCCAAGAATGCTTTTGTAGTATAAGCTTATTCCTGGTAGCAAATTCATTGTACTGAATCCCCAAAGACCAATTTCTTAGTGCCATGACAGGAAAACATCTTTGTTTTACAAAGCCCTTCGTTATAGTTCTCTAGTTCCAACTTCATCTTCCCATCAGATAGCCACTAAGAAGACCAGCTAGCATTTATTAAGCTCTCTCTCATTACATGCCAGGCAATGTGCTAAGCAGGCAAGCAGCGTGGCTGTGTCTTTTCACCACAACCCCCTGAGATGAGTAGTGTTCTTCTCTTTATACAGAGAGAAAAGTGAAGCTTGGAGAGGGTAAGTCACTTACTCAAAGTTACACTTCTGGGAAGCGAGGGAGGGAGGCAGGGCCAAGCTGGGCCCTGTCTGCCAGAGTCCTTGCTCTTAAATCTACCTGCGTCAGGCTGCCTGGATGGATCCAGCTTAACTCCTACCCTACCACCTCTAGGGGATGTGGCCGTGTTCTTGGTGAAAACTAAGCACGCTTGCAGCTTTCCCGCTGTAAGAGTGTTAGAGCGGGCCGACTCTCCTTATCCCTCTGCTTTCCTGAGGTAGGATAACCTTCACCGTGTGAGTCAAACGTCATCGCAACTTACGCATGCCGGTGATCCATCTTTCCCTTTTCTTCAGATCTGTAATCTGTGTAATCTCTTACACAGCATCACATGAACAGTATGTCTGAGAAACACTAGGTCACCCATGCTGGGTGCAGGTTGTCTTGCGCTCCATTGCTCCTCAGGTCTCTCTCTGGTGGTGTCTCTAGCTCCACTGATAGTCAGCTCTGGCCCTCTGTCTGGCAGGGTTTCCTCTGTTCTGAAGAGGTCCCCTTCAATGTTCAGTTTGCATTTATCCAGTTAAGGAGGGAGCATGTCCATAGACACAGATCCCAAATCTCAGTCTTAGAACACAACAGATATTATATTCCTCTCCTCAATTACCTTTAGCCAAGTAATGGCAACAATTTGCGGGAACAGATTGTGAGTTTCATTCCAAACAGGTAAAATACCATTTAATCAGTTCTGCTTAGTATAGCAATTTCCAGGTCTCTAAGGATAGACCATGGTAACAGTGCTTTGCTGATCTGGTTTTCACACACACACACACACACACACACAAATCTATTAAAAGAAAATCCTTTAGAACAGATGTGTTGACAAATCCCTGTCCACAAAGCAGTCAAGCTATTTAACAAAAATGTTGGTTCAGTATTTGTTCTATCTGTTCTAAGTGTGTGGGTTTGCTGAGTCTCGATAGGCGGTGGGCTGGAGGGGGTGGCCTAGAGAGAACTGAGAAAGAAGCCTTAGCAGAACCAGGCGAGGATGAAAGAAAACGGCAGTGGTGTACCGTGAGAGGAAGTGGGGGACAGGGAGAAAGGGAAGACAGCAGGACACCGACAACCACAGTTGCAGAGACAGGTACCAGAAAGCAGAAATCAGGACACGCTGATGCTTACCATTCCGGGCCCTGTTAATTTCAACAATTCGTCCCCCAACGCAGTCATCTGAGATCATCTTCTACCTCACTCCCCCCTCTCCCTCAGTATACCTCTCTCAATTAAAGAAACCACTGGATTCTCAAGCCTTAAATCTGCGAGTCTTCTAGACTCCTCTCTCACTCGCTGGCGTTGGGTCAATGACCACGTGCCAGTAACTCTTTCACTTTACTGTTGCTCAAACCTGCTCCCTTCCAGGTTTCTGCCGTCACCTCTCACACAGACTCCTCCCACCCCCTCCCACTGCCCCGGATCGCACCCTTGTCCAATCCGTTCTTCACCCAGCAGCCCTGAGGGCTTTTATTTAAAATGCAACGTTTATCACCTGAGTGCATCTACACCTAGTCTTTCTACTCCCATCTTCTGTCCCCTCCTTCTGCCTCCAGTGCTGATATGATGCCTCAAGGCCTTCAGTGGCACCCCTGCAGCATTCCAAATACACTTTCGACTTTTAGAATGACAGACAAGACCCTCGAAGACTGGGCCCACTTACAATACCAGCTTCATCTGTCCTGCCTCTCTCTTCCAGTCCCCATCACCGCTCCGGGCAGCATCCTCTGCTCCCAAATGCTCTCATCTCTGTAACGTTGCACATGCAGGGCTCTCTGCAAAGAATGGCTTGTCACCCTCACCAACTCATCCTCCCAGAGGCAGAGCTAGGGTGCAGATCAAGCACATTCTCCTGACTGCCCTTCCCCTGAGTTTCCATAGTCCTTGGAACCTGTCTCTCTAGAGGAGTCCTTGTCATTGTCACACTGTTTTTTAATCTCCAGAAGATTTTAATCTCCTCAGGAGTGAGAACTCTGTCAGGATTTCCTCAACATAAACCTAAAGCTCACCACACAATAGCTACTTAATGATTGCGCGTGGAAGGAAAGAATCCATCAAAACTTTCAATGTTAGGAAGCTATTATTTGCAAAGAGTGCACACCAAAGCAAAGGGGGAATAAGTCAACTTTCCATACCCTGCAGCACAAGGTTTTTACTTTAACATAATTTCGATTTAACAAAACCATCTAAATAACCCATCTAGTTAATTAAAATGGAATTTTTACCTGCAAATATGAATAGGGGTTTAAAATAACTTTGTATACCATTTGAATTGTTCTCTCTGATGGAATCCTATCTGCAGTTTAATCACAGTGTTTATTGATGTTTCCATAAATGTATCTGTACTGAAGCACAGTTTATTTTCCGGACCACAGAGCTCTAATTTCAACCACCCCAGAGAATACCCATCATTTTCATCCAATTCCTTGACTTCATAGGAGGTCTTCCTTTCTCCTCAATGGGACAAATGAACCATTTCCCATCATCTAAGCTCACAGTTGCTGCTGTAGTGGAAGTCCTTTGCCTAAGACAGAACAATTCATTAGGCACTCAACAATACTACACTAAATGTCAGGAGAAGAAATTAAGGACCTAGATAAAGACCCTGCCATTGAGGAGCCTCTATTTTTAGATACGAATAGTCAACATCTTGGAAGAAACTGCTGTTAGCACTCTATTCTTCCCAGACTGTCCACCTCTTTTCTCTCTTTGCTGTTTCTTCCCCTTTTCTGGACTCTCTTGTCAACTCTCCTTTTCTTCTTTCTGAACATTCCCTCACCCGTGTCCTTAGCCATAGGCCTGACATCGTCAGTTCCAATAACTCCAAACTCCCAGGCTAACACCAAACTTTTCTCATGCTCCTTCCCTTAACTTCTCCTGCCCCGGGCCCCTGGGAAGTCCCTGTACCCCTCCCCTTCTCCTGCAAATGATTCGACTTCTCTTCTCTGTGTTACAATTTCTATTGATGGAAGTCACATCTGCACAATCTTTTGCAAAGTGTTGTTACATCAGAAGAGATGAATATGAAAATACACCAACACCATAAAGTGCTACACAAATCCCATGATCATGATGACGTTTATGATCATTTTTTAAGTAAAAAGATAATAAGCATATGACTGTCACACAAACCAAAATAGCTCATTTGGTCTTGATTTATAAGTCTGCCTAAATTTACAGCCCTAAAGTCAATCTTAATTCTAAAGAATATGTAATGGTGGGTGGGTGTGAGTAGTGCAGGAAAGAGTGAAAGGTTAGGGGAGGGGTAAATTCAGGGGCAAGAAAGAGGGATTTCCACAGGCTCCCTTTCAGAGCATTGCTTCATTGACTCTCTATAGACTATTGTAATAATGCCATTAAGAATAATAGGTAATATGCTCAGCATGTAAGTGAGACCATAAGGTAATTGGCTCTCTCCGCTTGACTTTTTTCACTCCGCATAATCTCTTCCAGTCCAGTCCATGTTGATACAAAAGTTGGATATTCGTCTTTTCTAATGGAAGCATAATATTCCATTGTATATATGTACCATATCTTCTTTATCGATTCATCTGTTGAAGGGCATTTTGGTTCTTTCCTCAGTTTGGCGATTGTGGCCATTGCTGCTATGGAGGGCAATGTGAGAAGGAAGGGAAGGGGGAATGGGGGGAAATCAGAGGGGGGGAGAGGAACCATAAGAGACTGTGGACTCTGAGCAACAAACTGAGGGTTTTGGAGGGGAGAGGGTGGGGGGTTGGGTGAGCCTGGTGGTGGGTATTGAGGAGGGCACGTATTGCACGGAGCACTGGGTGTGGTGCCTGAACAATTAATCTTGTAACACCAAAAAAATAAAATAAACCTATTTGGGGAAAATAAAGAATAATAGGTAATAAGTATTAAGGAGGGCACGTATTGCATGGAGCACTGGGTGTGGTACATGAACAATGAATCCTGTAACACTGAAAAAATAAAATAAATGTATTTGGAGAAAAAAGAAGAATAGGTAATAATTATCAAGTAACTTACTATGTACTAGGTACTCTTTTAAGTGCTTTACATGTATTAACTATCCTCCCCACAACCTAAAGGGATAAGAAGTGCGACTACCCTCATTTTATAATAAGGGAAACTGAGGCATGAGGTTATATAATTTAGCAACCTGAATCTGGAGCCCACACTCTTGACCAGCCTGCTACACTGACTTTTAGCATAGAGCTACACTCAAGCACATAGGTTATACAGTTAAACCGCCTAGCATTGAAGCTGCAGCACCACTTACAATAAACCTCAGATTAATTAGTTAATAAATACCCAGCACATGATAAGCACACAGTAGAGGTTAGCTAGCAACACACTGCCTCAATTTGCTTTCTTTGCTTCCCAAACAATGAACTGGCTCTGCTGATTATCCCAAAGCAAAACAGCTTTCGAAGCCAGTATATTTAAAATAAGATGTCAAGTGGAAACCCACACAGGCACACAGTGAACCAAGTGAACAGGGATCATTAAATATGTAAGGCTCAGTCTCTCCCAGACTTGACAGTGGAATGGGGCAGCAAGAAATCAGAAGCATTAATTTTACCATTTGCTCAGTACCACGATGGTCCTCTGTGAATAGAATTAATTGAATTTTTTGGCCCCAAATCAATCCATACAGGGTGAAGCAGACACAGCCTAAGGTCTGTCTCTCTAAACAGATAAGGTGAAATAGAGAGCAAGGCAATTTTAGATAATTTTAATGCAGTTAGTCCTGTTGAATAATTTAAGCCAAAAATCCCTGTTTAGATTTAATGAAGGTTTTTAAAAATGAAATAATTTAGGTAATTGTCCCAGATTTCCATTGCACTTTGCTTGTATCTACAAAACTTAAACTTGCAACTAAGAAACTCATTTTAAAAAAGGATCAGGAACTCAGCTTCTGCTCAGGTAGAAGGAGAAATCCTCTACAGACTCCACTTTACCTGATCAGGACCATCCTTAGCTACTTTTCTCTCATGGGTCCTGTGTCAGTACTTCCTGCATAGTTCCTCCCATCATAGAAAAGATATGATCAATTATTTCGTAATAGGGTGTGAGTTACTCAGTATATTACTCCTTCCTGGAGTATTTGCAATTTAGAAAAGAACCACTATATGAGAGAAAAGCTTAACAGAAAGCAATGAGTCATTATTGGTGGCATTTCAAATATCCTCAGTAGGCCTATATCTTTGAGCAGGGAACCTTCCCAGCTTCCTGTCGAATCCACAGGCATCTATTTACACTATATAAATTGAAACACTTCAAACTTTTTGGCATTTTAAGAATCAGAAATAATACATTTTGATATTATAAAAACCAAAGCAATATGAACTTTTATTAATGGAAAATAACAGACAATAGGAATATCTATTCAGTATACTAAAAACTATGAAATAAAAGGCATTTTCTCATTAAAAATGTAGATTTTTCCTATGTTGTCATGTATTATATAAGTTTGATAAGATATTCTTCTCAAATGTAATGAAATATATAAGTCTAACCATGATATTTGGCACCAGACATGTAATTTTTCTAGATATAAGAAAAGAAAGCGTAAACAAGCACATTTGTCACACAGGGAAGGTACTGACTCACTAAATAATATACATTTGAGGAGTAAGTTAAAGGGTCAGAATATGTGTGGTATAGCTATGTGTCTGCATGCACATAATGTATATATTTATGTGCCTCCCCCAAAACCACCTCCAACCAAGCTTTAGAGACATGAGACAAGGTCTTGAGCTTTCACTAATTTTTCTTAACAACTATTCAACACCATGATGATATTTATAAAAAGTGCCCATATGCATTTTTAATATAGTAGAATTTTAAGTCCAGAATTTAGAATAATTGTATTGTATAAGGATTTGACCATTGTCATCACGATAACTACCATCTTTCATAGTAAAATTACATTGTGTATATATTGTTGGGCAGAGCACAATACTGTATAGTATTTCAGTCTACCTTCTATGTGTGAGAATTTTTTAAATTGTGGTAAGATACACATAACATAAAATTTACCATCTTAACAATTTTTAAGTGTACAGTTAAGTATTTTCACATTGTTGGACAACAGGTCTCCGGAACTTTTCATCTTGCAAAACTGAAAGTCTATACCCATTAAGTAACAACTTCCCTTATAGTCACACCTTCCTTATAAGATCATTCCAGAGACTAAATAAGTTATTATAAATAAAGCACTTAGCACAGTGTCTATCATACAATAAGTACTCAGAAATGGTACTTGATACTGATGTTGGACGTGATGTTGAAATGAGAAGGCTTGAGTTATATACTTGGGGGAGAGACCATTATCTCATACAGAACATCTAAGTGATGACTTTGGGACATCCAGAATGTGTTGTAGGAGTTCAACAAAAGCAGAAAGCAATCCACAGAGTTCAAAGCAGTTAATGTTCATAACAGTTGTGAACTTGGATGAAGGAGAAAGAGCTTCTTTCTTTCATCTCCGTGATTTTTTTCCTCCAGAATCATGCCCAGGCTAAAAAGAGATCCAAGTTGACTTTGTCATTAATTGTATCTCTATATAGGCAGTCAAAGAGGAAGTCAGAGGAGGCTGAATGAAAAGCCAAAGCCAAGGTGGCAGGGCTTGGAGACGCAGACATGGCTGGGAGGAAAGAAGGAAGGTTGGGATAATGCGCAAGTTTTAAGCAGTCAAAAAACAGGCAATAAATATGGGTCTAGGAAAAGAGACAAGTAGGTCTGCTTCCTAGTATGAAGTAGTCAGACACAGGCATGGAGACCAAAGGACTCTAGAAACCTGGAAACGGTTTGAAAGTAAGATATATCCCAGACCAATTGCTATATCAGACAAACTATCAAGATAGTCCTAGGATGATAGGGACTTGGTTACTGAAATTGGGTACTGAAGCAAACCAAGAGCCTGGTTATTAGCCCTACCACAGAAAGTAAGTGGTAGACCAGCAACCTGAATATTTGAGTTCCTGAATCAATCCCTTAACAAAAATGATCCTAATAAAAAAAACAGGCTCATAATGGCAGACTTAATGCAGAGGTTCAATCTGAGACAATCAAAGGAAGTCAAGAAATCAGAGTGCTTTGCTCTGATTGACTGTGCTTTCTGCTAATATTAAATGACCTAGAATACAGACTAGGAGATGAGCTTATGCTCTAGACACTTACTAAATAACTGTTGAATGAATGGTTTGTGGCCAATGAATCATTAAGCTCTCTAGCATGCCTGTTACCTCCTACCAATAGTCAGGTCATTCATTCATTCATTCATTCATTCTACCAACATTAATTGAACTACATACTGGTCCCTATTCTGAGTGCTGTGGATACAGAGATGATTAAGCCAGTCTTGCATGCCTCTCAGAATGTCCCAATCTAACAGGCAGTGAGAATCTTTTGGCAACCAGGAATCTGTAAATCAAGCACTCTTCTCCATGTGTTATTTTAGCTTCCTGCCAATGTTCCACAATGAAACGGAGTATGTGGTCAATGGTTTTTGATCCACATGAGAACACACATCCATCTCTCCACGTGGATAAAGCTGCAAGAAGTCAGTTGGACTGGACTGGTGTAGTAGAAGCCACAGCAGTAATAGAAGTGATGGTAACACTAGCAGTAATCAGAATTGGTAGGTTTCAGGATATAGTCTAATGTTAGAGATGGAGGGCCTACTAATGAATTGGCTGTTGGGAGTGAGACAGAGAAATCAAGGATAAGTTGTGTTTCAGTCTGCTCAATTGGTGGAGTTGTGGTTCTCTTCACTGAAATGAGGACTTGGAGAGAAAAGGGACTAACCAAGAGTTATACTCTAGACATGTTAAATTTGAGATGCCTATCGGACACCTTGGCAGACAAGCAGTTAGTTAGACACAGTGCTAGGGACGAGACTGGAGTTGGAGGTGTAAGTTTGGAGAGTATCAGCTCTTGGAACAGGAGGAGATTGCTAGATAATAAGTAGAATATAAAAGAAGGCTGAAAACTGAGCTCTGGGCATTCTACAATTTAGGAATCTATAAAAGAGGAAAACCCAGCAAAAGAGACTAAGAAGGAACAACCAGTTTTGCAGCAGGAAAACCAGGAGGGTAAGAAATCAAGAATTATAGAGTATCCAGAAGACAACAAATGAGTAAAGGATATGGAAATACAGTGCGTACAAAATAAAATACAAATGGATCCTGGGAAAGAAAAGATGCTCAAAGAAAATAAAATTTAAACACCATTGCAAGATCATTGTTCACCCATTAGATTAGCAAAGATCAAAAAATTTAATAACACACCATATTGGTAAGTTTATAGAGAAGCAGTCTCATGTATTGTAGATGGGACTACAAACTGGCACATACTCTTTGGAGAGCAACTTGGCAATATTAAAATTTTAAGTGTGAATATACCCTTTGACCAAACAATTCTACTTCCGGGAATTGATCTTGTATATTTAGACTTGTGCAAAATGATAAATGTAGAAGGACATACACCGAAGAACTATATTCAACAATAAAATGTTGGAAACAACTTGTATAGATCACCAGGGAACTGGCTACATAAATTATGACTCATCCTGAAATAAAAATATTAGAATTATGGGAACTGGTTAAATAAATTATTTTCATCCTGGAACACTATTCAGCTATTTTAAAAAATGAGGCCCAAAAAGAAAAAATGAGGCAGCTCTATAGGTACCATATGGAAGGCTGCTGAAGATATATGATTAAGTGAAACAAGTCACAGTTTAGATTAGTATCTTTGGTGTATTACCTATCTCTTGCATAAATAAATAAAATCATACATATATACGAATAAATAGATGATAAAGAATAAAGAAGTAAAGAATAAAAGAGAAATATATATGTGTGTATACACATACACACATATACATATATCTTTGTATATTCCTAGACTATCTGTGAAAGGATATACAATAATCTTATGACAAGGCTGTCTCTGAGCCTGAGAACTTTGTGAGGTGGAAGAGAGACTTACTTTTGGTTTATAGTCTTTCACACATTTTGAATTTTATAGCGTTTACATGTATTATCTATTTTTTAAGTATTTTTAAAATTTGGAAGAAGGAGTATTACCAAGAGGTCAAGCAAAATGAGAATTGAAAATCACAAAGCAAGATGGAGTTCTTGGTGGTCTTTGTAAGGGTGTGTCCACTGTGATGGTATGGATAAAAATCCAGTGATATCGAAGTGAGTGGGAGGTAAGTTAAGTGGTGATCATGAATATAGAGTTCTATGCTGAAAAGAACACTGGAAATTATCTCTACTTCTGACCCAGCCATTTCTTACCCTTTCAGCCTAAACAAGTCACTTACTTTCTGTGAGCCCCAGTAACTTAATTACTAAGATGAAGAAAGTTATATTTGCCCTGCCTACTGGAGAGTAGTCTTGTTGGACTCAAGTAAGAGAATGTTCTTTAGGTGGTAAGCTATGAAATCCAATTAGGTAAGACTTAACATTATTGTTATCACTACATTGTACTGCAGAAAAAAAAAATCCTAAGAGAAATATTTTGGAAAGTTTGAGATTTAGTTTGCTCCACCAGTCCAGTTTTATAATGTAAACTATTTACATTCTAGGTGTGTCTACATTGTGATATTGCTGCTTTCCCAAGTACCTCTTTTTTCTGAATAAAATATATTTTATTTCTGACCTAAAGCCCATTGATTCTGAAGGTATAACTTTAAAAAAAAAGAAGGTTAAAAAATCCTATTGGTTATCTTTGCTTTAGTATTAGTTTGATAATATAAATATACATAAATCATAAAAAATAAAATGTTGTAATATCTCATTTCCCAGAGAAAACCACTATTAACTAGCATACTTTTTAAATCCTTTCAGATATTTCTCTATTATAATCAATATCCTTATACACATTTAATCAGGAACTGACCTCTCTTGACACTTCTCAATCCAAAACTAAAACATTAGCTACAGTGTCCCCTCCAAATACATTAGCCATCAGGATTTGACTTACAATGAGAAAATTAAGAGCACTTTTTCTGTTATGAAGAAAACCCATATAAAAAGTTGGAAAGAAACCATTTTGATTTTAGTTCCTTCCTAAATGTTTATACTTCCTAAATGTTGAGTAGCAGTTGTAGAGCTAATTTTACCTTGCTAGCTAATTCCCATCTCATTGGAAGCTGGGGCAATAGTATGAATAGATGCCCTGCAGAATAAAAAATGTAAAACTCCCTTTGCTACTAACCCCTTTGACCAAGATAATTAGGAAGCACCTAATTTAGCCCTGAACATTCAGTAGTGAATAACATATTCCCACTTGAAAGAGAAATTTTAAGACATAATAAATATTCTTTTTAATCAAATTAATCTGTGTTTGCATAAGCAGCTCCATCTCCAGGGCAGGTCCAGGATAGAATTTGCACATGAATCATGCAACACATCTCTATCTACGAATGTGACTTTATGAGTTACAGAAACAGCATTGCTGGGGTAAAAATAAAGATTAAGACTTCTGTTTTCCTTCTCACCTAATTGTACGTCATGAAGGCAACATCCGTACTTACAATAACACTCAACCAACGGGAAAGTAGCCAAATTTGGCCATATTAAAAAAGTATTTTTTTTCTTTTATTCATTGTATTAGTCTGCTTGGGCTGCCATAACAAAATAACATAGACTGGGTCGCTTAAACAACAGAAGTTTATTCTTTCATAGTCCTGGAGGCTGAGAAGTCCAAGATCAGTGTGCCAGCCTGGTTGCTTTTTACTGTTGGCTCTCTTCTTGGCTTGCAGACAGCCGCCTTCATCTCCCTGTGTCCTCACATGAAAGAGAGAGAGCTAGCAAGCTTTCTGGTATCTCTCTTTATAAGGGTACTAATCCCATCCTGAGGACCCCATACTCATAACCTCATGTAACTCTAATCGCTTCCGTAAAGGCTCTATCTCCAGATATAGTCACACTGGAGTTTAAGACATCAACATACAAATTTGGGGGAGATAATAAACATTCAGTCCATAACACTGACCATTCCTGATGTAATTGTACAATTAGAAGAATTATAGAGAATGAAAAGTAGTGAAAAATGCCCTGGATTAGAAGTCAAGAGATTTGAGTTGTATCATAACTCATTGTGTGTCTTTGAATATCTGTTTCTTGCACGTGTTAAAACGAGACAGGTGGACTACAGACTCACCATCAGAGTTAATATTCTATTTATTCAGAGCAAAAGGAATGTTATAGCACCTAATTTTTCTAACACTGTTTAAAATTAATTTCTGTCCAGCTGTGAAGAGAAGACTGAATTGTAACTCCTCTTCTCTTTCAAAAATTTTCTTTTCCAAATAAAAATCCAGTTTTATTGCTGGAAATAAATAAATTCCAGTACCTATGTGAGAGATGGTTTTAATGTCGCAAAACCATGTATAATGTATATCACTTGATTGATGAAAGAGAGACATTGGAGAACAATCCACCAGAGAAAAAGTTTAAATGATTTCAGGTTTCTTATTTATTTCCTTTCATTGTCTCATCTTCATCTCTAAATTTATCCCTTCATACTATGATAATGTTATCACCACCATACTTAATACAATTAGTTAGTAATCTTTCTACTGTCATAATGATACATAATTGCCTACACCTCATCTGTGAGTGTAACATATAGCTCACATGGCTGTAATAAGACACTTTTCAGATCCTATGAATTTACACAGTAAATATGTAGCAATTTTGTTATACTTAGGGTTCAGATATCTTATAAACTGTAAGAATAACAACATAAACTCCAAAGTTAGTCTGTAAGTATTGAAAGTTTAATAGTGTCATGTAACTCAAGCAATGTTTTGTTTTTTTTTTTAATTAGAGGTAGGCAGAGAAGATATTTGACTATGACACCCAGGGAGCCATATACAAAAGAGGATTCTTTTTCAGGTTGAGCCCAACTGCTAGCTGCTCCATTTTGTCACAGATCCATGGAAATACATATAATTTTTTCCAGTCCCACAATATAGGGCAAATCAAAAAGCTCTCAGAGAAAGCAAGTTGCAGCAATGCTTTCAAAGAATAATCCCACTCCAAGGACTTTGTAAAATATGGGGGATGCACAGGAATCCACTTTACATTTGATGCAATAGTGAATTTGATGATTACATCTGACATGATTACCTAAAGAAATGGCTTATGAAAACTCTACTTAAAGGTTTTCCTATGCAACTGTAAATGTAGCAATCAAAAGTCCTCTCAAAAAAATCATCTTGAGTCTGAGGCAATACATGCCCATTCTGAGGCAGGCCATTGTAGTACATGCAGAGTGTAGGACCCAGAAATGGAGCCATACAAAGGGACCAAGACGAGATCAGAGATAGTTCTCTAATCTACACTTACCTAAGATTCTACCAATTCCTTCATGTGAAGAGATGAATGCCACTGTGAGAATGACTTTCCAAATGGCTAAAATTAGCAAGTCAGGAAACGATAGATGTTGGTGAGGATATGGAGAAAGGGGAACCCTCTACACTGTTGGTGGGAATGCAAGCTGGTACAGCCACTCTGGAAAACAGTAGGGAGGTTCCTCAAAAAGTTTAAAATAGAGCTACCCTATGACCCAGCAATTGCACTACTGGGTATTTACCCTAAAGATACAAATGTAGTGATCCAAAAGGGCACGTGCACCCGAATGTTTATAGCAGCAATGTCCACAATAGCCAAACTATGGAAAGAACCTAGATGTCCATCAATAGATGAATGGATAAAGAAGATGTGGTATGTATATACAATGGAATACTATGCAGCCATCAAGAGAAATGAAATCTGGCCATTTGCAATGACATGGTTGGAACTGGAGGGTATTATGCTAAGTGAAATAAGTCAGTCAGAGAAAGACAATTATCACACGATCTCTCTGATATGAAGAATCTGAGAGGCAGGGCGGGGGCTGGGAGATGGGGGAGAGAAATAAAACAAGATGGGATGGGGAAAGAGACAAACCATAGGAGACTCCTAAACTCACTAAATGAACTAAGGGTGGCTGGGAAGAGGCGGGGTAGGGATAGGGTGGCTGGGTTGTGGACATTGGGGAGGGTATGTGCTATGGTAAGTGCTGTGAAATGTGTAAGCCTGACGATTCACAGACATGTACCCTGGGGCAAATAATACATTATATGTTAATAAAAAAAATTTTAAAAAAAGGATTGACTTTCAATATGCATTGTAATTTGTTGTATAGTATATGTATTAAAGCACAACTTAATTTTAAGTGTTGTAGTATAACTTCATATCATGGATTTAGTTATTCTCAGCTATACACAATTCTTTCAAACCTTATTAAAGAACATTTTCTAGAAGATGTGATTCCCAAGACCCCACCTGACAACTGCAGTCAAGATTCAGTTGCCTGGGGGTGCCTGGGTAGCTCAGTTGGTTAAGCATCTGACTCTTGATTTCGGCTCAGGTAGTGATCTCAGGGTTGTGGGATTAAACCCCTGGTCAGGCTCCATGTTCAACATGGAATCTGTTTGTCCTTCTCCTTCTGTGCACTACCCCCCTACTTTTGTTCTTTTTCTCTCTCCCTCTATCTCAAGTTAATTAGTTAATTAAATCTTTAAGCAAAAAAAATAAGTGTCACTGCTAGCAGAGAATGCTTGAACAGGTTGTGTTCCTACATGGGTAAATACATATTATGCCAGCCTTTAACTGGGACTAAACATGTGTCCTATAGTATATGTTGCATTGTCCCTGGACTTCTAGTAACATACAATGTAGTTGGAGGGACAAAACTGATATACACACGTGCACAAATTTAGCAAACAGGGGCCTTTGCACAAGATATTATGCTAAGCAGAATGCAAAGAGGAATGAGACTCAATGTCCTTGACCTCAAAATGACTATAATCTTTAAGTAGGAAAGGACATAATAATAGCAATAAAATAATAACTACAAACATATGTTGGGTCACATAATGTGTCAGGGACTACACCAAGAGCTTTATCGCACACTGAGGAATTTCATTTAATCCTCATAGTAACACTACAGAATAGGTATTATTATGCTTATTCTTACAGATAAAATCTGTAAGAATATTTACAGATGAACAAGAAACTAAGCTCACAGAGTTTACAGAAGTGACTTAAGGTTATAAAACTGGTCAAGTAGGATTTGTTGGTCTGAGCCCAAGGAGCATAAGCTTCCCTCTGTGATATCACACTGCATCTCCCACAATAGACAAACTATTGTTACATGGAAAACATCCACATGAATGGCGGGTTTTTATAGCAGTCGTTCGCAGCCAGAAGGAACGGGAAGTTTTTGGTGGAGGAGATGGCCTTTGAGCAATGGCGAGGAGTCTAACAGGAGCTGAGTAACTTCAAGAAGTTGGATCATTTCAGAAGGCAGGAAGCATAGAGGTAAGGGAGCATATGTTTTTTAAAGGAGCCAATAATCTTTTTGGGTGGTAACCTAGAAATAACATGGTAGAGTGGTGGGAAAAGTCAGTTGGAACCAGGTTGGAATCAGACGGTAATAAGCAGGTCTTCCATGCTACTTTATGGAGTTTAGACTATGCGGTAGATACCAGTGATCTATTGAAAGGTGTTTGAGGAAGATTATGAGCAAACAGTGCTTCAGTGTGAATACAAAAGAGACAATAATTAGGTGATGCTACGTGACAATTATCAACAAATATAATCTCAATGGGGAGAAATATTCTGGTTGCAATATTAGAAGAGAACTAGTAGACTGTTTCAGGAGGAGCTAGTTAAGTAACTGATCACATCTTGACCAGAATCATCACCGTTCAGAAAGGCCGACAAGGTTTCTACATTCAGTTTCATCAGTTACACCCCCAACAGTTTGATCACACTGCGAGAAATGATCAAGTAGCAAGGAAAATAAAATAATAACTTAAAATAATAGCCAGTCTTTGTGGAACTTGTATGATGTGTCAGGAACTGCCCCTTAAGCTCTTTACAATAATAATCCGGTGACTGTTGAGCCCAGATTCGCTGCAGAGGAGGTTCAACAGTTCTGGAAACTATTTAAATCAGGCTATCTGAGAGATCAGATAATTCATCACTTTTCAAGGGTTCAGATTACTAGTGACATCAAATACAGTCTCTGCCTCCTGTTCAGTGGTCACGGAAAAACCTACTCACTCCCCATCTTTTCCTTTCCTAAACTCTATAAGGGCTCTTTGCCGTGAACACACTTCCACCTCCAAGATTATAGTTTCTTTTACATTCGTTACATTTTACAGTACTTCTCCCTTCATACCCACTTCTGTCTCTTCAGCAAACTCTTTCCTCCAAATCAGTAGTAGAGAGGTTATTTCTAGGAAAAACTCCTCCGAGTAAACTGATTTCCCCCCACCATGTACTCATCCTGGAGTCTTATTTCTGCACTTTGAAGCATTTCTGGGACCCACAGCTCACTGTCTGTGATCGCCTAAACTTTCTCAATGTAAAGAAATGAAAGCAGTTGGGAAACAAAAAGCAAGAGAAAGATTTTGTGACCACTCTCAACCTTGACTAGCAATGGAGACTTAATCACCTGTGTCCTCACTCACAAAACACCTACTTATTAAGCTACATGCTTAATAAGCCACATTAGGACAGGATGGGGGCACTGGTTTGACCCAAATTATTTTATGTAAGTTCTTTAATGATAGAAACTATTTCTTAATAATTTTTGTATATCTGAATTGTTTAGTGCAGTGAATTCCACACTCTAGACACTAAATAAACATCTGTTGAAGAAATACGTTTTTAAACAAACCAGAGATTGGTGAAAGGAAGAGGAAATAAAATTCAAACATGAACAATTGACTTATTTTAGCAGTTTGAGGTAACATACCTCATAAAGAATGAGGATGATGGCAAAATTTGAGCAGAATATTAGATTTTTATAGAGATTTAATAATCTATTCTTTTACATGACCAATATAGTGAATTTCTTTAATAATAATACCTGGTTATTTAATTCAACAACTCAGGCTGTAATCAGGTGTTCCGTCAGGTAAAAGAAAAATTATAGACATTTATATTCTTCCCTCTCACCCGCCCCCTGCTTCACCCACAATCTCCTCTATTTCAGTGAATGAACGGTGTAGTAGTTTAATGATGTCCTTCTCCCACCCACTGCCAAATAGAACCAATTCCCAGGAACCTACGGACATTACCTTATTTGGTGAAGGGGACTTTGCAGGCATAATCAAGTTAAGGATCCTGTGATATGATCACCCTAGGTTTCCCCACGTGGGCCCTAAGAGACAGAAGAGCAAGAGGCAATAAGACCACAGAGTCAGAGACTAAGGTCATGCAGCCAAGGAAAACTGGAAGACACAAAGAATGGATGCTCCTGCAGAGTCTTCAGAAGGAGTGAGTGCTAACACCTTGAATTGGGACCTCCAGACTACATTTCTGTCATTGTAAGTCACCAACCAGTTTGTGGTACTTTTTTTTTACAACATTTTCCCAAATCTAATACAAATGACAACTCTTCCCTTCCAGTTGCTCACCAAAACCCCCTGAGTCGCCCTGGACTTGCTTCTTGTTTTCATCCAATTGCACTACGTTTGACATACAACACAGTCTGACCACTTCTCAGCACTTCTACTTCTCTGCCTGGGTAAAGCCATTGTCCTCTCTCAGCCCCTTAGAGTCTCTGTGATCCCACCCATGCCCTCTGCAATCTACTCCCAAAGCACCAGGCAGATTGAATCTTTTACAACTTACTTTAAAACACTGCAAGTGCTCCCCATTTCACACAGAACAGAAACCAACATCCCCACTTTGGCTTGTACAGACCCCAGTCACCACCTGACCTCCCATCACCCACATGCAGCTCTACTCCGATCCACAGCCTCTGCCCTCTTCCCTGTGCCACCTCTGAAACCCCAGGCCCGATCCCACCCCCACCACAAGGCCTTTGCAGTTTCCTCTGTTTGGAAAGTTGTTTCTGCAGGTAACTGCAAGGTGTGCTTCATCACCTCCTAAATTTAAGTTTTACTCAAATGTCACCTTCTCAGAAGGGAGTAGAAACTTACTGAATAAATAATTAAATGAAGAGACTTCACATCAATATCTTTTATAACCATCTGGCACTTTGACTTTATAATTATTCTCTTTTCCCTGTCATTGTTTTTTTTTAAATGTGACCAGATCTTAATGTCCCATGCATCTTTTCTCAACCTGTGCAAAATGAGATTCCTTTATAATGTTTCATACATTAAATCCACAATTACTTAACGACCTTAAATGTTTTGGAAACATACAATAATGTCCAATATTTTCTTAAGTCATATGGCATACTTTGGCCAAGGAACTAATTAATTTCAATTCGTGAAGTAAGTGAAGTAGTCTTTTCTTCATAATCAGGGAGACAATTGTGTATGTCCTCAATTTTTTTTTGTATGTCCTCATTTTTTTCAAAGTTACAAACTACCGCCAGAAACATGAATGATGATTAGTTAATGAATAATGTAAGAAAGTGGTTAGAATAACCTAGAAAGTTAGTTTCAAGATGAACAAACCTATGAAAGAGAAAGCTATTTCTCCAATATGGTCAGGATGGTAGCAGGTATATTATCACTACAGGGAGAAAAATTTGACTGTCAAGTTGATGAAGAATAATTACAATTGTCAGGCAGAGAAATGATGAGATTGTGGGAAATTGAGCATTCCAAAATTCTCACAAAAGTGTTGACTTGACGTTGTAGTCCCAAAATTCATCTTAATGCTATAAGATCCAACTCACTTTTCCAGAAGTCATTGTTGCCAGTTTTCACCCTGCCAATTGTGAAATGTTCCAATGTGATTCTTGTGTTTGTTTGTTTTATTTGTTTGAGAATTCATTATCGCATTGTCAGATTTCTAGGTCATCACTTGGAGAGGCAATTTTAGTAGTGTTTTAAATCACCCATGTGATAAACCTTTTCTTTGGAAACACTTCTGTCTCAATCATCCAAAATAATTTCATAATCTCTCTTGGATTGAGAGTTTATAGATTTGAGGCCTATACATAATTCTTTCCTTGGCTAAGATAATACATTTTCCCAAGCTAAAAGGAACTTTACCAAACCATGTTGAAAACAAAATTGTAAGGTTCTGTCAATTTCAACAGCTCAAACACTTTTTTAAAAATGTCAGGCTGATCAAATACTTCTACAAGTGAGGCGCCATGGGTCCCTTTCTTGTTTTGCTAGCTACATGGTTTGTGGTATTCATAAACAACACAGTATTTCCTTTGAAGTCAGTATTCTTGAAGTATCTGGAGGCACTGGGCTGGGAGAAGTTTCTCAAAGGCAGACCTGGTATAATTTGTATAACAGCCCAAGGCATTACCAGTTCACACTGTAATTTTGCCAGATTTTATAAACTAAGCAGGCTTGGCCCTAGTCATTAGAGAGATAGACAGCCTCCAGGGTAAAACCCAACTGCTGTAGAAACTATCATTAAAACTATTATTGAACATCTATCTGGTGCCAAAAATACATCCAACTCATTGTAGTCATTCAGGTCTGCAGCAAGACAACACTTCTGTGCTTCACAAGGGACACATGAATGTCTTGGAAATTTTAACCCAGGGAAATACTGAAATGGAAGAGCACTAGTCCCAGGGGGCACTCGGGCAATATCATCCTGCTCCTTCTGATTCTGGACCACGTCCATCTCCAGCATCCTTTATCATCCCTCATGTAGTCAAGAGTCTGAAGGGAGGCCCAGATGTAATTTGATCACATTTGGCCAATTTTATCTCCAAAACACTTCTCAAATCTATCTCCTTTTTCTTCATGCAAAATACCACTGCCTTAGTTCAGTCCTTCATTCCACTGACCTGGAATAACACAAGAACTTCCAAACTGGTCTCTCTAACTCTTATCCACCCTCCTCCCCCAACCAAAATCTAGCCCTTTACATACATCTTCCACATGGCAGCCAGAGTGACCTGCCTAAAACACACAGCTGATCCTTTCATTCCCAAGTTCTGAATGGTTCTGAATTAATTCACCAATTTATTCAACAAATCCCAGTGCTCCAGCACTGGTAATACAACAGTAAACAAAACACATACATCTTTGCCTTCTTGAAGCTTATAGCCCTGCAAGACAGGCAATAGAAGACAACTACGCAATGACAGATATATAGATAAAGCAGGAAAAAAAGAGAGAGTAATGGAGGTGGAGGATGTTTTAGAGAGGGTAGTCAATGAAGAAGGACATTCTTCTTGAGGGGAATGGAGGGGAGGGGGTCAGCCATGAGAAGGAAGGAAGGAAGAGCAGTCCAGGCAGAGGGATTAGCAAGTGCAAAGCCCTAAGTCAGAGATACGCCAGCATGTCCAAGGAACGTCAAGGAGGCCTGTGTGGCTGGAGTACAATGTGTAAAAAGGTTGAAGGTGAAGAGAGAAGCAAGGCAGGGGCCAATTCAAATAAAGCTTGTCTTTTACAAGACAACGTGGGTTTTATTCTAAATGTGCAGAAGTCTTTGGAGGCTTGAGTGTTCACTGGGGAATGTCATTATCTGATTTATATTTTAGAGAAATTGTCCACACTTCTGTGAAGAGGGTAGACCTCAAAGGGACAGAAATGGAAGGAGACTGATTCCCACTATCACTGCAGGGCTACTGCTATGATTCATGGTAGCTTTGACTAGTTGGTTATGGTGGTGGGTCAAGACAGTTTGCTGAAGGATTGAAAATAGGTATGAGAGAGACCAGGGAAGGAAGGACTTGGCATTGTCGTAAAATAAGACCCAAGCTTATGGCACAGCATCTAAGTCCTTCCCTCCCTACCTCATACCTGCTTCCTTCTTCAGCCTCATCTCCCATCATTACAATAGCTGAATTCTGGGAGTTTCCATGCCTTTATCCCCAAGCCATTTCACATCCTTGTGATATTTTTCACAATATCATATTTGTGATATTCAGGCTTTACTTTTTGCATAGATTTCTTTTCTCACCTATACCAGTCTTTCTCAATCTTTCAGACTCAGCTCAGCCATCATCTCCCTGAGAAACCTTTTCTGGTCCCAGGTTAGACTACGTACCTTACCTGTGCTTAGCATCCAGGAGACTTAACTTGGCATTAATTACATTGCATTGAAACTCTGGTTTTGTCTGTTTTCCCACTAGGCTGTCACCTCCACAAAACAGGGATCTTGCATTATATGTCTTGGTATCCCCAGTGCCTCGTTCAGTGCTTAAACACAGCAGAGGCTCAATAAATGCTTGTCGATCTGAACTGAATCTCCTAAGAACTCTTCATGCTGGCACGTCAGCCTGATTATGGACCAGTGGGAATCATACTGTCAAAGAGAAATGGAAAGTGGAGCTTTCCTGGATAAATCACATTGCACAGAGGGGCATGCTGACCACATGAATCGTGTGCTCTTGTGGAGTACTCAGAGCCTCCGGTCAAAGAAAGCCACCCTGACACCTCTACATATGATAAAAACAGGGATCAAGGAGTAAAGGCTTGAGGGGAAAAGAGAGAAAGAACACAATTACCTGTCTTTTGCATATGAGGTAACAGGCTTCTAGAAAAATGAAACTATCAGGCACTAGCCACTTGTTATCTCTGCCTGTGTCCTCAACATCAGCCCAAGCTCCTTGTCACGGTCATTATATCTGATAGAGAGTATCAAAAGAATCAGTCTGCAAGTTGCAGGTACAGAACAGTGTTCAGGGGATCTATAATCATATTACATAAAGTAGGGTTTATATAAAGTTGACAGAATGTGCTGATGTGAGCCATTTACAGTTCAATTGTAACAGAGCAGTCTGGCAAGCAGCTAGCTTTATTTGGGAGATGATGTACTTTGGATTCTGCCATCAAGTCAGATTTAAAATAACAATCTGAAGGGAAAGCAATCCCCCTTTTAAAAATCTTGCCTTCTCTTCCTTGGATTCAGGAAAGCAAAAGAATCAAGAAGAGTCTGCATAACCCCAGAAAACTTTTCATTACTTTTTGCAGAAATGCAACTCATCTGAAGATTTTTTTGTTAAGGGAAACATATTCAATACACAAAATTTGATTTATTTTTCCCCCCAAATATGTTTATTTTATTTTTTCAGTATTACAAGATTTATTGTTCACACACCACACCCAGTGCTCCATGTAATACGTGCCCTCCTCAATACCCACCACCAGACTCGCCCACCTCCCACCCCCCCACCCCTCCAAAACCCTCAGTTTGTTGCTCATAGTCCACAGTCTCTCATGGTTCATCTCCCCCTCTGGTTTCCCCCCATTCCCCCTTCCCTTCCTTCTCTCAATGCCCTCCATGTCAAAATTTGATTTAATACAGTGAACCACAACTCTTTTTTTTTTAAGAAGTATGTTCCTTAAATTTTAAAAAAGTTGTCAGATGAATTAACCAAATCTTTTAAAATTTTTCAGCATAGATGCTTTATTAGGTACTATAAAACATACAGCCAATGGCAATTCTGTAAAGGCACTAAATTATGGAAGAGACACAGGTACATAATACACGTGTGTGTGTGTGTGTGTGTGTGTGTGTGTGTGTGTGAAATATATGTGTATGAAAAGACTGAGAATTCCTGAGAATTTGAAACTTTGTTTCAAATACTTTCCCAATTTGTTTCATGGGCTTTCTGTTTTTTATGGTTCCTTTTGCTATACTGAATTTTTTTTTTATGTACTTAAATACCTCAGTAGTTTCCTTTAGTGCATATGAGAGGGAGTATCTGTGAGTGTGTGTGTGTGTGTGTGTGTGTGTGTGTGTGTGATGGTTAAAGGCTCTTCTCACCACAAAAGCATAATAACACTAGCAATCCTTGTTTTTGTTTTGTTTTTGTAATTCTATGGTTTAATTTTTGAACTAAAACTTTGATCCATTTAGATTCTCTATTAACACAGTGATTGAAGCCAATAGAGAGATATTTTTTTTCCTGAATGACTAGTCACCTTAACATGACTTATTAAATAATCTAAACTTTTGGCATGGTCACCTTTATCATATTTTATTCTCCCACTAACTGGAATCTTCTTCTAGACTCACAGTTAATCTCATCTTTCTAGGTATTGCTGTGTTGGCAAAACCACACTGCTTTCCCTACTAATGCCTTGACACTAGAGATAATTACCCCCATCACTTTCCTTTTTCGGAATTTTGTTGGCTATTACATTCATTGACTATTATATTTTTTAGAATATTGTTGGCCACATTTATTATCCAATATAATCTTTAGAATCATGTAGTCAAGTTTCCTCCAAAAAACCCACTTGAGAGTTCTGATTGGGATTACCATTCATGCATTGATTGACTTTGTGATCATTGACATCGTCACATTAGTGAGTGTTTCTAATGTTAGTGTTTCTAAGTTGGTGTTCTCTTCTAACACCAAGAGAAGCTGTCTTTAATTTTTTGTCACCTTTTATGCTCCTCAGCACACTTCATCACTTTCTTCATAGGTCATGTATATTTCATGTTAAGCTTATCCCTAGGTAGTTTAGATGTTTACAATTTAGAAATCATAATTTGTCCAAATCCTACACATCAAGATTCAAAAGAGATTTTAGCCTTCAACTTTTAGTCGGCATGTCCTGTTAATGTGCCACCTAATTTTAATTTCTAGCTCATCCTGAAATAAATGTGTCCTCACTGAGGTCCTTTAGTCATAGCCTTTGGAACTTTGTCATTTGGAGCTGTCTGGTATCTTTCAAATGTTCTCAATATTTTGATAGATTCTGAGATCATGAATCCAGTCTTGCTGAAGTAAAATTAAAACACCACCACCACCACCAAAACCCAGTACTTCTTCCAGCCCCACTCTTAGCCACAGTGCAAGCGTCAGACCTAAATTGTGCCAAGCAAATATACCTATTATAAGACTCTGGAAGTAAAAAGACTCTGGAAGGGGCAACATGAACCAACAGCCACATGTGGGAAGATTAGCCTTCAGCAAACATGGGAGTGGAAACATCTGACCCTTCAGGAGGTGCTGGCATATGGCACCCAGGACATTCGCTGAAGGGAGGCGGTAGTGGTGTCTTGGTAATAACAACCCTGCAGCAGCGAGCAGACCTCCAACCTGCATTGTTGGAGAATGTATTGCGTTCAAACCTGGTCCTCTGGCCCTTGAAAACATTCTTGGAGCTACCTGAAATACTTTAATAAATCTTCCTCTTTAAGCTAGCCAGAGTGGATTCTGTGGCTTGCAACTAGAAACTCTGAACAATTTATAGATGAAAGGTGGAAATTCATGTAATAGACACTGAGGAAAAAGAATTAGAGATGGTGCCTATGTTTATCTCTCTATGCCTTGACATACCTCAGGGGTAGTAAACTCTGGTTCTGTTTGAATTCCTCAAGTGCTGCTAAACTTGGCTCCCTGGTGTGAAAAGCAAACATACTTTCATAGCACAGGACTTTGATCCCTCAGTTGTGTAATTAACCATGTATCATGGAGAGAATGTGTGAATTTGCTAATTTGGTGGGTTTTAATCCTTATTAATATTGGCCATCAATATGTCTAGAGGAGATTTAAGTATACATATGCTTGAACACACAAATTAAGAATTCATATACAACTACTAATCCACAATAAAATAATATATATTGCTAAATTACATGTATATTAGCAATGTATATCATATATTATATTAATACTAAATATATAGCTAAATTATATATTGGCCTCAGCTACAGCATTCACCACCAATAACTCTACATATTTTACTGAGTTTCCAAGGCCACATTAATAAACTAAAAGGGACTAAGATTTCAGAATCAAATGGGGTTGAGATTTATTGCCTTTGTTATTGGATTTTCATACTGGAACACCAACTGAAGGTAGAAAAGCTTTCTTTAAGATTGCTAGGTATAAAATATGGACACATGAGGCTGAATATATATTCTGTTCTCCTTTTTTTTCTAATTCCATTTTCTTTCCCCACCTTATACACATGATGATCCAACTTCTCTTGGATCCCCTTTCTACTTCCTCAACTAGACAGTGAAATGTCTGTTCTGCCCTTCTTTAGTCCATGTTCAAAGATATCTAAAGCTTCTTTTCTGTTTGTCTTCACCAAGACTAAGATAACCCTACTTGTGCCTGGAAGTGCACCTCACATCCTGTTCAAGGCAATATTAGTATTGGAAGAACAACTATTAACAGAGAATTAATTCCCAACATGCTCAAACACATCTCAAGTGCCATCTTATTTCTCTACTTTCAGAACCTCTAGCCTATAACCTCTATAAAGAAAAAACATTATGTCTCTAGAGGTTAGCATAGTCCTTGGTACCTATAGGGTGCACAAGCACTATATATTAAATGATGTTTTCATAGTGGATTATCACTGATCAATTTTTCCACTATATGTAAAAATGCATTATAACAAATTTCAAATTTCCAAAGTGTTCAAGGTGGTCTCTGATCTAAATAGCAAAATGTACTGAATAGCTAGATATTTTTCCTTCTGAAATCTATTTTTATAATTTACTTTAGAACAAAAAAGATGAGAAAAAAATTCATGTTCATTCCACAATTGCATTAACCAAATACTTTAAAAAAAAAAACAACTTTATGACTCTGTTTATATAAGCAACTATATGCACTGGAAAAAGCTTCTTCAAATGAAGCAATCAACAGGGACCATCTACAAAGAGCTGAACTAATACAGTTAGCCAGTGAGAGTCAGTGGGACTATCTTAACTATTTTATGTATTGGAATAAGTATTTCTAGATTCCATATTACAATATAATTATGTGGGAAAATCTCTATCAAACTGAAAAGTCTGACTTTTTCCTGACCTAACAGGCCATACTGTCTAGACAGGCTTTTCCTGTGAGGACATGGTTAAAAAGGGTTTTTAAATACTAGTTTCTTTGGCTCCAGATTTATCCAATTGCCCTCAGAAAGATAAGCCATAGCTCAGGTAGCTGCTACAAATTTTCTCTCTTGTGCAGTGATTAAATTTTCTCTTACTGACTTTCCTTTTTCAGTAATAATTACAATAAAAGTTTGCAACAATTGGGAAATCAAGAAGGATTTTACCCGAGAAACTTGAGAATGTGAGAAAAACTTGGAACTTCAAGGGTAGTGGCCTTTATAAGTATTTTCATGAAGTCATTTATTTATTACTTTATATTAATCATGTTGCTTGGAATTATTGGCTTGCATATAAATACAATTAAGAAACATTTTCATATTAAAAAACAGATGGTACTTGTTTTCTAATAAAGCAAAAATGATGACAGAATGAAAAAGGAAAAGAAGGGAAACTCTCCTAAACCTACAAAACTGTACTTGCTTCTTCCTCTTAAAGAATACTAAAGAGTCTGGCTTTGTTTGTTTGTTTGTTTGTTTGTTTGTTTGTTTGTTTTACCCCTTCATTGCACTGGGGATTTACCTCCTTGGCTCCAACCACATTTAACAGGAATCTTCCAGTTTAGTACCTGTACATCACATTGAAAAGAGGGCAAAACTGTGAATAAATAAGCGTGGTAATTGATGAGTTTGCTCTTAGAGGTCTTTCGAAGCCACTCTGAAGAAAATCAAGTCCATAATAGTTGGAAACAAAAAATAAGTGGCAGTTACTAATAGTAAGTGGCCACTTACAAAGCAGAGGTTTCTTTTATGCATAAAGTCTCCACACGGTTGACTTCAGTTTGGATGACCCATTTCTTTGCTGTTTCAAATTCGTGTCAACTCTAGCAATCTCTTTTCTGCATGTACCATACTGCAGATTAAGGTCACTGATTTTGCATAGAGCGACATGAGGCAAACAAGAAAAAAAAAACAAAAAAAGGGAAAAGAACCCAATTTCAATCCATTACTGGGAAGGAAAAGATCAGCCTGTTAATAATTACCTATTAAATAGACATGACAAGTGAATTACTGGGATAGAATCTGCGTGAGGAAACAGGAAGCAGGAGATAAGAACCACACCTCTTGAGGAGCTCAAAATCTAACAGGGACAGGCCAAATCTAATGGAGACTGAACAAACACAAAAAAGTGACATGCGAAAATATAGGGAAAGTGTGTATGGTCAGCCTGAGTATCCATGCAGGACCAAAATCCAAGATGAGTGTGATTTCCATCCTAACTTCTGGGGGGCACGGTTCACCCCGCTTCTCACTTCTGTGAGACTCTTCACTGCTTTATTGTACTTACGGAATACATCGGAGGACAAGAAAGCAGGGTCAAACAGATGCAACCCACACGGATCAATCTTTCATCACACAGTTGTCTGAACTATTCAAATGTCACTACAGATGTGCGAATTCAAAGGGTTTAAAGGCACTTCTTAATCCCCAAACTATACTCCAGATATTAATTCAAATCTTCATTGGAACGTGAATACCCCTGCCCCACTGGCTTAATAAAAACGAAATTCATTAAAGTGTCTCATTGGATCCCTTAAGAAAAAAAAGAGTTTTAAAAAGAAACAACTCTCCTTTTGTGAATCTGGGCCAAACAAGCAGAAGACAATGTGAAAAAATGAAAGACGGCTCTGACTCCCCCATGCAGCATCAGAGACAGTGTAGTGATACTTCTCCTGTTTCTCCTGATAGGGGGCTGTCCAAACAGGGCAATTTTTAAAAAACAGGAGACGATGAACACAGAAGAGCAACCTGGGAAAATCACCAAACATGCCAAATAGCTAGTGCTCTTAGCTTTTCCTTCCTTCTTTTTCTACATTTGTTGGCAGTGAGAGTCACCAAAACACAGAATCACATGCATTGAATTTTTTCAAGATAAAGTTCCCATCTCAAAAATAGTAAATTCCTAGTGGGAGCAGGATAAGAGGTATGTTGATTCTTTTGCAGATAGATGGTTACTACTGTGGATGCCAGTGTTTTGTTGATTTTGTTTTTTTAAGTGCTTAAAAAAAAATGCCATCCATCTGTCCTTAATTTGGAAATGACTCAATGGTTTAGAAGCTTTTGTTTAAAACTCACAGGATTGCTATACATTGACTTATCTCCCTAAATGTGAAACTCAGGCCTTCAATTAGACACCCAAGTGAGAAAATTATGAGAGTAACAGAATTATGTTCTTTAATAACCATTTATTGTCATCCAGTGTATTTAACTTAATATCTTATGTCTTCCTTGACATCTAGTTAAAATGTTAGTCTCATCTAACTGAAATTGATGAAATCTAAAATGTATAATTAATGACCTCCTTTGCAGAAGAGTAGAAAATTAACTTTATTTCTTTTAGAAAAGGTGTTATTCTCATGAATAACCAAATTTCTCTAAGTTGTTGGAAGTAGTTTAGCTTAATAGTCTTATAAAAAAAGATCACAGAATTTTTATTCTTCCTTTTGCAAAAGAAATAAAAGCCACATGCACTGTAACACTAATGCTCAAAATTAGAAACTTTTGCTGGCTACTTCCATTCTCAGCCTCCACACTCATCACTTGCCATGCCCCTTTTTTACCCTTTTGTATTATTTCTGTGCTTATCTGTCTCCCCCACAAAACAGGAAACTCTTTGGAAAACAGGGAACAGATTTTGTTCATTATAAACTTCAGCACTTCCATCTCCCAGCCCAATGATACGTACACACACACACACACACACACACACACACACACAGTAGGTGCTCAATAAATGTTTCCCCACAAATATTTTAAGATTCAATAATTGTGCAGGAAACTGCATTTGTTTTGATAAATACGAAGATAAGAGCTCACTGCCATCATAGACCTCCTAAGTGACATCAAGACTCCTAAGTGGACCTATGATATATGAGGAATGCCCTTCCCACTTCCTCCTCCCCCTAACCTGGCCCGATAGCTGCTGTTTGATTGAACATGTAACATTCTTCCTTACCCCTAAGTCTGCTCTTGATAGCAAATATGTGCCATGTGCTCCAAGGCTGAGAGCCCCTGTGGGGAGGGCTGAGCTGTGAGCAGTGCCTTATTCCAAGGACATTTGAAGTCCCAAAGAAAGCCCTCTGCACTTCCCCAGCCCTCTAATCTGTGAGGGAGTCAACTGTTGCCCTGGACAGGAAAAGGCAGTTTTTTAGATAATCTGCATGTGCTTTAAGAAGATTGTCCCGTAGTCCAGATCAAATTGGAGCGGAGAAGATTTCTCAGCTGCTGAGAGTTGGTCTAGGGCAATGCTGGTGGTGAATGCCATAAGTCTGTAGAGTGGTTGTCTGAATTTTCTTGGGGTCCACTGTGTTTCTGCCATCAGCAGATCCAGTGCTCTAGGACATATGGATTAAGGTGTTTGATTTCTCATTGTCCATTCCTATTCCACCCTAGTTGAAACCAGCCATTCTCAACAAGGAATGAAAGGCTGGGACAGTAGCCCTTTGGGTCCAACCTCCTCAGCTCTAAGAGTAGCAATATCTAGGAGAAAAATAGTCAGGGCTAGCTTAAGGCTGTGGCCAAAGGGGACTCAGAGTCCTAATTCCAGACGAAACAACCCAAAGCATCTAGGCCAGGGATCAAGCATAGAACAACAAATAGTTCTTTTTTTTTTTTTTTAAATGTTTCAGGATTTGGCATTTTTTAAAAAAGATTTATTTATTTATTTATTTATTTATTTGACAGAGAGAGAGATCACAAGCAGGCAGAGAGGCAGGCAGAGAGAGAGGGGGAAGCAGGCTCCCCACTGAGCAGAGATTCACCATGCAGGGCTCGATCCCAGGACCCTGAGATCATGACCTGAGCTGAAGGCAGAGGCTTTAACCCACTGAGCCACCCAGGAGCCCCACAAATAGTTCTAAGCACAAGATTTGCAATAGAAGGCAAAAGGCCTAAGAGGTCAGAGAAAGCACTGTGAGGGAGGGAGTCTGTGTTGCTGTGCCATGCACAAACCCACCGGCCAGCAGGGAACTATTAATGGCCCTGGCAGTTTGGACTTCCTGTTTTCTCAGTTCCCAGGGATTTCAAAATGAGAGTGGGAGCATATAGAATCCAGGCACATGCCTTTCTAGGAACAGTTTTTTGCTCGGATATTTTGTTTGTTTCCAAACATCTGATCGGAGAAGCATCCATTAGCTCTGGGAAGGAGGAAGAACATTCATGAGGGAGGTGGCAAAGATGATGGTGAAGGCAAGCAGAAAAAGTCCCAGGAGGTCAGCAAAAAGGGAGCCTTATCAGTGATTCTAGGAGCACCACCTGTCACTGAGACCTTGAGGGGAAGCCAGAAAAACTCAAATGGTTGTACTAACACATTACCTTCAGCAAGTAATAGCATGTATTTGAGCAGGTGAGAGGCTCCTGAAAGACCAAAGGAACCACGGTAACATAGAAAGCAGAGTTCACTAAAGGAAACAATTGTGCAAAAACTGACTCTGAAGAATATGACTGTCACCATTGGATTGGATGGCTCAACTAACTTTCAAGGAGTTATCCATGTGAGACCGGGACTCACCTGAGTGCTTTATGCATAAACAGAAGAGAACAGGGGACTTTCATTTGTCATCTGCATCAACATCCCTCAGATATTCATTCCATGACCACTAACACAGGACATTGTTCTAGACATTGGAGATAAACAGTAGTGAGCAAAAAAGATAAAATCTCTGCTGTCATGGAGCTTTCTTTTTATATGGAGAAATCGATCAGTAAGTAAAATATCTAACACATAAGAATGGTGATAAATGCAATGGAACAAATCTATAAGGAAAGAGTGATAAGGAATGTTGGTAGATGAGAGGTTGCAATTGTAAATAAGGTTTCCAGGAAAGGTCTTGGTAAGAAGGTGATGTTTGCAAATAACTTTTTTTAACATGAAAATTTATGTTATCTCTAAATGAACATTGAGGACAATCTAGAAAAACAAAAGAAGAGGAAGAGATGTCACATAGAGGTAAGATGCTTCTTGAGAAGCATATGAGGAAATTGGAGAGGAGATGTGTTGCCCGGCAACCAGCAGCAGGTCAAGAACTAAAGTATTTATAAGGAACCCAGGAGTTCCCTGGGGTTGCTACCTGCTCCTTCAGGAAAATGGTGGTGTCTGTCCTGTGGCTGCAATCACAGCCCGTTCTTACTACCACGTCCACCCCAAGAGCTGCTCCTTCCCTGATGGCTTCTCTGTGGGAGGCCCTGCAGTGCCAGACCTCCATCTGCAACTCAGAGTATTCCCCAGAGAGGAAGAGATAAAATGGATCTCCCTTCCTTTTGCCACACTAGCCTTTCTATATCCACAAGAATAACTAACCAGGCTGTATAGACTCCAGCAAATTTCCTCAAGAATTAGTGGAATTTTGGAAGGGAATAAAAACAGATGCAGAACCAATATTAAAATTCCAGCAAACTAGGTAGAGTGCTTGTAGGGCTCAGTCAGTTAAGTGTCTGCCTTTGGCTCAAGTTATGATCTCAGGGTCCTGGGATGGAGCCCCATGTCTGGCTCCCTGCTCAGTGGGGAGCCTGCTTCTCCCTCTCCCTTTGTCCCCTGGTTTGTGCTCTCTCTGTCTCAAATAAATAAATAAAATCTTTAAAAAAATAAAATAAAATTCCAGCAAACTTACAACTTCCTCCTTGAGTGTCCAATGCACCTCACAAGCAAGATCTCAAGAATTATACCCTTATAAAGAAAGGTCCCTATGGAACACTTTCTTCAGCTCCTACCTTGGTTTTCTTACACATGCATATATGCACACACACACACACACACACACACACACACACACACACATACTCACAGACTCACACACCTTCCTTCCACCACCAACTCCAAACAGATGCCTGTTGGTGCTAGAGAAAAAGGCAAAACAATAGAAACCAACAATCTCTAGTTTTTTATCAACTCCCAAATATTACCTGGCTGGGGAGAGAGGGGTTAATTCCTCACTAATGGGTCTTCTGAATCGTTTTTTATTTCTTTATTTTTTAGTATTAGCAGATAGAACCATCTCCTTCTTTATACTGTCTCCAACCCATAACCAGTCATTTAGTTTTTAAAACTCTGGGGGTTCATCCTTTCCCAAATTAACTATGTATATTTGAGAAAAAAACTCAAAGCACAAAAGAAGCATAGAAATCCAGACACATGAAGAAAATAATTTGAAATAAGAAAATTTACTTAAATTTTCCTCAGTAGTTAGAAAATACAGTTTGAAATTTATCTCTGAAATTCCTTCTTTGAATGGACACCCAATGAATAAAGAAATTAAAGTTACCAGTATATCAGGAGTTGAAAAGATCTTGAATACTCAGAAGAGTGAAGGTAGAATAATTTGGTATTTTTGACCCAATAATCTATTACAGAGAATAAAGGCCAGTTAAAACAGAACTCTTGCTGGGGGCGCCTGGGGGGCTCAGTGGTTAAGCCTCTGCGTTCGGCTCAGGTCATGATCTCAGGGTCCTGGGATCAAGCCCCGCATCGGGCTCTTTGCTCAGCAAGGAGCCTGCTTCCTCCCTCTCTCTGCCTGCCTCTCTGCCTACTTTTGATCTCTTTCTCTCTGTCAAATAAATAAATAAAATCTTTAAAAAAAAAAAAAAAAACAGAACTCTTGCTGGACCATGCCTCAGCATGGGAAAACTGATTAGGGTGGCACTCACATTTGTCAAGAATCATTTTAGTGTTTAGTGGAGGAAAATTTGAAAATTATTCTGACATTTAATGAGAGGAATACCACATCTGAGAACTCAGGGTACTCATATATTCAGCTCTGTCTGATTTGATGAGCACTGCCCCTTTTTCTTTCTACAGATTGTTTTCCTGTAAGTTTTTCCTGATAAGGTTGCATTTTCATCTAACTAATATTCTCTTTATGCAAATGAATGTTATTTACATACATAAAACTGGTTAAAAGATCAAAATGACATCCAATTGATATTTACGGGCAATTTCATCTGCTTATTTTTCAGTTTCACAGAATTTAAATTTAGCATTTCGACTTGGATTCCATTAGATTGGTACACTTAAGAGTTAAGCTGATTTTCTTCATTAAAGTTTAGTTTCTATGGTTTAATCAGTGAACATGTAATTGCTTAAAGTATTCATTTTATATGATTTTTCAATAAATTATCAAGGATGTTTAAATCTAAAAACCGGTGCTATTTCTGTACTTGTGGTCATAGATACACAGCACAATTTTTACAGCTAGTCAGCTTGCTCTACTTTAATCTAATAAACCAGCTGGGGAAAAAAATGGTTGCTTTCTTCCTGATGAATTTTTTTTCTTTCTTTTTTTTTTTCTATATGAATATGCCCTTTTCATACCTTATCGTTGTGTCTCAAAGCCCACAAGCTCTTATTTTGAATCATTCCTTGATTCATGAGGTAATAGTTAAAACTGATTGAGAGCTTACTATGTGCTAGGCACATAGTAAAGGATTAATTCACTTAATCTTCATAATAATCCTAATAGATTCTTACTATTACTATCCTTATAAAGATAAGGAAAATAATACACAAAGAGGCCAACCTTGGGAAATTATACCCACTTTCAGGTTCACCATATTCTCATGAAGTGAAGAGTATATATATACATAAAGCATATATCTACCAAGGTTCGCTATGTTCTTATTAAATGCAATGTGATAATTTGAAGCATGCAGCATTGTGTCCAGCATATTCTTTGTACTGTCTTCCAATTATTTATTAAACTAAATAACTTTCAGCAAAGTGCTTAACAGTTTGTAAGCAGCTTGGCAGAATTCTCACTCCCAGGCAGTTCTTGTATAGAGCCCTGGTTCTTAATCAGTATAATACACTGCTAGATAAATAATATAGCATGGGTAATTTCAACAAACAACCACATATTCCACCTTATTATACTAGTATAACATACAAGAGATACCTCTCTTACAACTCTGATTTGAGAACATCACCCATAGTCAAATCTAGACGATAATATAGCTAATAATGTGGAAAGAAGATGTGAAAAGGAGTGAGTGCACATAGAAAAAAGTGTAGGTCTGTAGCGGGCATTCTCATAAAAGCTGGGAACCTTTACTCAAGACTGGTTAGGACCAGCGCATGAATCAGCTACCCGTGGAAAAAAGGGAAAGTACAGAATCTAAGTCCCAAAAAGAGAGAGGGATGATGAAGCATCTTGTTCATGACCTTCATCTTGGTGATGCTTGTGAGTCAAGAAAGAAAGTAGCATAATAGTTGTAATTTATACAGCTTTTCAAAAATATAATCATTCTTCTTAACTGCTACCAGTCTGCTCTTTCTGAAAAGCATATCTGATGTTCCTCTGCCAAAATCTTGCAATGGTTTCTCACCACCCACAGGGTTCATCCTGATCTGGCCTTGTCTCTTCCAGTTCCCTCTCGTTCCGCTAACCTCACACAGACCATTTGATGTGGTGAAGAAAACTTGGGTTTTGAAGCCAGAAAAACGCAGAGTTAAATTTCTTACTCCACTACTACAAACTGAGTGATCTAGAGGTTTTTACTTGACCTTTCTGAGTCTTATGCTCCTTCTTTGTAACTTAAGGATAATAATACATACATTTGGGGAAATACTCTAAAGATTAAATGCAATATTTACAAATTATAGAGCATAATGCCCAGCATACCATAGGCATTGCAGGCATTCAATTAGCTTTAATCCCATTGTCTTTTATTTGCATATTTTTTTCTATAGTAGAATTTGAAATACGTTCAAGTTCCTTAACTTCTTTGGGCCCCATATTCTTTCTCTATACTCCCCTGGGAGTAAGTACCTAATAGAGTTTTTACGAGGAATAAAGAAAATAATGAATGCAAGGAACACGGTAGTCACTCAATAAATGTTCTATTTTTCACTGCTGCTGCTATTAATTCACGGACTTGAGGGCAGTAACTCTTTCTCTCTTTCTTTTTTTCTTTCTTTCTTTCTTACTTTCTTTCTTTCTTTCTTTTAGTAATGGACTTGAGGGCTGTAACTCTTTCTTTTCTTTCTTTCTTTCTTCCTTCCTTCCTTCCTTCCTTCCTTCCTTCCTTCCTTCCTTCCTTCCTTCCTTTCTTTCTTTCTTTCTTTCTTTCTTTCTTTCTTTTTAGTAATCTTTACACCCAATGTAAAGCTCGAACTCATGACTTCGAGATCACCCAAGATCAGGAGTTGCATGTCCTTCTGACTGAGGCTGCCAGGTGCCCCTTCTTTTTTTGTTCCCAATGTCTCACATAGCGCCTGCTTACACAGTAGGTGCACAACAAAATTTCAAAACGTGAACAAAGGCATTTTCTCTGCTGTGTTCTTAAGGCAGGATTTCTTGGGACCCACTATCAGCACTGGACTTAACAGCAATTCCAAATCTTAATATTCTTAGTCCTACTAGAGAATTCGAAACCCAACTCTACTTGTTAAGGTAAGTAACTCTACTTGTTAAGGTGAGAAACTATAGTTGCTATAACAGAAAAGCCCCAAACCTCAAGTAGTTCAACACAAAGAGTTTATTTCTTACTCATGGTACAATCTAAAGCATTTTGGATTTTCAATAGTTTGTGATAGGGATAAAATTTCCAAAAATGAATAAGTTCCTGTACAGCAGGATCAGTGTTGTATATTTATTTAGATGTGTGACTTCCTTAATTACCACTACCTCTTTGCCTTCCATAAGAACTGAAAAATTATTTATCCTTTATTAATTGAACTATACAAGTTAGTCTTTTATGCAAATGTTTTAGGAAAAAAACTTTTATTAAAGAAAAACTGTGCATAAAAATCTATATTTAGTAGTATTATTTAAATTAGTTAACCTTGTAAACAAACTGCTTAAATCATATCCACATTGAAAAAATATTTTTGTACTAACTTCTAGGATTTCTATGTTAAAAAAAAATTCTCATCTAGCTAAGTATGTTTATGACTTTTTAGGCACAGAAGTCTGAATCCTCCTGAATTCAATGTAGAGAACATATCAGAGTATAATAAATACTGAATGCTTTCTATCTGTAGGCACTGAGCTAAGTGCTTTGCATGTATTGACTCATTTACTCCTATCAACAAACCCCATGAAAAAAGTGTCATTACTCTTCCCTTTTACAGATGAAAGAACTGAGATACAGAGAGGTTGCAAAACCTGCCTAGGGACTTAGAACTAGGGAGTGAGAGAGCCAGAATATGAATTCAGGAAATCTAACCTAGAGCCTATACTCCCAACTACCTTCTCTCCTATCTCTGTAACAGAGCATAAACTGAAGAAAAAGAATATATTTTTGGTTTCCAACTAAAGTCTAATGCCACACAAGCAAACTGTCATTATAAACAATATAGGCACAATTGTCTTTTTTTTTAACTTTAAAAAACCTAAAGCTTTAATATAGCCTAAACTGACAGCACTTGAGTTATGAATTAGCTTGGAGCTGTTTTCTTTGATGCCAAAAAGGCATTTGATTTGATGTGGCAAAATAATACAATTCAGTTTTAAGGGTAACATTTGAGCTGAACTCAAGATTTGCTTTTTTAAAAAACAATCTGTAATCTTCAGTTACCAATGGCTGATTTCCAGGTTCTATTTTGAAAGTGATAATTAGGCCTAGAAATTTTTTGCTAACTTTGTTATGTAAATCACACCTTTGGGGGAAAAATTGGACAAAATAACACAATAGCAATAGAAAACCATTTTACCCTGAATGATTTTTTTTTAATCTATTCAATCAGATGAGATATGTGCCAGGCTTTTGCCATACTCAATGATTCCTAGACCATTTAAAAATTCAGTGCCAAACGGAAAAAAGAATGGTTCTTGCTTTTGTCTATTCCAACCCCAGATAAAATCTTGAGCTCCTCAGATCTTGGGTCCCCACCTCTTGACAAGTTGGAGGCTCATTATAGAATCTTGAACTGCCAGAATTTTCAATACTTTTCTTTATCACAGCCCCCTCATCCCCCACCATTGTCAACAGCTCTTCTCTGGAAAGAATATAAATTAAACTCCAAATAATGCTTTTTAATTCCTATTTCCACATTTTTAAAAAACTTTAGAAGTGATTAAATCACACAGCTCCTGAAGACTTTTCTTAGTTAAGGCAATCCCCAAACAAAATTCAGTAACCTGTATTGCATGACAATTAAAGGTAGCTTCTCTGGGCCAGACAGAATGAAAAAAATGGTATCAGCCCTTCCTTTTTTCTTTTTTAAGATTTTATTTATTTATTTGACAGACAGAGCACAAGCAGGCAGAGCAGGAGGCAGAGGGAGAGGGAGAAGCAAGCTCCCTGTTGAGCGGAGAGCCCAACAGGGAGCTTGATCCCAGGACCCTGGGATCATGACCCGAGTCAAAGATAGACACTTAACCCACTGAACCACCCAGGGAACCCTGTGTCGGCTCTTTCGTTGCCATGCTACCTCACACAGTGAATGGCAAAATGAAAATGATGCCACTAAATTGCACTGAGCACCCTATTCTGGCTCCTCAAGAAGCAGTGTCTGGTTTTGATGGGAAAGTCCAATTCTGATGATAGACTCAAGACATTCACACGACTAAATACATCTCTAACTAAATACAGCACAGCTTAAAAAACAGATCAGATTTGGTTTCAAAACACTATATCGTTAATCCTTTTCAAGTTGTGGAATTCCTTGAAATGATTATCCTCAAAGTTAAGGAGAAAAAATATCACAGAAAATCATTTTGTATCCAGATATTTGCTTGTATCTCAATATAAGACATTCATGCAGGAGTGGCGGCATTCTACTTTAAATTACTTACTGTATGGCATCCAATGGTTTACAGATTGCTGAAGCCAAGAACAAAAGCAAAATGGATATAATTCTCCTATTCATATGTCGAGGTCAAAATACAGGCTGACTCATCACAGAGCCCTTACTTAGCAAATCACAGTCCTTTATGCCACCCGTTTGTTCATTTGTTATTAGCTATTCAATTGCTGTTTTTCTTTCTTCATTCAGGAGAAACTCAGGGTTTAAGCCAGCAAGAGCAGAGTACTTAATGGGTCTTTCTCTCTCACTTTCCCTCTTGACAGGACAGCCAGTTGGACACAAATAACATTGTCATCTCACTGCCTCATGCCTTCCCACTTTACCCACTTATCAGTGTGCTTTTGTTTCTTGTCTGTTGAGAGGGTAGGCTTCCTGAGCATATATGCCTTCTTTGTTGCTAGCTATGGCATTTATCATAATGCAGTCTGAGTTTAATGTATATTTTCACAATTTACCTACTTTAAGAAAGTCACTTTCCTTTTAT
The DNA here is from genome assembly GCA_028646535.1 of Procyon lotor. Taxonomy (NCBI): domain Eukaryota; kingdom Metazoa; phylum Chordata; class Mammalia; order Carnivora; family Procyonidae; genus Procyon; species Procyon lotor. The sequence continues at coordinate 70,553,636 of CM053605.1, read as the reverse complement.
TCCTATTCTTCTCAATGATGAAGATCCTACAAGAGTAAGGGGATCCCTCTTCTTCAAACTCCAGATCCCAGTGTGTCTAGTTTTTGTAAACATGATGACTCAAATAAACCTTCCCTGATTTCATAATGATATTTCCTCTTTTTTTGTCCCTTGGCAGTATTATTTGGAGTATATATTTAATGCCTTATTCTATTCTTTCTTAGTTCCAGCTTGCTTGTCAGTGGTTCCTGAGCCTGCATATCAGAAATGCTTGGGAAAATACTATCCCTGCAGACTCTGATTCAGTAGTCCCTGGAACACCCAAAAAACTATACTGTTTTTAAAGTTGCTACAATTTTTTCTTATTTTTATTCCCATCTCCAAAAAGAGATTGTTTGCATTGCACAATGTAAAACAGATTAAGAGGACCACAATATGTATAAGGGTGTCACCTGGGAATATAATTTTTTTAAGTTCCCTAGTGATTCCAAGGTAGACCATCATTGAGAGTAATTAAGAATCTTTATTAGCTATGCTACAATAAAGACAGACACGCAGAGTAATACAGAGAAGATTGATGTGGTTGGAGAACTCAGGTAAGGACTGAAATGTTAGGTTGGGATAAATGAATAGACTCTCAAGACTCTCAAATGATAAGTTAAGGAATGTGGATTTATTTTGTAAATAAAGAAATGCTACCAGAGCTTCTTAGAAAAGGAGTGTCACAATTTTTAAAATATAATTCTGAAAGCATTAGAAAGATGGAATTGATGGAGAAAAGATTAGAGGCGGGTAAAGCCATTAATGGGCCAGAGATAAGATGGAGAGGTCCTGATTACTGAAGGAGGAGAAAGAAGGAAAAGATGTATAGTAGAGCAAAAGAAAACTATCCAGTGTCAAAGTAGAGATGGAGGGTCGGATAGGGAAAGGAGTTGAAAATGACTTACAAGCTTCAAGCTGAATTTCAGGAAGACTTGTGATTATTGACTGAAAAGGAGACCCAGATTTTGAGAAAGACAATGACTACAGTGATATAATTCTTACTTGAAAATCAGATTTAGGGGGCGCCTGGGTGGCTCAGTGGATTAAAGCCTCTGCCTTCAGCTCAGGTCATGATCTCAGGGTCCTGGGATCAAGCCCGACATCGGGCTCTCTGCTCAGCAGGGAGCCTGCTTCCCCCTCTCTCTCTGCCTACTTGTGGTCTCTCTCTCTCTGTCAAAGGAAGGAAGGAAAGGAAAGGAAAGGAAAGGAAAGGAAAGGAAAGGAAAGGAAAGGAAAGGAAAGGAAAGGAAAGGAAAGGAAAGGAAGAAAGAATCACATTTGGGGGGTGCCTGGGTGGCTCAGTCATTAAGCGTCTGCCTTAGGCTCAGGTCATGATCCCAGGGTCCTGGGATCAAGCCCCGCATTGGGCTCCTTGCTCAGCAGGAAGCCTGCTTCTCCCGCTACTATTCCCTCTGCTTGTGTTCCCTCTCTCGCTGTGTTTCTCACTGTCAAATAAATAAAATCTTTTAAAAAAAAAAATCAGATTTGGGTGCCGGAGTGGCTCAGTTGGTTAAGCAACTGCCTTTGGCTCAGGTCATGATCCTGGAGTCCCAGGATCGAGTCCCATATCAGGTTCCCTGCTCAGCAGAGAGTTTGCTTCTCCCTTTGCCCCTCCCTCCTCTCATGCTCTCTCTCTGTCACTCTCTTTCTCAAAGAAAGAAAGAAAGAAAGAAAGAAAGAAAGAAAGAGAGAAAGAGAGAGAGAGAGAGAGAAAGAAAGAAAGAAAGAAAGAAAGAAAGAAAGAAAGAAAGAAAGAAAGAAAGAAAGAAAGAAAGAAAAAGAAAGAAAGAAAGAAAGAAAAAGAAAGAAAGAAAGAGGAAATCAGATTCAACTTGATTTAGAAAGATGCCCAGTAGCTAGGTGGAAATTTAGGTCTAGAATTCAGAAAAGAAATCAAAATTGGAGTGGTAAGTGTAGGGTCATCTACACAGACGTACTACTTAAAATAGTACATGAGAATACTTCTCAGGGAATTTGGATGTATAGAGAGTGGGGGGTTGGGATCAATTGGGCCCTTAAATGTGAGGGTAGGCTAGTCGAATTTTCTGCCCCTCCATTGTATGTATGATCTGTGTGAAGACATCCTTGTGGAGAACCCTGAAAAGGAACGCACTGGGAAGAAGTAAAAGGATCATCTAGCAACATCAGTGGCTACATCAGTCAGACTATATGAACTGCTGTAACAAATGGCCCCCAAATCTCAGTGGCTTAACACAATAACAGTGCATATCTTGCTGAGGTCACAGTTCAATGAGAGTTAATGAGGTTTAGAGGGGACAAAGGGTTAGGGTAGGCGAGGGGCTTGACTCTGCTCCAGATACCCATTCAGGGGCCCCAATTTCTTCATTCTTCAACTATGGAGTCAACGCCACTCTAGTATCATCCAACAAGAGGATGAGGAAAGAGGGATTGTGGAGAATTTATAAGACATTTTAGAGGTCAGGACCAGAAAATGTATATAGTGTTTCTACATACATTCTACTGGTCAGACCTCAGTTATATGGCTTCATCTAATGCAGAAAATGCTGGGGAAAGTAATTTCATTGCAGGACAGTTGGACCAAAAAAAAAAAAGAATAGATTTGGTGAGCACATGAGCACATGTTTCTGTCACACTCTGCCCTCCTGGTCATCACATATTTATTTCATCCTCTCCTCCCAAACACAGAACAAAATCACCACCTCCTCATAAGAGGCAGCCCAAATTCCCATTCAATCACTGCATCCAGCCCAAAGACCAGGATCTTTCAATAATGATCGAGCTCTCCATCAATTGCAGGTAGGATTTCTCAAGTTCTTATAAACTATGAACTAAAAAGAAGGCACAAGTCATCTGCCTCTCAACTCACATACTCCCAAAACTCAGTGGTGGAATGGGCACAGAATTACCACCAAAAACACCCCCATTTGGGAAGCAGAAGCTGACTTGAGTTAAAACAATTCTAAAATCCTACTGGTCAGACACTAGGCAGGTCTCCTATCATAGGGTGGGGGTAGAGGAAGATTTTTTTTTGTAAAGGCCCTGAGTCTCCTCTTTAGAAAGATTCCTTTGACCATCTAGGAACTTATTCCTTATTTAACATTTTTGGCCATGTCTAAAATGGCTACTTGGGAGTATTCCCTTCTTATAGACTGTACAGTTTTTATAGGCTGCGTCCTGTTGTAATAACTTGGGAGTCCAAGAGTGGTCTTACTCCTTAAACAGTGAAGATTTTTTGTTTTTAATCCAAGCTTGAAGTCCGCAGTTTCTTTGATAATGTAGTTTGCTCAAACGTATAGAATGTTTCTAATCTACTTTACTCATCCCATCAATTAAGTAAGCATCCCAAAATTATCTTCTAGCATAATTCTCAAATAAGTCTTTTTTTCCTCACTCTGTACCTGCTGTCTCCATTTAAGGGTAGTTACCTCAATGCATCAAGCTCAGTTGGGAAGCCACAATTTTAATCTGATCTTTGTCAAATGCTGGGCTATTAGTGGGTTTTTAATTTTTTTAAACTTGTTTTCGACTGATAGGGGCTTAGAAATGGTCACCTTTGCCCACCCTTTAAGACTCCAAATTTCTAGACTCCATTTATTTCATTTCTGCTCACTAAGTGGCCAGTTTTTTCTGACCTTATCTATTTTTGAACTATTTTTCAAAAATTAACCAACAATAGTCAATACACATTGATAGTTTGATTCCTTTTACTATTTCCTTTAGAGCTATTTCTCAATGTAGACATATCTGCTGCCTGAAATATAAGAGGTGACAATTCCCTTCACTAAACAATTTGCCACTATATTACATGGATTGCCGTTTTTTTAGTCTTTAATACTAGTGTCTTTTGCTACCTGTACCCCACCCACTGGTAAGCCAATGCAATATATTTTAGGTTTTTATTATATATTACCCAATATCTGTATTAGTCAAGATATCTTACCTTTTACAATAAACCAAATCTCAGTCAGTTAAATAATAAACTCTTCTAGCTCATGTCACAGTGGGTGCATATTAGGGACAAGGGGTATCTAGGCTCCCCCTAACTTTAACACATAGCTTTTGTTATGGCCTTACTTGTATCTCCCCCAAAGTTCATATATTTGAGCACTTGCTTCTCGTTATCTAAGAATGTGACCATATTTGGAGATAGGGTCTCTCTGGAGGCAATTAAGTGGAAAAGACGTTTTAGGGGGGCCTTCATCCAATATGACTGACGTCCTTAGACAAGGAAGAAACTCAGACACAGACACATACAGAAGAAAGATGTGAACATACAAGGTGAAGATGGCCATCTATGTACTGTACAAGCCAAGGAGAGAGGCATGGAACAGATTCTGCCCTTATACCCTTCAGAAGGAACCAACCGATACCTTGGTCTTAGATTTCTAGCCTCCCCACCCTAAACTATGAGAAAATAAAATCCATTGTTTGAGTCACCCAGTCCATGAGACTTTGTTTTGACCATCCTAGCAAATTAATAAGGCTTCCTAGTTCCCAGGTGTCAGCCAGCCAGCAGATGAGGAAAGAGAGAATGTTGAGAATCTTGCAGGAGAGTTCAGGGTCAATTCCCGGAGATCTGAGGGGCTGTGGCTGTATATGAAATCCATAACATTAGCTATAACTCAGTCACATGGCCTCACTTTACTGCAGGAAAGGTAAGAAGATGTTGTTAAGCTGTTTGCCAGGAATAAAAATAAAAGGGTTTGGTGAGCCCATGAAAGTATCCTTGCTATAGCCACCTAGCTCAAGTTGGATAGCCTGAATTTGAGGTGGAAATGAATCTCTGCTCAGACCAGGAATTAGCAGAATTTCTGCAGAGATCTGGGACAAAAGCAGAAGGAAGAGATTTTTCCTTTATTTATGTATTACTCCGCTGTTTATAAAATACTTTTCTCACTTAGTACTCAAGTCACTTACTTGTCTAAACAACCCATTCCAGTATCCACTGAACAAATATTTGTTGAGTTCATTATACATGCTAACCACAAAGGAGACTCTCTCTTAAAAATTTCCCAATTCATTAGATGTATGAGTGGACAGGTAGGTACATAGTTGTAGGGATATTATTATCCTTACTTTATATACAAGTAAATAGAGTCACAGAAAGATTGACTTGCATAAGTCATACAGTTAGTAACTAATAGTATCTTTTAATATATATATGTATATATAGTACCTGACAGGCATATAATAAATGCTAGTCTTCTCACTCCACCCTTTGCTTTTATAACCCGTGTAGTTTTCATAGATTACACAAGGTAATCAAGTATATTAAAACCGTAAGTGAAAGGTGCATTACAAGAAGCATGATTATTTTAAATGCCTCTAACTAAACATATATCACTTGTTCTGTGGCACCATCATCGAGTGTAGACTCCTCAACTGGGTGATCAGACAGGACTGCCCCACACTGGCCCATCCCACCTGCGCTGCCCATCTGAGAAGACTGCTGTGTTCACCATTCTGTCCACAAAACATGCTATGGAAAACCCATCCTCTTGTGTCTGTTCATGCTTTTCTTGCCTTCTGGAATATCAGCTTCTTTCTTCTCTGCTGATCTATTTAAATCCTACCAATTCCTCATATCTCTTATGTGGCCTCCTCATAACTTCCCCTGCATATTTCAGCCTACCTCAAGCCTCCACTATCTGATCTCACTATTTATATTATTTTGGCATACCATCCTTAGACTTACCTTATTTAACTTTTTTTATGCTCAATGGACTCAGAATAAAGCATATATTTATATTTCTAAACTTCTGGGGCTTTCAAAATTCATTTTGTCGTTAGAATAAATTTGCATGAATCATCTGCTCATTTACTTCTTACAAAGTCATAAGTTGGCAGATCTTTTTTCAGTGTGGTGTCTAGATATGGCCTTCTCTGGTCAAAAATGTGAAATAGATAACCTTGCGTACCCTTTCAAATTTCTTTCTCTGCACTTTTTGCCTTTTTTAAAAAAATGAATCTTATAGCATCTTCCTCCCATTATCAGGGCAGCAGGGCTTCCTTGGTCCCATAAGATAACCCCTGTGGCCAAAAACATTCTCATTTTTCCTCCTCTTTCCCAACAAAATGTGCCTGTCTTCTCTCCCATTTTCAGGTGTCCAAATTTAATCAGAGAAATTTATAATGAGATACATATGCTGAGGGGTGCCTTGTTGGCTCAGTCAGTTAAGCAACTGACTCCTGGTTTTGGCTCAGGTCATGATCTCAGGGTCGTGAGATCGAACCTGGTGTCAGGCTCCACCCTCAGTGCGGAGTGTGCTTGAGATTCTTCTCCCTCCCTCTCTCTCCCCTTCTGCTCCTCCCCCCATACTCACTCTCTCTCTTTCTTTCTCTCTCAAATAAATAAATAAATAAACAAAATCTTTTAAAAAAGATACATATGCTGAACTCAGCAGTTTCATGGTTGCAATTTTATAACACACAGGGTTGTTTGTGCAAATTGTAGTCAGTGAAGTAACACTAGAAGTAAGGAGGCAGGATGTGAAGAACTTTCAATGTCCTTCAAATGATGAAACTATATGTATATAAGTAAAATTCCATGGTCCAATAGAATATCGTCAATGTTAGGGAGGAAAATCCTCCTTCATGTTGATTTGAGTAGTAAAACGTCATAAAACATGGAATCTATGGAAATAATTTAAATTTTGAGGTCTCATATCCCTATTGTAGCTTTTCACAGTTTTTTGGTTTTGATTTTTTGGTTTTTGTGCTTTTTATGGTTATATAGCATAATTATATAGAAGCTGGCCAGCTGCTTGATATAAAAAGTTCATTCTTCCAACAACAACAAAAGAAAACTGTTTTCTGACTTAGTATTTAATAAGAAAGACAACAACAAGAAATGCTTTAGAAGATGACTTTCTGTTCAATAGGAAGGAAGTCTAGTAAAAAAGTAATGAATAGATTTAAGCATGAAGAGCATCTACTTTCTCTGCAAGTCTGCTGGCTGGCAGGGCCACAAACATAGTGGTCCAAACTTTAGAAGTAATTTAGATAGGCTCTGACCACTTCTGAGAGAAAACTGGAAATGGGTAAGTTGTATCTTTTTATTGTGAGTCTCAGGTAATTGGAGATTTTTGTCTTATTGACTCTTGTGGCACATTCTTGAAAGCATCATGTGCATTTTGATACTCAAATGTTCAATACTGATATCAGAAACCCTTCCATGTTTGTTCATGAGCCTCAAGAATAGAAGACAAAAGTTCACCAATACTCAAATATTCCTATTAAATGTACAGCCCAGAAGCTGAGAAGTCTTCCCTGACTTCATCATGAAATATTTTATTATGTCAATTATGGGAAACCCACTCAAGTAATTCATGGTGAGATGGAACAAAGTACCTGGAGAATCATTGAGAATAATCATAAAACTGGCCATGGATGTGAATATAATGGCATTCATCTCAACAATTTCTTATTACTGAAAATAAAGGAAATTAATCATTCATTCCCCCCCCCTTTAAATACAAATACAGATATAAAGGCATTTAGAGGAGTTAGCTTATGTATCATAATCACCAACTTTCATTACGGATGAGGGCAACTCAAAGAAAGAGGAAAAGGACAAATACTAGCAGCATTCTCTCTCTCTCTCTCTCTCTCTCTCTCCCATAGTATAATAATTTACTACAAATAAAAGTAACTCCTCTCTCTCTCTGCCTGCCTCTCTGCCTACTTGTAATCTCTCTAATAAATAAAATAAAATCTTTAAGAAAAAAGTAAACCAAGCTTCATAAATTTTTATTTAATTTTTAAATAAAATAATTTATGTGTCCTCATTATGAAATATTATTAAATATCAAGACAAAAAAGTAGAGTTAGTCTATTTATTTATTTATGGAACATACCTACCCATTTATAGGTTATTTCAAAGTACATCAAAGGGTAGTTTGTTAAATACAGAACTAAAGCTCACACTGATTACCTGTGAAGTTACTTAGTTCTATTTTCTTCTATCACACAAAAATGGAGAAAACTACTCTTTTGGTTTTTATTATTCCTTTGCTTTCATAGAACTTTACTACCAACTGAATTAATATTAATGTTTGTGAATCTTAGAAATAAGCAAAACCTTATAGTCTGCTTTAAAAAAAAAGTCTGCTTAATAGCTTTTTGTTAGAAATTCTTTTCCTCATCTTTGCTGTGTTACAAAAAAAGACAATCTCAAGTCTTATAAATTACAAAAAAAAATTTTTTAAAAAGCTCGCTTCAATGATTTCTTTCCATTTCATTGCAATAAAACTTCTCTGATACACCAATGGCAATGCTTTTGCACAATTTCTTTTTTTTTTTTTTTTTTTGCTTTTGCACAATTTCTTATCAGCACTTTCATCTGTCTATTATCTAATGGCTAGCTCTCCAGCCAAGTATGCTAAAAGATGCAAAATCGCAAAGAAGCACCCATCTGTGCCCTTTAGGACAGGAGGAATGAAGTTCTGGGGCTCCATCTCTGAATGGAGGATTAGTTTTGTCTTCCTTGTTTTTTCCCCTCAGCTCTGTGTACGTCCACAAATGGAGGTGGTAAAAACAGGTAGGAGGCTGTCATAGGATCATCCACACCTACTCATGGCTGAGTAAATGGGATCTGTTTATGGCTCCATACATGTGTGTGAGGGCAGGAGAAAGAAATACAAAGAAGGGACATCTCTAATCCCGCTTATTTGAACAGTCAGAGATGCTTTATATTCACCTTTGACAATTTACTTAATATACATTCCCACAGATTTCTGTGCAAATGAAAACATTAAGTCCCAAAGAATGGCTTCGCTAATGCTTCAAATAGACAACCCACATCTTCACAAGGAAAATAAATTCTCGTTTATTTAAAAAATGTCTTATGTGCTTGGAACCAAAACACTACTCTAAACAATATCATGTGGTGGAAACGAAAGACACAAAGGATGTTTTAGTAACTGGGTCTTGTTGTGTTAAATAAATGCAGCATGAAGTTTACATATCTATGTGGGCGTAATGATGTAATTCAATCTCAGAAAACTCCTACATTTACAAGATGATGTTGGGGTATATGCATTCCTGAGCACTGAGATTATCTATACATTTATATAAAACTATACATGTTGCTTATAAATAAAGATATTGCCACCTTTTTGAAAAAAATGACAGAGCTAGCCATTTATGTAAAGTATTTCAATCAATTCAGTTAGATTAAAATTGAATTACTCCTTTTTCTCTTTCCAGTTTAAGAGAGTCCAACAAATTCTCTGCAAGCCTTACTAATCCAGGCCAAATCTTATTTTCTTATTCTTATTTCTTTTATTTTACCCTAAAATTGTCTCTACTTTTTGTCCTATTATGTTGTGCACAAGCCATTGCAAATCTTTTTGAACAACGAGGAAAGTATACCCAATCACATCTCTTTCCCCAGTCCTAACAAGCAGGTAGACTTGACTCTACCTTGTTCAGAGGGTCTGTGTCCAAAGCTTACCACCCAACTGCTTTAGGAAAATTACTCAGTCCCATGTCAGCACATTTAGCTTCACATTTTGCAGCAGAGGATTTTGGGGTGGTGTATCTGTGCATGAGTATCAAAAACCACCGGGCTTAAAACAATCTTGAAAAAGAAAAACAAAGCTGCAGGTATCACAATTCCAGATTTCAAGTTATACTGCAAAGCTATAGTAATTAAAACAGTATGGTACTGGCACAAAAATAGATACACAGACCAATGCAACAGGATATAAAGTCAGAAATAAACCCGCAATTATATGATCAATTAATCATTGAGAAAAGCAAGTATATGCAATGGGAAAAAGATAGTCTCTTCAACAAACGGTGTTGGGAAAACTGGACAGCTACATGCAAAAGAAAGAAACTGGACCATTTTCTTACACCATACATAAAAATAAACTCAAAATTGATTAACTTGAAACCATAAAAATCCTAGAAGAGAGCACAGGCAGTAATTTCTCTGACATTGGCCATAGCAACATTTTTCTAGATATGTTTCTAAAGGCAAGAGAAATAAAAGTAAAAATAAAGTATTGAGACTACATTAAAATAAAAAGCTTCTGCACAGCAAAGGAAACAATCAACAAAACTAAAAGACAACTGAAAGAGTGAGATAAACAATCCAAGACATAGACTCTAAACTATTGAGAACAATCTGGTGGTTACCAGAGGGGAGATGGGTAGAGGGATGAGTGAAATAGGTGATGGGGTTTAAGGAGTGCACTTGTCAGGATGAGCACTGGGTGTTGAATGATATTGTCAAATCCCTATGTTGTACACCTGAAACTAATATAATACTATATATTAACTCTATTGGAATTAAAATTAAATTTTAAAAAACTAAAAGACAACCTCCTGAGTAGGAGATGATATTTGTAAATGACATATCTGATAAAGAGTTAGTATCCAAAATACATAAAGAACTTATATAACTCAACACCCAAAACACAAATAATCCAATTAAAAAATGGGCAGAAGACACAAATAGACATTTCTCTAAAGAAGACATACAAATGGCTAACAGACACAGAAAAAGATGCTCAACGTCACTTATCATGGGGAAATGCAAATCAAAATTACCATGAGACATCACCTCACATCTATCAGAATGGCTAAAATCAATCACACAAGAAACAAGTGTGGTGAGATATGGATAAAAAAGAAACCTTATGCACTGATGGAGGAAATATAAACTGGTGCAGCCACTTTGCAAAATAGTATGGAGGTTCCTCAAAAAATTACAAATAGAACTACTCTACAACCCAGCAATTGCAATACTGGGTATTTACACAAAGAATACAAAAATGCTAATTCAAAAGGATACCTGTACCCCTATGTTTATTGCAGCATTACTTACAATAGCTAAATTACAGTAGTAGCCCAAGTGTCCTTTGATTAATGAAAGGATAAAGAAGATGTGGTATATATATACAATGGAATATTATTCAGCCATAAAAAATGAAATCTTGACATTTACAACAACATGAATGGAATTAGAAAGTATAATATTAAGCAAAATAAACCTTTCAGAGAAAGACCAATGCCATATGATTTCACCCATGTGTGGAATTTAAGAAGCAAATGAGCAAATGGGGGGAAAAGAGAGACAAACCAAGAAATAGACTCTTAATTATAGAGAACAAACTGATGGTCCCCAGAGGAGAGGTAGGAGGGGAGATGGGTGAAATAGGTAATGGGGATTAAAGGATACATTTATCACAATGAACACTGAGTAATGTCTAGAATTTTTGAATCACTATATTGTACAACTAAAACTAATAATATGTTAATACGTTAAGTACACTGAAATTAAAACAAAAACTTTAAAAAATCACCAGGCTTGAGGTGCATACACAAAACGTGGCTTGAAGTACATATAGACGCAGAGAGTGGTTAGTGCTACAGTTAAGACTTACCTCAGTTTGGCCCCTTCCTCCAGGTATCTTTAACAAACTGAATTGCTCCCTTCATATCCCTTCCCCTATAGTGTTAAACCCCTAAGTGGCAGGCTTACTCCCTAACATTCTTTGTATCCCTCTTTGCATTCCCAGTCATTTCATTCAATGTCGTATATATAATAGCAAATATTTATTAAGCACTTACTATATGCCAGGTACTGTTCTACACATTTAACATACATTATCACATTTAATCATTTCAACAGTGGTATAAAGTAGTGTTAATTTTATCCCCACTTTTCAGAGGATAGAACTAAGGCACAAAGATGTTCAGTAACTGGCCTAAGTACAAATCCACATTTGTAAGTAGTAGAGCTAGAATTAAAAGCTGAAGCATACACTCCTGACCACTAAGCAACACTTTCACTAAGCATACTGTAGATGTTTAATCAAACTTTGATATGAGGATAGATTATTTCAGTGAACAGGCTCGTAAAAATGTGGGAAAGCTGTTGAAAGGCCAATTGTTCAAGACACTGTCCTTCTCTAAATGATAGCAGCAACTTCCTCCCCGGCCTCTCTGCCTCCAGTCTCTCTACCTGTAGACTGTAGCTTTCCAGATCAATGATATTAAGGGTTCTAATATGGAATGAATTAGAACGATTCAGTAAAATCATTTGTCTCCCTCATTTGTCTCAAAATTCAAGGTCACTGAGGTAGGGACTATATCTCATTGATTTTTATTTTGGCTATATTGCCAAGTAGTAGACTCTCAATCAAGGCTGAAATTAGTTCATTGAGGGCCTTGCCAAGTTTGGCTACTCTTTAGGGCACAGAGTAGGTTGATCCTGATGGACAGATTATTCTGGGGAGATAAAGGCGTATACATAGACATAGGCAAAATTATGCTTACATAGGCAATTTTCCTTTGATTCTATATTGTTAGCAATGTGTTCAGCTAGAAATAATAGAAAACTCAACTGAATCAAATCAATAAGGAGTTTCTTTTTCTCACATAACAAGATCAAGGGTAGCAGTTGCCAGGATTCGTTTGACTGCTCCAGGATGAACTGAAGTTCAGACTCGTTCTATTATTCTTTACCATACTCAATGTACTGGCTTTTCTTTGGCATGATTTTTATCTTATGTTGAAGGATGGCTCTGAACATCACATCTATATTCAGGGTAGGGAAAAGGGGATGGGACAATACCATGACTTTTACCAGAAGGCCCTCCTCCCACCCAGGGCAGACTTCCACTCATTTCTTATGGGTTAACATTTTGTCACATGATCACTCATCTACGAGGAAACCTGAGGAAGTCAATCAGTTTTTTTCAGCCTTATTAGTGAAGGGAGACAAGAAGGAAGGGGGATGGAAATTGGTGTGGGTCAGCTAACCAATAGTACCTGCCACACATAGATTCTTCCCTTCTTATCTTCTTTGCTCCCATTAGAACGTTATTTCCAAGAAATTCATCTACATGTGCTCTTCCCACCAACTCTTACTAGTCTGTTCATCAAACTAGTTCCAAGGAAAGAATGTGGAATTTATAATAAGTTCTGAGTGACAACTCCAGTATAGTAGTTCTATCCATGGGGGATACATTCTAAGACCCCAAATGGATGCCTGAAACTGCAGATGGTGCTGAATCCTGCATATACCATGTTTTTCCTACACATTTTTCTGAAGCTAGTTTAATTTATAAATTAGGTATAGTAAAAGATTAACAACAAAAACTAACAACATGGAACATTTATAACAATATACAGCACGATAATGAAAGTTGTGTGACTGTGCTCTCTCTCAAAATATCGTACTCTACTGTACTCACCTTTCTTCTCATGATGATGTGAGATGATAAAATGCCTACTTGATGAGATGATGTGAGCTGAAAGATGTAGACATTGTGAAATGGCGTTAGGCTACTGATTGATCTTCTGATGATTCATCAAAAGGAAGATCATCTACTTCCAGATTACAGGTGATCACAGGTAACAAAAACCATGGAAAGCGAAACTGCAGATAAGGGGAGACTGCTATATTTACAAGTTAAAAGGAACCAAAGTTTTAAGCTAGACTCTGTCAGTGTCTCTCACTACATGCACTATTAGCATTTGGGTAGGATAATTCTTTGTTCTACATGACTGACTGCTCATGAAAGACATTTATCTTCATCCCTGTTCCCTGCTCTAATTGACTATAAGGTCTTCTCTCAATCCAAAAGGTCTCCTCTCAATACCAGATGCCTCATAAGTAACTCCTGCTTGAGAACCATTGAACTAAAGGAATAGTGCTCCCAGGTGAAATGTCAGAAACCAACAGCTAGGGACTGGGTTAAAAAACTGAGTTGGGAAAGAGGGTAAAAAGGAAAGTTTGGTAGGTTAGCAAGACCTCCTCAGAACCCCTGAAGAGTCAATGCTGTCTGATAAAGAGAAAAGCCTAAATAACTTTTCTTCATTGCTTGCCTTTAGATCTTAAGAAAGAAGAGATCAAGGGTGCCAGGGTGGCTCAGTGGGTTAAAGCCTCTGCCTTTGGCTCGGGTCATGATCTCGGGGTCCTGGGATCAAGCCCCATATCGGGCTCTCTGCTTAGCGGGAGCCTGCTTCTCCCTCTCTCTCTCTCTCCCTGCCTCTCTGCCTACTTGTGATCTCTTGATCTCTCTCTATATATCAAATAAATAAATAAAATCTTTTTTAAAAATCCTCTAAAGAAAGAAGAGATCATCTAAGGTTCTTGTCTGAGCAGTATCACTGCATTCCACAATACATCAAAGACCACAAATGAATGAGAACAAGGTCAGTGAAGTAGGCTTGCCATGCATAGATGGTCAGAAAAGCAGACATTTATACACACCACATAAACATATTTGCTCATGAGAGTGTTTTTTAAAAACCAGTTTTATTGCTGTATCATCCATATACCATACAGTTTACCTATTTACTTTTTTTTTAAGATTTTATTTCTATACTTGCAAGAGAGTAAATGAGAGAGAGAGAGAATAAGTGGGGATGGGAAGGAAAAGAGGGAGAAGCAGACTTCCTGGTGAGCAGGGAGCCCAAGACACAGGGCTCAATCCCAGGACTCCAGGATCATGACCTGAGCTGAAGGCAGACACCTAACCAATTGAGCCACCCGGGCGCCCCTATAGTTACCCACTTAAGGTGTACAATCACTGTTTTCTTTTCAAAGTGGGTTTTACTTGTGTCTGGGGAATGGGGAATAAAAGCATTGGATTAGGTGGTCTCAAGTCATTTGCAGCTCAGGGATTCTCCATCTTGCCGTGCTATTCTGCTTACTCTCTTTGTGAAGTGCTGGAAGGTAATGACCAGGAGACTGCCCAGTTCTGCAATTAGTGCTGTAGGCAAGGCCCTTTAGCTGCTTCGACACTGTTGCACCAAATACACGGTGAGTGCAGTGTCACTGAGCACTAATTATAACAACAATTATAAATTGCACTGTCCTGCAAGGAACTCACAGCTAATGTTAGCTAATACTTCCAGGAGTCCTTATTTTCACGTCTACATTAAGTAGATGGAGGTTAAATACGATTATCACTTCAGTAATAATGAAAGTTAAAGACATTGGTTTGGGGTGACTTAGTCAAAGTTCCACCATTATCACTGGGTTAACTGAGCTGAGCTTTTTCAGTGGGAGTGTTCTGCTTTTATCTCTTACAAGAATAAACTTTAATGGCAGTTTTGTACAAAGTTGAAAAGCAAAAATTATAATAAAATACAATTCCTTTGTAAAATATGCTTGATGTGTTCTTTCAAACTTGGTCTTTTGTTACTAACAATAAAGATTTAGCACTTATGTAGCACTTTTAATCCACAAAGCACTTTTCAAATGTTAACTAATTAAACATCACAAGCACCCTGGGAATGAGAAAGTTATTATATTAGACTTATGCGCTTCCTGTAACATGCATATTAAATGCTTTGTTTTAGTTCCTCAGAATATTAGTGACATAGATGAAGAAAATACCATTTTCACTAATTGATTATCTTCTTTCCATAATGCAATAGACAGTGTTATTGAAAGTATCGATTAGATACTCTTTAATTTCATTTAAATAGAATAATATAGGGCTTGGGACTCAATATATATTAGGTGTGACATACTGTGGTTTGAAAGCATACTAAAGTGATATTAATTGGATTATTTTAAATCAACCCTTGAGAGAGGGTAAAAAAAATTAAAATTGCTCATATTTATTGAACCTCCTCTATGCCAGGCACACTTCTAAGTGGTTTACATTTATCAGCTCATTTAGTCCTGGCAATGGCCCTATAATGAAGTATTATTATGCCCATATCACAGATGAGGAAACTGAGAGCTAGGAGGTTAAATAATATGAACTCAGTTAGATAGCTGGTAGGGAGGTCTGTCAGGCAGCCTAGTTCCAGATTTCTTGCTCTTAAACTCTATAGTATACTATTAAATTCACAACTGAGAGTAAATTATTTTTTAAAAAGATTGTAGGTTAAAGGTCCGTGGACAGTTATTAGGATACAATCTGTTCATCCATTTTCAAAATCTTAAACATACTTAATTATGAATATGGAAAATGAGCTAAAGTTCTGGCACCATTTCAGATTTAGGGAAAATAATGATAGATTTCATATTTTCAAGATGGATTTTAATGCTCAATAATTATTTTAAATGCACATATATTAAAGATATTCCCTGATACTAACCACAGTTAATTTTTTGAATTTTTAATGTGTCAATTTGCTAATAACTTCTAAAACAACTGTTAACACTGAGTGGGGAAAAATGCCATATGTAAAATTTTTTCTTTAGATATGCAAAGTAACCTAAAGATTTGTGTGTATAAGTGTTATATAGTATAAGCTAAGAACAAGTAGAATAGAACTCTCACATCAGGAAAGAATGAAATCTAACAAACCTTGGTCAACATTTATGGTTTCAAATTTCATAGTAAATTCAGTGGATATTTGAAAAGCCTTCTCCATGCACACAGCATCTTTTGAATTTGTTATGAATCTTTGGCAAAGAAGAAGAAAAATGCTTAAAATTTTGCCTATAATCTTAAAACTGAGTATATTACTACAGATATCTTGATAGAAAAGTAAATGTTCATTTACCACAATTTAATGTGCCAAGATTCATGAGTTGACATCTAGGCAGAATCAAAGTATAATATCATCCTGCAATAATTTCATTTTACTGTGGATCAGATTTATACTTTAGTTCAAATAATGACCTTGAGAACCTTTCTCAGTTAAATGCAGAAAAAAACCGAACTGTTGAATGTCAATTTTATCTCTGTCACCAATGTTATGAAAGTGGCTTCATTGTTTCATCAGTGCTTTAAAATTCCAACTTTGAGAAAACTACAGAATTCTCCTTGTTGAACCAATACAAAGTAAATCCCCAAGGCTCACTTCTACTTCTCTAGTCTCCTTCTCTTAACACATTCCTCCCTCCCTCCCACAACCTCATCCCTAGAGAGGGCAAGAAGTGCTGTCCTAAGATGCCATGTATGGTCAAAGACATTAGAAAATAACTCACATTTTTTTAAAAGCACCTTAACAATTCTATCACTCACTAGGAAGATGTATGCCTTATACCCTTTTGTTACTTTCTTCTCTCCTGGTAACAATTCCATCACTTCATCTCTACTTCTAGAAGCATTAATATACTCTCCTGGCAGTTAAAAAACAGTAAAATTAGTCATGGAGTTTACAAATTAGCCATTTCAATGATATTTCAAAATTCTTATTAAATTAATGTCAGTTATTAGCCCTTGACTTGGAATCACTCGTTTCCTTTGCTTTGTCAGAAAGGCAACTCTTGTAAAGGTGTGTGTCAAGATAGGAACAATAAAATTTTGTAATGATTAGAGAGTATATAGAAAATCATTAAGACATTTTACACTTACCTTCAAGTGGCAAGTTTTTCCTTCACTTTCTCCTTATTTTTGAGCTCACAACTTCAGGAATGAGAAATCCAGTTGCTGATATGTGTGTTATATAAGGCCAGTGAAGATAATGCCATTCTCAGGCTCTTATAAATCTTAAGCAAAACTCTCTAACTCAAGATATGGAGCCTAACCATCAAACAAATCTTCCAACTTAAGAGTCAATCATTTTGATAAAAGCACCAAATTTGGTGATGTTAAAAGAAAGTTACAATAAAAGGAGGAAAATGTGACAAAACAGCAGGGCACACTATATTCTAACTTGTCTCACTAGGGAATTAATGTGCTGTAATGTTTGATCACAATCTAGTTGTTAAGGGAAATGATTCTACGACAAATGAGCGTAACATAAGTGTCACAAGGACCACTTAGATAGTGAGGGGGTGTTTCATGCCTAAAAAGACAACATCCTAAATTAATAGTCCCATGGTAGGAAAGAGTATTTTTAATATTTATTTTTTTGTGAAAGTAATATTTTCCTATGTATGTCCACATAGTTGAGATTATACTATATATGGAATTATATATGTATTATATATGTGTATGTATTTATGTATATAGATAGAATTTTTTGCCCTTTTTAATCTAAAATTGCATCTTATATTCTATTTTCTTTTTTTTAAAGATTTAATTAATTTATTTGAGAGAGAGACAGAGATAGCGACAGAGCATAAGCAGAGTGGAGTGGGAGAAGCAGGCTCCCAGCTGAGCAGGGAGCCTGATATAGGACTCAATCCCAGGACCCCCAGGATCATGGCCTGAGCCAAAGGCACATGCTTAACCAACTGAGCCACCCAGGCACCCCTATTCTATTTTCTTAAGAAAGCATTTTGAAAGTGTAATTAAAGGATCCTCGTTGTGCTACACACCCCAAGTCAAAAGGAAGGAAAAAAAATAAAAAGGGGGCAACCAGCTGAATGTCCCACAGTGCTAAGCAGAACTTTCATTTATAAAAATTTGTGAACTTTATCATTATTATTAATCACTTGAGCTCTTGATAGTGCATATGAATAAGGGTGTGGCATGTAGATACATTACTCTTTATGTGCAGATAACAGAAAAACAAATTCAAACTGCCTTTAACATTGTTTAAGGACCTGAAATCCAGAGGCAATTCAGACTTCAGGTAAGGCTGAATTTAGCAGCTTCAGTGATTTTAACAATGAGCCAATTTGTCACTACGTCCCATGCTTTATCTTCCTCACTGTTGATTTTATTCTCCAGTTCCACTTATTTGCCCCTAGTGGCCGCATCTACAGCAGCTGCAAATGTGGTAACTTCATATCACTCCAGCCAAGAAAAGAAAGACTCCAACAATTAAATACAAATTTGTGTTTCAATTTCTTTGGTCCAGAGTGGACCCTAGGCCTAACTTTGAGCCAAACACAAGGGCCACAGCAATGAGATGCTGATAAGCCAAACAAGACCCAGTCTAGGGCTAGAATAGGGTCAATGCCACCTACCAAATCATTGACTAAGAATAGAGAAGGTACAATGGTAATGAATATTGTAAGAAAAAATAAAATAAAATAATAAAATTAAGTACTAAAGTATGTACTCTATACCCATCTGTTATTGTTCCGCCCTGGTTGGCTCAAAACTGACCTTCTTTGTCCATAGTCTTCACAAAATAAAATGAGAAATATGAAAAAGGAATAGGTAATTCATAGATGAACAACAAAGTTAACAAATGTATTTGGATTCCTTAGCCCAAGGAAAGGAAATCTGAAATCTTATCCAAAAGACTCCATTAGAATACTTATTTAAAAAAATATGATCTACATCATTTCTGTTGTAAAAACTAAATGCTGCTCTCCTAGATTGTTCCCTTAATGAATTCTTCTTGCTGTGAGATTCCCTGTCCAATCATGGAGCCAAGCTGGAATGCTCTATCACTTTGCTGTGTGAGTGGCTTAGAGTGGCAGAATTAGCCTGGCAATTTGCCTAAGAATTCTGTCACTCACAGTCATAGCTGTAACAAGGGCTAACTTCTATTGACCGCTTATTATGTGCCAGAAGGTGGGCTAAGATCTTTGTATGCATGCTTTCATTTCAGTCTCACAATTCCATTGGGTGACAACTATTATTATGCACCTTTAAAGATGAGGAAATGAAGTTGAGTTTCTTCTTCTCTGAAGTCACAGCCTCTAAGTAGTGCAGAATTCTTTCTACATGTTCAAATGATAAGCAACACAATGACCATTTACTGAGCCAGTGGCAGAGCTCTGAAACAAGGCACATTTTAAAGAAGATTCCCAAGGGGAGGAGCAAGATGGCGGAGTAGTAGGAGACCTAAATTTTGTATGGTCCCAGGAATTCAGCTAGATAGTTATCAAACCATTCTGAACACCTAAAAACTCAATAGGAGATCAAAGAGAAGAAGAGTAGCAATTCTATGAACAGAAAAGTGACCACTTTCTGGAAGGTAGGATATGCAGAGAAGAGAATCCAAGGTGATGCTCGGGAAGATAGACCGCAGGGGGAGGGGCCAGCTCCCAACAAGTGGTAGAGCAACAGAGCACAAAATCAGAACTTTTAGAAGTCTGCTCGGTGAAGGGACATTGCTCCAGAGGCTAAGTGGAGGGGGGGGGGAGGAGGGAGAGGAGCCCTTGCAGGAACAGTGTATAGTCTCAGGATCCACAGAGTCACAGAAAGACCAGGGGTGCCTGAGTGTGGCAGAGTTCCCAAGCATCAGAGTGAGGAAGCCAGAGGCAGAGATGGAGGGCAGGCGGCTCTCAGCTCAGGGTTACCTTAAACCATGATCTGTGCACAGCTGGGCTACTGCTGTTTGGGCAGGGGCCCCACAAGCAGCAGATCCAAGGAGACTCACCTTCCTCCTCCAGGAGGAGTGGTGCAGGAGCGCGCTGCAGCAATCAGCTGGGTTTGGCGACTCTAAACAGAGCCATGAGCCAGAGATAGAAATACTCAATCACAGGCAGGCTGAGCTCAGAGTGCAGCCAGAGACGAGGGAGACAGAAGTGATTGACTGCTTTTCTCTGAGGGCGCACTGAGGAGTGGGGCCCCCCAGCTCTTGGCTCCCACAGCCGGCAGGAGATTGGGAGGCCGCCATTTTCATTTCTGTCCTCCAAAGCGGTACAGAAAGCGGAAAGCATTCAGGGAACAAAAGCTCCCAAGACCAAAACCCAGCAGATTACTAAACCTGGCCCCTGGCAAGGGTGGTGCAATCCCGCCTTGGGCAAAGACCTTTGAGAATCACTGCAACAGGCCCCTCCCCCAGAAGATCAGCAAAAACATCCAACCAAGGGGCACCTGGTTGGCTCAGACGGCTAAAGCCTCTGCCTTTGGCTCAGGTCACAATCTCCAGGTCCTGGGATGGAGCCCAGCGTCAGGCTCTCTGCTCAGTGGGGAACCCGCTTCCCCCTCTCTCTCTGCCTGCCTCTCGGCCTATTTGTGATCTCTCTCTCTCTGTCAAATAAATAAATAAAATCTTAAAAAAAAAAAAAATAGGACATCCAGCCAAGACCAAGTTCACTGATCAATGAGAACTGCGGAATTCCAGAGGTAGGGGAAAGCAACACAGAATTCGAGGCTTTTCTCCCATGATTCTTTAGTCTTTCAAAGTTAAATTTTTTTTTAATTTTCATTACTTTTTCTTTTTCTATTTTTTGAATGTTTCCTCTTTCCTATTTTAACCTATTTTGACTATTTTGTCAATACCTTTTTAAAAATCTTTTTTAATTTTCATTTTATAGTCATATTCTATCCCTTCATTGTATTTAACCTTATTTTTTGTAGTCTCCAGCCTGATCACATTCTCTCCATTTTTTTTCTTTTTTCAACCAACCTCTCATCCTTTTTTAAATCTCTTTTTAATTTTCATCTTTACAGTCATATTCCATCTGTTCATCATGTTTACCCTTATTTGTGTGTGTGTGTGTGTGTGTGTGTGTGTGTGTGTATATATAAGTTTTTCTTTCTTTAAAATTTTGGGAGGCAGTTTCTTCTAACAGACTAAAATACATTCAAAATCAAGTGTATAGCTCTGTTCTATTCACCAATCTAATAAATAAATAAATATATATGTATATGTATATATATATATTTTTTTCTTCCTCCTCCCCAATTTTGGGTCTCTTCCAACTTGGCTAGTGTATATTTTTCTGGGGTCATTGTTATCCTTTTAGTATTTTGTTCTCTCATTCACCTATTCCTCTCTGGAAAAAATGACAAGGTTGAAAAACTCACCTCAAAAAAAAGAACAAGAAGCAGTACCAATTGCTGGGGGCCTAATCAATACAAACACTAGTTGAGATGTCAGAACTAAAGTTCAGAATGACAATTATAAAGATGCTAGCTGGGCTTGAAAAAAGCATAGAAGATATAGAATCCCTTTCTGGAGAAATAAAATCCCTTTCTGAAGAAATAAAAGAACTAAATCTAACCAAGTTGAAATTAAAAAAGCTCTTAATGAGGTGCAATAAAAAATGGAGGCTCTTACTGCTAGAATAAATGAGGCAGAAGAGAGAATTAGTGACATAGGAGACCAAATGATGGAGAATAAAGAAGTGAGAAAAAGAGAGATAAACAACTACTGGATCACGAGGGGAGAATTCAAGAGATAAGTAATACCATAAGATGAAACAATATTAGAATAATTGGAATGCCCGAAAAAGAAGAAAGAGAGAGGGTGGCAGAAAGTATATTGGATCAAATTACAGTAAAGAATTTCCCTAATTTGGTGAAGGGAACAAGCATCAAAATCCAGGAGGCACAGAGAACCACCCTCAAAATCAATAAAAATAGGTCCACACCCTGTCATCTAATAGTAAAACTTACAAGTCTCAGTGACAAAGAGAAAATCCTGAAAGCAGCTGGGACAAGAGGTTTATAACATACAATGGTAGAAATATTAGATTGGCAGCAGGCCTATCCACAGAGACCTGGCAGGCCAGAAAAGACTGGCATGATATATTCAGAGCACTTAACGAGAAAAATACACAGCCAAGAATACTATATCCAGCTAGGCTGTCATTGAAAATAGAAGGAGAGATAAAAAGCTTCCAGGACAAACAAAACTAAAAGATTTTGCAAACACCAAACCAGCCCTACAGGAAATATTGAAAGGGGTCCTCTAAGCAAAGAGAGAGCCAAAAAGTAACAGCCCAGAAAGGAACAGAGACAATATACAGTAACAGTCACCTTACAGGGAATATATATCTTTCACTAGTTACCCTGAATGTAAATAGGCTAAATACCCCAATCAAAAGACACAAGGTATCAGAATGGATTAAAACAAACAAACAAACAAACAAACAAACAAAACCAAGACCCATCGATATGCTGTCTGCAAGAGACTCATTTAAGCCCAAAGACACCTCTAGATTTAAAGTTAGGGGGTGGAAAACAATTTACCATGCTAATGGACATCAAAAGAAAGCAGCAGTGGCAATCCTTATATCAGACAATTAGATTTTAAGTCAAAATCTATATAATAAGATATGAGGAAAGATACTATATCATACTTAAAGGGTCTGTCCAACAAGAAGATCTAACAATTTTAAATATCTATGCCCCTAACATGTGAGTAGCCAACTATGTAAACCAATTAATAACAAAATCAAGGAAACACATTGACAATAATACAATAATAGTATGAGACTTTAAACCCCCCCTCACTGAAATGGACAGATCATCTAAGCAAAAGATCAACAAGGAAATAAAGGCTGAAATGACACACTGGACCAGATGGACATCACATATATTCAGAACATTCCATCCCAGAGCAACAGAATACACATTCTTCTCTAGTGCACATGGAACATTCTCCAGAATAGATCATATCCTGAGTCACAAATCAGGTCTCAGCAGGTATCAAAATATTGGGATCATTCTCTGCATTCTCAGACCATAATGCTTTGAAACTAGAACTCGACCACAAGAGAAAAGTTGGAAAGAACTCAAATACATGGAGGCTAAAGAGCATCCTACTAAAGAATGAAAAGAATGAATGGGTCAACCAGGAAATTAAAGAAGAATTTTAAAAATTCATGGAAATGAATGAAAATGAAAACACAACTGTTCAAATCTTTGGGATGCACAAAGGCAGTACTGAGAGGAAAGAATATAGCAATACAAGCCTTTCTCAAGCAACAAGAAAGGTCGCAGATACACAGCCTAACCCTACACCTAAAGTATCTGGAGAAAGAATAGCAAATAAAGCTTAAACCCAGGAGTAGAAGAGAAATAATAAAGATCAGGGCAGAAATCAGTGAAATAGAAGCCAAAAGAATAGTAGAAAATAGTAGAACAATAGTAGATCAACGAAACTAGGAGATGGTTCTTTGAAAGAATTAATAAGATTGATAAATTTCTGGCCAGACTTATCAAAAAGAAAAGAGAAGGACCCAAATTAATAAAATCGTGAATGAAAGAGGAGAGATCACAACCAACACCAAAGAAATACAGACAATTTTAAGAACATATTATGAGCAACTATACACTAGAAAATCTGATAATCTGGAAGAAATTGATGCATTTCTAGAGATGTATAATCTACCAAAACTGAACCAGGAAGAAATAGAAAACCTGAACTGACCATAACCAGTAAGGAGATTCAAGCAAATGAAAAATCTCCCAATAAACAAGAGCCCAGGGCCAGATGGCTTCCCAAGGGAATTCTACCAAACATTTAAAGAAGAATTAATACCTATTCTCTTGAAACTGTTCTAAAAAATAAAAATGGAAGGAAAACTTCCAAACTCACTTTATGAGGCCAGCATTACCTTGATCCCAAAACCAGACAAAGACCCCATCAAAAAGGAGAATTACAGACCAATATCCCTGATAAATATGCATGCAAAAATTCTCACCAAAATACTAGCCAACAGGATCCAACAGTTCATTACAAGGATTATTCACCACAACAAGTTGGGATTTATTCCCAGGCTGCAAGGTTGGTTCAACAAACACAAATCAATCAGTCTGATACAATACATTAATAAAAAAAAGAACAAGAACCATATGATACTTTCAATAGATGCTAAAAAAGCATTTGACAAAGTATAGCATCCTTTCTTGATCAAATCTCTTCACAGTGTAGGGATAAAGGGTACATACCTCAACATCATCAAAGCCATCTATGAAAACCCCAGAGCGAATATCATTCTGAATGGGGAAAAACAGAGCTTTTTGCCCCTATGGTCAGGGAACACAGCAGGGCTGTCCACTATCACCACTGCTATTCAACATAGTATCAGAAGTCCTAGCCTCAGCAATCAGACAACAAAAAGAAATAAAAGGCATCTGAATCGGCAAAGAAGTCAAATTCTCACTCTTTGCAGATAATATGATCCTTTATGTGGAAAACCCAAAACACTCCACTCCAAAACTACTAGAACTCATACTAGGAATTCAGTCAAGTGTCAGGATATAAAATCAAAGCACATAAATCAGTTGCATTTCTATACACCAACAAGACAGAAGAAAAATAAAATAAGGAATCAATCCCATTTACAATTCCTCCCCAAATCATAAGATACCTAGGAATAAATCTAACCAAAGAGGCAAAGAATCTGTACTCAGAAAACTATGGAGTACTCATGAAAGAAATTGAGGAAAACACAAAGAAATGGAAAAATGTTCCATGTTCATGGATTGGAAGAACAGATATTGTGAAAATGCCTATGCTACCAGGGCAATCTACACATTTAATGCAATCCTTATCAAAATACCATCAACTTTTTTCAAAGAAATGGAACAAATAATCCTAAAATTTATATCGAACCAGAAAAGATTCCCAATAGTCAGAGGAATGTTGAAAAAGAAAACCAAAGTTGGCAGTATCACAATTCCAGACTTCAAGCTCTATTAAAAAGCTGTAATCAAGACAGTATGGTCCTAGCACAAAAACAGACATGTAGATTAGTGGAACAGAATAGAGAGCCTAGAAATGGATCCTCAACTCTATGGTCAACTAATCTTTGACAAAGCAGGAAAGAATGTCCAATGGAAAAAAAGATAGTCTCTTTAACAAATGGTGTTAGGAAAATTGGACAGCTACATGCAGAAGAATGAAACTGGACCATTTCCTTACACCACACACAGAAAATAGACTCAAAATGGTTGAAAGACCTCAGTGTGAGACAGGAATCCATCAAAATCCTTGAGAACACAGGCAGCAACCTCTTCGACCTCACCCTCAGCAACTTGTTCCTAGAAATATCACCAAAGGCAAGCGAAGCAAGGGCAAAAAGAACTGTTGGGACTTCATCAAGATCAAAAACTTTTGAACAGCAAAGGAAACAGTCAACAAAACCAAAAGATAGCCAAAAGAATGGGAGAAGATATTTGCAAATGACATATCAAATAGAGGGCTCGTGTGCAAAATCTATAAAGAATTTATCAAACTCAACACCCAAAGAAAAAACAATCCAATCAAGAAATGGGCAGAAGATATGAACAGACATTTCTGCAAAGAAGACATCCAAATGGCCAACAGACACATGAAAAAGTGCTCCATATCACTCAGCATCAGAGAAATACAAATCAAAACCACAGTGAGATACCACCTCACACCAGTCAAATGCCTAAAATTAACCAGTCAGGAAACAACAGGTATTGGCTAGGATGCAGAGAAAGGGGAACCCTCCTACACTGTTGGTGAGAATGCAGGCTGGCGCAGCCACTCTGGAAAACAATATGGAGGTTCCTCAAAAAGTTAAAAAGAGAGCTACCCTAGACCCAGCAATTGCCCTACTAGGTATGTACCCTAAAGATACAAATGTAGTGATCCGAAGGGGCATGTGCACCCCAATGTTTATAGCAACAATGTCCACAATAGCCAAACTATGGAAAGACCCTAGATGTCCATCAACAGATGAATGGATAAAGAAGATATGGTATATATATACAATGGAATAGTAGGCAGCCATCAAGAGAAACGAAATCTTGCCAATTGCAACAACATGGATGGAACTAGAGGGTATTAGGCTAAATAAAATAAGTCAATCAGAGAAAGACAATTATCATATGGTCTCACTGATATGAGGAATTTGAGAAATAAGTCAGAAGATCATAGGGGAGGGAGGGAAAAATGAAACAAGATAAAACCAGAGAGGGAGACAAACTATAGGAGACTTTTAATCTCAGTTAACAAACTGAAGGTTGCTGGAGGGGATGGAGATAGGAGGGATTTGGTTGGCTGGGTGATGGACATTGGGGAGGGTATGTGCTATGGTTTTAAACAAACAAACTAACAAGCAAATAAATAAAGATTTCCACTTTTCTTGAGTACATATTCATGTGCTCTTTGAGGATGGCTACAAACTCGTGTGCTCTTCAAATACACGTTATAGCCATGCGAGAACTATCACCAGAATTGTACTCATGGATTATGTTAGTGGATGGATTAATCTGGCCAAAGACCATTCTAAACTATTGTTCTAATCTGTTTATCTAATTTATAATAGGCACATAAACCCAATTGAGTTGTTAAGTTTTTTACATGCTAAATCTATAAATATTGATTCTATCTTTATAATTAAGGCTCTCTGCATCAGTCAGCAATTGTTCTATAACAAACTTCCTGAATACTCAAGTCACAGAATAATAAGCTTTAATTCTTAGTCATGTGTCTATGGGTCAGTCAGAATGTCTTTACTTCAGACTAGGCCAGAAATGCTTTGCTTTACTTGTCTTGTTCAGAAGCCCAGTCTAAAGGACCAGTGGCTACCTATTCTAAAAACCCATTGGCCAAGTAAGTCACTTGAACAGGATCAATATTAATGAGATAGGGAAATCTACTTCTCCCTTGGAGGTTTTTTGGGGAATGAAACTAAATATTATCTGAGAGATAATTTACTCTACCATAACTCCTCAAATAAAGAATGAGAAGAGACTAACATGTGTTAAGCACATCTTTATGCATCAATTTAGAAAAGACTGTGAAGTAGATACAATGCACTGATTTTTTAGCTAAATGCTGAGATTGCAATAATGAACATTAGTCCAGTGGCAAAAAAATGTTATTTCCTTGTAAATCACAATAACAATCCCATTGGTAGATAAATTCTTCCCCATTTGATAGCTAAAGAAACTAAGGCATCAAAAGACCAAGCAATTTATTCAAAGTTATATGGATAGCAAGTGGCAAAGGTTGAATGTGAAGAGTGAGTATAGAGCCTAAATTCTTTCAACCTCACCAATGTTGATTCCCAATAATAAATTCTCATAATGCGTCAGAAGTAAATAACAAAAATAGACCACCCATCAGTTAGAGTTCATACAGGCAGGCAAAATCAATGAGTGATAGAAAAGAAGGAATTCACTTGTCTGTCATAGATGTCTGCTGCCTATAGGTCTGGTACAGAGCCTAAGCATGAGCAATGAAAAAGAGAAGGTAGGTGCAAAGTAGGGACAACCAAGGACAAACCAGGACTCATTAGGAAAAACTGAAAGATCACTTTATCACTACCTTCTGTCCTGATAATTTGGGCAACTTGTGGGATAAGCCAGCATCTTTTACCACAGAGATGTACGTACCCCTAGCCCAGGATTCTCAGAGGCTGACAGAGTTTGATGGGAGCTTGAGGTGTTATGGGCTCAGCAGCTACCCCTTCCCAACAGCAGATCCATGACAACGTGCACGAACCCCAATAGCATCTGCCCTGCCTCAATCCTCAGAGCCTAGAAATGGGTGCCCTTCAGTGCTAAATCCTGCAAAATTTCTGTCATGGCAAATCCTAACCTGGAATCACTATGGGAAGAGAATTTGGGAAAACCAACATGGTACAAAGCCATCAAAACCATGTAAGTACTTTTAGCTGTGAGTTAACTAGAAGTCTGTTATCAGGTGCTTCTTTATGTCACTGTCATGCTTTCTAGAAAAGAGAAAAGAATAATAGTGTAAACTTTAGCATCTTCCTTAATGAAGACCCTACAATTATTTGATTTAAGGTACATTTGCATTAAACATCAGTCATTTTAATCTGGCCAGAATCCCCGTGTTATTTGAGGAGTGGCTTCTCCCTCTTCCTATGGGTTTTTGTGAAAGGACAACCTCAGTATTTGAAATATTGCATGTGAAATAAAATGATTTTCTAGAACTTTCAAACGTCTGGAGTGGAAAATACTGGGAGATGTCAGGGAATTCATGTCCAGAAGCTTCTTCCCATGCAGTGACAGATCGTGCGCACTTTGTATTTATTTAACCCTGACATTTCATACTTAAGGAGCCATAACACTTAGTTTTTCTCAGCATAATGTCACTCTGATATATACTATTTTGGTTGGAAGAATTCAAACCAGCTTAAGCAGAAAAGAAGAAATTTGTTGGCTCATATACCTGGAAATTTAAAGATGACTCCCACTTCAGGAATGGCTAGGTAAAAGGGTGCAAATAGTATCATTAAGATTTACTTGTCTCGACCATGATAGCTATTCTCTGCTTCCCTTGGTATGTAAGGTACATGTTTTCCTGCTCTGAACAGACTATCTTCACATGTCAGAAAACAGAAGTGCCAGGATTTCCAAGTGTGCATCCTTTTAAAATCTTGAGATGCAAAAAATAAATAAGCCCTTTCTTTCAACATACACACACACACTCACACACTTTCCAAGTTGCCTTGTCTGGGTCATATACCCACCACTTGCATCAAACACTGTGAGGCAGAAGGGTGAGTTCCATGATTGGAGAGGGTTGGGTCTCCTACCCACTCCTGCAGCAGAAGCTGGCAAGATACTGAGACTGTCCTTTCCACCAAAACCCGTAGGAAGAGGGAGAAGCCACTCCTCAAATAACACAGGGTTCTGGCCAGATTAAAATGACTGATGTTTAATGCAAACATACCTTAAATCAAATAGTTATAGGGTCTTTGTTAAGGAGGATGTTGAAGTTTATACTACTAACCTTTTCTCTTTTCTAGAAAGCATGACAGTGACATAAAGAAGCACCTGATAACAGACGGAGTGTAGAAAAAAAAAAAAAAAGCAGCACATATTGGCAATAGAACCAAATGCAGTTTTCTATAGATAGCACTGGCCTGCTGCTATCTCAATTTAAAATACATTGAAAAAATTGCCACCAGATGAACTTTATGGCCAGCTTTAGCTTTGAGAGAAATAAAAAAAATCAAATGTCCAATAGATATCCTGTAAGTGTTTGCTTTTGCTGGGGATGTTGTATTAACAAATCACTGTGCATGCAGCTGTTACCCATTGGTCATTCCCTCCTCACATTTTTTAATATCAAAAAAAGAAAAGAAAAGAATCCCTAAGAATGAAGAGGCTTTCTAATAATGAAGAATGACCTCTCATTGTAATGGATGTTACTTCCAGGTAAACTGACTAAAAGCTAATTTTTATAGCATGACTTAAAATTATTATTTTTCCTAATGGTTTTGTTACGGATGAAACATGCATCCAGGGGTAATAACACTGAAATTGGTTCACACCTGAAAGTACTAAAGGATGTATTCATTCCCTCATTCCTTCACTCTGCATTGATGGCCCACTGTATTGTCATACACTGAACTAAGCACTAAGGATACCAAAAAAAATAAGACATGGCCTTGCCCTAGTGAAACTGTCAGTGTAGCCGAGGAAAGCTCAAGAAACACAGATAGTGCTACAAACCTCTTATGTCCAGACAGCTATGACAGCACAAAGGAGGAAGCAATGAATTTTGCCTGGGGGTGTCAGAGAAGGCCTTTAAGATCAAGGTCGTGATGGAGAAATAGTAATTTTCTAATCAGAGACCCTAGAAAATGATATTCTAGGAAGCAAAGGCAGCACCCACTGTTAACTGGACTCTGGTTCAATCATGTCCCTGGACAGACAGGACACAGTAGGAAGGAATGCCCAGGAAACTAACAGGGTGAGACCAGACAAAATGGGACAGGAATTGTATGTCATGCCAAAGAGTTTGAAAAGGTAACTCTGGAAGCAGGGAAGAGGGTAGGTGACAAAGGAGAGAGACCGATTACACTGAGACTGGAAATGACTAGCAATGGAGTGAATGAAGGGGCTAAGGAAGAGGGAGGAATCAAAATACCTCTCCTGTATCCAGTGTAGGAGATTAGCTGGATGGAGAGACCATTAACGATAGTAGGGAAAAGAGAAAAAAAAAAAAAAAAACAACAAAAAACCAGACCTGGGCAGGTCTGGGATAGAGTAGGAGAGAGAACGGAACTGTGATTGCCTATGTGCCCAGGCATTAACTGGGTGTCCTAGTACATAGCTACATAAAATAATCTGTTTTACCCATACCATGTTCTTACTTAATAGGTTTTGATTAATGCCTCCCTTTGAATGTATTCATCCTGTCAAAACATATATTATTAAGTACAAGTAGAGACCACGTCATCTGTTTCTGTATTTCCAACATTGCATGAGGGGTATAATATTCTGAGAAGCAGGACAGAAATCTCATGTTGTGTTTAGTATTCCAGTTTTATGAGTATATTATAGATGCTTTGGGAGAAAAATACTGTCTCCATGTGACTGTGTAATATTTTGAGACAAAAAACATTTTCCTAATCTCAACTAGTTCATACTTCCTAACCATCTCTTTTCACGTGGAGATATTTTCAGCTCCAGGAGTATAACAATGCTAGACCTTTGCAAATGATGTCTTTGGTTTGATTCACAGGACTCCAAGACTACAGATTTTCGACAGATTAGGAGTAAACTATTCACCAGAAACAATAATAGCTACTAGTTGTTGCATATACATTGCATTTTTCAATGCTGTTCTGCGAAACTTGCTTACTACTATATTATAAAACTTTTACAATGATCTTAGCTAAGGCATAAACATGAATCACAAGAAAGGTACCTGAGTTTTTTTCACATCAGATGTCAGGGGTGGGGGCTTTGGGTGTCTAGTCTTATTTCACACTGAGTCTTTTCCATTTACTTTTATTAATGCATTCAAAAGTTGTTAAAGTTTCTTATATAAAAATATGATTGATTGTTACAGTGACAGTAATTGCATTTTAGCAAAAGTAACCATTATAGTAATTTTCTTCAAGGAAGAGAAATCTAACTAACTAAAGTAGCTAGTTACTTCCTCATACATTAACTTTGAAATTTTTTAACATAAAAATACTTGATAAGGGAAGTACAAATTGAAGAACATAAAATGGCATGCAATATTTATAAAACTACTTCCATTAGATGGTTCACAATTTTATGCAGCTGTTAATCACAAACGAAGTGAAACAAAATAAAGGGTAAAACTACAATTTCTATACTAGTCGGTCAATTAAAGTAAGGCCTCAACTGAAGCCTTTTAAAAATGACTCTCGGGTATCTCTTATTTTCATTTCTAAACTACAGAAAGTAATCATTTATTTGTGACCAAGAAGATTTATTCATATCATGCCCTTGGAAGATTGAATCAAATGAATACATGAAGATATGATGATCACAAAGAAAAAAGCAACAATTATACATGTGCATTGATAGGGTAATGTGCACATAGTAACAACCTGTACATGTTAAATCACAAATGAAACAGCATTAGCATTTAATTTCATGTATTCCACTGCACACCTGAATACTAATTAGCAACTAAAATGGGCAATGTGTGGTACTGCATGTATTGATAAAATCTCAGTTCTGTATTCTTCAGACACCAGCGATTTAACATGAATTGCATACTAAGAAAAGCGACTTTAGCATTTTTAGAGGCTCCTTTCTAAAATTTCTCCCCTTATTATTGAAAGCAATATCCTAATTTCAAAATCAAGCAAAGGTAACTGAAATGCTGGCTAAATCTGGAATTGCACTTTCTAACAGTAATTGTTAACTCTGTATAGACAGTCACCGCCACGAGGTGTATAAAGCAGAAAACTCAAATTCAGTATGTAAGCAAACAGTAATCTGAGGTG
The DNA here is from genome assembly GCA_028646535.1 of Procyon lotor. NCBI lineage: Eukaryota > Metazoa > Chordata > Mammalia > Carnivora > Procyonidae > Procyon > Procyon lotor. The sequence continues at coordinate 70,521,463 of CM053605.1, read as the reverse complement.
ACCCAAATGAATTGTCACCTCAAATTTTTCATTTTTAGGGGGCCACACAGGACACTAGTACTTTGTTTCTGCCCCCTCTTAGCCCTCTTTTTGAAATGGACCCTCTAACTGCAAAAGAAAGATTTATTTTGAAGACTAAGACTGAGGCAAAGGAGTTTAAACTTCATGATTTTCCCCTGGCTGCTCTATTCATCTCTCTCCATCGCCATTTCTTCGCTAGCCTTTGTATTTAAATTGGCCCTTGCACTACCATTTGATTTATTCTGGAGTTATCCTTAGAGAAGAGAATTTCACTCACAAAGCCATATTTCTTTGAGTTAATACTTTCCTTTACTTTTCCACTATCCCCTACAGATCACAGATCCTCTCCTATTTGTTTGTACCATTTTGCCCATCAATAGTTTCTATAAGACAAGTTAGTTTTTATTATGTACGGCAAGGAATGCAGTGAGGGAAATTGAAGATGTGTGTGTGTTTCTGTGTGTGCGCACACGTGCGTGCGCGCACACACATGCATATGTGTCTGTTTGAGTTTAGGTTGTATTCTAAAATAAGGATTCAGGATAAAATTGATGATAATAGTCTTTCGGCAAAAATCCTACTTCCTTGAAACTTGGCTGATGTTTCATTTACTAACAGAACACAAACACAAAAGGTAATTACAAAATAATTACACTAGCAGACATCAAAATAAAATGTTTCAGAGGAAAGAACCTAATAAATACCTGCTAAGAAAGTCACTGGAACCATATTAGTTAGGATGCTTTTAGTTATAAACAATAGAAAACTCTATCCAAACTTGCATAAACAATAAAAGCATCTGTTGGCTCCTCATGTAACTAAGAGTCCAGAGGATGGGGGAGACTCAGGTGCAAATTACCAGAGTTCCAGATGATTCGGGTGCAGTTGGTCTCAGTTCTTCCCTGCTTTGATTATTAGTTGTGTCCTTGGGCTTGCAAGGGCAGGTTACAAAATTTTAGTTCACAGCAACCAGGATCACCTTCTTTCCCATTCACATCTCCCAAGAGAGGGCATGTTCTCTCCACCTGGAGAAGTAAAGTCCTGAGCTTCATTCTAACTGACCCAATTTGGACCCCTCTTGAATCATCTGTAATGGCAAGAAGGAAAGATATATTAGTTTAGACCAACCAAGGCATGTGCTTGGCACATACTGACGTACCCCATAGGTTTGTTTTTTTTTTTTTTAAAAAAAAAACCAGGTTTTTTAAATACTGAAATGCCTCTAAACCAGATGATAAGTAGCCAAGGTTCTGTGACCCACCTCACACATGTTCTTCACTGCATCAGCACTCCATCCTGAAATCCTCCTGACTTACCTCTATCCAGCAATGACAAAGTCTGCAAAGCAAGGGTCCATTTAGTCCCTGCTATGGCAATGCGGCAGGCATCTCTCCTGTTCGGATGGATCATATCCTGGTTGCAAAACATATTGAATATAATCTCAGCCTACACCTGAGGACGTTGCCAACGCCACTGTATTAGTTTCGCAGGGCTGCCATAACAAAGTACCACAAACTGGGTGGCTTAAAACAACAAAAACATAATCTCTTATCATTCTGGAGGCTAGAAATTCAAAATCAAGGTGTTGGCTGAGTTGTATTCCCTCCAGAGGCTATAGGGAAGAATCTCTCCTTGACTCTTCTAGCTTCTGGTAGTTCCTGGCAGTCTTTGGTGTTCCTTGGTTTATGGTAGCATAACTCCAATCCTGACCTCTATCTTCACATGATGATTGTCTGTATGTCCATGTAGTCTGTATGTCTAAATTTCCCTCTTCTTATAAGGACACCAGTCACTGGATGAAGGCCCACTTTAATCCAGCATGACCTCATCTTAACTTGATTATATTTACAAAGACCCTATTTCCAAATAAGGTCATATTCACAGGTTCGAAGTGAACATGAATTTGAGAGGGACACTATTCAACACAGTATACTCCTCCAGGTGGGATGGTTGCTATGCGATGGGAAAGTGGCAAAGTGATATTGGGGAAGTTCCCACAATGCCCACTAGATGCTGGACCCTCTGGTCCTCAGCTCTCTTTATACCCGTTCTAGGCAACAGTTGCATAGTTGATCCGGCATTTTGGATTTTCTTTGTATCTTCTGAGCTGGATCCTATTCTGTCTAACTTCATTTTTAACTCTAATGCCTAAGTCCATGGACTTTGAAAAAGTAGTTTGGGGAAGGGACCTGACAAAGAGTCCTTAAATCCAGTTCAAGTATTATCACAAGAGTGACTAAGCAATATATTTCACCTAGGTAAGGACTATTGTTTTTTAAATGTACATAGCTGGGATTAATTAAATAAAATCCATTTAAAGTCTTCCTGTATTTGTAATAGCTCTTTGTCATTATATATGTTCTCTATCAACAGATAATAAAGGAAAACCACTTTTGTCCTTCAGCACACTGGCCTCTAGTAGAAGGGCCATGGGTAAACTGGAATACAAGTCTGTCTGCTATCACAGAGGCCACAAAAATAATAGCTCAAACAAATACACATTGATTCCTTTCTCCCATAAGAGCTGGAGCACAAATAGTCTATGGCAGATCCTCATTCTTGAGGACTTAGGCACTTCCATTTTGTTGTTCTCCCATTCTCAAGACATGGCTTTCATTCCCTGGTCTAAGATGGCTTTTGCAACTTTAACCAGTGTGACTAGAATCTACTCACATACCATTTGCCAGGTCCTAAAATATATGGCCAAACAAGGCAGCAAGAGTAGCTGGGAAATACAGTCTTTATCTGGGTGGCCAGATGCTCAGCTAAATGTTGAGGATTCCAATAGTAAAGAAACAAGGACCAAATCAATATTAGGGGAGAGTTAGCAGTCCTTAACAAAAGCCATATGCACATGGGAGAAAATAATGGATCTTTGCAAATTATTTGCATATTTTTAATAGATTATGAAATTTATTCTAAGATAATTTTTTTTAAAGATTTTATTTATTTGACAGAGAGAGACATAGCGAGAGAGGGAACACAAGCAGGAGGAGTGGCAGAGGGAGAAAGCAGGCTTCCTGCCGAGCAAGGAGCCCGATGTGGGGCTCGATCCCAGGACCCTCGGATCATGACCTGAGCCAAAGGCAGACGCCTAATGACTGAGCCACCCAGGCGCCCCATTCTAAGATAATTTTTAGGATAACTTAATGCATCCTTAATATCGTAATTTTGTGATATTTTCTTTAGCCTCTACCTCATCTTACGAATTCTACTTACATAGTTGGCTGAATATGTTCATTAGATGTCTATGGTAAGGAGGTTTTAAAGTCATAAGGAGAATGGTTGCAAATATTGGAGGCAACAAGAAACAGTGTATGGAAGGGTAGAAATTACAATTTGGAGAATGACTCTTTTCCTACCATGAGATGTTTAACTCCCTATCTCTCATGACAAGTTATCCAGTTACAACTAGCAGGAAGAAAAGTTAAGTTAGGCTATCAATATTGAAGACATAAACAACTGCACATTGCTGCAGCCAACCAAGGCTTTGTATAGCTTAAAACCTGGTACTCAGTTTAGCAGATTCTTTTTAAATGGGAAGAGGAAAGTTAGGGTCTTTATAAATGTTGAACAACAAGTTCGGGCAGAACTTGACAAAACAAAACAAATAAAACAATAAAAACAGGAAAAGGGAAAAAAAGGTGAATAATTTTTTTTTAAATAAAAAGAACTAATATTGGAGATTGAGAGTATACTATTCAATTTATAATTGTTCAAAGGTCTTCTGGTACTGAAATTGTCACAATCCTTTGACTTTTCACAGAATATTAATATAAACTTTTTTGTGTAAACAAATGTTAAGTGAATATAGATAAATTTCCTCAAAATGTATTCCTCTACACTTACACTGTGAGAAACAAATCAGATAGCTCCTCTCATCTTCAGCATTTCTTATTGCAAGAGGGATCCAGGACTTAGTTTCTTGTCTATGTATACTCTTTCCCTGGTAGTTCTCATCCATTTCATGACTTTTAAAAAAAACTATTCATTCATTCATTCATTCATTCATTCATTCATTCATTCATTTAACAGGAAAGAGAGAGCGCACACACAAAAGAGGGGAGCGGCAGAGGGAGAGGAAGAAGCAGACGTCCCACTGAGCAGGGAACCAGATGGATTCAAGCCTCAATCCCAGGAGCTGCGATCATGACCCCAGCCCAAGGCAGATGCTTCACCAATGGGGCCACCAAGATGCCCCCGGTGTGATGAGTTTATAGGCCTAAGGAACTTTTCTACTTTTAAGTCTAGTAGGTATTTTAATCTCAAAATCAATTTACCCAAATCCAACCTTCAGATCTCCCTCTTCACCCCCACTCCAAATATGTTCATGTTCTAGTTGTGTTCTCTCAGAAACTCCAGTTTCTTGGGCCCAAAACTGGAGCCATCTTTTACTCATCTCTTTTTTTTTTTTTTTCTTCACACTCTACAAAAATCCTTCAAAAAGTCATGTCAGCCCCATACACAAAATATATCCAGATTCTAATCACTTCTCACCACTTCCTCTTCTACCTACTCTTCTGGTCCAGGCCACTACAGTTCACTACAGCAAGTCTCCTCATTGGTTTCTCCTGTCTCTGCTCTCATCCTTCTGATAGTCTTTTCTTAATAGAGCAGCCTAGGTGCTCCTTTTTAATCTTAGGTCATGTCATTTCTCTGTTCAAACCCCTTTCCTAGCTCCACTTTTATTCAGAGGGAAACACAAAGTTTCTACACATAGCCTACAAGGTTCTGCATGATATAGCCTTTGCTGTTTCTCCAAGCACATATCCTACTCCATTGCAGACACACTGGCCTCCTTGTTTCAGGACAACATACCTGCCATCCACTCTTGCCTTAGGTATCCACATGGTTCATTCTCTTACCTCCTGCAAGTCTCTGCTTAAGCATTACCTACTCAGGGTCCCACTCTTTCCCACAGTAATTATCATCATTCAACATATTCTATATTTCACATGTTTATTTTGTTCATTATCTGTCTTCTCCATAAGAATGCAAATCTTGTATAAACTTAGTATTTCTTAAATATTCTCAGTTTTATTCACTACATATTCCTAGCTTTTAAATCTATGCCTGGCATTTAAAAAGAACACAACAAATATTTGATAAATGAATAAAAGTGTATATGTGTTTTTATTTTTTTTAACATAAAGCCTTTCACAAAAATCAATAGGCATTAGAATGCCTCAAATAAATTTAAAAGAAACTCACATTTACAGTGTGCTAACCATGTATTGGGTTCTGGGTAGCACCTTACGAGCATGAGCTCAAGGAATTTTCAAAGCAGATCTCACATGATTGGTCTTATTATAAGCAACTTGAAGACAAAATGTTATATAACTAGTTTAAGAAGTGAAAAAGTGGGGCGCCCGGGTGGCTCAGTCGTTAAGCGTCTGCCTTCGGCTCAGGTCATGATCCGGGAGTCTTCGGATCGAGCCCCGCATCGGGCTCCCCGCTCTGCCGGAAGCCTGCTTCTCCCACTACCATTCCCTCTGCTTGTGTTCCCTCTCTCGCTGTGTTTCTCTCTGTCAAATAAATAAAATCTTTAAAAAAAAAAAAGAAGTGAAAAAGTCAGCACATGGGGAATATGGGTTCAAATACTGAAACGTCTGACTCCGGAGTCCATTTTCTTTCTGATATGATGAAAACATGCCTCTTTAAATTTAAAAATATCAACGACAGCAATAAAAAAGATGAAATGAAATCTTCATTTAAAAGAAGATCAACTAAATGCCTGACAAGGATTCCAAGTGTATGAAAAGTATAAATCCTAGCTTTTAGAAGAAAAAACACAGAACAGCCCAGGCAAAGTGCTGAACAGAGATTAGCAAGGCAGACTCAACACTCAAGCAGATCAAGAGATTGGAGGTAGAGAAACTGCTCTGAAAACCCCATCTTTTGTTTTCTTGTTGTTTTTTTTTTTTAAGATTTTATTTATTTATTTGGCAGAGAGAGATCACAAGCAGGCAGAGAGGCAGGAAGAGAGAGTGGGGGAAGCAGGCTCCCTGCTGAGCAGAGATACAGCCCCCCCCACCCCTCCACCCCCAAAGCAGGGCTCAATCCCAGGACCCTGAGATCATGACCTGAGCTGAAGGCAGAGGCTTTAACCCACTGAGTCACCCAGGCACTCCTGGTTTTTTTTTTTTTCCTTTTATGACCATTGCTGAAACAGCAGTAGCCAAAATGAAATTCTATCCTTTTGCGACTTCTGACCAAGGCAAGAACCATAAAAGTCAATTTCAATGCACCTTCCCACATTTGCAGGAAGATTGTGTCTTTCTCTCTTTCCAAAGAGCTGAGACAGAAGTACAATCTTCCAACTGTGTCCATCTGAAAGGATGATGAAGCTCAGGTTGCCCGAGGACACTACAAAGGTCAGAAACTGGCAAAGTAGTCCAAGTTTACAGAAAGAAATGTGTCATCTACACTGAACATGTGCAACAGGAGAAGCCAATGGCACGACTGTCCATGTGGACACTCAGCCCCACAAGGTGGTTATCACTAGGCTAAAACTGGACAAATACAGCAAGAAAATATTTGAATGTAAAGCCAAATCTCGTCAGGTGGAAAAGGAAAAGTGCAAATAGAAAGAAGCAACAACTGAGAAGATGAAGAAATAAAGTAATTTTATATACAACCTTCATTATATAAACTGCTAAAATGAAAAAAATAAAAAACCTCCCCAACGCTATCCCCATGATCTACCAGCTGCCCTATACTCCCACTGCACAAAAGGATGAAAATAGTTCCAATTTCTTGCTAATTGATTTGATATCAGTTTGCATCAGAAAACTGAGATAATCAAATAATTCCAGAAATAAAATTAGGTCCCTTTTAATTAAAGAATTCTTCTTTGGTCAATTAGCAAACAGTAGAGGGGGCCTTCCTTGCTCTTCTGCTGGTCATGTGAATAAACTGGGGATTGGTTTTGCTTCTTTTTCTTCTTTCTTTGAAAGATGCACTATGTTAAAAAAATAATCCAGAAAATAAAAAAAGAGGGCAAATGTCATATTATACCCCAGACACAAGGAAATGTTCTTGGGAAATGTAAGTATCTGAAACTTTTCAAAACCACATCAATAAAAAAAGAGGTTACGTGAATGACTTGAATTTTGAAACTTCAAATGTGTTAGCAAACCAGAAAGTCTGTAAAGCAAAAAAAGAGTCTCTCTAATATCACTTAAGATCTCTATCATATAAGCAGAGGTTCTAAAGGGACATTTACATAAGTACTTCACCTTTGGAGCCAATGGAAACCTCCTGTAGATGAGAATATTCCAATTGCCAGCATCCCTCAACATACATAGAATAGTCCCTTAAGATTTCAATACCTCATGTTATTCAATCTGAAGTTTCACTGGTTTTATATCAGAACTAGCACCTCAGAGAAAACTGAAATTTATATAAAACTTTAGGATTTTAAAAGCATTTTGTATCCTGGCTTTTTAAAAGAGAATTTTGTAGACAGAAGTAAAATATTGAGATTCAACCATACCAGAGGGAAGGCAATGAAGTTGAATTTACTAGGCAAAATCAAGGTTTTAGTACCAAGAGGTACAAATGTACATATTCACAATCTTTGGTTTTCTCTGTTGTACATCTTTTATGTTCATTGAAATACTGCCCAATATGTATACTTACTTTTTTCTAATAGTTAGAAACATAGCACAATTTGTGATGTACCTCAAATGAGAAGATTCTTCAACTCACCAAATTTCACGTTTTAGTGGCTAGCTCTGTACTAAGACTTGAGTGACAGCTGCAGCTCATCAGAAATTAGCACTGAAAGGTCTAATATCTTAGGAAGCACTTTAAGAAGATTTAAAATTGTCTCTTCCTAATCTCAGGTTGAGCACAGTATAAAGAAAAAGGGCTGGCAGAAATTCAGCAACCAGAAGTCTATGTCTCCTAGCAAAAGACAGCTGAACAACTCCTAAAAGACAGCAAGACAGTACTCAAAAGTCAAACATTTCCTTCTCCATTTGCACGGGAAAATTATATTCTCTCATCAAATCCAGTACGTGTGATTTCTTTAAGTTGTATGCCTATCACTAAATAGCTGAGTTCACCTACATATTTGAGCTAACATATCAAACAAAGAAAACAGGCTTGGCCACAAAGTCAATGAAAGTCAAATAAAACGCCAAACTAAACAGATGAGACACCATGCCCTGAAGATCAACAAAGAAGATCATTGTTAGTTGAGGAGGGCTTAGCAATCAGCAAGGGGGATTTGCTGTGCCCATCATAACACAAACCAACTCATTTAAGCTACTTAAATACAAATCCACTTCAAGACTGATGGGTAGTTGCTTGCATACAACTGGATTTTTTCTTTACCATACAGTATTAAACTCCATGAGTCATATATGGATATTAAAGGCATTTTTGAAATGCTTGGTAATGACAAAGGTGATAACAAATGGGAAGTTTTGTATTGGTGATTTTTTAAAATAGAGTTCTCTCTATAAATTTAAAATGTGATGGCAAGTATAATGACTAAGATTAAGGTTATAATGATTTATTTGTTTTAAAACAATCCTCACTCCAGTATATCCTCTGTAAAATGATACTACAGTTGTTGAACACTGGGCATTCATTACCTGGTCTGGTCTAGAGCATCCAAGAATCCATGGTGTATCTGGACTCCAGATAAATCCTGAGATTTATCCAGAATATCCAGATAAATTCCTGAGATTTACCAGAAGGAACTTCCTTCCACTAAACTGAAAAGCACAATTTCATCTCCTTCAGTGTCCATTAGGAAACTTCCTGCCAGGTATTATAATTATATACCTGAAAAACTCAACAGACTCAACTGAAAAGCTATTTAGCAAAATAGTGGGGCACAAAATTAATATACAAATGAAACACAACAAATAGTATAAATGTATAATGGAAAAAATACTCACCTAAGAAGGCAAAGAAGATAAAAGGGGGAAATAAATTTAATAAGAAGTCTTAAAACCCTACTGGAGAACAAGAAATTTTATATAAAATGAAGATGTATCTAGTCGGTAGAGTTAACAACAAAAAAGATGTCAACTCTTTCTGAATTAATTTATAAAGTCAACAGGAGCCCAGAAAGAAAAACACTGATAGTGGGTTTCTGAAGCTAAGCAAAGTGATTGTAAGGCTTATATGGAAAAATTATCAAAAAATGGAAAGGAAAACTAGGGGAGGATGGGGCAATGAGGGCGAATTACTACCATATGTTTTATAAAGACATAAACGTAAAAATCTGAACACTGCAAATAGCCTGGGACTGGTTCATCTCCAGACAGACTGACCAATAGAATATGGTACAAAGTCCAGAAATAATTCCAAATGCATACTGCAATTCACCAGATGAAAAAGATAGTATTTTAAATCAGTGGGGAAAAGATGAACACTTCAATAAATGGTGGTAGAATGTGTGGGGAAAAGATGTCAGACTCATACCCTGTATCATACTTTAGTGATCTAGTAAAACTAGGATAAATTTCATTTGAATCGAAGATGTATGTACAAAATAATGAGAGCATAGAAGTATTAGAAGAAAGCACAGGAAGTTCCTTTTTCATGTTTTAGTGAAGAAGGTCTTTGTAACTCAAAATCTTGAATCCATGAAATAAAAAAAATAAATTTAACAACATGGGAAACTATAAACAAAGTCAAAAGATAAATGGAAAACTGAGAAACTTATGTCATAGACAAATACTAACCTCTCTAACATATGAAGAGTACTAGAAACCAATAAAAGACCAACCACATACTAGAAAAATAGGCAGAAATATATATCTATATATATGTCATAGGAAAAATCAGAATGGCTTGTAAATATAAATAGATGATCAAGTCCACTTGTAATAAGAAAAATACATTATTAAAGCTACACTGATATATCACTTTCCAGTTTGATAATGTTCTAAGAGCTTGACAACATATTTTATTGTTTGTAGGAAGACAAGCCTTCTCATACATTAGGGAGAATTGAAATTGGTACAGCTCTGTTGGGAAGACATTTTGCAAGGTTTATCAAAACTGCTTATACATTGCACTTTTAGGAATTTATCCTGCAGATATACTTGCCCACATGTGAAATGACATTATATGTGTAATGTTATCTAGGCCAGTATTGCTTAAAAAACTGGAAACAACTCATATACCCATCAATAGGCGACTAGTTAAAAAGTCATGGAACATTTACAGAGTGAAGTACTACACAGTGGATTAAAAAAATGAGGAAGCTCTCGAGTATTAATCATCAAGATGTGTTGTTAAATGTGGGGTGCCTGGGTGGCTCAGTGGGTTAAGCCTCTGCCTTCGGCTCAGGTCATGATCTCAGGGTCCTGGAATGAGCCCTGCATTGGGCTTTCTGCTTGGCAGGGAGTCTGCTTCCCTGTCTCTCTGCCTACTTGTGATCGCTCTCTGTCAAATAAATAAATAAAATACTAAAAAAAAAAAAAAAAAGATGTGTTGTTAAATGCAAAAAAATGTATGAAACAGTGCATATTGTGTGCTTTTTATAAAAAGAGGAAGAATAAGACTATACATTCATATTTTCTAGCCAATGCATAAAGAAATCTGCCAAGAACATATAAGAATTAATTATGGCCCCGTGTGTGTGTGTGTGTGTGTGTGTGTGTATGTGTGTAAAGGAAGCTGTGTAAACGGTGGACAGGATGAGAGCACAACTTTTCACTGTATGCCTTTTTACATTTTTGAAAAGTTTGTATTATGTGAATATATGCCATTTTAGGGCAAGGGAGGTGAGAAGCTGGTGCTTGCCTGTTGGAGCTCCTCTACAGCCTAGTAACCAGCAAATCCTTTGCTGTTGGGAAGAGTGCAAAGTCAATTAAGACTATCAGAGAGGGAGACAAACCATGAGAGATTCCGGACTCCAGGAAACAAACTGAGGGTTACAGAAGGGAGAAGGATGGGGTAAAAGGATGATGGGTATTAAGGAGGGCACACGTGGTGATGAGCACTGGGTGTTACACACAACTAACGAATCATTGAACACTACATCAAAAACTAATGATGTACTATGTGCTGGCTAATTGAACACAATGATAAAAAAATTTTTTTAAATAGAATAAAGAAGGACCAAAATTGACATAAATAAATAAATAAATGACTATCTTTTTCATTGCTGGAGGACTCTTTCTATTAAAAAGTACAGCATGAAAGCCACACTTTGGAAGGAGAACCAAGTAAAACACTCTTTTCACTTATTTTGGCTGCTTTATTGAAAGATAAAGGGAATTAGGCCCAAATACAGTGTGTCCTCCTGTAAGGTTTTTTTTAATCCTTTGTAAGTACACACACACACACACACACACACACCAGTCTTTTCCTTGTCTTAGTACATTTAGCTGCTTTAACAAAATACTACAGACTGGCTTATCAACAACAGAAATTTATGTCTCACAGTTGTGGAGACTGGAAGTCTGAGATCAGAGTGCCAGGATGGTTGGGTGAGGACCCTCTTCCAGGTCACAGACTTTTCAGTGTATCCTCACATGGTGGAAGGGGCTGGGGATATCTCTGGAACCTCTTTTATAAGGGCACTAATTTCATTCATGAGGCCTCCACCCTCATGACCTAATCACCTCCCAAAGACCCCACCTCCTAATACCACCACCTTTGGGGGGCAGGATATCAACACATGAATTTTGAGGGGGGGATACATACATTCTGACCATAGCATTCCTCATTACGTACTTGATGCATTTTAAATTTTATTTTGTAAGCTGACTTTTTCTCTACTTTTGTTGATTTTGCCACTAATCTTTGAAACTCCTTAATTTTGTCTACAAAATCTTAAAGTTTACTGATCCAGATGTACAAGTCTGTCAAATGAAAAGTACAGTGGAAGGATTATCTTTCAACCTGAATTCATGGGAGTTTCTTTGAAGTTAAACCTCACCTTGCATTTGTCACCTCTGATTTCACACTTTGTTTTCAGACTAACATTTTATCAACTTTCAAGTCATTTCTCTCTCTGTTCTACGATATGAGCAAACCACCTAATTCAGTTCCTGTGAGTCTCACAAGATGCTCTGACTCTTTTATTCAGGATATCAATAAAGATATGAAGAACACTATTCTGACAGCATGTTTCTACTAATAGCCATTTGATTCACCTCATCCAGAAACACAACCACTACTCTTAGTTGTAACTTTGCCAAATTATTCAGTTGCCTGGAAGTGATATAAACTAGACTTTGTTACTTTAGTTTTTCGAAGGTTTGTTCTCTTCCTGCAGAAGCTGCAGATATCCCCAGCCTAGATAAAATCTGCCTAGATTGAAACTGATTCAATCTTTGCCCGGAGGTTTCACTGAAGAATACAAGGTAGGTACCTATGACAACAATAGCGTGGTGAAAGAAAAGTAACTCCAATAAGCTAGAATTCCCTTCAGCCATTGAAAATTCATAAGACATTTTATATTGCAACTTGTCTTATATGGTAAAGATAATATGGAAGAGATATTCCTGGAATTAAAAGAACTGTATTCAATTTGTTGTTGTTGTTGTTGTTGTTTTACTGTGGGTTTTTTTTTTTTTTTAATATGGTTTCAGGACTGGGTTTAGGATAAAAAGTAGATTGGTCATGAGGAAAAATAATTCTTGAGAAAGCAATGTTAATACAATATGGTGACCAAAAATATTTCATTTAAAAATTACATAAATAGACCATGATAATTGTAGAAGTTGGGTGATGGATACCTAAAAGTTCAATACAATACACCTCTACTTTGGTATATTTTGAACATTTTCCACAACAAAAAATTAAAATAAGTAAACATTAAAGCATATTCTCAATCTCTTTTGCTATGGTGAATCTTTTCAGATATCCTCTAAATTATCCTTGGCCTCGTCCCTCAAATTGGATCTATGTCCAGAGACAGAGATGAAAGTATAATTGAAGTAAAATGTGCTATTATTTTTCTGTATTTAATAATATGATTAGAAAAGTAGCTCTCTACTTTTTATTAGCACTTTGGTGGTATTCCTGAATGCTGGAAACTAGGGGCTACTGAGGTGGGTTGATGATCTTATTATATAAACAAAGGAGGAAGGGAGGAGGAACAGGATATGGACTGCACATGAGTGTTACAAGGAAATAAGGGTTTTTTTATTTTTAGGAATTTTTAAAGAAAGATTCTATTTACTTATTTGACAGAGAGATCACAAGTAGACAGAGAGAGAAGGGGAAGCAGAGAGCAGAGAGCCCGCTGAACAGAAAGCCCGATGCAGGGCTCGATCCCAGGACCCTGAGATCATGACCTAATCTGAAGGCAGAGGCTTTAAGCCACTGAGCCACCCAGGCGCCCCAGGAAATAAGGTTTTAAAGAAACTCTGGGTCCAGATGGTAAAGAATATGAGAAAAAAAGAAAAGAAAAAACCCAACAAGGGCTGATATGAAAAGCTGAACTCAGGCAATCTCTGCACATTATTGCAAGTCCAGAAAAAAGGGAAGAAGGTTGATCATGGGATTTCTGTGGGTTCTCCTAATGTCCCCACACAGGTTAAATACTCAGATGCCTACAAGAACAGCAGTTTTAAACCTAAACTGATCCAAGCAGAAAAAGACCCTGCCTTCAAGGATAAAGTTAAGAAAGAAGGAAGGAAGGAAGGAAGGAAGGAAGGAAGGAAGGAAGGAAGGAAGGGAGGGAGGGAGGGAGGAAGATAGATTTATTTGTCCTCAGTTTGAGAATGGAAGCAGACTGAACTAGGATGAAAGGCAGTGATTTCAAGGGTTTGAACTCAAGGAGAGAGCAGCAAATGAAAGTGAGCTAGTATAGAAGAGAAGGGTTACTGTTTTCAGGGCTGTACTGAGCTAATGAAGTTACCCCAGTAACGCACCTCATCTATCTATAGCTTCCTAAAATTGCTCAAGTGGATAGTAGTGTTAGTTGTGGGACCAAACAGATTCTGTGTACTGTATTTTGGTGTATCACGGGAAAAGTGTGGTCGGTGGGGGGAGCATATCAGGCCGCAGAGTGATAGTTGAAAAATTTCTACCACCCCCTTAAATATTTAAGTGGTGGAGAAGTTAAGTTTTTTTGCTCAAGATGAGGGGAAGAGAAAATCCAGTTAAAGTTGCTTTCTGTTTAGGATCTGGAGTGGCATTCACCAGCCATTTAGAACTTAATTGCAAAAGCATAAATAAATTCTTTAAGCCCCTTATTCTCTTTATAAATAACACTTTCTCACTTGTATGCTATTCTTCATTTTCCTGAAAAGCAAATTAAGGCTTTCTAGTAGCTAGTCACAAATACATAGCAGCTTTGTGGGTACTGCTTTATTTATTATTCCATTTGTGATCCCAGGATTTATGTTGAGAGTATACTTATTAAACTAATGAAAGATGCAAAGCTGGCTGGCATGTCTATTTCTTAAGAAAACACAATTGAATTCTAAGTCATCTTCACAAATCTAATGACCTTTAATTCAGGGAACAAATGCAGATTAAATCACCTAAATAAAAGAAATAGATGTTAGAAATTTACATAAACATGGTGGAATATTATATAGTAATCATGGTATATCAGAAACAATAAAAACTTTTACATTAACATTGACCAGGTCTTAATCAGAGTACTATTTTCTAGGATAAAGCTTCGTAGCATAGAGGAAATGACAAGACAAGGATCTTTTCTGATAGGAAGAAATTCAACCAGTATGCAAATGTTTAGTAATGATAGGAGGAAAGCCTAAATGAAGTAGGGAAAAGGATAGCTTTTAATATTCCTCAGATATTTAGAGAGGAATCAGACTGTGATCAATTATTCTGTATTTGAGTCGAAGTCAGGGAAAAAACAGGCTGCAGAAATAGAAACTTAGCGTAACAATGGGATGAGATCCTTATCATAAAAAAGCATGTGATATATAACAAGTGAGCATTGTGAAATCTCATCAAAAGATATGTTCGGGGCACCTGAGCACCTGGGTGGCTCAGTCACCTGAATGTCGGATTCTTAGTTTTGGCTCAGGTAGTGATCTCATGGATCATGGGATCCAGTCCCATATCAGGCTCCGTGCTCAGCAGGGAGTCTGCTCAAAGACTCTCTCCCTCTGTCCCTTCCCCCACTTGCTCTCTCTCTCAAATAAATAAATCTTTTTAAAAAACGTTTTAAGTTGGATGATAAATACTCTTGTATCTCACAGAGAGACTTAAAAGAGGAAGTTCAAAATTCTGTCTAGTTCTAGAATCTTGGAATTACCTATAGATTCAAGAATTAATACCTTCCTTTAAGAATGCCTTAAGAGAATTTTAGAGAATTCTAAAATCATAGGCACACATCTAATTTTGA
The DNA here is from genome assembly GCA_028646535.1 of Procyon lotor. NCBI lineage: Eukaryota > Metazoa > Chordata > Mammalia > Carnivora > Procyonidae > Procyon > Procyon lotor. The sequence goes on along the minus strand of CM053605.1, from coordinate 70,506,138 downwards.
TAAGTTGTGGCTAGAAATATTCTGAAGACTGAGTGATAAAGAAGCATGATAATCTAAGAGTTAGACACATAGAGTATCAATCCTGACTCTATTATTCACAAATTCTGATTCTACATCTGAGTCTCCTCATTTGGAAAAATATAGCACTTGACCTCCAAACTTCAATAGCTTACTACAGATGACAAGATAATGTATGCGAGTAGTTTAAGAATTAGAGATGTACAGACATATATGCTTTTGTTATCAGAACTAACAACAATATTGGAAACAAATTATTCCTATGTTATAACTCTCTTAACCAAATATGAGAACTTTCACTCCTTGTATAACACTCTGAAAGGGAATCTATATCCAAGAATCAAAGAAGGGCCCGAGGTTAACCATTTACTTTTGTTTTTAAAGCTTTTTTTTTTTACAAGTGCATACATTGATACAATACAATAAAATTGATACAATAAAATTCACATCGTGTATTGCTCAAAGAATTTTAATAAATGAATACACCTGTGTAACTCCCATCCAGGTCAAGATCTAGAACATTACCAACATCCTACAATGTTTTTTCATGTCCTATTTCAGTTAACCATCCCAAAGATAATTAATATTCTCACTCTCATCACTATAGACTTGTTTTAACTGTTTTTAGAAGGTCGCATAAGTAAAATCAAACAATATATACTCTTTGTGCCTGGCTTCTTTGGCTCAATGTCATTTCTGGGAGATTCATCAATGTGGTTCCATGAAACATTATTCATTTTTTTTTATTTCTGTATACTACTGCATTTCAGCAAAATCTCAAAACAAAAACACTTCTGGAATGGCAGAGTAAGGATCTCTGATTCTATTCTATAAAAGCAATGAAAACACTCATAAAAATTGTCAAAATTAACTTTTTCAGACCTCTAGGAATAAGCCCAAGACTTGAAGCAATCTAAAGAGCATTTATTCAAGAAAAACTACTGGATTTTGGTAAAAACAGTGAGCTTTGTAGCATTTTAACTTGCCCTGTCTGGTTACCCTCTCCTCAGATGGATGGTAGCCCTGAAAATCAGTAGCCTAACACCATAATAGCTATGAAAACCACCCTGGTAGACACTGAAGGGTGCAGAATGAGTTTGGAGATCCCCCAAATCCCCAGCCAATTGTCACTATTTGACCTATCTGGCAACTCCCTGGAGGAGCCTTGCTCATAAGACTTGCCTTTATTTTACCTGAACTAGAGTTTGTCCAGTAAGGAGGTCTCTATCCCCGAGGCATTGTCAAAAACATTCAGTGGCAATTGTTTAACATCCCAGCTACCTAAAAAAGAAATAGCACTTAAAAGAAGGAAGGAAGGAAGGAAGGAAGGAAGGAAGGAAGGAAGGAAGGAAGGAAGGAAGGAAAGAGGGAAGGAAGGAAGGAGGGAGGGAGGGAGGGAGGAGGGAGAAAAAAGAAAAGGAAAGAAAAGAGAAGAGAAGAGAAGAGAAGAGAAGAGAAGAGAAGAGATAAGACTATTTGACTCTCTCTCTCTCTTTCTCTCTCTCTCTCTCTCTCTCTCTCTCTCTCTCTCTGCTTGACAACTATAAGAGGCTTGCCAAAAGTTAAAAGGGAAACCTGGAGATGAGACGCACATAGTGGGTTTTGAAAAGCTCCAAAATATTTCTGGGGATCTAGAAGGCCATGTGGTTGTGCAGTGTTGTGTGCCTACCTCACAAAAGGCAAATGGCCATATTTTCTCATCTCTAACAAAACCTGAGGCCCTGTGCAAACAGGAAGTGAAGGTTAAGACAGACTTATAAAATGCCAGGGCATTGAAGGCATACCCGAACACAAAAACGCACAAAATCTCTTGGAAAAATCTTGGATATTTATTGTTTCAAGGCTTTTAGAAAAATCATCCTGTAATTGTTAGCTGACCTCTAAGCTCACCGAGCAGAGACTTCAATGGCTATATATAACAAAAAATACAAATTTTATAGAATTAATCCAGGAATAGCTAGACCAAATAGCAACTACAATAAATCCTGGGGTATGAAGGTACCATCTTGTATTGAATAAAATTCTAGTTTTCAACAATAAAAAATAATTACAAGATTTTCTAAGACACAGGAAGTTATGGCCCATACATGGGGTAAATAGCAGTTAATAGGTCCTACCCCTAAGGACTCCTAGATGTTTAACTTACTAGATAAAAAATTAAAATCATCTACTATAAACATGTTTAAATGATTAAAGAAAATCATAGCTAAGGAATTAAAGAGAAAGTTGACTCTTCAAATAGAGAATATCAACAAAAAGATTGGGGGATATCTATATATATAGATATATACAGATATATATATAGATACATATGTCTCCCAAATATAAGTTTGGAATTGAAAAGTATGGTAACCAAAATAAAAAATTCCCTAGAGGGGCTTGAGACTATTTTTAAGCTGGCAAAAGGAGAATTGGCAAACATGAAGATGAGTCAATAGAGAATGTCCAGTCTGAAAAACAAATTTTTTTTAAATGAAAAAACAAAAAACAAAAAACCAATGAACACAGCTTCACAGATCCACAGAACACCATGGAAAGTACCAATATATGCATGATGGGAATCTCAGAAGGAAAACAAGAGAAGACAGAAAGAATATTTGAAGAAACAACAGACATTTCCCAAGTTTGATGTAAAACATTAATCTACAGATCCAGGAAGCACAACAAATCCAAAGTATGATGAACATAAAGAGATCTATTCCTTTTTTTAAAGATTTTATTTATTTATTTGAGAAAGAGAGAGTGTAAGTGGGGTGGAGGAGGCGCAGAGGGAGAGGGACAAGCAGACTCTGCACTGAGCACAGAGTCTGACCCAAGGCTCAATCTCACAACTCTGAGATTATGACCTGAGCTGAAATCAAGAGTTGGTCACTTAACCTACTGAGCCACGCAGGCGCCCTGAGATCTATTCTTTCACATAGATAAATGATAGTCACACTTTCAAGAGACAAAGAGTAAAAATGCATTTTAGTTGATAACGTTTTTCCTCTTTTATATGAATTAAAAGATATGTGCATAAATTATAAAACTTTGTTGATGGGCCTTAAGATATAAAAATATAACTTGTATGACAATAATAGCCAAAAATGGGGAGCAGAAAGGAACTAACTAAATAAATAATTTCATACATTATTGGGCAATAAAGGAACTAAAAATTTTGTACATTATTATAATTAAGTTGATATTAATCTGAAGTAAATTGTTTCAAGTTAGCATGCTAATTGTAATTCCCATGGAAACCACTAAGAAAATTAATTCCAATAAATTAATAGAAGAAACAACAAGGGAATTAAAATAGTACACCAGAAAACACCTAACACAAAAGAAGGCAGTGACTGAGAAAGAAAAAGACATAAGACATAGAAAATAAATAACAAAATGATAAATGTAAATCCTACCTTACCAGTAATTATGTTGAATGTGAATGGATTAAGCACTTGAATCGAAAGAGGGAGACTGGCAAAATGTATTTTGAAAAAACGACCCAACTATATGCTGGCTATAAAAGACACATATTCAATTCAAGGAACAAAGAGGTTGAAAGTAAAAGAATGGAGAAAAAAAATCTCTTTGGTTACTGTTATCAGAGACCTAATAACGGAAAGAGACCGAGAATGGCTATACTAGTATTAAACAAAATAGACTCTAAGATCAAACTGATGACTAGAGTCAAAGAACGCATTTTATTATAAAAAGTGAGTCAATTCCTCAGGATGGCATATCAGTTACAAATACTCATGCATCTAACAGCAGATCTCCAAAGTATGCAAAATAAAAGCATACAGAATTGAAAAAATGGACAATTGAAAAATAATAGTTTCAGACCTCCATACCCCACTTCTAATAATGGATATAACAAGAAAAAAAATAATGGATATAACAAAAAGAGAGAAAACCAAGAAGAAAATAGAAAAGTGTAACTACACTACAAGCCAACTACACTACGAGACCTAACAAATGTCTATAGAACACTCTACCCAAAACAGAAGATTTTACATTCTTCTCAAGTGCATATGGAATAATTCTCCAGGACTGACCATATGTTAGGCCATAAAACAAGCTACAATGAATGTAAAATAACTGAAATCATACAATATAATCAATGGATTGATATTAAAAATCAATAAGGGCACCTGGGTGGCTCAGCTGATTAAGCAGCTGACTCTTTCAGTTCAGGTTATGATCTTAGAGTCCTTGGATCTAGCCCCGTACCAGGCTCTGTGCTCAGCAGGGAGTCTGCTCTAGGATTCTTTCTCTCCCTTTCCTTCTGCCCGTCCCTCTGCTCTCTCTCTAAAATAAACACGTACATATTTTTAAAAAATCAATAAGAGAAGGTAACATTGTATGTCAAGTACTTTAATAAATAAATACCAAAAAAAATCAGTACCGTGAAAAAAATTAAAGAAATTTACAAATATGTGGAAATTAAGCAAAACACTTGTGAACACCGAATGATCAAAAAAAAATCACAGGGAAAATTAGAATATATTTCATAATAATTTACATATTTTAAGATCATGTCATTAGGTACATTTAAAGTTTATATTCCTATTGATTCCTTTATTATTATTAAACACTGTTTTTCTATAGTAATACCTTTTGCCTAAGAGTTTGCTTTGCCTGATATCAGTTTAGCTACACCATTTTCCTTTGGTTATTGTTTCCTGTTATATTTTTCATACTATTACTTTCAACCTTTAATAGTCCTTATATTTAAGATATGTCTTTTATGAGCAGCATATGATTGGTTATTGTCTTTCTGTCTACTATGACCATCTTTGTGATTTAATTAGAGTATTAATCCAATTACTTAAGAATAATTATTGATGTGTTTGTATTTAAATGTACCTTCTTACTATATATTTCATATTGTACCATCTTCTTTTAGATTAATCAAGTGTTTATAATTCCATTTTCCCTGTTTATTGGATTATTAGTGATACATTTATTATTTTATTGGTTACCCTAAAATAAGAGATTCCAAGATTCATTTTTTGTTCATTGCAGTCTACTTCAAGTTTGTACATTTACAATTTCTTGGCTATTATTTTTGTGTGTTACGTATGTTAATCCTAAAGCTATTTTAAACCCCATAGTGCATTACTCACTATTATTTGTATTTAGATTTACTCATTTACTGTTCCCTGTGTTAATATTTTTCCTGAAAACTTTAAGGATGTCATTCCATTGTCTTCTGTATTCTATCATTTCTATAAAAAAGTCAGTAAGTCAGCTGAAGTCTTTGCTCCTTTGAAAGTTACATATTTACTTATTTATAAAAAATATATATATATATTTTACATATTTTTTTTCCTTCTTTGAATACTTTTGATATTTTCTTTTTATCATTGTTTTTTTTAGATGTTTGGCTATGATACTCTGGGTGTAGATTCCTCATATTTATCCTGCATGTGGTTTGTGGAGCTTTTTGAAATCATGAGTTTCTGTCTTTCACCAGTTTTGTAAAATTACTTTCCAATAGATTCAAAATGTTGCTTTTCTTCAATTCATGCTTTCCTATTCTTCTGGGACTCCAAATATTGGTATATCAAACTTTTAAATGTTGTTCCATATAGCTCTTATTTTCTCTTCTGTATTTTTCATCCCTTTTAATCTTTATTTAAATTTGAATATTTTATACTTCCCCCTTAGTTCACTATTCTTCTTCTTGATGTGCCTAATATATTACTAACCCATATTATAATTTGTTTTAGTTCTTATAACTTTTCCTTCTAGCATTTCCATTTGGTCCTGTTTTCTACACAGTTGGTAATTTTTAAATTGGATGCTAAATGTCATGTGTGAAAATTTGCAAAGACTTTACATGAAGTTATCCTTTTTCCAGAAAGGATTTAATATGCTCCAGTTAGGTACCTCATTAGTGCAGTAGGTAGTGTGTTAATCTCCTAGTATGCTCCAGTTATACAAGGTATGGATTGACATTACTCAACTCAACACTAGGTTTCAGACTTTGTTAGACTTATTGATTTCCAGTTTGTTCTAACTCTTAAAACATAGTCTTTAATTATTAAGGAGTAGCATTCTTAGATTCACCTCTAAAATCCTGAAGTGTTTACTTAGGCTCTAGCACCTGGGTAGTTTCTAAATTTTCATCTCTGTCTCTCAAGTTCTCCAAAGCTGCCAAAATCTCTGCTCAGCTATTTAACATTGAAGCTCTTCCTCTATACTTAGTTTCTCTGCATTTTATCCTGCACAGTTTAAGAGTCAGCACATGCCTCGAAGGGACATTATTCATAAGTTTGAGCTCACTCCTCTATGGTTTTCTCAACTCCTGGATATTAGTTTCTCAAGTCCCAGTCACCTTGGTAGCCTCAAACTATAGCACCTGTCTCCCTAACCCAGTAAGACTGCCATAAGCCCAGGTTGACACTTCTTATTGGCCTCTATTACCCATACCAGGAATCTGCCAATACAAGTGAAAAGCTGAAGTGAATGTGGGCCTCAACTCATTACAGTTTTCTCTTCTCTGAGATCTTGGATTCTCCAGTACTGGCTTCCTCAGTTCTTCTCTAGTGACTTCAAATAGTTGTATATATTATTTTATATATTATTTCTCAACAGGAGTTAAAATATTACAAGCTATTCTATCATAGCTAGAAGTGGAAGTTGAATCATTCACTTTTCATTTGCAACTTCCATAATCTCTACTTTCAATATAGTCTTTCATTTATGGGTTTTAAAACTAGAGAGTTAAAATGGAGTCAGAAAAAGTATGTACCTAGATGAACTTGAATAAGAAAAATGAGTCAGGAAAGCATTTATTCAAATACTAAATAAAATTTATACAATTGCTATTTATCTATGGTTAGCTTAAATAACAAAGGGAAATGGATTCCTGAATTATGTAGGTATTAGTCTAATACTGCAAATTCACATTCTGTGAATTCAGATCTAATGTCAGTATTGAACAATAAAATTAAAACACTTTTTTGGTTTTATAAGTGTAAAATTTAGTTTCTTGCTATAGCATATATTTTGTATTCCTTTTTGAATTTCTAACATATACTGCCTCTTTACAGAAAGGTAAGTTTGATATGTAAGTTTTTTTTTAAGTGAAAGAAATAGGTCTCCTTACTATGTTGTATAGGTCTTCTGGATGGGACATGCTCCATTTAGAGCTCTGTTTCCTGCTTGGAGGGGCAATTAATATGCTTACTACTTGAGAAACAGCATGGCTCATTGGACTAAGCTTTGAGTCAGTAGTTTGTGGAGTTATAATCCTACTTCTGCTTCTGATTCAATTTATGTCCTTGGGCAAACCATTTAACCTTTGCATTTGCTCACCTAAAAAATAGGATAAAATTATCACTTACTTGCACAAGTAGCTAGTAATAACTGATTTTGAATATAAAGAAATGCATACAATATATTGTGACTAGTTAAAATTACTACAAACATTCCTACGATTCAGTTTCCCCTAAAGCCTCAGTATTGCTTTGATTAAAATTCTTCTGATCTAAGTTAAAATGAAGCACAATAAAGTGCAGTTAAGTGTTTTAATTTGCATGCTTAAACAGATGGGAAAATCCAGTGTAGTTTAGCCAGAGAAAACAAAAATTTTTTAGAAATAAAGAGAAAAATATGGGGCACATGGGTGGCTCACTTGGTTAAGTGTCTGCCTTCTGCTCTGGTCATGATCCCAGGATCCTGGGGTCGAGCCCCATGTCAGGGTCCTTTCTCAGCCGGGAGTCTGTTTCTCCTTGTCCCTCTGCCTGCCACTCCCCCTGCTTGTACTCTCTCTCTGTCAAATAACTAAACAAAATCTTAAAAAAAAGAGAGAGAGAGAGAGAGAGAATTTATTTCTCCACTGTTTTTTAGTTATAAAAAGTATTATATGTTGTACATATGTATTATTCTCTATTGCCTAAGTGCAAAACTTCCCATTTATACACAACAATAACAATAAACTCACATATATTCTTTTCTTATTTATAATTCTTCAGAAATGAAGTTGTAATTATAATTATTGTTAAATTTTATGATAATTTTATCTCAACACAGATTTTTTTAATGCCCTCACCTCACCATATCATAAAAGGGAGCAAATATTCAGATAATTCCTTTGCCTGATATTTTATTTTACTTTGCATAATGCATGCTTCTGAAAAAATGTAAAGATTGACTTTTTTTAATACAGAGAAATTTAAAATATGCTTGTACTTAGGAAAGGTGCCATTGAAAGGAAGCCTTAAGAAGATGCTTTTAAAAATTTAATAAATCATTTTCAATTTATTTCATAATTTTGAGTTTAAAACAGAGGACAAAATAAATAAAACAGAGGACAATGTATCTCTTTACCTTATAACTATTTTTTTTAAAGATTTTATTTATTTATTTATTTGCGATAGAGAGCAAGCCAGAGAGAGAGAGAGGGAGAAGCAGGCTCTCCACTGAGCAGGAAGCCCAAGGCGGGCTCGATCCTAGCACCTTGCGATCATGACCTGAGCCAAAGGCAGACGCTTAACCTACTGAGCCACCCCAGCACCCCTCCTTATAACTATTTCTAGGACATTTGCAGTTTCTCTGAGACTCATATTTTTTAATCTACAAAATGCTAATAATATTATCAAAGCTACCCATTTAACAAAGTTGTGAAGAAAATCAAGTAAGTAAGTCTGACAAAACTTTGAAAGCCATTTTTCTTGTTGAAGATAACATTGAGGAATGTTAGTCCAACAGACTCCCAGAAACATCTCTGTGTTCTTGAAGTCTTAATATTTTTACTCACTTGTCTGATTTTTGTCACCGTTCTAGGTAGTTTCAACCTCCTGATCCTTTGACATCCCATTTTTGGATCTCCTCACTGCCAGAAAAAAAACTTTTTTTTTTTTTGTATCACCGCAATGGTAACTCCCTGGCCAGACCCAACTCCCCCACAAAACCTTGAATTCTTATTCTTAGATGTTAGCTCCTATCCTTCTAGTTGCTTAAGTATTGACTAGGAAGTAACAAATCCTCTTCATGGTGCCAGCCAGCCTTCTAATCCATTGCTCCTATCACTCCTCTACCCATAACAGCTTCTAGACTGTACACTCTTCCTACCCAACTCAAATTCCATTATTCAGTGTTTCAATTCAATTTCCATACCTCTCTTGTTCTTCTTTTCCTCAAAATCACTTACTTAACAAACCCAACCATGGTAGAAGTCAATCATTTGCCTGACAACTCTGTGCCTGAAACCCCCTGTGCATTTTAGGAAATGACCACACGCACAGCTGGAGTAACGACAAACTTGAACTCCAACCTCAAACAGGTGATCAACACTGAGAATTCTACTATAATGCTTTGCTCTCCAACCTCAGTTAGGACTATTTCACAACTTTCCATCATGTCTCTTCCACTGTAAGCTGAAAACTTGCTTCATAATTTGTGGAAATTAGAGCTCTCACTGGAAATAGCACCATCCTCCACTGTCTAGTTCTACAAACTCACCTGCTTCTGCTTGCACTTTCTTCTTCCTGCATGCCTCAATCTGGTTTCTGCTGAAATGGCTGTTTCATCCAGGAGATGGATTCTCTCTTCATGATGCCACATCCAATGGTTCTTTATTTTTTTGCTCTTCAATTTATTGAAGTCTCCATAGGACTCAATATTTTTCCTATTTCCCTTTTGTAGAACACTCTCATTTATGACATCTTTCTCAGTTTTTATTTCATCTCTCTGGCTGCTACTTTTTCATTGCCTTTCCTGGTTTTTACTCCTCCACTTGCTAAATTTCTTCTCTCTGTCCACTCTCTATTTGGATGCTTTCATTCATTTCCATGGCCTTAAATACCATTTATGTGCCGATAATTCCCAAATTTATATCCACAGCATTGCCTGTTCCTCCAAACTTCGGTCACATCCAATTGCTTACTTTACATCTCCATTGAGATGTCTTGCAGGCATCTGAAATTTAACGTTTTCAAAATTGAGTTTTTTCACTGTTCATCTTTCTACTCCTTTCTCTATAATATACTCCCTCCAAATCTTTCCCATCTCAACAAATGACACTACCTCTGCACATTTGCTTAAGAAAAAAGTAGGAGTCATTCAATTCATCAGCAAATCCTTTTGATTCTTCTTCCAAAGTCTATCTTGAGTCTGTCCACTTCTTTCCATATTAGTTCGCAATACCATAATCTCTTGCCTAACTTACTGCAACACTTTTCTCACTAGTCTCTCTGCTTTCTTTGGTAATTTCTTGCAACCTGTTCTCCATATAAGAACAAGAATAATCTTTAAGGACCTAAGTATGAACACATAACTTCTTAGCTTAAAAACCCCCAATGGCTTGATGTTTCATTTTGAATAAAATCCAACAACCTTACTTTGGCCTATAAGATATTGTTGTCCGGGGCTTGTATTCCTCCCTCTCCTTATTCCTATCACTGTATTCATAACCATGAGAACTCCTTTCAATCTCTGGAACACATCATAGCCTTTGTACATACTGTTCCTCCTTAACTAGCTCCATTCATGACTATCTCCTTTTCATCTTGTGGGTTCAGCTTAATGCCACTTCCTTAGTAAGTCCTTCCTGAGTTATTCTCTCTAAATAGTGTCCTTTTCCTCTCCAATTCCCCACTCTTCTTTATCTCAGCACTCTGTCTGCTTTTATAAATTATCCTTCCCATTTCATAATTACTTGTTTACTCGCTATTTTTCTGTCTTCCTTATGATACTATAAGCTCAATGAGGGCAGAGATGATATCCATTTTCTTTATCATTATACAATCAATACCTAGGACCATCCTGCAGCTAATAACTATTTGTTGAATAAATGAATACCACAGATAAAGGTGGCTCATGTGATGAAAACGACTGATTCTTATGTAGTCTTGCATTATAGAAAATTTTAGGACTGGAGCATCAAAGCTTTATTCAAGATTTTAAGCATTTGTCAAAATGGATAGAAAGCACTATTTTTGAGGGAGAGTCTTAGGAATATAGTCCATTTTCTACTCCAGTGCCTCTCAAGTTATCTATGGTGAGTTTCTAATCTATGAGATTTATAAAATGCAGTAAAATGAATTACCAAAAACATGACATAAAAACAAAATATAAGCCCAATTGTTTTTATTAACTTTAACAGACTTAACATTATACTGTTAAATTTCTACAATTTTTTTTAAGAGAGGGAGGGAGAGAGGGGATGGGGAGAGGAAGAGAGATTCTTAAGCAGGCTTCATGCCCAGTGTGGAGCCCTACCCTAGGCTCTATCTCCTGACCCTAAGATCATTACCCTGAAATCATGACCTGAGCCAAATCAAGAATTAGCCACTTAACCGGCTGAGCCACCCAGATGCCCCTCTACAGAACTTTATAATCAGTTGTTGTCAATGTCTATGCCAATCTCATTAAAGATCATTAACAGAGTTTGAGACCGATGTTGGTTTGAAAATTGCACTTTTGAGTAGTGTTTACTCCAACTTGAATGAATGACTGAGGTCACTGGGATTGATTTATGCACTGTATCTCAAAGCTCAATCTATCCTCTGTTATAGAAAGAAGAGTTGAAAACTATTAGAAATAAAACAAAACTAAGAAATAGAAGTTATAAAATTTATAAAACAGTTGAAGAATTTAGAAGTAAAACAGAAATCTATTAGAAATTAAAGTCCTAAAATTGTAGAAATTAAACAGAAAACTAAGTCTTTGTGGTCATGGATATAAATTGCAGGGTGGGAAATACCTTCTCCAAATACCTTGACTGGATTTTGAAGGAGGTGAGAGTGGGAGAAAAGTCAAATATCCTTGAGATATTCCAGAGGAAACAATTGGTTGTTATTTTTATTACTAGTTGGGTTAATATAGCCTTTTCATCAAAGTGCTAGACACATTATTTCTACGACAGCTAGTTTCTCCTAACCCTTAAAACACATTTTCCTTCCCTAAAATAGTCTGCCTTAATGTTTTGTCACTTATCCATTCCCGTATCCTTATTCCTCTCATTATCTGTCTCCCCTCACTCTACCATGGGCATAGTTTAATGCTATGACCAGACCTAAGAAAAAAGGGAGGAATAACAGTAGCAATAGCTAGGATAGAGGGAATTTAATTCCCACCTTGAACATTTAGGGAGAAGAGAATATTCATGGAAGATATGCTATTATTTGCCTTCCTTTGATTTACCATGTTACCAAGTTTTTCCCTATGCATTATGCCTTACAGCATTGGTATATGAGAAATTCATTACTTAAGCCACTTCAGGAATATGCTATTTGAAATTTGGACACAGGAGTAGACTTTTATAGTAACTTTATAGTATACTTCTATATACTTATACAAATGTATACTTTCATAGTGTATAGAAAGCAGCAGAAATACTTTTAAATCCTTCATCTAAGGGAAACCCAACATCCTTCATGTTCCAAAGGAATACAGTCATTTTTCTGAAGATAAAGGAAGAGAGATTTGGCATGTCTATGCATATATATGGCTGTTGGTATGTCTAAAAGCAGGTGAATACCTTACAGTGAATTTCTTCACAATATATGGCATACCATCTAATCTCAAAGGCAAGTTCAAATCTTGCCTAATTCAATTCCAGCCCTACTTCAGAGCTGAAGATTTAAACCTAATCCATACCTTTTTGAGCCATATGAGTTCCTAGCAAAATAAATCATCCTTTATTTTGGAAGCAGTCTATAACACTTGTGTCCCTCTGTCTCTTCATCTAGCCAACACACACTTGAATTTCTAGATTAGATTGGCCTCTCAAGATTCTTTCAGCTGGAAAAGACTTGCAGTTCAATTGGATTTCTTGTCAGAACTCTGGACCTGAAATTCTAGCATTGGAGTGGCTATAAGCCTGGGTGTCAGGTATGGGGATTGAGTGATCTTAGCTCAAGATGTTTGACATATAATTGTTTAATGCTCTGGCAGACCAGAGTTCATGTTTCCTTTCCCTTCTCCTTCCTTCTTAAACTCAGCTTATACAGCTTGCACTGTTAGAGAGATGTTGGATCTATAGATTAAGAGAAAGTGATTCTAGAAATAGGAAAGAAAGAGGGGCAGTAGGGTTAGCTGCTGCTACCTCTGTCTTCTTTTTAAGCTTTGGAATTCCAGTGGGAATTCAGTCACATACTCTCATGTCTTATTAGGTTAAATTATTTTTGAATTTTTAAAAATATACAGAGGATGGGGGATTTTAGGAACAAAATAGGTAACTACTGTTACGGGATATTAATAACTTCTCCCATGGGGTTAAACTCTTTATAAGAATAGTTAAGTGAGGACAACCTGTTGCTCCCATTTCATACTACAGAAAAATGATTTCCTTCTTCTCTTACATTCTTTTACTGGCATATTTAGGTGGTAAAATAAGGAATATATTCTCGAGTTTTAGTCCTACTACTGGTTATTCCAGTTATTCCACTTGCTCTGGTTTCACAATTCAAGAAATATGGAAGTGATGCAGAGATAAGACAACAGTGAGGCCTGATCCAGGGTATAACCGACATCAAATTCCAGAATGGTCTAAATACACTCTTCCATTCCTGAAACACTAGTGGCAACTTTTAGTGCAACTAGAAAATGGAAGAAAGTTTATATCTATTCCTCTGACCAGCTCACAAAGTCCAGAGAATTTCATATGAGATCATTTAGACACCTTGAAGACCAGCTTGGGACTTTTCTTAACTGTTGCACAGTATCAGTCAAATTCTGAGCATCACAACTTGAGAACTGGAAATCTTGGAGAGAGTTTAAAGAGTCAGAGTAATTACTAATAACCTTGACAAGTTGTAGAAATGGGCAGATAATTACAGGATGAACTTAATAGACAGAAATATAGAGTAATTTAGAGGAAGAGAAAAATAAAACACTATAAATACGAGAGAGAAGGCTTGGCTTTGTGGGAAAAATGTGGGAATCAGTAAACCACCAGTAAAGCATGAGTTAGCCATACGGTACAGCTGCTTTATTATTATTTATTAATAAAAATAAAAAATTTGTGGAGTACATGCAAGAATATTGTATCTAAGAAAAAGCAGTAATCCTCTAGTCATCTACACAATTATTTCGTAACCGCCTATCACATGCTAGACAGACACTCTGAGAGCTGACATAAAATAGAGAAGACAGGATCCCTACCTTCACAGAGCTCACTTAAGTGTGGTAAATGAGAAAGCTAGTACCTTTAATACTGTCATTAGTTTGTATTCTGTAGCCAACTTCAAGCACAGCAAATACTGCGAGTTCCTTGAGGTAGGGATCCTATTTTTACATTTTGGGATCCCATTCTGCGCCTAGCACAGCACCGTGTAAACAATCAACTTAGATTATGAGGTAAAAATAAGCCCCAAAGAACTAAAATTTAAAAAAGTAAACACTTGTCTGACCATCAAACACGTCGATCGAAATCCGCAGGTTTTCCCTTTGGCAAGTAATGTTTGCGAACCTATTACGGGCAGAACAGTTCTCAACACAATGCTTTGTGTATAAAAGGGATGGTAGAAATGGACTCAAATTGCACACCGTGATAACTGCCATGGACATCCTGACCCGATTGACAGTCCATCCTCCGCGAGTTTTTTCCCTTTTCTATTTTAGCCGAAAAACAAAACGCGTAAGCAGTAGCTACAAGGGTGGGACGCGGAGCTAAGACTGGGGACACAGATAACACCAGCTCTCGCGCGCACCGAACTCGCCAGGGTAGCTCGGCGGGCGCGGCGGACCGCCCCACAAACCCGGCTTTCCGGCGCCCAGAGTCTCGGTGCGGACGAGGCGTCCCCCCAGAGGAAAGACTGGGCGCCGCAGACGCCCCTCGGAGTCACCGGCCACCCGCCCCACCTCAGACTCTTGTTCCTCTTGGGTTCCCATCAGGCGGGGAGTACGTTCCAGAGAGGCCAGTGGGGCGCAATTAAAAAACCGGGCGCTCCACGTCTCCGACCGCATCAAGTCACCCACCCACTCGAGCCCTACAGCCCAGCAGGCCAAGCAGGCCGGACGCCGAGGCCTCGCGGTAGCAAGCCTCCATCCGCCCCGCCTCCTCACCCTCCAGCCGGCCCCGCCCTCGCACTCACCCCTCCCCCGCTCCCGCCTCGCTTCCCCGACAATCTCCTCGCGCTCCCGGCCCGGCACGCGCGCTGCGCTCGGCCGCCGCCGCCGCCGCCGCCGCCGCCGCCGCCGTCGCCGCCGCCGCCGCCGCCGCGGCGGAGCGTTTCTCCGCGGTGCCTGGCTTCCAGCTTCGGGCCGGAACCGGAAGTCTGGGGGGCGGGGCCGGCGGAGGCCAGGGGACCGAAAACGCGGCCGAGCCCGGAGCCCGGAGCCGGAGCCAGAGCCTGGACCAGAACTTGGCCGCCGCTTGCACCGCTGCCGCCGCCGCCGCCGCCCGCTGCTCCTTCCCCGCGCCGCAGCTGCCTCGGCCGCCACGGCCGAGAGGTCGGCCGCCAGTGGTCCGCGGACTTTGGGTGTCCGGGTTGAAGGTCGGTCCGGACGTCGGACCCAGCTCGGTTCCCGGACTGTCCGGGCGGCAGCGGACGCCACCGCCACCGCCTCCTCGTCGCCTCAGCCTGGCGTTTTGTTCCGAGAGACCCGAGAGGCGAGCGGAGCTGACAGTGATTTTGACAGTGATTTAAACGCGCTTTTGTTGTTGTTGGCTTTTCGTTGTTTGGTTTTGTGTGTTGTGCGTGTGTGTGGCGGTTTTTCCCCCGTGGTGCATTTTTTCTTTTTTTATTGTTGTGCTCTCTTTTTTCTTTCCCTTTTTTTTTTCTTTTTCTTAACCCCGTGAACGTTTTTTTGGTCGGGGCTTCCGAATATGTTTTATGACGGTTGATTTTACACCAGGAGGTTTGTCTCCGAGGAAGACCCAGGGAACTGGATATCTAGCGAGAACTTCCTACGGATTCCCCGGCGCCTCGGGAAAATGGGAGCTGCTGCAAAGTTGGCGTTTGCCGTCTTTCTTATCTCTTGTTCTTCAGGTAGGTGCATGGAGCGCGGCGCGGCAGGGCTGCTGCTGCTGCTGCTGCTGCCGCCGCCGCCGCCGCCGCCGCCACCGCCGCTGCTGGCGGCCGCGGTTGTTTTTGGCCGCGGTTGTTGTTGGGTCGGCGAGCTCCAGTGGAGCCCGGGGAGGTTTTCCCCGACCCGGAGCCCCTGGGCTGCGACCCCCCGAGTCTGATTGTGATCTGGAAATCTCCATGAATGTTTCTCGTTTTGAGTTAGGTTGGCGAACTGATAAGAGTGACTGCTCTGTTGTGGAAGTGAGAAAGTCATGGTTTGTGGCCATAACATTGGATGACAGCGCTGGTTGGGTTGCAGTTAAGCCACAAATACCACAAGTGACAATCTGTGCAAAGGTTTGAGACCCGAAAGGCGTTTTCCAAAATGCCATTTAGTGTGGCATTCTCCAAAATAAGGGTGTTTTATTTTAATGGTCTTTTAATTAGTGCTTCACCAATGACTATCACGACAGAGATCTGGCCGGTTGTTACTTGATTTTGACCGTGAGAAACAATGCATCATATCAGCAATTTCATCTGGGTCTCCCCTTACGTTTTCTTCAACTTCAGTGTCCAGCAGTGTTAAAAATAGTTATAGTTGTTGTTGTTGGAGTATTAACAATAACCCAGTACAGAAGAGGTATGCCGCTGTGTGTTGGTAATGTGCTGGCTTTCAACCACCATTTATGTGCTCTTTTCTGGCATAGATTTTGCTTACCTACGGAATACTTATTTTAAACGCGTTGTATTGAAGCATTGTTTTTGGTTTAGAGCAGCCATTTGAGATTGTTCATACTGTCAAATACTCTATAGTCATAAAATAGGCTTTGGCCCGAGGTTGGAAGAATAATTAGATCCTTTTATATTTGAAATTTTGATTTTGTGAGAACGTTCTATGCTTGCAACCAGTGGTTGGAAAACTAGTCTTTTGTATTTGAAATTCTCTAAATGAATACAACCTAGCTCAGAGGTGTGCAAATGTACATAACAGGGGAGTTAGTTTGATAGATGAAACAATTTTAAAGTCGCAATGGATCTGTTGGTCATAAAATTCAATATTCAGTTACTAGATTGTGAGAGAGAATTATGGGAGGGGGGACGAATTGACAGGTTTCATGGCTATGTCTTTATCTCCTTTGCTACAGGGAAATTAGAGGGTGTTAGTCTTTTCTTTGTGTACCTCTGTGGTGTGTGTGTGTGTGTGTCCATCTTCCCAACCCCCTCTTTTAATAGAATCTTTTGTAATGTATAGAATTTTGCTGAATGGTTCATTTCCTTGTGGTTAATAAATGGATAAAGTCTAGTCTTATGTCTGTAGTGGTATTGATCAGTTCCGGGTGGGCTAAATGTGTTGTGAAATGGCGATCATTGCCAGAGATTAACCAAAGAATCATGTCTGTTTAAATGGAAGAAGGAACATGCTTAAGGCAGGCTGACAGTTCTTTTTGTGCAGGGTTTGGGGAAGAAGATAAACAATAGTCTCTCTGAAATGAATGAATACCTTGATAACATTAAACCTCTTGCTTTTGTGACCTGACTTAACTGTGTAGTTTTTATTTTTCCTGTAGTACTCTCTCTTCTGTGTTCCTGTATGTTCTGGTTGGTGAATTCCTCTCGTTCAAATCCCTTTCTCTGATCTCCTGCCCTTGAGGAGGAGGGGCATCATGGCCACTGACCAAGGAATTGTGGACATTATTCCCTCCCAAACCCACCTGAGTCACACTAACTGGTGAAGGAGGTTATTCTTGAGCAGTCTCAAGGTATTACTTCTGGGAAAGCAGGCTGTTGCTACAGATCTTACAGCTTCCTCTCTGTTTGGTTTAGAAGTAAAAAGAATAGAGCATTAGTTTTTTGTAGGATTTTTTTCGGTGGGCCAGGAGGTTAATAGCTAAAATTTTGAAATACAGTAATTTTCTTGCTATAGAGCATATGGATATATATAGCACACAAAATTACATAAAACTAGTAATAAATATTTTTCCATAGTTTTTTTCAAATAATTCCTAGTTTCACTAAAATATAATTCTATTGAAGATAATTGAAATCATCTTAGACTTTAATCCATATGTATGTATGAAGATTTTTAGTACTTAAAATATCTGATTTTTTAAAGGGCTTTGTATGAATTAAATGCACTTTAAAAGATTATTATGTTTCTTAATTGCTTTTTCTATGTAATATGTAAGCTGGCATGCTTTTTTTATGAGAATTTAAAAATTTCTCGTTAGCTTTTTGTTTCTGGATATTTGATTTTTTTTAAAGCAAATTAAAAAATAGTAGTAAAGAGATGTTGTATTTCAGTTTTTTAGGATGAATGTTTACTGTTTTCTTTAGTATTTTGCAGACTTTGATTTTTCAGTTTCCAGCCCATGGTATATATACTGGAGACTGATTTTGCAGACTATTCCTGTAGGATATGGCCAAGTATGTAATTTCTTAATGTAATTCCAGGGGAAACATTTTTGAGTTATGCCTTCATCCTCAAATGCCTTCAGATTCCTTCTGTATTTGAATTTTTTCTTTATTCTTATCCTTCCTCAGATTGTTTCAAAACACAAATGTGCTTCTTAGATTTTTTTTGTTTTGTTTTTAAAGCATTGTGATTAATTTGTATCTTCACCATTTGTTAAAGTGTGAGTGTAATACTTGCTCCAGTACTTAGGTTTATCCTACCTAGAATGATGCAGCTATTGTGGTATTTGAGTTGCACTAAGTTGAGAATTTGTATGAATTTCTGTGGGAACTGGAGTAGTTTGGTCTGTATATTCGATGAAATAAGAAATGGAAATAAAGTAATTATGTGCATTTCCTTTACTTCAGCTAGGCAATTGTGTGTGTGTGTGTGTGTGTGTGTGTGTGTGTGTGTGTGCTCGCGTGTGCGCGCGTGCCTGGGCACGCACGTGCCTGTGTATGTTTCTGTGAGTGAGTATATGTGCGGTTGGAGGGAGAATTGGCAGTACAGTGAATCTTCTGAGACTCCGCTGAACTTTCACTAACAAGTGATAGATATTAAATGCTTTGCTTTCTACAGGCAGAATTTCTTAAATGTAGTCTGTGATCATATTTAAATAAAATATATTAGAACATCAAAACCAGAAGAGAAACAAAACAAACTCCCTCCCCCACCAATTCTTGTTGAATTTTTTTTCTACTTAAAGCCAGTAGTTCTCAAGCTTGGATGTCTTTTGCTCCCTGCCCCGCACCTCTCCCCCAGGGAACATTTGAAGACATTTTTGGTTGTCACAACTGTGGGGGACTACATGCTACTTGCATCTAGTGGGTAAGGAGCAGGAATGCTGCTAATCGTCCTGTAATGCACAGCCTTACACAGTTATCTGGTTCAAAATGTCAATAGTGTTGAGATTGAGAAGCCTTACTGTAAACTCTCATTTTTAAAAGCATTAGTGTATTAATAAAAGGGTCCTGCTTCCCATTCCCATAGTCAATCATCCAGATTTTATAAGGATATGCTGTTGGTCTTTAGGTGACTTTGTATTGAGAGCTTTTATCTTTTCATTATCTTTTAGAATTAGAATGATTATATTAGTAAAACTGACTGTAGGTGTACACATTATTTCATCTTATTACATTTTAATAAAAATAATTTGCTGAGTTTTGAATAAACTCTTCAAATCCATTGCTTTGCTATGATGGAGAGCCAGCCCATGAAGACTATATATTCCTGAATAGGATGAATAATTGGTTGAAGTATCAGGTTTAATTATATTTGCTTTTGATCCATTAGTCTCTTTGCTGTGATAATTATCTTTAAGGATATTTCCTTTTATCGTTATTAAAATCACTGTCTGGACTGTGTGGTGGCAGCTGGGTTGTGTGTGTGAGAGAAAGAGGGAGAGAGAGACTAACATGGTACAGGAAAGTTTTGTAAGTTTCATATGGAAGAAATATGTACATTCTTACCTGTGCCTGAAAGGTTTCAAAGTATAAATTCAGGGTTTGTTTTTTTTAAGGCTATTCTTCTTCTTCTTCTCCTTCTTCTTCTTCTTTTTCTTCTTCATCTTCATCTTCTAATTTGAAGAAAGTTTTAAAGTAGTTTCTAATTACATAATTTTCTGGAGAATCACTGACTGGGTTTTCATTATCATTAGACTCGTTTAGATTATACTAATTAATATTCTATGATCTATCACAGGCCCTTGTCCTTTTTAAGGTTAAAATTTGACCATAATTAATAAGTGCTGACCTTGTTTTGAACTCTCGTTTTAAGGAAGTGAACCCAGCGAGGATAAGAGTTAAAGTGAGAAAGTGTAAGTAGCATTCACCATTGAAAAGAAAAATTCTGAAATCACTCCCACAAAAAGTATGCAAATAAGCCTCATACTATCTTTGTAACACACCTCCCCATACATATATCTCTCTGGTACTACTGACATCTTCACCTTTTGAGTTCAGTGTTTCATAAGAAGTAAAGCATAACTAAACCAAATGAGATTTTATTAATCTCTAAACATTCCTTTAGATTCTAAAACTATTTTGTTGCTTTTTTACTTTTGTAAGTGGTCTACTCTTATTTCTCATCTTTGGTGTCTCAAAAATCTGTGGTTTATATTTGTCTTTTCATGCCCTCTTATGTTGCTACTTGTCCTGCATAATTCCTCTTAAACAGTAAGTTAGGTAAGGTTAGCAATATTTGATATTAGGGTCACTAGTACTCTCACTTTTTATTCCATATTCTATAACTCATACTTTCTTCCATTTCCTTTCCACTTTATGCCCTCTTTGTTTATATTTTATTTTCTTTCTGTACTTCCCTGTACTGCTTTGCTTGTGGAACCCACTTGTTGCTTAGCATCAGGGGTGGCTCAAGAGGGCTCACACATGGTTTAAATGAAAACAGATTCAATTTAGAATGTTTGAGAATTGACTAGATAGTCTTTTCTCCTCTTCTTTTATTTGTTGGTTTCTGGAATATCACACACACACTTGGGAGTAGTAGCACAAAAGAGTGCTTTCCACTCTTTTGGAATCCAGTGGCTTCAACTGTAGATTGCTCTTACTCCCCTCCCCCCAACCTTTTTTTGAGGGGGGCAGGGGCAGAAGGAGAGAGAGAGAGAATCTTATGTGGGGCTCAATACAGGACTCGATCTCATGACCCTGAGATAATGACCAGAGAGGAAATCAGTAGTACAACACTTAACCCACTGAGCCACCCTGGTGCCCTACTCTTACTCCTTTTTTTAATATTTGGTTTTCTTTAACTCTTCGCTGCTTTCAAAAAGTCTGTCTTTTGTTATTGTTCATTCATCATCTCTGTGTAAGCCAAAATTTGACCAGACCAGAGAATATATTTATTGCCACAGCTGGGACCACATCAGACTTCCTCTGTGGTAGATTTAATTTTGTTAGGTTATAATGCTCATGTCTAGACAGAACATTGATTTCAAATTGACTATTGAACATGAAAGTTCCAGGAATAGTGTATATAGGAAGGAGAAGGAGAAGTCAAGAAAGTAAGGAAACTACTGTAGATAACCAATTGATTTTCTGTCATTCTGCAACTGGATTTCTGTTAGTCACTTTCATATACCTAAATACAACTAGTGGTCACATTTTGTTTAATGAAGGGTTTAAAAGAAATGTATTTTTTCTGAGGTTGGATTTTTAAAAACTGTTAGAATGGTGGGCTTAAAAGAAAAAATTTAGAGGTTCTTTTGGATACTGGACAAGAATGTGATCACAGTGGTCAGTAGACTTTGGTTCTGGTGTCAGCACTGCCACTGTACAGCTCATCTATAATTTTTTGTACCTAAATTATTGTACTTTTCTTGTTAAGACTAGGTCCTATCACTACTTCCTCTCCCATTCTGTCCATATTTAACTTTCAGATTGACCTCATTAAAAAATAAATCTAAATATGTCACTCCTCCTCAAAACATTTCCCTGTGAGTCACCTTTAGCATAAAATCTAAAGTCTTAGAATGGCATGTACTTAGAATGGTGCTTTGTCATTTGGTTCCTGCTTGTGTTCTCTAACCTCTTGGTATAGTGGCTTAGAGGATAGGCTCTGGAGTTAGACTTCCCTGGTTTACATCCTGACTTTCCAATTTAACCTTGGGCAAATCACTTCACCTTTTGTGCTTCAGTTTTATCATCTACAAAATGGGGGTATTAATAGTGACTACCTCAGAAACTGGTTTGAAAATAAATAAATAAATAAATAAAAAATAAAATATTTAAAAAATGAACCATCTTTACATATTGTAGTAAAAGTAAGCCTATCCATATATAAAACTTTGAGGGAGGAGTTTTCCTACTTATGATTAGTAACTTTATAATATATATTTTATAGAAATGAAACCTTTATTATGAAAAATCTTGGTCTTTACATCTTTATGACTATACATGATCTTTACATCTTTATGATTATACATGATCTTCACTTCTTTATGATTATACATGATAAATCAAGTTTCTTCCAAAAGCATTATTTTAAGATATCACATAAATACTAGGTATTCTGCTGTGCCTCCTTCTTAGCATGAGTTCTATATTCCAGCTATGCCGACTCGATTCACAGTTTTTTGAATGTGTCATCCTTTATTGTATATCAGTACCGGTACCTTCGTATAGGTTAGTTCTTCCTCCTTCACCTGGCTTACTCCTTGTTTTTAAGACTGAGAAGTATCACCTCTTTAGAAACAATTTTTCTGCTACCCAACCCAGATTGAGTTAGTTGCTATCTATTCTAAATGACCTTGATTCCAGTAAATATTGCAAATGTTTATTTACCTCTATACATGTTAGACTATGAGCTCTTGGAAGACATCTCTTTATCTACAGACCCAGTCCTAGAACCTAGCACTTAATAGATGCTGAGGAAATGTTTAGTGAATGAATGAAGTGAAATTTTTCATTTCCGGGCCTGGGTTTTCCTTTTATGTATTAAAGCAACAAACTTGAATTAGATTATTTTTGAACTTTTTTCCTTCTCTAAAAGCTTTAGGATTCTAAAATCTTAAGGTTAGAGTTTAATAGTGACATTTTACTAAGAAAAAATTATTTTGCTGGTTGTTTTTGGGTATCCTTAAGTTCTGTTCAGTTTTTTTTTAATGCTATGTTTCTGATCCTTAGATTAAATCTTTTAATATAATTTGAATCACACAGATTTAGAAGGCATTTTAGAGATCTTCAGGTTCTGTGGCTTTCAGCTTTTTTGACCATAACCCATAGTAGGAAATACACATTGCATTATAACCCAGTTCCCATTTACATAAATATGTATATATATCAGAAATAGAAGTTTTGTGAACTAGCTCTTACTGTGTGTAAGACTTTTATTTATTTTTATACTCTGTTTCACTAAAATTTTTTTACTGTGATCCATTAATTAAATCAGTGATCAACTAATGGGTTCTGAACTCCTAAGAAATAATGACCTAGTTCAGTAATCCCTTATTCTCTCTATCCAATTCTCTGAGAAGGAAACTGCAAAGTAAACATGTGCAGTGAAAAATGTACCAAAAAATGTGCTCATTATTTAATCTACAATAGAGAATGTGTATTTAGGTACAGAATATAGGGAAAACTGGTCCTAAGAGGGAACATGGACCGGCCCTGGTTGAGCTCTTCTTTCTTCTGGATTCTCTGAATAAATTAAGGATACACAAAGGTGCTAAAACAAAATTAGATTGTAATTATGAAGAGTTCAGATTTTTCTTAATTTAGGAAAGGCTTGCTGGAGGACATAGATCCTAATAATAGGAAAAAAAATGTCTTGGCAGTGATTGAGAGGGATATTCATCTTAATATAAAGGAAAAGGCACAAATTAGAATCCAGGAACACAGAGAGCATTTTCCAGTAAACTTGACCATGGCAAGATGAAGGAATTTTGACTAAATCTGAGGAACAGATTTATGTGATGAGAAGATGTTTATAATTGCTTGAAGAAGTAAAACAATCTCATTTGAGGGGGTTAAATCAGAGGAAAAGTAATTAAAACTAGTTATTAAGTAATTAAAACTAGGAAATCTTAATGGGTGTCTCATATATATATATATATATAATATATGGAATATAGGATAGAAGAGCAATTTGAAGATTAAAGTAGGATGGTAGTGCTACTAAATAAAATTGGTAAAGAAATATCAAACCAGAAGAAAATAGGGGGCATTTTCATAACTAAAATTCTACAGACAGATATAGATTTAGATTATAAGCATGAATGAAAACACAGACATAGATTTGGAAAAATAGAATACATAGAAAAGATGAGCACATTTAGTATTCTTTTATGGGAGCAGAGACACTATGATGGATATGTCTTCATTGTAAAGAATTCTGAGCACTCATGGCTCAGTATGTTGTTTGTGTTTAAATGATGATCAGATTATAGTAATCACAGTTATTGCTCCTACTGGCCATTCAGATTACATTCTTGGAAATCTGCATAAGTCATTTTATGTAGATTTGGAAACTTTTTTGACTTGGTATGATGTTATTCATGCCTGAATCCTAAACCTTTTCAATACTGTTCTTTCACTGTTTTCTTAGTAGCTATAGTCACATTGGGAATCATTTTATTCTCTAATTTGTGTAAGAAAACAAATGTAAACAATAAGATAAGTATTAGAAGTTCCCATTAGGGAATGGTTGTTTTTTAAAACATTTAAAGAATGGTGGCGCCTGGGTGGCATAGTTGGTGGTTGGGCGACTGCCTTTGCCTTGGGTTGTGATCATGGAGTCCCGGGATAGAGTCCTGAGATCGGGTCCCACATTGGGCTCACTGCTCAGTGGGGAGTCTGCTTCTCCCTCTGACTCTCCCCCCTCTCATGCTCTCTCTCTCAGATAAATAAATAAAATATTAAAAAATAAAAAATAAGGGGCGCCTGGGTCGCTCAGTCGTTAAGCGTCTGCCTTCAGCTCAGGTCATGATCCCAGGATCCTGGGATCGAGCCCCGCATCGGGCTCCTTGCTTGGCAGGAAGCCTGCTTCTCCCGCTACCACTCCCTCTGCTTGTGTTCCCTCTCTCGCTGTGTTTCTCTCTGTCAAATAAATAAAATCTTTAAAAAAAAAAAGTAAGCCTATCCATATATAAAACTTTGAGGGAGGAGTTTTCCTACTTATGATTAGTAACTTTATTAATATCTATTTTATAGAAATGAAACCTTTATTATGAAAAATCTTGGTCTTTACATCTTTATGACTATACATGATCTTTACATCTTTATGATTATACATGATCTTCACTTCTTTATGATTATACATGATAAATCAAGTTTCTTCCAAAAGCATTATTTTAAGAGGATGGGGCACGGGTAAATTACGAGATTTTGGCCAGTTTCTAAAACTCTTAGGTTAATTTTTTAAATTTGTAAACCAAGATGTATTTAATGAAATAATATGCCATATAACACAGTAGCTGGTTCATAGTAGACATTACATACACATATTCATTTGTAACCTATCTTGAACTCCCATTATTAAAAATATCATATGTAAGACATTTAAAAATACAGATTCAGTTCTTGGAGGTATTTTTAAATTTGCTGGTAAATTACTTATTCATTAAGATGAAATAATATTCTGACTAAATGATTTAGCCAAAGAAAATATCAATATAGAGTGCCAAAAAGGAGCCAGGAAATATCCAGAACATTCAGATAAGATTTTTTTTTAACAGAGTTCTTTAAGGTCTCATTGTTGTAGAATGCATTAAAAGGAAATGTTGAAGTAAATTTTCATTTCTACTTATTGAAATTTAAAATATTTTCTTACACAATTTCACTTAAAACTTAAGTGTTTTAAAATTTTTCATGTAGAAGTAAAGTCTTGAAAGATTCTCAAGTCTGTTTTTGGGTAACAGCTACAAGCTTTGAAAACATAATAATTCAAGTTTTGAGATCAGTATTTTGAATGTGATATAATAATATCTTGAACTAAAACTTAAGAGTCTCATTCAGATACCTACTTTACTACTCATTCTTCATTGACCTTGGCAATCACTAAGACCTCACTTTATGCATCCTTAAATTAAAGAGGGTGAAATAAGTATTCATTTAGTAACAAATGTTGAACTACATGCTAGACACTGCTAAGGGCTTGGGATGCAGCAATGAACAAGATAGATATGATTACGCGCTTATGGAGCTTACAGTCTTAAAGGCAGTAGCCAAATGAGTAAAATAATTACAGATCATCATATGAGTTCTGACAGAAGCAAACAGGGTACTCACAGGATAGCTATTCGCCTCACATCCATACCACAAATCTCTAGTTACTTAGCTTATCTACCTGTTTATTCTCTGCACTTTCCACTACGGGAGTGTAAACTTTTAGAAGGGGTGTGTCACCTTGATCATAATACCCTCAGAGGATAGCACAGTTTCTGGCACAAAGTAGAAGCTCAGTAAATGCCTGCTTGCCTGCCTGAAGAAGTAAACGCAGGCTTAGGGCTGGAGAGAGAGAGACTGGGACTGGATCATACAGGGCTTTGATCTAATGTGGGAGGGGGTTAGAATAAAATCCAAAGGGCAGAGGGAGGGCAAAGAGTTTTAAGGAGGAGCTAGATCTGGGTTATATGTTGCAATCACTTGGGCAGCTATCTGGAGAATATATTGGAGGTATATAGGAGTGAAGAGGTGAGAGTGGGAGGCTCTTCTATCAATCTAACCGAAACTAGAGAGATTCTCCAAGACCCCTTCTACCTTTGAACATTCTCTGTATTCTCAAATTTGCCTATATTTAACCAGTCTTCCTCTCAGGTTTTCTTAGTTACCCCAAATTTGTCCTACTTATTATTTCTTAAAAAGAAATGGATAGGCTTATTGTGCATTTAAAAACTTTGAATACAGCATCTCAAAAAAAACCAAACAAACCCTAAAAAAAAGGTAATAAAACACAGACCAGAGTTTATTGAATTTTTGTGCAAGTTCCTATATTTAGATTTTGTGCATTTGCTAATTTATATTCTTATTTACTGAGCATTCCTAATTCTCTGTGAAACTTTGACTTTACTCCTTTTCAATATGCCTATTTTTTCCACAAGATCATCTCTTTATTCTAAACATGTAATGTATTATTGATGTGGTTGAAAATTCAGAATTAGAAACAGCATATTTTGTATCTTAGTTCTTAGGAATTTGATACTTTACAGGTTATCAAGGTCTTAAAGTCTGAAAGGATAAATAGTTAATACTATGGGTTCTTATTTTTACTCAGGGCTATGGCCTCTAACTCTAAGTAGTCAGCTTGAATATTTTTATCTGTGAAAGATTTCAAGTCTGTACTGTTGGTAGGAGGGGGAGGTGGTGCTTGGCACAGGGAAATCAACTCTATATTGGCAGAAGTTCAGCAGCATCATCTCTGACTAGGAAAAACTGTATTATTACATAGAGATAAAGCCAGAAGAGACATTAAACTTTACTGAATTTAAAAATATAATGGTGGCTGCCTCTTTTCCTTTGGTTTCTCTCATTATGGAAGCAGGTAAAGCTAACTATCTTTGGTAAGCCACCTTCTATAAAGATGTGTAGTTTCACTCTATAAATATTATAGGCAATTTTATTTATTATCTTAAGTAAAGTAGTTCTAGAAAAATAACTGGTTTGCTAGATTTTGTGTTCGTTGGTACTGGAGTTTCATACTGCATTATTTATGAATAGAATTTGCTAATTATTTTTATTTAAGCTAAGACTTGGAATTACTTATGCAGGTACACTTTAAAATGATATGGAGAGAAATGAAAAGTCAAAGTTAAAAGAATGATAAATAATGAGGGCAGTTGTGAAATACTAACTTATACAAGATGGGTAAGGTAATAGTAATCTGATTAGTAGGCATTCAGAAGTAGAATAAAACACCTTTCTTTGTTATTGGGAAAATGATTAAATAACTACTGATCATCCTTTTATTCTGCATAAATGTTACATAACAAGTCTTTTTTTTTTTTTTTTAAAGATTTTATTTATTTGACAGCGAGAAACACAGCGAGAGAGGGAACACAAGCAGAGGGAATGATAGGGGGAGGAGCAGGCTTCCTGCGGAGCAAGGAGCCCGATGCGGGGCTCGATCCCAGGACCCTGGGATCATGACCTGAGCCGAAGGCAGACGCTTAACGACTGAGCCACCCAGGCGCCCCTACATAACAAGTCTTATCAGCTGACTTTTTTTTATTCCCTTATTTTTTTCTTTAGAGCTACATAAACCTGGTTTGGGTATTGAATTAGGAAATTCATTGCTAATTGTTTCTTAAAATGTAAATAGAGATTGTCTACTAGCTGAGAGGGCTAGAAATAATAGAAATGATTAAATTAGGCTTTAACTGCTGAGAGGGCCTAACAGACTGTCGGGAACTATTTTTTCTAGTAACCACCTCTATCAGAATGATTTTTATGAGCAATAAGCTACTCAAGCTGATCTTCAGAAAGATGGGATAAAATTAAAAGATTAGGATAAGAGAAGAAGAGTGTTGGTTATATTTTTTTCTTTTTGAATCAGTGAAGGGTGGTTTTGATCTTTTATCCACAGATCTTACCTTTCACTATTGTAGCCAGAGAATAGCCCCACACCAAGAATTGTAATCCTAGTTAGCAACATATGTTTAGCAGCTTTGATTAAACAGTATTTTTAATTAATATCTAGTCTTGTTTCTGTGATGGGGAAAGATAACAGCTCACGAGAGCAGAAGAAATCAGAAAAGCCTAATCTGTTACAGATTATAGAATTTTCTACCATTGGAATCTATTGTTGGCCAGTAAGGGCTAGTTGATAGCAATAGAAGCCAGTCTTGTTGGTTAGAAAGAATGATTTTTTTCAGAAACAAATAGCAGTAAGAAGGTCCTCATCTCAAATTCAGTAAAAGTAATTATTGCAGTTCTTGGACTGGTATGGTAGAAAGAGCAGACATTCCCTAGGGAGAAAACTTGGGTGGTCGCGCTTTTTTTTTTTTTTTTTTTTTTACCATGGTGTGATAAACCATTTGAACTTGGGAAAATTCCATAACCTTGATTTCTTCATCTGTAAAATGGAGTGTGTAATACCTACTTGACAAAAGTATGGTGAGGATCAAAGGCTATATACATAAACACAAGCACATTCACATATACACTTGAAACTTTTTAAACATTGAGTTGTTATTCCAAGTATTTGTAATTGGGGCTCTTGAGTGGCTGAGTCGTTGAGCGTCTGCCATTGGCTCAGGTCAGGATCCCAGGATTCTGGGATCCAGCCCCGCATCAGGCTCCCTGCTCCACGGGAAGCCTGCTTCTTCTCCCACTCCTCCTGCTTATGTTCCCTCTTTTGCTTTGTCTCTCTCTGTCAAATAAATAAATAAATAAAATCTTACCCAAAAAACCCCCAAATATTTGTAATTAATGCTGTGATTTTTTTCAAGGAGAGCAGTGAAATGCTAGGTTCAAGTGAACTGTTCTTCAAGTGAACAGTTCTAATTCAGACTTTGTGATTCTTCATCAGTAGACATTTATTCTTACATTGTGAATAAAGGGGTTAATTCTATAAACAACTGAATATATGGTAAAATATTAGGGGAATGTCTGATCCTTACAGTGACCTTAAAGGCATTGCTGGATATAGCCCTTCTCCAGGTTCATCTTTTGCCATAATGGTTTCTACAACAAATCAAATGATTTTTATTCCTAGGAGCTTTTGTTTTCACTTGCCTTCCATGAATACTTAGGAGTTGGGAACCATATCTGACTTATTCACTGTAGTTTCCCAAGCGTCTGACACATAAAAGGTATTTAACCAATATTTGTGAATGAATGTTGAATGCTTTCAAATACTAAGGAGTTCACAAACTTTTTGTAAAGGGCCAGATAGTAAATATTTTAGGCAATCTCTTTTGCAACTATCAGTTTCGCCAATTTTAACACAAAAGCATTATAGTTAGTACATAAATGAATCACTGTGACTGTGTTCTAATAAAACTTTATAGATACTGGAATTTGAATTTTATGTAATTTTCATGTGTCATAAAATATTCTTTTGGTTTTTTTTTCAACAATTTAAAAACTATTGTTCAGGGGCTATACAAAACAGGCTGCCGGCTAGATCTGACCCACAGGCAGTAGTTGAGCAGCCTCTAACATAAGACATAGTATAAATAGCACCTTTTCTCCCAACATAGAAGTATTTTATGTTTTAAAAACTTTGTTGGGAACCTAGGAAGAATTTTCTTATGGGATCATGGTCATATATTTTGGGTAAGTTCGCAGACTAACCTACAAGACTTTTTTTTACCTCCAGTGTCCTTTATTCCATCAGTACAACTTGGCCCCCAGCAGTCACACTTTCTCTGAGAGAAAATGGGTATAGTATTCTTTCTTGGACCAGAAGAAAGACACATTATCCTCAGCACTTATCAGAATTTCCTTCTTCCAGGATCCCTCTTTTTCTACCTGCTGGGCTTTGCATCCTGGAAAGTGGCTCCCTGGGGCTCCAGTAGGGTGGTATGATGACAAGGCTAAAAAGACATTGTGTATGTGATTAGGGAGGAAGGCATGAAAGGAAAAGGGTTGCAGGGGGAGCAGAGAGAAGAAAAAATAGAAAATATTAGAGTGATCATACATAGTAAGGGTAGTATTTTGTGAAATAGTATTATGTGTGTGAATATATGTATATATGTACTGGATCACAATGAAAAATGTGTTTCTTACTGTGGTTTGTGGTCAGAGTTTGAAAGCCTGTACTTTAAGGGTTTGAGGTACTGATCCTGAGGTCTTTCCCCCCACCCCTAATAGATGTGAGACCCAAATGAAAAACTGAAAGGAAGTCTTTACTGCTTGTTATAGTGTGTTTCAGATACCAAGTTACTTTATGAGGTAGTTATCTGTTTTATAGATGAGAAGATGGGGTCTCAAACTAATCAGCTTCACAAGTGAGATTCACATAGACACTTAACTTTATTTTAGAATATGCACTTCTTCCATTATACCATTTTTTTTACTGTAGGGAAGGAAGCTATGTATTACTTCCATCGTGTTTCAGAGGACAAAAAACATTTTTTTTTTTTAAAGATTTTATTTATTTATTTGACAGAGAGGAGAGAGATCACAATCAGGCAGAGAGGCAGGCAGAGAGGGGGAAGCAGGCTCCCTGCTGAGCAGAGACCCTGATGCGGAGCTTGATCCCAGAACCCTGAGATCATGACCTGAGCCGAAGGCAGAGGCTTAAACCACTGAGCCACCCAGGCGCCCCGGAGGACAAAAAACATCTTAATACGTGGCAACTCACCAGACTTCTTGAGACAAAGCCTTGGCTTAAATATTAGGACAGGGCCACTGGAAGAAAATGGTTAGAAACTCTGTGTAAAGAATGATACGATGCGTAAGGAGGAGGCTCTGTCATTTTGCCTTTATTTTTTCTTCTTCCCCGTGTGTACTGCTAGCCCTGCTCCTTCATACCTCACCACCAGTGTGGGCTCGTACATACCAGAAACAATAACGGCTGGAGGATGAGGTTTAGTGAGGAAGGGTAATATAATCTTGTCTTTAGTTGAAAGGAGAATAAGGAGGGAAACCCAAGTAGCAGGGCCACCTGGCCACCTGAATGGGTTGGCTATTCCCAGGTGGTGATTTAGAAGTGGGTATAGGTAAAACAGGGACTGCTGTTAATCATGTTACAAGCAGAAGTCTTGGCTTTGGAGACTAGTAGCTTTGATACGCTAATTGAAAATAGTTCTTTTCTAGTTATTAAGGAGAAGCTTCTCTTAAGCAATACTCAGTTCAGATTTAGTTACCCATATTAAGTACTTAAAATTATATTAAATGTCTAAACCATCTCTCTCTTATATATTTTGTTAGCAAGTATGGTGAAAACTAGTTTATACTAATTCTGATCTCTAACTTTTTTTTAAATTGTCTTGGGAAGAAAAAGATTGATAGGAAGGCTATTTTTCTTAACTAGAAAAGTAATGAAACCTAGCAGACAGATAGATACCTGATTAATTGAATGGAAAGGTGACAAACCCTATAAAATATGCTAATCTTTCTCCAGCTGGTTTGGGCGGTCTTGATTTTACAATGGGAATTACTAATTTCTATTACTAATATAAATACTAAATTTAAATATTATTTAAATTACTAATTTATATGGAATTAGTTTCAACTGGTAATATCTGAAGACTTAGACTTAAAATTTTTATCCTTCTTGGTTACCCCTATGGTATACTCCTTACCATGTTCTATATTAGAATTGCTTGTTAATGTGCCCATCTATCTCAGCCGACTGTGAGTTCTTTTGGATTCTTTCAATGTAGTGCTTGGTGTTCAGTGCAGGTTAAGAGCACAGAACGCCTGATTTTATGTCTTGGCTCCATTATTTTCTAGCTCTGTCAAGTTATTTTTCTCATCTGGAAAATGGAGATAATGATAGTACTTTTTATACAGTTGTTATAAAGTGTAGATGAGTTAATATGTGTAAAGTGCTTTGAATGATATCTGGCATGTAGTAAACATTATAAATAACTGAGAAACAATAGTTGAAAGTTGAGACTCGGAGAAAATATTTGCAGTATTTGATAATATCTGAGGAAGGACTGTTGTGCACAATGAACAACGAACTGTTAGAACTCAATAAGAAGAAAACAAACAACCAAATTTAGAAATGGACCAAAGACCTTAGCAGACTCCTGACCAAAGAAGATGTACAGATGGTAAAGAAGCATATGAAATGATTCTTTTGCATCTTAAGTCATCAGGCAAATACAAATTAAAACAGACAGTACAGCGTACGTATTACAGAGGTCTAAATCTGGAACACTGACACCACGAAATTTTGGGAAGGTTGTAGAGCAATATGAATTCTCATTCATTGGGAATGCAAAATGGCACAGCTACTTTGGAAGATACTTTGGTCGTTTCTTATATACTCTTATCATAGGATTCAGCAGTCGTGCTGTTTGGTATTTACCCAAAGGAATTGGATCCAAGCAAAAACCTGTACATGGATGTTTACAGCTTTATTCATAATTGCCAAAATTTGGAAGAACCAAGATGTCCTTTAGTAGGTGAATGGATACATAAACTGTGGTACATCTGAACAGTGGAATATTATTTAGCACTAAAAAGAAATGAGCCATCAAGTCATGAAAAGACACAGAAGAAGCTTAAATACATGCTACTAAGTGAAAGAGGCCCATCTAGAAAGGCTACATACTGTATGATCCCAACTATATGACATTTGGAAAAGGCAAAATTGGGGAGACTAGTAAAAAGACCATCGGTTGCCAGGGGTGGAAGGGATGAATAGGCAAAGCACAGAGGATTTTGGGGATGGTGAAAATACTCTGTATGGCATTCTAATGATGGATGTGTGTCATTATACATTTGTCCAAACCCATAGAATATGCAACACCAAGAGTAAAACCCTAAGGTAAACTGTGCGCTTTGGATGATTCTGGTATGTGTCAAGGTTCATCCTTGGTAACAAATACAGCATTCTAGTGAGTGATGTTGATAATGCAGGAAGCTATGCATGTGTGGGGCAAGGGGTATATGAGAAGTCTCTTTACTTTCATTTTGTTGTGAACTTAAAACTGCTATAAAATTAAGTCTCAAAAAGTTGCTGCTGCTTATTGTTTTTGTCTAGCATACTGTCTAGCTTGAACTGTTTATTGAACATGAACAAGTACAGTGTAGTGAATATAAAATTGAGGGAATTCTGGTATATTTAATGAGAAACTACTTTTGCAGATGGCCATCCTGTTCAGGATACAGTAGTGTTTGTTTTATTTATAATAGTTATATATTTATTGGACTCTGGTTTAATTCTAGAATATCGTTTGGTTTTCAGGGAAGAGTACTAACATTTTCAATTATGTAATTTGGTGGTATTTTATATAGAGGTCTGGGGGTATCTTTTCAGAAAACTGTAAAATAGAATGGAGTAATGTGTCATTTAACAGTATATTCCCAAAGGGGAGCACCTCAAAATCTTTTGAAAATGAGATGAAGACAAAAGGGAAGTGAGTGTGGTAGGGGAAATAAATTTCCAAAAGTGTATCTTACTTTTTTTCAGTATTTGAGTATCAACATTTCTTGGAAGATAACTTCCATTTATTTGTGTTTTCTAATTTTCTAAGTGATTTCATGTATGTTCCTATTTGATCCTATTTGAACCTGTTTGAGAGATCTTTGATGTTTTGTTTTGTTTTTTAGTTTAAGTCAGACCCTGTGATAACAGAATTTGCTTGAATTCACTAATCAGTGGGGCTAGGGCTTAAACCCTCATTTGTAAGTTCAATCTTCTTTTGTAAAAGTAAAGAATGCTTGATAACTTTTTTCTCATCCTCCTCTGCCCTTTCCCACCCTTAGTGGGGGGAATCTTTACAGTCTTTAGACTATAAAGAATTGATGGAGGTAGTAGTTGTTTTGTAAATAATCTTTGTACTACACTTTGAGAAATCCATGGTTGGTGGGGAAGTGGCCAGAAGTAGCGATACAGCAGTAAAAACACCAAAGTGAGCTCTAATTCCAGGGCAGAAGATGTTTTGCTCTTTGCTTGATAGCTTGCTTGATGGCAACCACAAATCCACATATGGTAATTGTTGCTTTGGGTAAATCCTGCCCTTGATTGCTGCAGATGTTCTTTTCCCAATCACTTTTACTTTTGATTGAGAATGGATAAAAATTTTTTTCCTAGTGGGTCATTAATAGGTGAGTCCCATTACACATGTGCCAGAATTTTACATTATTAAATTCTTTGGTCAAATTGGAACTGGCAAGTTATGTCACAGCTCAGTCATTATGTAGAACGATAATGTTACTAATGATTAACATTTGTTAAAGCTGCCATTATTAATAGCCACCACTTATTGTATGCCCTGGGCTAAGTGCTATTACATTTTAGTGATAATGTGTGTGACTCACCTTACAAGATAGATATTATTCCCATTTTATAGATGAAGAACCTGAGACTCAGTGACTTGCCTAAGGCTACGTAACTAAATAAATTGCAGCCAAGGTATGTTACATTGGTCTGCAGGGCTTAAATCTGTTCTTTCTGTGGAATCAAATATTTTGAAATGTATATTAAAATAGAAGTTAACCAATTCCAGTGCAGTGTGATTTTCTTTGAACCTGTTCTGCCAAGGTTCCTGCCCCATATTCCCACCCTGACAGTAGCTGGTATTGCTGTTACCCCTTAAAACCTATGGCATAGGAAACAATACTGAGTTGTCAGATTGAGGTTTTGATGGCCTCCCGTGGTCCCTGTATGCTGATAAAGCAGAGCTTTCTCTACCTCTTAAGTAAAAGTCCACAGCTGTTTAAAGACTAAGGAACAGAAGTTGTTCCTTGTGGTTATACAATGAGCCAGAATCAGAACAAGGTCAGAATTCATTTGCTCTGATCACTACTTGAGTAATTAGTGAATGAAAGGATCAGAGTAAATGCATCTTTTTAAAAATGATTATACTTTGGGGTGCCCGGGTGGCTCAGTAGGTTAAAGCCTCTGCCTTCGGCTCAGGTCATGATCTCAGGGTCCTGGGATCGAGCCCTGCATTGAACTCTATGCTCAGCAGGGAGCCTGCTTCCCCCTCTCTCAGCCTGCCTCTCTGCCTACTTGTGATCTTTCTCAAATAAAATCTTTAAAAAAAATGATTATACTTTGATTCAGAGAGGATGAATTAATTGAAATATGCTTCTGTAGAAGAAAATAAATCCAGATTCTTTTTGACTGATATTTGGAAAATAATTTAATGGCAGTAGCGGTTAATTGCTCACTTGGTGCCTGTTACCTATGCTGGATGAGTGAGAAAGAACATATTAGATAAGTATAAATGGTTCTAGCATTTGGATTTGTGGTTCCCTTGCCCACATTCATATTAAGACAGATTGATAAAAAGATAAAACACATACTTTGTTTTGCAAAATCTAAGAACTTAATTTTTCTGTTACTGTAACTTTTAAATTACAGGTTAGCCTGCAGAAAACTGAAAGATGGTGAAAAGAATAGGAAGAAAAGGAAATCCCTTATTTATTCTGGTTTCTTTTATTAGGAGGAATAAATAAAAGGTGACAAATAGGTAGTCAAAACTAATAAATCCATAGGGATTTGGTTTGAATTGAAGTGACTGAATTTATAGAAAAATGAATATTGTCATATTCTTGATCTGTTTTGCTATAATTGAAATCAGCCAACATTTAAAGGGTACCTGCTGTGTGCTTCTTAGTATGCCAGGTACTATGGAGGCTGTAAAAGGAATATGAAGTCTTTGTTTAAGAAATAGTCACTTTGGAATGATAAACCATAAACATAACACATATTTTGAAATTTAAAATAATACAAACACATGTGACACAATTACTAAAATTAGTGGTGTTAGGCACTAAGGGGCATTTCTGTCTCTCTTGCTCTGTCTCCTTTTTTTTTTTTTTTTAGAGGCTTTGGTTATCTTTTAGGACCTTACCAGTTATGTGATGCCTTTCAGATTCTCCTTGGTCTAATCTCTTTTGAGTCTTTCTTGGCTTTGTTTCTTCCTAAATTTAGTGCTGCTACAATACAAACACCTCGAGGATAGGGATTATTGCCTTCGTGTTTATCATTGCATTCCAATATTCCAATGGTCAGTATTTTTTGAGTAAGTTAATGTGAAAGTTCTCCCTTTTTTTCCTCTCACTGTCGAGGTTCTTTAAAGGTTTCTGTCCTGCTTTGGCTTCACATCTGTACCTTTTGTTTTCTCTTCAACCCATTGTCATCCTGAAGTAAGTGAAATAATTCCCTTAAAGATTAATGATTTTCTAATTGCCCTAATCCAAAGGATTCCTACCTATATTCGGTTACTACTTGACTTTTCTATAACTTTGATGTTATTGTCTACGTGTTCTTGAAATTCTTTCGTTCCTTTATTCTTCCAGTTTTTCTGACTAAAGCCCCCTCACTACCTCAATACTCAGTCTGCTCATCCTTTTAGTTTTGTGTTCTTCAAGAGTTAAATCCTTACAGAATTTTTAATCTACATATCCTTCCCTGCTGAAGTAATCCTATTTCTCATTTTTAAGTAAATGTAGATGTCCAGAGTTAAATCTCTTACTTTGATTTCCATCTTGAGCTCCAGACTTTTTTATTAGTCATCCTGTAAACATTAAGTATATGTCAGAACTGGGAATATGGGGATGAATAAGACACAGCCTTTACCCTAGAGGACTCACAGTTTTGTTGGGGAATGGAGATTAATAAAGTAGCAGTTCTGCAGCACATTTTATCTATATTAGAGTGCCTTAGGACTGCTGAAAAAGGTGGCCTAAATTCGGTTTGGAGAGAGTCAGGTAATGTTTTCCCTCGATGATGCTTAAAGTATTTTTGAAGGATGATTAGGAGTTCACTAGGGGGACAGAGTGGGAGGAATATTTTATGTTGTCTTTGTCAGGTCTGGTGGGTATGCTTGCTGGTGTTGAGACAGCCTATTATGGAAGCCTCCAAGGTCTGAGAACATACGGCCTCAGGGCAGAGAGTGAGCATCTTTCAGTGGAGCCAGTGTCATGGCCAGCAAAATGGTATCAAGCACTAAATCCAGAGGGAGAGAAGAGACCGTAAGGAGTGGAGAGTTAAAAAAAAAAAAAAGGAGTGGAGAGTTAATAACAAGGTCGATTACTACTCAATCAAAAGCAGTGTGTGTAAAGGAATAATTTAGATTAAGACCCTGGAAGTAACATGTGTTAGATTTGTCCTTTTCTGTGTTAACCTGGTGTATATTGTAATAATGGTTTTAATAAAGCAGTCCTTTTCAGGCTTTAATATGCATATAAATCTTTTGGAGCTAACATTAAAAATGCAGATTTTTGATTCAGTATGTTTGGAGTCAGGCCTAAGGTTCTACATTTCTAACAAGTTCCTAGTGACTATGCTCTCTGTCCCTGTACTTGGAATGGAAGGGGACTGAAGAAGCCAAGAATGTCCAGACACATGCAGAGCAAACAACTTATACACGGATATAGATCATTATTACATCTTTGAGGAACTGGAATTAGTTTATGAGATCTAGATCATGAGACATAGGGCATGAAGCAGTGATGGGCTCAATGATGAGTCTGCAGAGATGGACAGGGATCAGATCATGAAGGGCTTGTTGTGTGCCAGAGTGTTAACTTTATGCTGAAGGCTGTGAAGGGCCATTTTGAGCTGGAGAGTGCTTTTATCAGATTATAAATTTAGCACAAAGAAATCTGTTTTCATCAAGTTGAGGTCAGAAAGTACTTGTAGCTTATCCTGATAGGGAAATCAAGTAAATAGTTGATGATATAGATCTTAGCTGGAGAGAGATTTAAGTTTTCAGCTAATAGATGTATAAGCATGAAATCAGCTAGGCAGAAGGAAGAATAAAGAATTCTAAAGACCAAACTGGGGAACACTAACATTTTCAAGGTAGGGAGAAGAGTTTGTAGAGGAGAGACCAAGATGTGGTCAGGAAGGTAGAAGGAAACAAATGTAAAGAAATCTAGATAGAGGGAATATTTAGCAGTGCCAGAGAGACCAAATAAGACAGAGCCTGAAAAGTCAATACTAGATTTGTCAGTTTGGAGATTATCTGTAACTTTAGCAAGAGACATTTCAGTGGAATGGTGGAGACAAGAACCATTGTAGAAGATGAGTGAAATGTAGATGAGGAAGTGGGTTCAGCTGTGGTCCATAACTTCTTAAGAATGTAAGTGGAAAAGGAGTATAAAGAGATGGAAACAGTTGAGATGTTTATGTGCTTAAGGAGTTGGTTCAGGAGAGAAATAATAGAAGGGGGAAGATTAACATTTAAACCTTTTAGAACCAGAAACTTGGGTGCCATCTTCAACACTTCTTAGTGTTTTTCCAAGTCCATGAAATTACTAAATCCTATAAATTTTACCTTCTGAATATTTCTTGAATCTATTCTTGCTTGCCCTTTTCCATTATCAGAGTGTTCTACCCTTACCATCCCTTCCCTGGACTCTTAAATGGACAGCCCCCTTGACGGCCCACCAAACAAAGCAAACAAAAAAGCACCAGGGAAAAAAAACCTGTCTTCCACACAATTTGCGGGAAACCATGGAGACTACAGAAACTAAGACCTGTCATGAATGTGCAGATCTGACCCTGACACTCACCTGCTTAAATCCTCTGCACTGACTTATCACCTACCCAGGATGAAGGCCAAGCTTTTTAACATGACATACAAGTACCCCCTGGGACTGTTCCTCTCCAGCTTCATTTCCTGTCACTCATTGTCTCCTACTTTGATTCTGTGACACTAAAAAAACTAATCTCTCCCCTCTCCCCATATACTTTGATTTTCCTTCAAACTCTGCTCATTTTGTGCTTCCTGCAGTTCC
Organism: Procyon lotor; assembly: GCA_028646535.1. NCBI lineage: Eukaryota > Metazoa > Chordata > Mammalia > Carnivora > Procyonidae > Procyon > Procyon lotor. Next base: position 70,466,896 of record CM053605.1, on the reverse strand, counting down.
TGTAGGACCTCCCCTAGGAAATTGTTAGGTACTCCATTCTGTGTTTCCATACCATCTTATTGATTTAGTTATTGTTATACTTCCTACATTATTGATATTTTCTGTTTTCACATTAGATCTATAAGGGGTTTGTCTAATTCCTCCCTGAATTCTTGGTGCCTGGCTCAGTGCTGCTGGAGTAGGTAGGTAGGTGCGCAGCTTATTTAATGATTAGATATAAAAGTGGAAGTAGTGGCATTTGACCTGACCAGGGAAGAATGGTAGGATTTCACTAAGTATAATCCCATTGGCCTTTGATAGGGAAAAAGATTCTATACAGAGTGGCCAGCATATGCAGGAGCATTGAAGAAGTAAATAGAATATTTATAGATATGCTGAATACCCCTTTTAAACAGGAGAGAGAAGAGGTAGAAAATATAATGGGAGATAGGGTTAGAAAAATAAAGTTGGTACAGATGAAATGGAGTCTTGGGTGTGCTTTAAGACTCCCCCCCGCCCCCCGTAGCAACCCTTGTGGATTGTTAAACTGAGAAGTAACACCAACTCTTGACTTTTGAGAAAAGACTCTATATCTTCTTGAAATATTAAATGTAGATAACCTGTCTTTTTATTCGAAGTTTTGGCAATTTCTGTTTTTTGGTCTTTTTAAAAATTTTTAATGCCTTTCTTAAAGATTAGAGGATACTGCCCTTTATACGTAGATCAGTACTTTCTGTCATTGTCTTTTAATATCATTAAAAGCAGTCCTTGATGACTTCTAACGTTTTTCCCTTAGGGATAATCAGTTATTAAATGGGTAAATTAAAAGGGTAGTTTATATTCTTCCTTTAGTATTAGAAAATATTCTAACATTACATTTTTATACCCTTTAAAGAACTTTGTAAAATTTCTCCCTTTTGGCATGGTAGCTTGCTTCCGAGGATTGCTTGTTGAAATCTCTTAAGTCTGAAGCTTCTGTTCTACACATACTTATCCAGGTTATTTTTTTATTTTTATTTTTTTAAAATATTTTATCCATTTATTTGACAGAGAGGAGAGAGATCACAAGTAGGCAGAGAGGCAGGCAGAGAGAGAGGGAAGCAGGCTCCCCCCTGAGCAGAGAGCCAGATGTGGGGCTCGATCCCAGGACCCTGAGATCATGACCTGAGCTGAAGGCAGAGGCTTTAACCCACTGAGTCATCCAGGTGCCCCCTTTACCAGGTTATTTGTAAACATGTTAAAATTGATTTTGCTTCATTTATAAGGGAGACTGTTCATTATTGCCTTTTGTGTATTCCCTAAGCCGATGTCCAATTTATGACTGCAAGACCCTCTTAGTTACATGTTTAAATATAATATTGGGAGATTTTGGAAAGAAATCCAGGGATTGAATGTATTTGGGGAACTTTTAGACAATATTAGATCAAAATGGGGAATAGCATATAGGCTAACAGCTATTCAGAAGGGGTGTGTGTGTGCGTGTGCACGCGCGCTCACGTGCATGCCCTGTATTGTGTTTCCTGTAGAGAAAACAGAAAGCTGTGGTCTCTGCTTATGCTGTAGTTGGAGAGAGTTCTATATATAAATCAACAGTAAATGTTACAATATAGTTTATATTTAAATGCTGAATTGCTTGAGAAACCAGCTGAATGCTAGCTGAGTAACTAAGAAATTCAGGACCAAGAAAAATGATCAAGAGGCAAAGTAGCCTGGAAAGCTTCATAAAGAAAATGGGACTTCAGTGGACCTTGAAAGATGAATTAAAATTTAGATAGTTGGGAAAGTGGGGTGTGTGTGTGTGTGTGTGTGTGTGTGTGTGTGTGTGTTGCTGGCGGAGGTTGAGAGGTGAGTGTAGGGACATGAACTAAGTAAGATGCAGATATTGGACATATTTGTGTTGAATGAGGTATGAATGTGCTTGGGGATGTGGGAGAGGGTGAGTGTGGGGGATGTGAGAGCTCTGGGGATGTGGAGGTTGTGGGTTTGTGTGAGAGGAGAAGACACGAGGGTGTATGAATTATGAAGGTGTGTAGGGGCTTGTAAGAGGAAGGTATGTGTAGGATGTGTGAGGGTATTATGGGCTGTGTGAGAAGAGGTTAGGTGAGGGGTGTGTGTGTGGGTTGGTGAGGGTATGAGTGTAAGTATACTCTTCAAGGCAAAAAAAAGTAGAGTGAAAATGTCTCAACTATAAGGAAACCTTTAATATTTAGACATGTCTGTTAGTCATTGTGGTACTCTTGGATAGCATGGCATCAAATTCAGTGTTGGCCTATTTCTTCCTCCATTTAATATTCTACTTGGTCATCTCTGCTACTTCTTTAGTCAAAAACGTACCTATCATTTCAAACAAATCTACTGATCTGTGTTTCTTCTGAATGTCTCTAAGTATACCTTGCCAGAATGCTGAATTCAATAAGCCACATCTGATTTTTCTTGTTTGCAACTTGAGAGCAGGTATCACAGTTTATTCAGTTCTTTGGCCTTTCTAGTACCTTGTTGGTTACCTAGGATGGAGTTTTACCCTTTTATATCCTCTAACCTAATTTATAAAGTCAATATGCAGTGACTCTGAATATCATAGGTAATTATCATAAGTCTTTTAGTTGCAAGAACTGTTTATCCTGATTTTTCTCATTTCTTTCTCCACTGACTTCCTTCTTCCTTTTTCCTTTTAAAGAATGAGCTTCCTTTTTCATTACTTTTCAGTATAGACTGCTTTCTGCATATGGGCTCTTCTTTTACCTGACTACCCTCTTCTTTAGATGATCAAATATCTTTACTTTTCTAAATATACCAATCTTTTCCATAAACTTTTTCTATGAAACTTTTTCTAATTAATCCTTTAAATTCTATATATCCTTTAAATCTTCGCATTCCTTGTGAAATTCTCACATTTCTAATGTACCCAGTTTACAAATAAGCTCACAAATTACTTTAACCTCTAAATTTTTGATTTTATGCAGAATGGATTATAGATTCCTCAAGGGCAAAAAAAAAAAAAAAAGACTTGTGTATTTCTCTAATGTTTTGAGTGTTCTGAGTACTTAGATATGGTTATTGACTGATGGTTGGTACTCCTTTCTAGTGCCCAAAGCTCATGTGTTGGAAGGTGTTTCCCCTATGTTACAAGTTCTGGTTCTTGTGAATTTTTACGTTAATAAAAATTTTTTAGGAAGACATTTTTTCCTTGCTTTTAGTCAATATTGAGTAAATGCCAAGTTCAGTACTTTATTACTAATTAAATTCATAAATAAGCTTTTTCTTACTCTTTCTGCTAATCACTTTTGAATTCTAATACTTAAATTCTAACGACCTCAAGGAATATCAATAAATAGTTTAATTTGGTCGGCTTTTCAAATCAGGGTTTTATTTAAGTAAAAATTTTGTATGTTATCCCTCATAGGAAACTGCGCAAATATCTAGCCTAGGTGCCTGTGTGTTAAAGTATAGAATCGGTTTTGACAGATAATATGTCAATATTTTATGAGGGAAAGAAAAAGTAAAAAGCTGTGCTGTCTGCTTCAGGTAAGTGCTAATAAGCAAAAGCGTGGAATAGCTACTTTTAAGCCTTTAGTGTCAGTGGAATTGAGCAGATATATACAGAAGAACTCATAAATATTCTGAGTACTAAAGTCCCCTACTTAGCCATCTGTTAAGATTTCATTTTAAAGAAAAACTTGCCTCCTGCTTTTTGGGACATCTTAAATTGCTGCTCACATTGCCTTCTTATTCTTCTTCAAGTTCACATCTTGTTAATTTTTCTGCTCTTTCCCTTGTTACTTCCTCCTGTTTACCTATCTTGTGACTTGATTTTGTTTGTTTGTTGGTCTTTGGCACAAGTAGGAGAAAAACAGTTTGTTGAGCACCTCTTGTAATAGGGACTCTTATTGGTGGAGCTTGCTTGTTTTGTTCTCTGATGCAAGGGTTTTTTTTTTACCCCATATAGTGGCAAACATGATCACATACTTTCAATTCCAACTCCTCTGAATTCACATTGAAAACATAGAGCTCATGTTTTTGTATGTTTGGACGGTACCACAGTGAAATTTTAATGATTGATAGCTAACTTCTTAAGTGTGTCTCATCTCTGTTTTGAATGTGTCGAAAAGGGGTCAGACATTATTATGTAAAGCCCAATTAAAAATAAAATGTACCTTTATGCAAAAAAAAGTTTCTTATTGTGTCTTAATGGAAAGTTGGGTTCCAAGGATAATTGACACGTTGAGTAGTTGATTTAGGCATTAATAGCTTACATTTTGTTGTACTTTATATTTGCATAATATTTCTCAACAAAAACCTCTTTTGCTCCTTTTCCTTCTAGTGATAGAAGTTATATTTGTCTTCCTATAGTTTCTAGAGTTTTCCTTTCTCCTTTGTTAGAGGTAGCATTCCCTTCCCTTCTTGGAGTAGCCTTGTAAGTACGCAGGAGAGAAGGAGAAAAGTTCCAAGTAGGGGAGAGAACAGTTTTTAGACTAGGCAGGGTGTTTATTTGCCTTTGAAGAGCTTGTTTACTTGACACCTAACTTGTCATTCCCACTTTGGAGACATTCATGGTAGCTTCATTTCTAGGTGGTGTTCCTTGAAATGCACATGTATACAATTTGTGATGAAATATTGTTTTAGATTTTTTTAATGGGATGAACTAATATAGCTTTGAGGAGATGGTTGAACAGAGAGAGTAGGTATATTTTAAAAAGGTGTCAATATGATGTGTTATAATGAGGGCATTGTGCCAGTCAGGCTCAGGATTGCGGAGTGTATAAAGCAGTACTGCAAAGTAAATAAAATGCAAGACATAGCTGTGAACTACAAAATATAATTTTAGATTTTCTGGTGGCCACATTAAAAAAGGTACAAAAAGGGGCAACTGAGTGGCTCCATCGGTTAAGCGTCCGAATCTCTATTTCAGCTTGGGTCATAATCTTGGGGACAGGAGATCGAGCCCCACATCGGGCTCTATGCTGAGTGTGCAGCCTGCTTGAGATCTTTCTCTGCCTCTCCCCCCAACTCATGTTGTTCATGTGTTCATGTGTTCATGCTCTCATGTGTTCATGCTCTCTAAAAAAAATGAAAAAAAGGTACAAATCAGAGCAAAACCCCCTAAATGAAATTAACTTTAATAACATACTTTATTTAACTTAGTATGTTACAAATATTATTTCAACATGTAATCAATATGAAAATTATTGATGAGCTTTTTGGTACTAAGTCTTTGAAATCTGGTGTATATTTTATAGTTAAGGCACATCTCAGTTCAGATTAGCCACATTTTTAGTGCTCAGTAACCATATAGCTAGTGGCCACTGTATCAGATAGCCCAGGTGTAGAGTGTTTGGTGAAAGTATGGTAATACTAGGAAATTGGTGAAGGCATAAGATGAGTGAACATGAATCTTTTAAGATAAACTTAGTTCAGGGAATTCTGTATGACATAATGGTATGTAATTTCAGGAGAGAGATTGAGAAACTAGTGTGAAACAACTTTTTTGGTAGGTGGTGGGGAAATCATCTGGAAGATGAGAAAAAAAGATTCAAAAGAAAAAATGAAAATAGGAAATGGCAGGATGTGACAGTGGACAGTATTCTATAAGAGGAATAAAGTAATTATTTTAAGGAAAACATCTTTCCCAATTAGGAGCTTTTTAGCCTACGATGTGTTACTACTGGAGAGCAATAGTTACTCCTAATGACATCCAAGAGAAACTGTTGGGATCAGCAGATAAAACGTGGGTAGCAGTGAGGCAGGGGAGGATGATTTACTGTAATACAATAGAGAGGAAGGGTCTGAGATTTAAGGATTGATTTTAATGAGATAAGAACTGGACAAAGTTCTTGGTACCTAAGAGCAAGTGAAAGATTATGTGGAATACTAGATCAAAATTTATTGCTTAGGCAGTGAATTAAGAGGACCTAGTAATAGGGACATTGGTTATAGTATATAAATGATGTGTTAAGAGCTCATGCTTTTGGGGTGCCTGGGTGGCTCAGTTGTTGAGTGTCTGCCTTCGGCTCAGGTCATGGTCCCATGGTCCTGGGATCGAGCCCCACATCGGGTTCCCTGTTGGGCGGGAAGCCTGCTTCTCCCTCTTCCACTCCTGCTTGTGTTCCCTCTCTCACTGTGTCTCCCTCTGTCAAATAAATAAATAAAATCTTTAAGAAAAAAAAAAAGAGCTCTTACTTTTAACTTTGGTCAGTCTGGCCTGACCATTGAATTTTGTATTCCTTGGCAAATTACAAACACCTAAGTGTCTGTTTCTTCATCCATAGAATGGGTGAAGTAGATCTATAGTATCTACTTCATTGACATATATGGATTAAATGAGTATGCATGTAGTGATCTTGATTGATATGATCTTCCTGTTATTTCTCTTAGTTTAGAATATCTAGATGGAGGAAGAAGAGTTACTCTAGTGTTTTCTTGGAATACATGTTTATAGCACATGTTCTAAACTGTGACTCCTTCATGCAGTTTTCAGAGTTCAGCTTGGTGAAACCTCTTGATTAATAGCTGATGAAAATTTCTTTACATAGAACTCCTATTAAGTGAAGAAAGACTTTCTAAGCCTTGTTTTGTGAATGGTGTGCATAGTGAAAATGAGAGCCTAAGTCTGGGATTGAGTCCCAGTTCCACCACATAATGACCTAATCATTTCATCTCTTTGGGACTCAGTTGGGATTGAATTGTTTCAGGATTCTCAAACTGTGGTTTGAGGTCCTCCCAGCGTTAGAATCACCTTGAGTACTTGGATAAAAATGCAGATCCTTGAGCTCTACTGTAGACCCACTGAATCGATTTCTTCAGGTAGAGCTAAGGAAGTTTTATGTAGCACTCAGGAATAACTAACTGATCCATACCACATCCAGTTTGAGAAGCACTGGGAATGATGTACTGGGTGATTCTAAGATTTGTTTTGGTTCAAGGGTGAATCTTCTGGTTGTATCATAAGTCTACAGTAGGACTTGGTAGGACTGTTTTGAGGATCAAGTAAGATATCTTTGTAAAAATTTTTAAAAAAATCTTTGTAAAAATTAGTTTAAGTATCTTTGTAAAATCAGTTTAAGTAAAAAGATAATTAGTCATAGCATATAATAGTACATACTATGTATGAATACATTGTAATATATAAAGCATGTGTATTTATTTATTTTTAAAAATATTTTATTTATTTATTTGACAGATCACAGGTAGGCAGAGAGAGAGAGGGGGAAGCAGGCTCCCTGCTGAGCAGAGAGCCCGATTCAGGGTTCAATCCCAGGACCCTGAGATCATGACCTGAGCTGAACGTAGAGGCTTTAACCCACTGAGCCACCCAGGCACCCCAAGCATGTCTATTTTATGTGTATGTAGACAGTGACTCTCAGCTGTAAATCATGATTTCTTTATTAGGTGAGTCTTGGTGGATTACAGGTCTTACTAAGTATTTGATTCCAGATTTCTTATGTACAAAATAATAAGTTTTTTTCCTCTCTCCCATTTCCATTTAATTTTTTGCAAGTTGCATAGAGGCTAAGCAGGATTACAAATATTCAAACCAAGCGCATAATAATTCGAAGGAAAAACTAATGTTCATTCTAATTTTTAAATATAGAGGCTTAAAGTGTTTAATGTTAGGAATATTAGTATTAGGAATGGTAATTAGTAAGAATAATTTTTAAAAGTAATTTCTGTGACTCTTCATTGTTTAAGTAGAAATCTTATTTAGGGATTATTTGAAGTCTACCGTTAATACTCTTTGCCATCAACAAACAGAAAATACCAATATAGAACAAAAAGCTATCCCTACTGCTAGGGTACCTTCTGGGGATAATAAAATATAATTCCACATATTCTCCATTTCCAGAGGGAGCAGATTATTATTGAGCTCTATTCTGTGTTAGATACAGTGTTTCAAGCTTTAAAAATTATTATTTTTGTATCTCTTCCCTACACATAATATATAGAAATGCTTATTAAAAATGCAGCATAACAGATAGATGACACACTTAATTTGATTTAGTGGGTGTGGATTGGGTTCCAAAAATCAGCATTTTGGTCCCCCCTTTAGAAACACTGCTGAGTTTCTGGTTGCCTACAGAGGCATAAATTGTAGGCACTGGCTGCGTGGCATAAATTAGGTGTGCTTCCAGCTTATAAATGAACATAAAAATGTCGCACATCAGAACTGTCTCTGTGTGTGTGGGTGTGTGTGTGTGTGTGTGTGTGTGTGTGTGTGTGTGTGTGTGTGTGTGTTTTCCCTAGAGACTCAAAATGATAACACAGATGTCAGATTAGGGGACAGACCCATCACCTGCTGGTTAAAGCACAAAAAATATTAGTATCACAGAAAACATTTTTTTAAAAAAGAAAATAATAGCACATAGGTGGCTCTAAAAGGAGTCTGTACTTCTCAGCCTTCCTTTTTAAGTTAGTTTCAGGGAACCAAAAATGTTACTGTCCATTGGTGAAAACTGTTAAGATTATGTGGCAAAATAAATAGGAAAGCAGAAAATAGGATACAGAGGCAATGTCTGCTACTTCTATTCAGAAAAATAGTTGAGAGTTATTCTGTCTAGTTCTGGTTGCCCCTGCAGGCATCATCTGCAACAGTAGGTCTCATCTCTTGAAGGGGTTAAATACCATCACTCCTATGAACAATCCTGGTTTTGATCTTTTTTCCCAGTTGTTCATTTGAGCGGTCTGCTTGCTGTTATTTCTGTTTTTCTTGTAACTTGTCATTTTTTGTCTCCTCTTCTCTTCTCCTAGTTTCCCTTTTTACTGAATGAAATAATGATAAAAATGAGTGAGACACTTTATTAAAAAAATTTAAAATTTCTAAGTACCGAAGTAAGCCAAAACCTAAAATTTGAAATGTTCTTTCCTTACACCAGTGCTGCTGATAGTTCTCTTAGATATTTACCCCCAAATGTCTCCTCAAGTGTTAGGAATATGCCATAAATGCTTATTTATATTTAAAAAAGCTATAATTAAAGATGTTGTGTGGCACCTAGCACATAATTCTCATCAGCCTATCGCTGTCATTCTCATCATTAGACTTACAGGCTTTTAATACCTAGATAAGAAGTTCCTGTTGGGTTCAGAGTTTCATTGCAGTTGTTCCCATTCTTAATTTGTTTTTAAAAAAACAAAATTGTTCTTCACTGAAAATTGGGGCAGGTGGGTATAAGTGCTAAACAGGAGGAGGGTGTGTGAATTCCACCAGGAATTGGTGTTCAGACTTAGTGGAAGGCCAGGGATTAGAATTGTTGACCCCTGAGTCAGCAGCCAGTCAGCTGCTTAACTGAGAACAACCATGATGGGTGCAGTTGTTGCCCATGTCCTTTCAACTGCTTTTTGTCTCCATCCTTTTCTTCTGTCTGGTTGCTCCTGTCCCTTCTCAGTCTCAGTGCACAAATACATCGCTGAGTATGGAAAGTGGTAACAATAGTAGCATTATTATTAAAGTCTCTGTGTCTCTGAATTCCTTTGCTTTTCTGCTACACATCTTGATCTCAGACTTCTATTCCGAGGGTTGATCTGAACCTAAACACTGGCCAGCTGTGACCTTTGTTTCTGGCACTGGGAAAGTAGCTTTTAACTTGGGAAAAAAGTGCCCTGTATTTGAACATCTTTGACTCTTGTTTTATAGGTATCGTTCAGTGGCTCATTAGTAAGTATTTTGTCTTATGTTTAAATGTTTCACAAATAGAGGACTGTGAACAGCCCATTAATTGCTAGGGTTCTATAGATCTTTGTTCTTTAGATGGGTGTAAACATTTCTAGGAGGGAGGGTGTTGAAGAAATGGTAAATACCATTCAAGGTGGGCTAAGAGAAATGGTTTTCAAGATATTTAACTTACTAGAACATCAGCACAGGTATATCAGTGTGTTAACTCTCTACCACTGTTGGATTTAAAAGTAAATCATTTATTTACTGTTCTTCAGTTTTACTTTTCCAAGATTGTCTGTCATACTCCTGAACACAAAAAGTTCCTTTTACTCATATCTCATTAATGAGATATAGGTGGTGGCATATTAGAAAATAATCATTCACATAGCAAAGACCAATCCAATTATTGGTTATTGTTGAAGTAACCATGACTTCTTTTCAGTGTAAACATGACATTTCAAGTGAACATTATATTAGTAAGGGTGATAAAATTTGTGTACTAAAAGTAAGTAATAGACTTTACAGATATTTATGTGAAAGCTTTCTGAAGGAGGCTTATTGTAGACTATGTTTGCTATAACTTTGATCCTTGATTAAAACTGTTAGTGTTAGGTTTATCATGCTCCTTTTTTTATTCTTTGAAAACTCTATTTCTTATCTACTGACTGGTTATACAGAGAAATATGAATACTTACAGTAAAAATTGATGCCTGTAGTATATATACTTTAATGCATTAAGTTCTGGAGGGAAAACTCTATTGAGATACTATTAAAATAATTCTTTTGTGGCAATTAGCATAGAACAAAATTGTTATATTTGGGGCAGTATTAATATAGCAAGACTATTAAAGTGTTGAAAAAAATTTTTATTTTAGTTTAGATGGTAAAGATCTAAGCTACATTTGGAAGAAATGTTTTAAAATTGTAAATGTGAAGGATTTAGATTAAATGTATTTTGTGATATTAAAAATGTGTTTATTAATCTAATTTTATTATTCTTGCTGTACTTCTCTTTTATAGCATCAGACAAGCCAGTGTCTTAAAACAACTTTGATAATTATTGAAAGATACTAGATACATGTATTTATCTTTAAGGGGGACAAATGTGACTTATAACTTTTATATTTTTACCCATAAGCAGGAAGCCAGTGATAAACTAGAGTCAGATACTTATTTGATTTTGTATGTTTATCTGAAATTTTTGCTTAGCTTTCTCTGGGTTTAGGAGGAAGAGTGCATGTTTTGTATTATTGTGACTAGGGATTTTTAGAAAAAGGTTATTGGATTTAAGGGCTTTCCTTTGTCTCTTATGAATCAAGTAGCAAATAAAGCTTTCTTTTTTAGAGGAATGGAGAATGGCTATTAGAAATATCATAGAAAAATAGCTGATTATTTTAATTTTTGATATCAGTAGTTTCTTGGGAATGGAAAATTTAACGGTAAATATATATTTTTTAAAAACTTACTAAATGTAAACAAACTGTGTTCTCAGTGGTTTGAGAACTATCTCCAAATTAGAGTTGGTATTTTGCCCTGATCTGGTAACTTTTCTTCAACTTTTTCAAGCGTTTTCCAAACATTTTCTTAACGTTTTTACTCCACTCCATTATCTCAAACATTTAGGGGTCTGAGATGGGGAGGGAGTGGTGGAAAGAATGTGTCAAGGCCCGAAAGAGTTTGTTCTTTGTCTGGTGTGAATTGAGGCTGAAGAGGAGCCAGATTGTGGAAGGCCTTAGAAGAAAGATTTGTTCAAGTTTTATTTTAGGGCATAGGGTAATGGGAGACCATTGAATAGCGTTAAGTTGGGGGAGTGACTTGATTTTGTTTGCTTTAAAAAAGGATCTGACTTCTGATGAAGAACTGCTTGGATGAGATAGAAGTGGAAGCTGAGAAATCAGTTAGGGAAGCCATTGCTCTAGCCTAGGAAGAGATATTGGTAACTTGAAGTAATAACCTTATTCCACCAATACCTCTTTCAAAAACTAGCTTAGATTGTCTCAAATTCTTTTGCTTGTAACTTAACATCTCTGACTTGATTTTGTTCTTTTCTTTTAAAATTTTAGTTATCCATAAATATTCTTTTGACAAGCTGGATGACATTATTGTTTTATTCAATTAGGGGTGCTAATATGAATGGATGGTTTCTTTATAGTTACTATGAATGCATTTATAGAGGGTTTATTTACTTTTTAGAGTGTCCTTACTACCTAGCAATAAGGAGTTGATGTGGCCTCTTTGTAATATCAAGCAGTGGTTAGTAGGGAGCACTTTTGTATGCAAGTCAGGATATCTCACTTGATTTTTATATTTCCTTTAAAAAAAAAAAGATTTATTTATTTTAGAGAGAGAGATGGGGAGGGGCAGAGGGAGAGAGAGAGAAGCAGACTCCCTGCTGAGCAGGTAGCCCAACACAGGGCTGGATCTCAGAACCCTGAGATCATGACCGGAGGTGAAATCAAGAATTGGAGGCTTAACCTACTGAGCCACCCAGACACCCTCATATTTCTTTATTCGTCATTTTATCTTGTAAATTCAGTTCCAAGACAAGGTCTACATTTTTAGAGGCATTAATATTTTTTTCCTTTAAATAAAATACGTTGATAAAGAAGCATACTTGTAAGTTCCCTAGTTTTTGTGATCTTCTGATTAGTAATCTATCCTGCCTTCTCACTTACCTTACTGGAGAAATTAGAATAAGCTTCAGTTGTAGTTCAGAAGTATCTACAGATATGTGTGTTTCTCTCTTACTTTCTACTTTAGTGTCTTGTTTTGAAAATTCAGCCTCTCATTTTTTCTCTTCTTCCCAGGTTGAGGTTAAAGACTTCTCAAATTTTGAAAATACTTTATTTTTCACTATTTCTGCTTAGTACCCAAAAGTCAAAGTGCCTGGCATCTAGTATGTCGGTACTATATATATTTGTTGGATATAGAAGATGCTCTACCTGTGTGAAAGACATAATATCTAAGATTTCATGTAGCATGCCACCAAAATAGACTTTAAAGTGTCTTGCCAGGAACAGAAGGGATAAAGAGTAGAATTTTCTCATTGGTGAAGGGGAAAACATTGGCTTCCTATTTTTCCTGTTCCTTTTTTGATGGAAATCTCTCCCCAATAATGGAATAAGAAACCTACTTATATTGTTTAAAATGAGAAGAAAGCAGGTCTTTTCTTATAACCATTCCCCTCCTCCCTTTTTAATTAGGATGTCGAGGTTTGGAAGTTTGCTAGGCTTTCTTGGACTGTCCTGGAGAAATAAATGTGGTCCCAAGTGCTGGTCAGTTGAATCAGAAATTTGGAGTTTTGTGATTTGCTATTTTCTTGGTTCCTGTTATTCTCTATATACTTCATGTATTCAGGAAAGTGAGGTTCTTTGGTAGTGGATGATAAAATCAGTGCTTTTATTCTGGACAACCAAAGAAATATACCAACTCCAAGTATTTTTCTTCTAGGAGAAACCATTATAGTGGGTGGCTTTAGTTAGTTAGCAGTTTAGTAATCAAGTGCAAGTCAGTGTCTTTTATTGAACAATCCCTTTGTAGAGTATCTTCTGTACTTAGAGGAGAGTTTATGAGGTCCTCTAAAACTTTTGCTAATAAAGAAATACACTTTTTTGTATAGTTAAGTGAATCAAAAAATGAGAAATTGTTCGGAACTTATTTAAACAGAGCTGCTTGCCTCTTTCATAAAAGGAAATTCTACCTTTACAAATTTGGTGATCTCTTTGGGGCTATAAAACTTTATTTATATAGAGGCTTTTTAAGAAAGAGGTTTGAGAAATTGAGAAATTGATGTTTTTCTTCAAATCTTTGTCTTTTTAAAAAATATATTTATTTAGAGAGAGAGCACACATGGGCAAACGGGGAGGGACAGAGGCAGAGAGAAAAATCTCCATGCTGTACATGGAGCCTGACCTGGGGCCCAGTCTCAGGACCCTGAGATCACAACCTGAGCCAAAATGAAGAGTCAGATGCTTAATGGACTGAGCCATTCAGGTGCCCCTTGGTCTCTATTTAAACTATGGAGAACAAACTGATGGTTACCAGAGGGGATGTGGGTGGGGCCATGGGTCAAACAGATGATGGGGATTAAGGAGTGTACTTGTGATGAGGAATCGGTAATGTGGTAATGTATGAAATTGTTGAATCTCTACATGGTACACTGAAATTAATATAACAATGTTAACTATATTGGAATTAAAATTAAAAAATAATAAGAAAATCATGGTCCTTACAAAGTAGATATATACTTACTTTGGAAGTATCTATATGGGAAAAATTAGTCACTTCGGAGTTAACAATGTTGTAATACATTTTAGGTGGTTATTTTAGTAATTTGTCAGGAATTAGCATCAGGAACCCTTAAATAACCAGGGGTTAAATGTTGACTTATAAGTACTTTTTACTCCTTACACACGTATGCACATACTGTGTCTGTTACAGCATACAATGTTTAGATTTTTAGTTTTATTCCATAGTAGTTGTGTTTCTAGTTTATATTACTTGAGCTAGATGGGCAGAATCTTGTAATATTTTGTCAGACTGATAGTAAGTACTAAGTAGAGAGTATAACAGATAAGGCAAAACAAAACAAAACCCAAAAACATCTGGGAAGAATGCTGGAAAGTTTGTGTTTCCCTTTAGAGGTGGTTGGTGGTAAGGATGTGCTTAGTTTAAAAAAAAAAAAAAAAGATTGATAGGGCCTAAAATGTTTTTATTATGCAGAAATTTTATTTGAAAATTTATTCTTTCCTCATATTTCTAACCTGTTTATCAGAAGGCTTTTGGCACATTGTGGATTTTTCTTCCTAGTACTTAAAAACAGCCCAAGGCAACCAAATAGGGAAGATGACTTATCTTCTAGGATGTGTGTTAATATAGAAAAGAAAGGATGCTGGAAGACCTATGATGTGTTTATAGTTGCATAGAAACATTATTAAAATGAGTTTTGAAGTGGGACAGAAATTACATAACACACAAAAGTAATAAACAAGAATTTTAGATTTTTTTCTTTTCTAATACTAGAAATCTTGGTTACAAATATGAAAAAAGGCTGTTGTTGATTTAAGGCTAGTTAGGTGATTCTGTATCCATTGTTATTTAATGTCACAGTTTGTTTTCAGTCTGCATTCTTTTCCTTTAATAGAATTGTATTGCTAGTTAAGGCTACTCTAGTAAGTATTGCTAATTTTCTACACTTGCTGGTTTTAAACTGCCAGATATTACTTTAATGAAAACTTTTGTGATGAGGTGGTTTTTTGTTGTTTTGGTTTGGTTTTTCAGTTTCTCACTCTTTATACTACTGGCTCCTCAAGGGTGATACTTCACGTTACTTTCATAGCAGCTGAAATGATCCATTTTTAGTCTTTTTGCATCAGACAGAGTTTGATGATTTACTGAAAAGAAGGCTGCATCTTCACAAGTAAATAAAGCACTAAAAAAACCTTAATATACGTAGTGTCTTCTCACTATAATTGAGATGTGTAGATTGTTTTTAGTGGGAACTACTGTGTGTGTGTTTCCTTAATCTATTTTAAGAGTTCTGTTCTGATTTTGCGAATTTACCTTTTATCTCTTACTATTCTAAATTTAAGCCCATTTTTGGTTTTTGTACAATTTCTAAAATAGCCCATTAATTCTGATGAGAGTACTGGCCTTTAGCTGTAGTTAATGTGATCTCCCCTCCCCTCACAAGATGAACATCTAATACCAGAAATCTATTTTACACAGCCTAGGTAATGCTTGTATCTACTTGTACTTGTTTTGATGTAATTCATATTTCGAATGAGTGCCAAAGAACTGGGTAGAACTATTTTAATCTTGCATCCTGGGCATTTATAGATATCCCACACATTTTGTGGCTGTAGGCAAAAACACTTTGCTGTTGTGCTTCATCTTTGAAGATATCTTACTTACCCCTGAAAATATGTATCTTTCATGACAGTAGGAGTGAATATCAGGATGAGAGTTAGCAACAAAGAGAAACAAAGGTTAGATAGTATGAAAGCCAGCTTTGTTTTGTCAGATGATAGAAGATAAACATTGAGAAACAGCCAACCCTCTAAACCCAAATCACTTTTATAAACCAAATCACTTTTATCCCTTACTTTCTTACACGAAGAGGGACCAAAGAAGGGACTATAGAAAGCAAAAACTTAATCTGTGTCTTCTAATTTGCCAGTCCTTTTGATACTTGTGGCTGTCTGGTCGGCATGTGATATACTCTAGACCCTTAGTTTTTATTGGGTAGTGTGGCTTACTTACTGAGTTTCTTTCCAATCCAACACACCTTAATAGTCATTGTATTCAGATTAATCTTAGGAATATCACTTCTATTCTTTTTCTTAACTTCTGATGTCTTGCAGACCTGGCTTGATTATACCCAATACTAAACAGTGTGGAATGTGCATGTCTATTAAGAGCAGTTTTGTCAAACACTCTGAGTATTCACATCCCTGCTTATTTGGTCATTATCTTCCCCGACTCTGTTTGCCATAGTTTTGTCTCTCCTTAAGAGTTTGCTTTAGTCCCCCTTCCTCTGTAAAGCTTTTCTTTTTTCTTTTCTGTGTGAATTGATTTTGTGTACATTTATTGAGTTCCTGTATTGTGCCAGGCACTGGTGATACAGAAGGGGTAACAGGGCTTATTCTAGAAAGGTCATAGTCTAATGAAGGTCCTAGGTTATCATCTCTAATTCCTACAGCATCTATCTGTAGCACTTATCTTGGTGCGTTAATTTATACTACAAGTATATGGTCAGTTTTTTTCATCTGTAAATGCTCAGTATAAAGCATAGTTTTCTCTAAAAGATTATTTCTTGGAAAAGTAATTTTGTATTTGAATCCTTACAAAGTTTTTCATATTTTGAGGCTCTCTCAATTTTATTTTGAATGAAAATACAATGTTTGGAAAAGGCAGGCAATCTTGAAATTATGCCAGTCAGTGCTAGATTGAATGTTTATGTCAGTTTCCTAGGGGAATAGGTAGAAGGGAATAAAGAGTTTAAACGAATGAATTATTCTTGGGAGAAACTATTTACAGAGGCGTAAAAGAAAACTTTAAAAGCTCATTTTTAAAAGATATAAGTATTTACTTTATGAAGATCACAAAATATACCTATAGAAGAGTGAAAAAAAAAATCACTGTCTTAGTACTATGTGAATGGATATTAGTGACTTGGAAAAACATTTCCAGTGATAATATCCTACATGACTTTAAAACTATTGCTTCTCAAGCAGCTTAATGGAAGTGAAGATGATTCATGTTTTGATAGTTTTTGATGACTTAAAGAGAATAATGAGGGCGCCTGAGTGGCTCATTCGTTAAATGTCTGCCTTCCGCTCAGGTCATGATACCAGGGTCCTGGGATGGAGCCGTGCATTGGGCTCCCTGCTCAATGGGAAGCCAGCTTCTCCCTCCCATGGCTTGTGTTCCCTCTCTCACTGTCTGTCTCTGTCAAATAAATAAATAAAACCTTAAAAAAAAAAAATGAGATAACACTTGTTGAGAGATGCATGTGAAATTTGAACAAAATTGTTTTGTAAAATTGTGCTTTATAATTTTAAAATATTCATAAAACTAAATTCATTAAATTAAGTATACATTGGACTGTTTCATATAAATATGCAAAAGCTTGTATATTTCAAATTGGTCAAAATTTTAAAGATACCTTATTGGGGGAAATTGAGAAATCCTTCAAATTGAGGATTGTGTAATACTCATTCAAGTTGCAAGTTTCTTGGTAGTTGGTTGTTTACCCAGCACAGGGAGAGACTGTTAAATAATACCTGTTGAACTAATAAAATGCTGTATATATTTAGTTATTTTAGGGTTTCTTGGTGCCATAAAGGGTTGTATTATAGTAGAATTTCCCAATTACTTATCTAAAATCATTCTTTTGTACGCTTTTGATACTATTGTTTTTTTTTAAGATTGATTGATTGATTGATTGATTTGACAGGGGGAGAGAGAGAGATATCACAAGTAGGCAGAGAGAGAAGGGGAAGCAGGCTCCCTGCCGAGCAGAGAGCCCAGTGCAGGGCTTGATCCCAGGACCCCGAGATCATGCCTGAGCTAAAGGCAGAAGCTTTAACCCACTGAGCCACCCAGGTGCCCTGATACTATTCTGTTTTTTTAATTTATACTATAAAATGTTTTGGATTAAAAGCATCATTCAGTCTAATGTACCTGCTGTTGCTGCTTCTCTTTGGACATGTGTTTTACCCTTGGAGTGGCAGGAAGCAATAATATGTGAAAGGGAAACAAGACTTGCTTATCAAGTTTTATTTATTAT
Source organism: Procyon lotor (assembly GCA_028646535.1). Taxonomy (NCBI): domain Eukaryota; kingdom Metazoa; phylum Chordata; class Mammalia; order Carnivora; family Procyonidae; genus Procyon; species Procyon lotor. The sequence continues at coordinate 70,448,981 of CM053605.1, read as the reverse complement.
TTTTAAAATTTCGTTAACCCTTCCTAGAGGATTAACTTGCCTATAGGAGGTACAGGTTTAGGGAAGGAATTCAGTTGCATACCTGTTTATACCGTATTCTCAATGATTTATTGATAGTTTCAGACACCATTAAAAAACATTTTCAGAAGTGAGTCTCAGGGCACCTGGGTGGCTCAGTCAGTTAAGTGTCTGCCTTCAGCTCAGGTCATGATCCTGGAGTGCCAGGATCCAGCCCCTGCCAATCTCCCTGCTCGGTGGGGAGTCTGCTTCTCCCTCTGACCCTACCCCCTCTCATGCTCTCACATGCGTGCTCTCTCTCTCTCTCAAATACATACATAAATAAATAAATAAATAAATAAATCTTTTTTTTTTAAAAAAAAGGAAGTGAGCCTCATATTTGTAAGATGTGAAAACATTTTTTTCTGTTTAATGTCGGTTGCATACGTAGGAAAATTGTGATAGGGTATGCAGGTTACAGGACTGTGAAAAACATTGTAATCTTAATCAGAAAAGATATTAATGCAGTTTTTAGTTGTTAAAGATATTTTAATTCCAGTTACCTGTTTGAAGCTGGGAAGCAGTAGTAGTTGGTAGGTTTTTTATTCAGTTGTTACATTGCTTTTTTTTTTTTTTTTTTACATTGCTTTTTTTATATTTTATCATTCATTAAATACTGTTTGTATTTGGAGGGCAAGTAAGATGGATAGTTTTAGACCCACTGGCATTCTGACATGTAAATGAATGTGTATAGGCAATTGAACAAAAACAGTAAATATAAAAGAATACATTGTATGTTGGATTGCAAGTGGTGTATGTTTTGGGGGAAGGAGTAGTTCTTATTAAAGGACTTCTGGGATTTTGTTATATCTACCTTGAGAAAACATGAAAATTGTCACATGTGAGATTTAGCTTAGGAGGCTTTTTTGCAAGAGCTGGACTTTCAGGTACTATTAAAATGATGATAGATAGCAAAGGGGAGGGCATTTAAGAAATAGTTGCTTGAACCATGTCCCATTCCTCTAGTGCTATTTATTGAAAAGGCTTTCCCTCCTCTATAGAATTGCTTTTGTTCATTTGTCCAGAATTAATCAGGCATATCTGTGTAGATCTCTTTCTGGGTTTTCTCTGTGTTCCATTGATCTGTGTCTGTCCCACCTCTATTTCCACATGGTCATACTTAAGCTTTTTGGTAAGCCTTAACATCAGTAAGCATGAATTCTCCCACTTTATTCTTTTTCCTTTTTTTTTTCACTTTATTCTTTTTCAAAAATGTTTGGAATAAGTTCATTTGTGTCTACAAGGAAATTTAATGAGATTTTGATACGAATTGGATTAAACCTGTACATTATCATGGTATGTCTCTCCAAGTGTTGAAGTCTTCCTTTTCTTTCATCAACATTTTATAATTTTTATCATGTAGATTTTATACATTTTGTCAGATTGTATCTTAGGTATTTTATAATCTTAGGAGCATTTGTAACTGATACTACATTTAAACAAAGATTTTATTTATTTGAGTGTGCTCAAATGCACAAAGATGTGTGCAAGAGGGGGGAGGGGAGGAGGGGGGAGGGGAGGAGGGGGATAGGGAGAGGTAAAGGGAAAGAATCCCAAGCAGACTCAGCCCTGACTGGGGAGCCTGATGCCAAATTCAGTCTCAGGACCCCAAGACCATGACCTGAGACAAAATCAAGAGCTGGATGCTTAACTGACTGAGCTACCCAGGCGACCCACTGGTATTACATTTTAAATTTCATTTCTAGTGTTTCATTATGTTAGTATATAGAAATGCAATTTTTGTGTATTGATCTTATATGCTGTGACATTATTGACTGAACTCATTCTAATATTTTGTTTGAAGATTCCTTGGGATTCTCTCCAAAGACAGTCATGTCATCTGCAAATAGAAGTAGTTATATAGGGGCTCCTGGGTGGTTCAATGGGTTAAAGCCATGATCTTAGAATGATCTTAGCTGTTGGTGTTTTTGTAGGTGCTCTTTGTGAGTTGAGGAAGTTCCTATCTGTTCCTAGTCCACTGATAGATTATGTGATTTTTGTCTTTCAGTTTCTTGATTTGGCAGATTGCATTGATTTTTGAATATTGAACCAACCTATGTACCTGAAATAAATCCTACTTGGTGTTGGTTATTTATTTTTTTAAAAATATACTGTTGGATTCTGTTCGCTAAAATCTTGCTGAGGACTTTAATATCTAAGTTAACAAGAAATATTGGTCTGGGGGCACCTGGGTGGCTCAGTGGGTTAAAGCCTCTGCCTTCGGCTCAGGTCATGATCTCAGGATCCTGGGATCAAGCCCCACATTTGGCTCTCTGCTCAGCGGGGAGCCTGCTTCCCCCCCCCCTTCTGCCTGCCTCTCTACCTGCTTGTGATTTCTCTCTCTGTCAAATAAATAAATAAAATCTTTAAAAAAAAAAAAAAAAAAAGAAATATTGGTCTGTATTCCTCTTTCTGTGCTGTCTTTGCTTGTTATCAAGGTAATAGTGGCCTCATAAGATCAGTTGAAGTAGTCCCTTCTTTTCTGTTTCTGGAAGAGAGCGTGTAAAATTAGTGTTGGTATATCATATTAAAATTTATTGCTTTTAAAAAATAAAATCCTGATTGTCCTCAGATGTAGTCATTTTAGGTGAAATCTGCTTTTTCATCATAGAAGGGGTATTTTAGATTTAAATATGACTTTTGCAGGGCTATTTTATGGTTGTCCTGCATGAGGCTCTCGGCTCAGCAGGGAGCCTGCTTCTCCCTCTCCCTCTGCATGCCTCTCTGCTTACTTGTGCTATCTCTCTCTCTCTGTCAAAAAAAAAAAAAAAAATTTAAATGGTAAGAAAAATGGTACTAGTCATTAATGCATAAGTAGTGCTTTGGAACTAGAACTATTATCTAAAGACTTATTGATTTACTATAACTAGGCTAAATATGAATTATGAAATGATGGAATTATAATAATTACAGAATTATTATGGAAATTGAATCAGTTGTGGAAACAGGGTATGAAAGTTTTGGTAATTTACTGAAGGCCACAGTTTGTGAACTAAATTCCAAATTCAGTTCACAATCTGTTAAGCCAGTGATACTTAACTAGGCAAGAACATTAGATCACCAGTGGGTCTTTGTCAAAAAGAAAAATCACACATGTGTGCACATGCACTCTCTCTCTCCATCTCTCTCTTTCTCTGGGTATATACCCCTCCTGTCATAGACTTTTCAGTTACTCATTCCCAGGGCTAAAAATGGCACTCAAACAGGAATTTGAGAAAACATAGGGGATTCTGTTGTACATAATTAGCTAAGAACCATCATACTAAACCATGAACACGTACCTTTTATGTCTGTTTATTTCTTTTGAAAATAGTATGAACTATTTGGAATTACTTTGATAGAATAAACTTACGGGTAGAAGTTTTAAGTTTCAGGAAATTTTAAATTGGAAGTTGCTGTTAAAAATTCACACATATAAAAAAAAAAATTCACACATACAAGTGACCTTTCCTATTTTTTTTTTTTTTTTAGAATTTCACCTTTAAAGTCACAATGCAAGCTTAAGAACATAAAAATATGTGTAATTTTATTTTTATAATTATAATGTTATTTAGTCTTCAGTTAGAGATATGATGGAGTAGAGACTGATTACAGAATCAGCTTGAGGAGGGGATGATGAGATTGTCACAATTTTCCATATAAGCAGTCTTCTTTCTATCTCTGGAAAGTATCAGTCAAATGATAGTCTAGATCGAGAAAACCATCCTGAAATCTTGTTTGCCTTTAAAACTTAAGTGAAGAGGGGCGCCTGGGTGGCTCAGTCGTTAAGCGTCTGCCTTCGGCCCAGGTCATGATCCCAGGATCCTGGGATCGAGCCCCACATCGGGCTCTCTGCTCTGCGGGAGGCCTGCTTCTCCCACTACCATTCCCTCTGCTTGTGTTCCCTCTCTCGCTGTGTTTCTCTCTGTCAAATAAATAAAAAAAAAAAAATCTTAAAAAAAAAAAACTTAAGTGAAGAAAGTATTTTTTTAAAATAGGAATAGTCATTTGTTTATCTTTTCTCGAGAACAGAGGTCGCAAATACAAATTTCAGTACCCTTTTACTTCAAAATCCTTCTCAGTATGCTACTCCGGGCAGCATACTATTAATTTATTGGAATTGACAACAAAGACAAAACCTACTTGGCATTTCTGCTCATTTCATCAGTTTTGTTTAGTTTAAATGATGTTATGTTGTTCCTATGCTTCAGTGGCATCTCCTTTGGAAATTAAAAATAATTAATAGTTGTTTTTAACACAAATTACACAAGTGGTAACTTACAGAGGACCTGTCCCCAACAGAACAAAACAAATCAAACAAAAGGGAGGTTAGCCAGACTGTTGGAATTAGGACATTGTTTTAAGAGATAGCTGACCACACAGCCTGTGAGCCAAATTCATATGCCTATAAACTAAGAATGATTTTTATATGTTTAAATGGTTGAAAAGAGAATAGTATTTTGTGCCATGTAACAAGTTCATGAAATTTCATTTTTAATGTCTATAAGTAAAGTTTTACTGAAACATAACCATGCTTATTCATAGACTGTCCTGTAGATGCTTTTGTGCTGTAATGGCAGAATGGAGTAGCTGTGACAGAGACCGGGGGTCTCCGAGGCCGAAAATACGTACCGTCTGGCCCTTTGCAGAAAAAGTTTGCCATACCTTGTTTTGAGATAACAATGTGACAGTGAATGATTGCTTTTGCATTATTCAGTAAAGGAGGAAACTTATTTTGCTGTTATTTTCAACAGGTTTCTGAGAAGGAATAACTTAGAAAATAGCTACTTTTTATAATACAGGTAAATAGTAGAAGCAGCCCCCCCCTTTTTTTAATAGAATACAAAGAACGTGGAGTTACTAGCCTTAGTTTATAATATGTCCACTCCTGCTTTTATTTCTTCCATAGTTGAGAGGAAGTCCATAGCACTAATACTGCCACAGATTTTAGCAGCTTATAATTCCATCTGTGTACTAGGACATTGTATAGTAGCAACAAGTTCTCACGCTTCTTGGTCTCAACCTTTAAGACTATCACATTAGAAATTGACAAAATTTAAAAATACTTAACAGTAATTCATTATATGTTCATAAAAGAACATTTGTATGAAAAATGTTTTCCAAAACAAAAAATTAGTGAAAATTTTGCAGATTTCTTTAATGATTGTTTTCGTGGAAGACAGCTGGATTCTTTTTTTTTTTATTGATTGATTTTTTTTTTTATTAACATATAATGTATTATTTACCACAGGGTACATGTCTGTGAATCACTAGGCTTACACATTTCACAGCACTTACCATAGCACATACCCTCCCCAATGTCCATAACCCAGCCACCCCATCCCTACCCCCCATCTCCTAGCCACCCTTAGTTCCTTTCGTGAATTTAGGAGTCTCTTATGGTTTGTCTCCTTCCCCATCCCATCTTGTTTCATTTCTCTCCCCCACGACCCCCCGCCCTGCCTCTCAAATTCTTCATATCAGAGAGATCATATGATAATTGTCTTTCTCTGACTGACGTATTTCAGGACAGCTGGATTCTTGTGTCTCTTTCTCCATTAAGTCTCCTGTGATAGGTTCTTTTGATGTGAAGGAAATCTGATCATGCACAGATATATTGTTAGAAAAAAAATGAGTATTTTTAGATAATTGTGGATGTTTTCCTTTGATACTATACCAAAACTCAACAAGTGGTAGATTTTTTTGTTTTTTTTAAGTCAGGTTTATTGAAATATAATTTACATTGAATAAAATGTATTTTTGTTTATAATACAATTCTGTCAGTTTTGATTAACCCTTAAGTCATATACCCTCCGACCACAGTTATCATGTAGAATATTTTGGTCCCTCTGAAAAATTTTCTCATGCCTTTTTGTAATCAGCCCTCTCCCCTCACTCCCAACTTCTGGCAACATCTGATCAGATTTTTGTCTCCATAGTTTCCCCTTTTCCGGAATATCATATAAATGGAATCACATATAGCATAATGTGTTTGTGATTCATCCATGTTGTACAGCTATCGCTAGTTCATTTCTTTTTATTGTGTAGATATTTGTTTATCCACTTAGCAGTACTGGATATTGAGTTGTTTCTGCTTTGGGGCTGATTGTAAATAAAGCCATTCTAAGCATTCATGTACAGATTTTTGCATGAACATATGTTTTTATTTCTTAGGTAAATGCCTAGGCATGCTGTTGCTGTGTTGGTAGTATGGTAGGTGTATGTTTAACTATAAGAAGCTGTCAAACTGACTTTCCAAAGTGGGTGGACCATTTTGCATTACAGCCATCAATATGTGAAAGTCCCAGTTGCTCTACATATTTACCAACATTTGAGCTTGTTTTTGTTTTAGCCATTTTAGTCAGTATTAGAATTTCAGTTTGCATTTCTCTAATGATTAATGATACTGAGAATCCTTTCATGTTATTTTCCATTCATATCTTTTCAGCAAAGCATGTTATTTTGAATCTTTTGCCCATTTTTTTAAGAAATTATATGGACCTGATTATTGGCACATTTCATTATTCAGTATTTAAAGTTACATGTATTAGTATCTCCACTGATCTCATGAGAGATTTTTTTTTTTTAAGTAAGAGAGTGCTCATGCATGCACATGCGATTGAGAGGAGGATGGTGGAGGGGCAGAGAGACAGGGGGAGAAAGAATCTTAAGCAGAATCCATGCAGAATAAAGCCCGAAGCAGGACTTGATCTCATGACCCTGAGATCATGACCTGACCCAAAATCAAGAGTCTGACACTTAACTGACCGAGGGGTACCCAGACGCCCCTCGTGAGAGAGAATTCTTTAAGTGTTGGGAAAGTGTCAGGCTAATGGTGGTGATACAAATTTTCCAAAATCCTTTCTCTTAAAAGATCAAATTTTATCATTGGCATTGCATACTATCAGTTGTTTTTCTTGAATTAATAGGTTTGGTTGGTTCATTTTTGAGAACATGTCTGTCAGACACCCAAGTCTGAATAACAACCATGGTTGGTTTAATTCCCAACTCAGTCATGCAGAGGCTTTTTCTTGAGGCAACCATTGTACTTCAGTATGTAGTAGAAGTGCTTTTGCTTAGTTCCTATTTTGTCACACAGGATATTGAAAAGAAATCTATCCAGGGTCAAGATTTAATTAACAATTGTATTGCTTTTCATCAAGGACATTCTTAAATGAAGTGAAATTGTCCTTTTTCAGAGAAATATTGTGATATATTTGGTCACTTTCCATTTCACATACAGATGTTGATGTGGAAACTTAAGCCTAGTGTTATAACACTAGGAAGACAGTAAGTTACTGACCTTTTGCCTAAAAGGCTTGATATATGGGGAGACAATCTCTTAAGAGCTAATATAGCTAATATTAAGTTGTTGTTTCTTTATCTTATAGGTGCTATACTTGGTAGATCAGAAACTCAGGAGTGTATTTTCTATAATGCTAACTGGGAAAGAGATAAAACCAATCGAACTGGTGTTGAACCCTGTTATGGTGACAAAGATAAAAGGCGACATTGTTTTGCTACCTGGAAGAATATTTCTGGTTCCATTGAAATAGTGAAGCAAGGTTGTTGGCTGGATGATATCAACTGTTATGACAGGTAAGGAAATTTTTTCTTTTTTTATGAGAATGTTGAATCATCCCCCCCCACTCCCTTTTTAAAGAGGGAGAAGCTCAATGCATGTATTTTCACTTAAGATTTTTTTAAGATGGGATTATGAAGACCATTATAACAAGCTCTAATGACAAGATACATGTTTTAAAGTAATTAGATGAATATGGCATGTTTATATTTTATCTTTGAAACACTTTGAATAATCCACCAAGTAGTGAGATAGAAACATTTTTTCCCCTATGTTATCAGGATGATAAACTTTTTTTAAATGTCAATTTTGAGGAAAAGGGATTTTTAAAATTGCTTTAAAAGACAATATCTCTGTTGAAAATCTATCCTGTATCCTCAAAGAAAGTAAAGCTTCATAATATTATTTAATTTTCTTTTAGTTTCCCTGTTTCTGTATCTGGAAAAAATTGATCTTACTGTATTTTTTCCTTTTTTTTTTCTTGCAAAGTAGGCCTTTGTTCTTTACCCCTGAGAGACATTTTAACTTGATGTTCAGAATGACATCAGTACTAACAGAGTCCTCATAGAAAGCTACATTTTATTTAAAAAATTTTGCTTAAATTGTTTTATTCTGTATTAAAAATAAAATACAGTAAACACATTATTGACTACCTGTGATGTTTCTGTAAGGAGTCCCATAGATATTTGGCTGATCACTTAAATTGCCTGGGCCATAGGATTCCCTATGGATGGGTGCTAATGACTGGCAGAGGCTGCAGAGTCCTAGATAAACAGACATTTTGGAGCCAGAAGATACTGATATACTCATAGAACACTGGATACTTGTCTCTCCACTTTCAGGAGCCTTAATTGATTACCATGAACCCATGGTTGATTAGCCATCTGTGATTAATAGCAAAACGTGTAGAATAAGCTCATGAAAATTGAATTATCTCAGTTTTTCATGAGTAATTAAAATCTGAGGTATATATTAAGTATTTAGAGTATACTTCTAAATCTCTGAATTTTCTAGGGATTATTTCTCTGTAATTACACATTTTAGCTATATTTCTGATTTTTAGCCTCTCTTTTAATAGAGGTGATTATCAAGTGATATCCATTGTTATAAAAGGGAAGTAGGGCCAGTAAGAAAACAGGATAGAAGTTCCTCAAAAAATTAAAAATATAACTACTCTATGATCTGGCCGTTCCACTTCTGGCTGTTTATCAAGGAAATGAAAATACTAACTTATAAAAAGATACATGCACCTCTATGTTTTTTGCAGAGTTGTTTACAATAGCCAAGATACGGAATAACCTGAGTGTCTGCTAATGGATAAAGAAACGTGTTGTGTACAAACACACACACACACACACACACACACACACACACACACACATGCACGCACGAATATTACTCAGCCATTAACAAGAAAGAAATCTTGCCATTTGAGACAAAATTGATATACCTTGAGGGCATTATGCTAAGTGAAATTAGTCATATAGAGAGACAAATTCCATATGATCTCATATGTGTAGTCGTTTTTTTTTTTTAAAGATTTTATTTACTTATTTGACAGCACAAGCAGGCAGAGTGGCAGGCAGAGGCAGAGGGAGAAGCAGGCTCCCCACCACTGATCAAGGAGCCCAAAGTGGGACTCGATCCCAGGCCCCCAGGATCACGACCTGAGCTGAAGGCAGCCGCCCAACCAACTGAGCCACCCAGGCGTCCCTATATGTGTAGTCTTAAAAAAAAAAAAATGAAGTCCTAGATATAGAGGTCGGGGGTTGGGAGGTGGATGATTAGATGAAATGGTTGAAGGTGGTCAAAAGGTACAGACTTCCAGTTATAAAACAAGTCCTGGGATTGCGATGTATAACGTGGCAGCTATAGTTAATAAAACTATATTGTATATTTGAAAACTGATGAGAGTAGATTTTTTTTTCTTCTTTTAGAGAAGGAGTTAGGGAGGGGCAGAGAGAGTGAGAGAGTGGTACTCGATCTCACGACCCTGAGATCAGGACCTGAGCTGAAAGCCAGAGTCATGGGCTTAACTGACAGCCACCCACGTGCCCTGATAAGAAAGTAGATCTTAACAGTTCTCATCACAAGAAAAAAATTTGTAACTGTGTGTGATATTTGATGTTAACTATTTTATTGTGGTGATCATTTCACAGTATGTACAGCTATGAAAATATTATATTGTGTACCTGAAATTAATGTAGTATTATGTCACTTTTAGCTACATAAAAAACAGTAGGAAGAATTTGAGGGGAAAGTCTTTATCCAAATTATTTCTTATTAATTAGTTGAAACAAGGGATCCTCGTTGTTTTTGTGGTAAAAACTTTGTCTTGCCTGAAGAATAGTTAAGATTCAAGAAATGTCAAAGTATGGAGGAAAAGAATGATAAAAAGAAGAGTGAAATTGGGTGGTGAAAAGTACTTTTTTGAATTAATTAAGCTAAGTACTTAATCATTTCACCTATAATTTGAGGCATGATTCTAAATATTAAAAATTTAAATTTATATATTTTTATAACTTAAGATTTTGCTTTCAGTTGTCTTTTGCTTTCTACTAGATAGATACTGGTGTAGATTTAATTTTAATTTTTTATTTTGTTAAAACAGTCTCTCCCTGAAGTTTCTGAAGCTTTCCATTTTAAATTCAACTTTAGTTTTCTAACAGCCATCACAAAATTTGCCATGTATTTGTAAGATATATTTTTAAATTCACCTGATGTTTATTAGCAGTATTTAAAGGTTTGATTTTTTTTAACAGGTATAGCTGTTTCTTATTAACAGCTCATTAGGATTTGTTCTAGTGACTGAATCCCTATCTCTTCAGCTCCCCAGTCAGCCTAACTCATAGCAGGTTTTGAGTTATTAGGTTCTGTATGTTGTTACATGTTGTTCTCTACTTGTTGGTTATCTTAACCCTGTTCATTTTGTTTAGGACATTTAAAGCTACTCCAAAAAATGACATTCTTAAATTCCCAAACCTAGGGTCTCTGATGTTGAGATAGGTTCTGCCGTGAGAGGAACATGCATCATTTTGTGTGTGTATTTATATGTATATATATATATTGGTGTGTACACACATACAGTTTTATTTATAGTGTTCAGTTTTTGTATTCATGCAATTGGAAAGGTATATTTCCTATAACAGAAAGCACTCCTAAACCAAATTTCTTCATTGGCTTTATGCTTCTTTTCAAGCTTTTCTAATAATTAAAAAAAAAAGATGGTTGCCTTAGTTCATTAAAAACCAAATTAAAGCAGTGGTCTCATGGAGCTAGTGTGATTGCTATAAAAGCAGCTGTTTTGTTTTTGTTTTTTTGATGAGATTTATTAACAGGATTACTAGAACGTTTTTGGCTTTTAAGAATTGATCACTGGATATTAATAAAAATCTTGAAGTTGATTATGAATGACTTTTTCATTATTTTATCTCTGAGAAGAATTTTTAGAAAAACATTCATTATAGATTCAGTTTAATGTTGATTTTAATTATTTCTCCTTTGTTTGTTTATAGGACTGATTGTATAGAAAAAAAAGACAGCCCTGAAGTATATTTTTGTTGCTGTGAGGGCAATATGTGTAACGAAAGGTTTTCTTATTTTCCGGAGATGGAAGTCACACAGCGTAAGTTCACAGGGAGAACACATTAGGTCTATTCTCTAGTACACTGAAAACAAAGAATATTTGTGTTAATGGAATAATTTACTTCTACCTTCTTCTACTCTAATTTTTCTCCTAAGATTTGATATGATAATAAATATTTATTGTGGAATTTTGTAGACCAAATCTGAATTTTTTTTTCTTCTATTTTCCACAGCAACTTCAAACCCAGTTACACCTAAGCCACCCTATTACAACATATTGCTGTATTCCTTGGTGCCACTTATGTTAATTGCGGGGATTGTTATTTGTGCATTTTGGGTGTATAGACATCACAAGATGGCCTATCCTCCTGTACTTGTTCCAACTCAAGTAAGTTATTGTCTTATACTTTGTGCTATTTTGAGTTGTAGATTTTAAAGAACTATTACTGTGGTGAAATCCACTGGGTTATTATAAATCATTTTCTTTTGGTGTTACTTTTTGAATGTTTATTGTTCTGGCAACTATGGCTAAGTTTCCAAACTTATTAACTTGATATGCCCTAAACTTTTCTCACTTAGGAGTTGAGGTAAAGTAGAATAAAGGATATGATGTTCTTTGGGCAGTTTTACTGTCATTGTAGGACTTTAAAGTGTGAGATTCACCCTGCTTTGTTTCTTGAGAAGTAATTGATGATGGAGAAGTGATAGCTTACCTCATTCTCTCCTTCTGTTCTTTCTTCCATTCCTAAATTTTTGTGCCTTTTTCAGGCTTGCCAGATATCCTTTATTTATCCTACTTGCCAAAATAACCTTTTAACCATAGGGAGGGATTTAGTAAGGTAATCAAGAAAGTGTGGAAAAGAGAGGTTTCACAAAGGCATCAGGAAAAGTATATCCAAAGAATGTTTTTGGTAAGAGTAGCAGATGAGTAGTGCTTGTCATCATTTATTTTGGTAGTTCCAAGTGTTGTTTTGTTTTGTTTTTGTTCGGGTTTTTTGTTTTGTTTTGTTTTTCTTTGCTTTGTAGCAGATCAAGTGTGTACTGAAGACCAAAAGTTTTTTTTTTTTAAAGACCAAAAACTTTTTTAATGCCCTTGATTCTCCCTTTCCTGACCCTGAATGTACCTGAAAATGTGGATGTGGTGGGTAATCAGATTAAATTCAGGTAATTTTCCTCATTCTCTATCATGTAGACAGATGGCACTGGTACAGTGGTTTACAAGCTCTTTTAATGTAAGTAGTTAATATTCTGCAGGCTGAGGAAAGGTGAAAACTGTAGTTAGAGCTGTTTGAGACATCTTCAAACTATAGTTGTTACCCTGTTTCTTTTAACTCTTAAGATCAGATTACCTTGGCCTTCTGGCTCTCTTGGTTTAACTTTGTTTCTCTAATACCACTAGGATTAATGGTTAAAACATGATAGAAGAATGGTAAAGTCCTATAATTTAATGACCAAAACAACTTCTTCTCTGTAAGCTTTATTTACATAACATCCTTCTTTCTCAGTACTTGCAACAATCTGTTCGCATTAGATTATTGATCCACGTAATCTTTAGAAGATGTGTATGTGAGAAATAAACCCAAAGGTAAAGTATCTTATTCAGTAAATTAGGTAAATACACAGTATTGTACACCTGAAATATTTTAACTTTTAAACATTAGTAACTAAGTTGTAGATTAAAAATTACCTATACAAGTGTTTTAAAAATAAAAATTTTAGCACCTAATCAATATATGTAGATTATTCCAAATGGCCGTAGAATCCACTTTATCTTCTTTTGGTGGTAACTATTTTTTATTTTATTTCTGTATTTAGAAGAGAGAGTGTTTAGTACTTAGAGTAGTGTCTGAATTTACCCTAGATTTGTGTTACCAAAAAAACAAACTGGAAACTAAATTTAAAAACAGGTATGTTTTTTATAGGAACTTCAAAAATAATAATGCATTCTTATAGAGAATACTGATATTTATATAATATTGGCACAAAGATTGGTTTGGATTTTTTTTTAAAAGGGCTCAGTATCCTATGTATGAGGCTACTTTATTTAGAAATGCTAATTAATTAAAGAGTTTAGACTTTTAAAATGGAAAGATGCAGTTATTATTCATAAATAACTGAGAAATAGGAATCTTCAATGAATTTCCACTTCTGTGGATTTTAGGTATTTGTTGCCATGTTATCATACACATTTATTTAGCACTTGAATTGCTCTGTGGTGAATTTGCATACATTGTATGAATTACTGAAAAATGACAAATAGATTTAAAGTTTTGTGATGGAATGATCTGGAATGGTCAAGCTGTGTTAGGAAAAATATAAAACATGCCTAACTATGCTTGCTTTCTGTCATAAACTGTGTTGTAGAAGAGGGGTTGTCATCAATCTGGAACTTCATTTATATCATCTCTCACTATGTCTCAAACAGTATAGTGTCATGCCTTAAGTTTCATTTTTGGTGAGAGGTTTATACATAGTAGTTCTGCAACTGCGTAGTGCTCATCTTGTTACAAAATGCCCAGTTTTATCTCCAATTTCAAAATAATTATTGATAATAGTAAGCATTTATTTGAACACTTATAGTGTACTAGGGTACTGGTAAGTTACACATATAAGTTTTATATAAGAATGTGTAAAAACATAAAATACATCCTTTTTTTCCATGAGTTCTCAATCGTGACTGGCATATAAGGCTCATCTTTAGAATTTGTTAAAAAATACTCGTGGGCCACAGCCCTGTAAGTATGGAGTGGGACCTGAGATACTGTGTTTCTAATAAGTTTCCAGAGTGATTGTGGTGACCAGCCAGGAGTGGAAAGCACTGATTTCATTTTACCTCACAGGGTTGTTTATGTAGTTTTAATTTCCATTTTATAGCTAAAGAAATTGAGACCCAGCAAAGCTCACAAGTGTCAGAGCTGGAATCCGAACCAAGTACCCCAAGACTACAGTTTTGCTCTTCTTACTGCTTTTGCTGTTCTGCCTTTTTTTTTTTTCCCCTAGAAAGCTGATGTCTCTGGTGTTTTAGATAATTCAATAAACATCTCTGCCATTTCAAAATCATTCTGTAGGCTAATTTATTTTCCTACTTTGGATGTTGAAAAGTTTGACTACTAAAATGAGCAACAATATTACGTTGTCTCACCGAGGACAAAAAAGAAAGTCATGTATATGTATAAGGGCGTCTTCGTGTGTTGTTCATTAAAAATTTTTTAGCACATTTCTCAGCATGATTGGGTTGTAGGTAAGGATTCCTGTGCCGCTGAGTTGAGAGTGCCAATGCCTACTAGTTATTCAAGACTTTTATGAGTGATAGGAAGATGAAGACGTGATAGAAGATGGTTAAAATGAGATAGTAAGGGAGACATACATTTGAAGTCTTAAGGTGATTTCTGTATTTCACTCCATATTCATGTCCCCATGTTCAAAGCTTAATTCCAAGACTGATTAGAAAAAGATCTTATATTCTTGTGGATTTCTGAAACATTTTTCCTCCAAATCTTCAGACACTTAGAGTGACATGAAATTTTTCATTTCTTTTCTTAAGGAAACTTTTCCTTAAAGCTCTGGCAAAGCCTGGTTTGTGAATTAACTGGTCTCTTATATGACATGAGTCTCATTGTGGTAATATCATATCGACAGGTCATTCCTACAATAAGAACTATACTTGAAGAGAATTTATAGTGAATGTCACAGAGCAAGCTGAAGTTATGTATACTATGATCATTCACTGGTCTGATCTCAGTCTTTTATTCTCATTAGGGGGTAAAAGATCAGTCTTGTGGCATCCGGGAAGACAAGAGGTATCCACATATGTCTTCTTACTATGCTGGTTCTGACAGCTAAATTGTGGGATCCTTTCTTTCTAGGACACCAAGTTAGAATTTCTTCTGGTGTTAGTATTTTATTGTGAAGAAATGATTTAAGGATGTACATGCTTTAAAATCTGGTCTTATTGGGGCACCTGGGTGGTTCAGTGGGGTAAGCCTCTGCCTTCAGCTCGGGTCATGATCTCAGGGTCCTGGGATCGAGCCCCGCATTGGGCTCTCTGCTCAGCGGGGAGCCCGCTTCCCCCTCTCTCTCTGCCTGCCTCTCTGCCTACTTGTCATCTCTCTCTCTGGGTCAAGTAAATAAATAAAATCTTTAAATAAAATAAAATAAAATGTGGTCTTATGGTTCTTAGTAACCAGTAAAGAATATTAATTCTCAAATCTAGCATAGTTAGAGGCATGGGAAAAGTAATTTTACTGTTTGTTTTTGTTTTTGAATTGAAGCCATTCTTCTTTCTTTGTAACCTGTAACTGTTATGTTTCTAACAGTGTCCTCCCTGTCACCCTGGATGAAAGCCTGGGAGACAGCCACTCCTTTTTCTGGCCCTGTCACTTACCAAGTCTTATTCATTCACCTTTTCATCCTTCTTGATTCTGTTGTAGTTCAGGACATTATTACATCTGAGGCTGAGATTATTTCTGTAATCTCATGGCTGATTTTCTCTTTGTCTCTATCTGTACTATTGCTGTAGAGAATAGCATTTTACATGTCTGATTATGTTGCTTCTGTTTTTAAAAATACTTGAGGGCTCTCAGTGATCCACAGCAAAGAAAACAAAGTTGAGAGTATGACCCAGGGACTTCCACACCTCCATACATTTGCCTTTTTATTATTTTCTCCCATTACACCCTAAGCCATCCATCATATGCCTCTAGAATAGTATTAGTTATGTACTGTCCTTGAAAGAATTGAGAAAATAGTGCTGAAGTCAGTTTCTGTCTTGTGTAAGTCAGATGAATAACCCCAATTGAGAGAGGCTCTAGTCATTTGTGTACATGTTCCAATCTCCCACTTGACTATAAACTCCTTGAAGACCAGCTGTGTATTGTAATCACTGCTGTATTCACATAGTGTTTGTGCGTATAACTGTTCTGTAAGTGATGAATTGCCAAATTTGACTTTGTTGCAGTTAGAGTTAATATTGAGATGATAATGCAGCATGCCCAGGGATTCATTTAATAAAGAGCTCTCGGGCTTAGTTTTAAGATAAATCTAGAGGCCATATTTCTTTAGGGTAAAATAAACTGAAGTATTCCAGGTTTTCATAAGACAATGCCAATATTCAGTTCTTTCTGGAATCACAAGCTTGAAGCGTCTTTTTAATTTGCATCCCGTAGGTCCTTTTCTTTTATCTGTGCTGCAACTGTCTTTCCACATGTAGGAATTTGCTCTTGTAACCTGCAGTGAGTAAACTGAACACAAACTGGTTTTTCTAGTGCCGGTGAATCAAGAACAGGAGGGAATGGATGCATTGACTCTGTGATTAAGAAGTCTTACTGTGGTTAGAGGAAATGTGGTTTCAATAAAAGTGTTTGCATTGCTTTCAAAACCATATATGAGCTGAAGTTTCCTGTTAATAAGCTCTATATTTATGCTGATAAAAATACTTGATAAGAAAGTGGATTTTAGGGGCTAGAAATTACATACCTTTAACAAAGTATAAAGTTAACTTCTTGTTCATTTTTAAAGGCTATTTCAGTAGCACTATAGTATTGCAACAGTAATGCCTATTTAAATGACATCAGTCTCTTCAGTTCTTTACGTCATGACATTTTGTCTAGATTTTAGTGTGATAAAGAGTAAGGCTTTCAGATGTTTGGAATACTGATTTGAGCATACAAAATAATCCTGCTGACCTTAATATTAAAGTAGTAATAGGTTGTTGTTTCGCACTATGTCAAATTACTATCCACTGAGAAACCCAGTCATCTGTGAAAATGCTGTGTAGGATTTCCTATTGAACGTGAGTCTGTATATGTACCCATTTAAAATTAATAAGATTCTAAAAGGGTAGCATAACATCATCATTCAGCCAAGTCACTTTAGGAAAGGGTGCTGTTTGTTTATTTGTGGAGGATGCGGGAGAAATTTACTAAAATTAAATGAATATTAATACACTAATATTAAGTTATACTTGCAAAATGACTATCACATCTATAGAAGCACATCTTGAAACAGGTTGGCTCACTTTTTCCTTTAAAATTTTTTTTCTTTATAAGAATTAATTTCAAATACTTGCCTGTTATAGTAAGACAAATTATACAGAAGGAAGTGTGTGCAAAAGAAAGGAGATAGAACCATTTGTTCTTTTTTTTTCCTTTATCACTTTCCTGAGATAATCAATTTTAACAGGTTGGTATGTATCCTTTGACACCTTTTTCTAATCTCATTTGTTTGAGTATGTTTTTTTTTTCCCTTTTATAAACTACAGAATGTTATTTCACAATTGGTTTCTTTTAATTTAACAGTATACTGAGGACAGCTTTTCAGCTCAATACTTTTCAATCTCATTCTGATTAAGCGATGTGTTCTTAAGTGAAATTTAGTGGAGCTTTAACATATGCTCATGAAATAATCAAAACATGATGTTTTATTAGCTTAGAGGTGGTTTTAGGTTTCTGCTAAGACCCGAAACCTACATTTCACAAATATTTTTTAAGTGCCTTACTTTATTTTAGCACGCTTAAAGTATGATGATATAATGCTATTGTCTTGCAGTTGAGCAAGGGGTTGGGGTTTTGTCCATGCCTAAGAAGTAGTGCAGAGCTCCTACAGAAGTCTCCTTTCTTTTGTGTTCTATCTTTGTTTGTGATTATTATTATTTTTTTTAAGATTTTATTTATTTATGTGACAGAGAGAGAGATCACAAGTAGGCAGAGAGGCAGACAGAGAGAGAGGGGGAAGCAGGCTCCCTGCCGAGCAGAGAGCCTGATGCGAGGCTTGATCCCAGGACCCTGAGATCATGACCTGAGCCGAAGGCAGAGGCTTTAACCCACTGAGCCACCCAGGCGCCCCTGTGATTATTTTTGTTACAACTTAAATTACAACTTCTTTTTAGGCATATTTCTAAACTAATTATGGGGAGAAGAGTCATAAATTATTTGTAGACTTGCAGCTTGACAAAAAATTACTCTCTTGGGTGTGTAAGACCTGTTTTACTTAACAAATGCATGGACAGGCCCACTCGGAGATCTGCTGAAATTCTGTGTCCAAAAGCAAAAAGGAAAGGGGAGGGGGGGGGGAAACCTTTATCCAAATCTTAAAACAAATTAAAGCTGTATATTAAAGTTAATAATGAAAACGCTTTATTTCTAAAGACGACTTCCATTCAGTTTTTAAAATCTTGAGTTCAGTTTTCCTTTGGACTGTGGAAGGCCCCATCTTCCACTTCATAAATGGGACTGATGCATATAGAGCAGAGTACATAATTTCTCCTTTTTCTCGTCTGGTGAGGAGATGGAAGATAGGAAGAAGTGACTTGGCTTTTCTCTCAGTTCTTTATTTCCTGGACCTCATTGTAGATCTCTTCCTTCATTCCTAGCTACTTCATCACTGTCAAATCTTTTCCGTTAATAGGAGATAAAAATGAAAGAGCCCATTTGTTAGCAAAAGCTGCTTGTATCACATAGGCAGCGGGTGTTCGGGTTTGCTTGTTTGGCTTCAGCTGACCCACTCACTGACTGAGTGCCTGTCGGGTGTCATGCATCATGATGCTGGGTAGGGGCGAGCAGCAAAGGGGCAGTTCTTGCTGGCAGTTGATGTGCAGGTGAACAGAAATTTGGTTGGTTGGTCGGTCATTTGACTTTGCAGCTTGGCAATGAAAGGTGAAGACAATTTTGGTCAGAGGTGGAGGAGAGGAGGAGAAATGGCTGACTCCAGTTGTGTAGTGACTTCGAGCAACACCCGGGGTGCCTCTCTCACGTTAAGCACTCCAAACATGTTTGCTGTTATTGAAGCAGCTTCCACATTGTTCTCAAAAGGTATTGTATTTATTGAGGCCATTGTAAATATGTATTTAATATATGTCAATCCTTTGAAATTAGTGCGATGAAAGATTTCCTTTTGAGTACTCTGTCAAGGTCTGTACACACCACTCTACACTGATTGGTCTCTCCACAACCCATGATACGGGTTCTGTTTTATTAAGTCTATTTGGTAGATAAGAAAATCAAGGCACAGATAAGGGAAGTGTCTTGGCCTAGTGTCTCTCTGCTGAGTGGTGAGTCTGGGCGTTTAGACCCAAGGGTTACTATTCATTGAAGTAATTTTAATAGAATGGCTTATTTTAGTAAATACTTAGAGGGGACATAAAAATTATAATAGGATAAAGGGAGGGATCAGAGTATATAAATTATATTTAAAATAGTTTTTATTATAAGTACATATAGCCTTGTTGATAAGCCATTTTATCACATCACAGATTCCATAACATGCAGCATGATCCTTTTCCTTTTTTTTTTTCAGCTTTACTTGCAGACTACAAATGTTAAAATAAATAAAAATAAAATTTCTTCTGTCCTCAGTAATAAACCTGATGCTTCTGAGCAGTGGCCAGAAGGAGAATGGATATCCCTCACATCTAGTTCAGACTTTTAAACCCCACTGCTAGCTACCCTGAGGAGCTACCTTCTTCTTAGGGAACTTACTCAGAATCCTCTTTCATCTACCTCGGTCTGTCTTTGCCTTGCTTTCAGGAGATAGATGGGAGAAATGGGGGAAGTAGGAGTTGATATATCACAAGGGAATTTTGAAGATCTAATTGGATAGAATGATGGCTGTGCATTTGGCAGTATCAATATTATTGAATCTGTTAATGTATCATGTCTTGCTTTCCCTAGCTCAGAAGCATTTGTTCTGATATACACACTATTTTATTTCTTTATAGATTCTATTTTAGTCCGCTTGGCAATAATCTTTTTTAAAATTAGCAATTGTAAAATTTCTTAGAGCATGAGATAATTGGATGACTAAGATGAGACAAATTCAGAATTGTCAGTTTTCAGATATTTTGGGTTGGAGGGGTCCTTAAATCTTCTTGATAGTCCTAAGAAGATACTTAGTGAGTTATCGAAAAATATATATGTATATACAAATCTTAGACTAGTTTCAATAGTAAGAGAAAATTTTTAGTGTATGTCATATATGTTTGTTTATAGTAAATAAGTGAACCAAAATCCTGTTTCTAGAAAGATTTCTTTGTGTTCCTGTTTTGTACATCTAACTGCCTACTAAACATTAGCACTTAGGTATCTCCAAGCACTTACCATTCCATGGTAATGATCTCTCCAAACTGGGTTCTCAGTAAATAGAACCAGTAACCATTTGGTGGCACAAGTCAGAAATTGAGGATGTATCCCAGTACCATTTTCCCACCTAATCTGTCTCCCTCGAGTACTTACTCTGTTTTTCAAGGATCCTCTCCTTAGGAAAATCTCATATTTAACATGTCTATGGAAGTCCGCTTTCACTTTATAGGTGCTCAAGGTACAGAATTCCTTTTTACTGCTTCTATTTTATAATTATGGGTTGATCAGTGTGGTGTCTTTGCCTAATCTTACTTCCCCCACACTATATTAAGCACTATGAGACCTGGGGTAGTCAGTGCCCGGCACAAGTAGGTGCTCAGTAAGGATTTTTTAAGTGAATGGAGAAGTCTTATTCATTCTTTGCTGATGTGTGGCAGTACAGTTAAATTTCTTTACCTCGTAAGGAATAAGCAGCAAGGCTCTTTCTCATCCAGCAGCCTAAATAGTTGACATTAATGTGCTGATTTGGTTTTCATAGTTATCTCCAGTTGTAGCACATGATACTAAAGTTGCATTTTCCATGTTGTGAATTCAGATGGTTTTATTTGGTTACTTTTTATCCATGTATTTCAGTGATTTAATTTTTTTGGATTCTGTTTTGACCCTTTGATTTTGTAACATAGTTTACACATTGAAGCCCGTTCTGGTGTCTCTTGTTTAGCTTGATCATTCCCTGACTTAAGTTCATTTATTGATAAGTATATAAAGATGCATGGATAGCACCTACTTGCATCGTGCAATTAAAGTGGCAGGTTTATCTCTGTAGTACCTGTAATGAAAACAAAACCTGAGAGATACCTAGGCCTTGGGAATCTAAAATCTAGTTATTCATTTGGCATGTATATCTTTTAAGGGATGAATTTTACATAGGAATACTGATGTTTTGATAGTAGGATTAGCTAAGCCTTTTAGATGAATTATAAATAATCCTGAATCATTATCACAGGAGAAAATCAAGAAGGAAGCAGAAAACTACTGGTAAAGATGAGTTGTCACATCTTTTTTGTCAGTGCTGTTCTCTGTATAAATATTGGAAATGGCAGATATACTCAGTGACTGGAGGGATGTGAAGCCTCCTTTTAGATTGGTGACAGTATTCCTCTAAATTTTAAATTTCGGCCCCTATTTTAGGATGACTGGGAAAATGAAAATCTTGTTCTCTATCAGTATCTGAGTGTCCTCAGACTGAAAAATATGTATGGATACTTGTTCCCAGGGCCACCACTGCTTGACTTATTCACTCTCAGTGTGGCTAGTAAGTCAACAACGGGCCTGGCCTGTTCCTATGTGCTATTTAATTCTCACTTTTTTATTATTCTCCTGTCTTACTTTCTTACCCTGGTATATTGTTTATGTTGCACACACAAAGACACTAGAAACATTTTTCTGTTATGATTCTACTATCTTCCATGAAAAGGGAGTGAAGCAGTTAGGGAATTAGGAGATTTTAGAGAGTCTTAAAACAACTGCCAGAGTGTGGGCTGAGGAACTTATTCTAGTTACATAAAAATTTCTTCTGTGCTGCTTCGAGATTTTGTTAAAGGCAATACTGCCCTCTGCTGTCCAAAGCCAATTCCAACGCATATTTTCTCAATTAAATTGCTCATTTTACTCTTCTAGTTTAGACTCTAGAACTTCCTAGAAAAACAAGTAACAATTATTTAAGACTCGCTGTAGTTTATTTGCTAGCTTGAAAGTTCACTGGGTCAGGTTATCTGGGGTCATACTAGATTCGTCTATACAATAATACCCCTCCTCTGAAAGGTAATATCCAAATTTTTTGTTTGTTTGATATTACTTTCCTCTCTTTATAAGGAAAGTGTTCCCAATTCTTATTTTAAAAATATGATACATTGGATCATTGCCAACTTTTAAAAAGCTAAATCATTATTCTCCTTCCTTCACTTTTGTAACTGATGTGTCATTTTTCATTTCATTCTGGATATAAATCGTAATTTCTTTTGCCTGTGTTTTTTCTTCACAAGCACGCCTTTCATATAATGATAGAGGTAAGATGCATTGATGTTTGTTTTATGGTTGTGGAACTTTTTGTGGATGCATATTAAACATTTTGTTCTTAGATTTTCATCGTTGTTGTTGCTTTATTGTGCATCCTTTATAAACTTACGTTATGAAATTTTTTTTACCACTTTTAGTATTAAAAATATGATTGATTTGCCACAGTAATAGTTTTTGGTTTTTAAAGAGTTGCTTACTGCATTTATACTTAACTTGAGTGGGAATGTAGAAACAACTGTTCTAGTTAATGAAATGTTAACACCTAATGGCTAGTATGTCACTAGCTTAAATGTCAGCATATGCTCATTTTTACCAGGAGCTGACTTTCTGGTGAAACCAATTATCCTTTAATATGAAATCTATGTTTTCAGATAGTTTCTTTCTTCTTTAGCCTCCTTAGCCAATGGGCTAGCTAGAGAAGTAGAAGTTGACCTTTTGCTCTCTAGTGAGTGAAGCCTTTAGATTAGAATTCGCCCTTCTCACTTGAGAACTCAGAAGAAATCAAATGATCGCAGACTACTAGCAGCTCTTCACTTCTGCTAATTTATTCCAGTCTTGAGTATAGTAATTCTATTGGGTGGCGGTGTCGGAATGGGCCACGGCTTTCAGTGATTGCCATTTGTCGTTTCTCAACATGATGTCTTCTGATGCCAGAATCTTCATATACAAATGGGTGACGAAGAGATGTAAGTGGGGGCATGTCCTGCTGCATGTCTTCTTAACTGTGCAACATAGCGTGCGGATTGCAAGAGAACAGGAGACTTCAAAAACTTTTCAGGAATTCCCCAGTCCCTACAGTTGATCCCCCAAAGCTGGTTTTCTGTGTAGCAGGACAAAGTCATGTTTTCTGACAATATCAGAGTGTTGCTGTCATTATGCAGTGCCAGCCCGAATTGGTCTTGCCAGGTGTTGATATATTTTAAAGGTATAAGTCTTTATTCCTAGACTCCAGTACAGTTGACCCTTGAACAGTGCAGGGTTTAGGGGTGCCAGTGCCATGCACAGTCACAACTGCGTATAACTTTTTACTCCCCAAAACTTAACTACTAAGTTTTGTGACTAATAAAACAAATGATTAACATATATTTGTATGTTATATGTTTGATATAGTATATTCTTGCAACAAAGTAAGCTAGAGAAAGAAAATGTTATTA
This sequence comes from Procyon lotor, assembly GCA_028646535.1. NCBI lineage: Eukaryota > Metazoa > Chordata > Mammalia > Carnivora > Procyonidae > Procyon > Procyon lotor. The sequence continues at coordinate 70,425,471 of CM053605.1, read as the reverse complement.
AAATCATAATGAAGAGAAGATACATTTACAGTACTGACTGTATTGTATTTATTAGAAGAGAATCCACACAGAAGTGGACCCCTGCAGTTCAACCCCATGTCATTCAAGGGTGAACTGCACTGAGTTTTTTGTGGGTAAATTAGTATAATGATGCTCATAAACTGCAAATGATTTGTGATATTCTTCGATGATAGGATAAGTAAAAGCCAGGTACTAGAGATGCAGTTAAAGCTTCCTATACATTTAATGAAGAGCTGAAAGGTATTATGTGGAATGTTCTAGTAACTTTTCATTAAAACAAAAAGTTATATTAGTATTATGTATTTTATAGAGTTATGATTTATATTTTACTCATCTCTGAGTCTCACCTTCTAAGTATTATAGATTATTTAAAAACACATACCATTTTCAAAAGTTTGACATTCTTATAGGAATGTGCCTTTGTGGACCTTTTCCTCACCCTTTAAAAATTTGTCCGTATTCTTCTTACTTTTAACAGTAGTCTGTTTTCAGGCTGTTATGAGGCTGAATAGAATGGTAATGTCATAAGGACAGTAATCTAAGATTTTTTTTTACTGATAATGGCACCTTAGAAACTTGCCACACAAAGACTTGGAACCTTATGGGAACCTGGAAGTCTGTTTGTGCGTTTGGAAAATATTCCGTGATCTTTTTCCTCTAACTATAGCTATTGAAAGTTACTGTATGTTTCCTAAAATTAAGATTAATATTATATTTAAATTGTATTTTGAACTGCTGACATAGTCTTAATTTGAGATGCAGATTAAGTCCTCTGAATCCTGTTTTATAGACTGAATCGTATCCGTGTGTTGGTACACTTTAGAACAGAGAATGGGTAATGTCGTATGTCATCGAGAGACATTATCAATTTATATATAAGTCCCTAAACATCTTAAAGTTAAGAGCCATTTTCTTCTTTACGTGGTTATTTTGCTTCTTCAGCTTTCAGTTCTTACTGCATACTTCAGTTTTTGGTATCCCTGCTTGGAAACTCGACATTTCTGACTCAGTTCTAAAGAAGGGGGGAGTTGTTGATTTTAACTTCATAGTTTGTGACATTTTTCCAGACTGAACTTTTTCTGTTAGCATAATTATTTTATGCAGTTATCTAATAATTCTTGGACTTTGAGCACGAGTGGTTTTCTCTGCCTCTACAAGACTAGTTTTCAACCTTTTCCCTCCCATCTCCACATCCACATCGGCAGCCTACTCCTGTCAGCAGCATCTCTTTTTACAATTATTATAAATGACTAGTCGAGCAATGAGGGAGGCTGGGTTTAAGTTTGATAAAACCTCTCCCTAGATTCTTGTGTCCCTTTCCACTGAGAATCGTAGCTTCAGGGGCCATACTTCCCTAAGATTTGTATCTTGACTTCTGGACTCATCACTCTGTTAAACTACAACACTCTTTAGCTCTACTATAACCTTTCATCTTTTGAATGTGTGAAGGCAAAGCAACTTTTTGTAGACATTTTAAAAATAAATATCTGAGGTTGAAATGAGTCACAGGAAGTTTTCTAGTTTATCCATTTTAAAGTAGGAATTTTCAAGCCATTTTATAAGGGATTGCCTACAAAGAAATTGCACCTTTGTCCTCTTTAATACCTTGCAGTGTTTCTATTTTTGAGGGTCTTTCTAATGTAGCTGTCAACTTTTTAAAATCTAGAGTGACACCAAGGGCTGAATAATGCCTAAAGGGAGCACTGAGAGTCTTGGGCTTTAGCATAGGAGATTTTTTTCTTCAAAGGGGAGGAAAAGGAGAGAGACATGCCTTGATACAGGATGACATGCTATTTCCAAGCGACTTATATGCCACCCAGTGTCACAGTGTATGTTGCTGTTGCCACAGAAATTTTAGTTCTTCCTTGTAATACTCATTATGCAGCCCTTCATACATTTTTATTACTTTTCTCTGGAAGCTTTTCAAAAGGCTTCCTACATCTTGTTTTAGTTGCAGATGCTGAACTGATAACAATGCTTCCAGTGAGGGGTTGCCATTCTGCTTTGTATAGGAAGGATGCCTTTGTGATTTGTAAATGTTGTGCCCCTATTTATATACTATATTTGCTCCATTTTCAAAATTAACTATAGAAGTACACTTCTCTTTCATTTTTCTTACCATTTACTACCATGAACACTCATTTTCTGGATTATAATTTGTACCTTCTTTGCAAATCAGAGTAATAATTTTTTATCTCCAATTTGGGGAAGTAATTATAAGCAAAGGGATTAATTGTTAATAGGTTGGAAAATTAGAATAAATAGAATAGTTTGGCTATTAACATATTTTATGTGATTTCTATTTGACACACTTCTGCAGTGTATTTGAGAATGTGCATTTCTGAGATTAATGAAGAAAAGATAAAAAATAAACAGTCATTGGAGAAAGTAGTGGATTTTGAAGAGTGTTTTCCTTTGAGAAATAGCCATAATTTGCTATTGCTGGCACTTTTAAAATCCTCATCTTCTAATGAAGTACCAACTGGATGAAACCATTGAAATACTATTGGTAATAATCCTAAAGGTCACAAAAGATCTTAGTCCAGAAAATTAGTGAGATAGACTCAAAATGATTTGAGGTCATTTCTCCTGCTGTACTTAAATAGCAGTAGTGCCAAATGTTATTACAGAAACTCTCAATTCAAGTGGCTTGTCTTAGGATCGCTATAAATATTTAGTAATGCTTGAAGAACTCAGTTTTGGCAAGAGTGACATTAGTGTCATTTGTATGTGTTTCCTGTTTCTGTCAATTGATTCCTCAGTATGCTCAGTTTTTCCCTCATACTTAGCATTGATCTATATCTGTGCTGCTTTCTAAAACTATCGTTATTGTTTATCTGTAGGACCCAGGACCACCCCCACCTTCTCCATTACTAGGTTTGAAGCCACTGCAGTTACTAGAAGTGAAAGCAAGGGGAAGATTTGGTTGTGTGTGGAAAGCCCAGCTGCTCAATGAGTACGTGGCTGTGAAAATATTTCCAATACAGGTTTGTTATTGCATCTTTCTCATCTGCATATATATTTTATAAAAGATGAACTGGCTCAATTGTTGTTACTCAGAAACAGTCTGAAAACACAAACCACATGTTTCCAGGTGGTTATTTCTGATATTGAGGAAAGCCATTAGTTTTTTAGTCTGCCTTCTCATCGGAGGAATGGAACACATGGTATAGCAGTCATTATGTCTGTTTGGAGTGGTGGAATTCCAGGGAATGAACATATATGATACCTTTTGCCAATAAAAATACTACAGAAATGCAAAGTGAAGGTGAGGATTCCGGTAATGGAATTTTGTTGGCTAACTTTTAATAGCCCATTGACATTATCAGAAAACAAAGAGAAGAATGAAAGAATAGCATACTTGTTTTAGAATTGTTTCGAGGTATATCACCAGACTGAATCATTTTTGTCTTAGAGTGCTCATGTAATCATTTCAGATTTTGTTTGGAAGTGAATCAAGATTCCAAAAAATTGGTTTACTGTTGACTTGTTTTTCTTTTAAAGGGGCTGACCTCATAAAACCCTGTTTTAATGCACCCCTGAGCCGTTCTTATTTTTTGAGTCCATTGGTGGTATAGATCTATGATGATTTCTTCCTGTCTCTTGCTTTTCGCCCCTCCAGCTAATGCCTAATGCCTCATGTGCTATTGCAGGCCTGGTTGGGCTTGATGATGCAGGCTCTACCACTGTATCTTCACAGTGGAGCTTCCTCATTCCAGAGTTATCGAACCAATTTGTCTTAATATACCTAGCTTTAATCTTTCGTGCCTCCTCTAAAGCCTCTTAGAGTCTGTGAAGAATGTTACCACCTTTTTTTTTTTTTTTTTTGGTAGTGATGGAGATACTTTAAAACTATAGTTCTCAGAGGAAAAATCTAGTCTGCTCTGCTAAGATTGACAAATTGAGGGTTCTTCTTTCATTGTGGGAAGAAGCTTAAAAATTAGAGAAAGGCCTTTGGATATTAACATAAGAGTAACAACAGCAAGAGTAACAGTAGCTAATATTTTATTGGATGCTTCTTACTGTCAGGAGAGGTGGTTTACATTGGAGTACTCAGTAATAATAGGGGTCCATATATTACCCATACATAGAAAACACACAGTATACATATAATTTGACAACCCTGTGGGGCAGACACTATGGTGTCCCCATTTTGCTAATGAGGAGATCAAATGATTGTCACTTGGCAAAAATTCTTAAGATAGTTTGGATCCAGAGGGTTCCTAGCCATTATGCTATGGTGCCTCCTATTTTCATTATTCTCCCATTGTGAAGAGAAACTAATCCTTTATAAGTAGATATGTAGTAGGCATGGGTCACTTTTAGGTACAAATGAGTATATAGTGCTTTAAATTATTGTATTGCCTATTTATATCCTATTGTGCGCTCATTGACTTTGCAGGGTATTCTCAGCATTTTGTTAGGAACATTTGATACAGTGTTAGTCTTTGAACAAAAAGATTGTTTTCTATTGAGATGAAGTCATTCTACCTGAAATTCGTGTTTCAGGAAGATTATTCTGAATAAACACAAGTAACTTCACATGATGATGAAATGACACTGTATTACGAAATGGTCAGTGGAATGTGTTGCCTTTTTTAGAGATGTGCAACATTTCCCATGAGGACTCCTGTGTTCACAAACGGGAAATACAGAAAAGTGTGTTTTAGGGAATGGGGCAGGCAGGGCAGGCATTTGTCATAGTTGTTACCTTATTCTTAGATTTCTTTTATGAAAAAATAAGACAAAACCAAACCAAAGAATCTTTTCATGCTTAGGTTTATTTTTTTAATTTTGCCTTGGAATCTACTTGAGTAATCTTTTAGATATGGTTTATTTGCCTGTATTCTTTGCATTCTTTCTATTCTTTCTTTTTAACTCTAGGACAAACAATCATGGCAAAATGAATATGAAGTTTATAGTTTACCTGGAATGAAGCACGAGAACATACTGCAGTTCATTGGTGCAGAAAAACGAGGCACCAGTGTTGATGTGGATCTTTGGCTAATCACAGCGTTTCATGAAAAGGTAAAACTACTTTCCGTTTTAACTCAGGAAAGTCAGGGTTGGCTTACCTACCTGATGTTGGCTACAAATCCCTCAGACTTGTTTTTCTGGGAACAGTATGTTGTTACAGTTGGTTAATATTTATAAATAAAAATCCTTTAAAAACTAATTTATTTTAATAAAAGAGCAAAGTTTAGCAACTTTTTCACCTAACCCTCTACTTACATAAAACCAGTGTTCTGTCCCTTATTTCTTGTGCTGCAGTCATCTCTCTCTTACAAATAATTATGTCAGTGTGGCTGGGGCTTAGTCACTTTCATTTACCATTCACAATCCATCTTGATTATGTGGACTATTTTTTAGGTTGAATTTTGTTTCTTAAAATTATTTAATCAGTGTAGCCTAGTGGCAAAACTAGAGTGAGGAGATTTATCTGATCTTTGATCTGTCACTGATTTATAGAATAATTATCACCAAAACACAGTTGCTATTTTTCCTCAGTTTTTCTACTTTCAGAGTTAGCATGAAAATACATGTTAATTAAATAGGCAATTGTGTTTTCCTTGGCAATTACTTTCATCATTGTCAGATATAGGTGGCTCTTAAACTTCTCTAAATTCTTGACAAGAATAGCAGTAATCTCTAGAGGAAGATTCTGACATAGCTCCTTACATGTCTTAATTTTGCGTTAACATCTTTGTAGTCACTATATTTTAAGTTTTTAAATACTTTCCTGAACCTTAGATTTTTCAAATGGTTGGGGGGGTTTTTTGTTTTGTTTTTTAACTTCTGCCTTCAAAATAGGAAATTTACTGTGCCTTGCAGCAAACCTTTAAAGATTAGAGGTATTCCATTCTAGTCAAATGTTTACTGATATGAAACTGGAACCATTCCAGAAAGTTTGTTTTTTTTTTTTTTTTGGATAGTATTATTCACTAAAAGTAAAGATTTGTTGTTGCCTTCCATAATCTCTTAAAAGTAAAAGGGAAGTTCTCCATGTCATACGGCTTTTGTCCAGGGCCTAAGTTGTTTTTTCCCCCCTTTTCTTTAGGGTTCACTGTCAGACTTTCTTAAGGCTAATGTGGTCTCTTGGAATGAATTGTGTCATATTGCAGAAACCATGGCTAGAGGATTGGCATATTTGCATGAGGACATACCTGGCCTAAAAGATGGCCACAAACCCGCCATATCTCACAGGTAGAGATAAATTTATATTATTTTCCCAAATAATTTAGTATTTAAACTTTAAATCTACTATGCAAAATTTGTTTTCCCCCCAATTACCTAATCATGCTAGAGGAGGCAGTGGATTTCCATTTGTTTTTCAAATTAGCTTGGAGATTGGCCAGGAAGTGTTTTGGGTAATGTATATATTTAATATCATTAGCAGAGTTTAAATACTGACCCCTTTTTAAATTTGTCTCATTTCTGAAAACACAGTTAAGACTGAAAGTGTTATTTTGTCTATCTCAAAGGAAAAAGAAATTTGTTCTGCCTCAAAACATGATTTACTTTGGTGATAATTTTATGATGTAATTGAGGAGAGACTTTGAGTATCTGAGTATCTTTTTTTGTTTGTGATGACCATGTGATCATTACCTGAGCTGAGGTGGAGGGAGGCATCATTTGAATAATTGGGCTTGAAGCAGTAGTACTTGAACTCAATAGTTGTCGTACCCTCAAAAGGGAAAATGTTAGTTCCTTTAAACATGGGATCAGTTTGCCACTGTGTATTCCATTTAAAGATAGTTGCTTTAGAAACAGACCCATAAATACAGAGAACAAACTAACGGTTGGCAGAGGAGGGGGTGGGAGTGGGAGTCTGGACTAAATGGGTGAAGGGTAGTGGGTTACAAGCTTTCGTTTATGGAATAAATAAGTTATAGGGATAAACGGATGGTACGTTAGGGAATATAGTCAGTGGTTTTGTATGGTAACAGTAACTACACTTGAGTGAGCATGGCGTAATATATAGACTTTGAGTCACAGTGGCCTACACTTGAAACTAATGTAACATTGTATGTCCATTATATACTTCAATTTAAAAAAAAATGGCTGCTTTAAAAGTAGGTATGAGCTGATTCATTTAACAGATAATTGAGGGCCACCAGTTGGTGTTTTAGGTTGCTGGGAGGCATTACTTTTAATATTGCAAACCCCTTGTATGACTTCCACCTCAGAAATAGCTCCCCTTTTTTCTCACCTTCCTGCATACAGTCTGTCTCACCTAGTCCTATAGGGAACTAATCCTTTGGCACCCCCAAAGGTTATTAGGAGTGGGGTTCCTAAAAATCTTTTGAGGCTAAAACTGATTGGTTTTTGCAGCATTTGTGGGTGTCTGTCTTTGTCTCCTCTTGGTCTCCATGTCTGTGCACATAAATTTAACCACTGCTCATGGCATAGATGTATGTAGCTAGAGTATAGTAATCTCTAGGCTGAACCAGTTGAAGGTAGTGTATAAAAGAGGTTATCTGATTGCTTTAAAATGGTTACTCTTTTCGGGACACCAGGATCTAGCTGGAGCAGTTTGTGGTGAAAATTTTCGAATACACATTCCTTGAGATGCTTTTCTACAAGGCTGATGAATATAAGAACCCCTAAAATAAGGGACCATTGTAGTATGTAGGCCTTTACCAGTAGGCAAAAGGCCCCAGTTCATTTTGAGTGTTCTTTTAGTTTGGTTTCTTAAATCTCAGTTGCAATGGGCGTTTCCAACTATAAACTCTGAAATATTAATTCTACCTAAAAAAAACCCCAGCAATTTTATGTTTGGTAGGTGGGAATGACATAGATAACATGTAGGCTAGACAATATTTTTAGAATAGCAGCTCTTTATAAAACTGCTTCATGGAGAAATTTCCTTCTTATCATCCATGTTATGAATAGGAGTTTGTCAGTCTGCTCTCGTGCTTCAATTTTCTCCCTCCTTTTGTTCTGTTTATCATACTTCTGTGTTTTCTCCCTCTTTCCCACGTTCAATGAAAATTTTTAAAAGTAACTTGTTTAAAATTAATTTGAGTACTTTGTCTATCTTTGTTTGCAAGGGACATCAAAAGTAAAAATGTGCTGTTGAAAAACAATCTGACAGCCTGCATTGCTGACTTTGGGTTGGCGTTAAAATTTGAAGCGGGCAAGTCTGCAGGTGATACCCATGGACAGGTAAGGATGATAACTGCGAAGCCCGTATTCTCTTAGAATGGCATATCTAGATTGAATTGATCTAAAATTACTGTGATGTTATTAAATCAGCATTTAATATAAAATGACTCTCTTAAAAAGTAATATGTTAAATTTGCTGAGGAAGACATTTTCATGGGATCGTGAAGGACTGTTAGGAACTCAGGTGGTTTAGATCAATTCATAAAACAACCTAGACACACGTCACGGGATTCTATTTTTAAAACTAATCAAGTTAGACTCCAACACATTTAAATGGACCTCATTCTTAAGGAGTTCTTAGTAATAACGCAGTAATTTTAATTTGTTAATTCTAAGAGGGATAGCAGAAGTTACTATTCATGCTACTATGTATTAATAATATCGATTGTCTGATTTTTCTACGCAACAATTAGTTTCTTGCTTTTTGGTCTTTAGTGCTTCATTAACTCTAACCAACTTTATAGCTTTTCTTTGAATTCTCTCCCGAGTTCAGAACACTTGAAAAGCCCTGAGCAAAGAGCCTAATTAACTCTTATCTAGTCAGTTTGTACGAAGATCTCTGAACAGTGGGAATCTTTAAGAAAGCCAAATAGGAGAAAAACATTATCTATACATTTTACTTTCAGAAACTGTGAGGTGGGGAAGGTGCTTTCACGCCTACAAGATCACCTTTTTATTAAGAAAACCAGTTTGACCTGAAAGGTGACATTTCCTTACAAAGTTAGCATGATTATTACTTCATCTTTCAAATCATGGAAATTATTTGGTCATCTGGTTCTAAGCTTTCATTTTTCCCAGCATATCCTGTTGACCTCCAAGAAGAGTTAAGAAGAATCACAGCCTAACAGATTTTGGCAATAATGACTGAGGATGTAAGAATTTAGTTTACACCAATAGTCAGCAGAGTTGCAGAAGAGTTGCCACCAAACGTGTTTGGGAATGAAGGCAGTCTTGTGGAGTCTGTGACGGAAGTGGGAGATTGTGCAGGAAGCCTAGGGACAAGCATCTGCGCTGACTGTGTGATCATCATAAAATTAAAATTGGGGAACAGTTTAATCCTCTGGTACCTCATAACCCTCCCCCCCTTTCTTAAAAAAATGTTTAGACTTATTCTTGTCTTTTAGTGTTCTCTCAACTGGTTTACATGAGGAGGTAAAAATAATTACTTCCATCACTAGTTCCTTGACTTAAGACTTCTTGGACCAGAAAATTTAAAAATTCATGTTATTGTACACTTTATATATTGCAAAGAAAGAACACTGGAGAAAAATAAGATTTTTATCTTACTAATTTATAAAAGAGGACATTTTACACTAAGGAAAGGTAGTTGTCACTTCATAAGAAAAGTACTTTGGATTGTATACCTTTATCTTTAGGAGAAAAGTAAACCTTTGAGAAATGCTTACTTATAGAACAATTAGAGGAGCAAAAGAAGCAGAGCTACTTTTTTTTTCTTTCTTTAAAGTGTTCTCATTAAATGAGTTAAAAACTGGAGCTTTGGAGTCTTAGTGATCTAGTCTTTTTTTTTTTTTAAGACATTTCTATTGTATGTTTATCCTCAGATAGTTGTCTAACTTCTGTCTAGAAATCAGTCACCTAAGGATGGAGCTTTTTGGAATATCATTATCTGGCCACTCTCTAGATCTCCAAAGACTCAAGTGTGTGATCCACCCAGCTATCCTATAAGAATTTTTTAAGCATTCATATATGAATATTGTCAAGCACCAACCAAAGCTAGCTATAGTAGCTTAGTAACCATAGTTACAATACTAAGAAATACCAAATTGCTAGGGACAGATATAAATAAAGAATGCCAAGGCAGAATTCATGAATAAATAAATATGTAGACTTTGTAGAAATAGAACTTTTAAAAGTTTATCCATTCTTTACTTGGCTAATTCTTTTTAAGTTTTATATTACTTTTTGTTAATACAGAGAAAGAGAAACCCTCAAAAAGGAGCATTTTTTTTTTAAAGATACATTTCAAACAGGATGCAAAGGTACAATTGAGAAATAGTTTTCTTCTCCTTGTCTCTAACATAACCACCATTGTTTCTGTGATTACTTCCAGAAGGGGGAAAATTCTAAGCCAATGCCAGCACAGTGTCTGCTGGTATATTTATTAAGTGTACCCAGAAGGGATCTCAGTATATATACTGCTTTGTTGCTTCCGGTACAGTGTTTTTGGGAATTTTTCTGTATAAGTCCAGATTTATTTACCTCATGTTTTTGAAGAGCTGCATGGTACTCTCTTTAAGAAGTCCCTTCTGATGGAAACTTCCCATTTCCAGTGTTTTGGCTGTTATTACGTGAATACAGTGCTCCTTTACTCTGTACCCTGGTGGTCATAATTTAGTTATATTACCTGATATGATAGCAGAACCTATTTGGCTTTATTTTTACAAAATCATAAAATGTTAGTTCATAAAGGTAATGAATGAGTACTGTTTGCTTTCAACATCTTTTTCAGGTTGGTACCCGGAGGTATATGGCTCCAGAGGTATTAGAGGGTGCTATAAACTTCCAAAGGGACGCATTTTTGAGGATAGATATGTACGCCATGGGATTAGTCCTGTGGGAACTGGCTTCTCGCTGTACTGCCGCAGATGGTAAGGGAAAAAATATTTTTTTAAAAAGATAATGCCTATTGCCTATTATATATACATGAAAAGGGATGATTACACTCAAAAGGTAATGTTTCAAAGGACAAAAAAAAATTTTTTTAAGTAGACTCCAAGAGGTAGTGGCTTAAAGAGAATTTAGGAGGCAAGGGATAGGGGCAGGCTGGAGAGGGGAGGTATGGGCACCTTTACCATTGTCAGATATTTTGCACTAGGCACTTCACATACCTTTAGCTGATTTTCTAAAACTCCTTTGGAGGTAGTTATTATCTTAGTTTTTATATAGGAGCAATATGAGGCTCAAATTTCGAATAGTAGAAATTAAGCAGATTGCTAATATTGGCTTCAAGGTAGTAAATGGTGAAACTAGATTTGAAACTCTGATCCAAATGTAGGGACAGGGCTCCTACTTTGGTATGTCCTGTAAGTCCTGCCTGCCCCCAACAGGCAGGACTTACAGGACATGCAAAAGTCAACTCTTTTGGCAAAAGGAGATAAATGAAGGGTTGAGGGATTTTCCCTCCCGGGACACTCAAGGCTGAGTCTACTCATCACTCCCATGATGTCAGCATACACTTAACCAGACTGAATTTACAATCCGTCCTCCATAACACAAAATTGAGCATGACTTTGGATATACCATAGGTTAAATTCTGCCTCTTCACAGCCTTGAAAGTCTGAGCTGATGTTGACGTTACCATGAACACTAGTTATATTCTCTCTCACACCTTGGTTCTAAAGGATTTTTATTCTTTGTTTTTGTTATTTAAGTCCTTGTTCAAGTCCTATAAATATTTGCACTGATCCATTGATTATAAGCTTGCATACTCTTTTTCCTGGTGTTAACAAAATTATGGTGTGCTTCTCAGGTCTCCAGTCTTTTCACTTGTGACAGCACTTTTTTTTGGACGTGAAAAATAGAAAGCAGACATCTTGACAGATGTAAATTAGCTTGATCCTTTTTTTTAAATTTACAACTACCTATAAACTTCCTGCAGATTGTGAAAAGACCATAGAAGAAATTGTTTAGTATATTTAAATCAATATATAAGAATACTTCATTTTCTGAGTACTGTAATGGTGTCTCAGTGTAGGACAGACTACCTCTGGTACATGAAAGTTGATTTGGGGTACTGTGCTTTTAAAGGGAATTTAGTAGAGAGTGCTCAGGAATGGACAGCCATTCATTCTTCTAAGATTGGGGGTTTGGCATGGGGGTGGATCCAGACCCAAGAAAGTTTAAAGCAGTTTGGATGTAATTCTAGCGTAGAGATCTATAGGAAGAAGAGTAAGCTGTTCAGTGTAGTTTGGCTCAAAGTGGAAGAGGAAATACATTTATTATGTGCATTATGGAAGCAGAAATAGGTCGGATGGCAGATGTTATAGGAAAATATATTTTATAAGAACTTTAATAATATCAACTCTCCAAAACCAACCATTCGATATGGTGTCGTGGGGGATATACAAGGCCCTGCCCTTAAGCAATGTATAGTTACGGGAATAAATTATATCCTGGAGTAAGGTTAGTGTGAATTGTCTAGCTCTGTGCTCCGTACATAGATTTAAGTAAGTTATTCTGGATGAGTGTAATACCCGAGGAATGTTAAGAGAGGGTTGTAAGAGTTTAGTGGAGTGAAAAATGCTTTGTTTTGCGGTAGAGCGGTTATCAGGGAAGTTCTTATGAAAAGTGAAAAGGACAGGTCCTGATATTTCTAAAATGCTTTTGCATGTGCTATGAAATAATCGCAGTCAGTAATTTCTGACCCTTAAGTAAGAAATTGGGGCAGGAGGGTGAACATTGCTGCAGTGAGTATTTTAAAATTTGTTGATGGTTAAGTTCAGTGACTCTGACTTTCCTTTGTACTGAACTCCTGATAGTGTACTAAACTAAACTCCTGATAAAGTTCATGTTCTAACTCAGTAGGCCTGGGTTGGGGCCTGATACTTCTATTTCTTGTAGGCTTCTAGTCAGTGCCGTTGCTGCTGAGCTGTGGAGCACATTTTGAGTAGCAGGAGTTAAACAGACACTTTAGAATGTCAGTACTCTGAGTCACTGTAAGTGCTAAAGCAGAGACGGACTATCCAGGCCATCAAGGATTCTTCCATTTAGAAAGGGTAGAGTTAGATGTCCTCCTTCATGATTCATTACTTACAACTTCTAGCCTATCCGGGAGTAGGAGTATCTACACAGGGTTTGGGTCTGTATACCCCTTTATATGAAATTGCTCTCTAGTGAGTGGTTTCTGTCAAAGGGAGACAATACAGTGATTGAAAACAGACTTCAGTGGCAGAGATGGATTCAAATCACAACTCTACCACTTAACAGCTGTATGTCCTTGTGCAAATTATCCAGCTTTTCTGAGTTGCTTTCCTATCTGTAAAGTAGAGGTAATGTCATCTTCACTCTGTGGAGGTGTAAAATGGAAGGAAATAATATATGTAAAGTTCCTAGTCAGGGTAAGTGCTTATTAAATATTAGTATTAACTCGTTACTGCATTTTCCTATTTGAGTGTGCCTAAGAAAAAAGGAACCATTTATTTTGTTGAATAAATTTTGTCTGTGAAGGCACATTATGAAGGCTTGTTGGGAACCCTATTTGGAGTATGCTTATGATTTTTTTAAAAACTATTTTTTGGCAGCTTTTGTGAGGGCAAAGAGGTTTAACTCTGAGGTACGTAACTCCTCATGCAGAATGTGTAGAGGATTAAGATGTGTCACAGGATAAAGATGGTTATAAGAGACTGACCCCCAAATTGTCAGATAGAAACACCACTGTTTATAGTCTGATTTGAACTGTGAGAAGTACTTAAAGGGATATTATAGCCTGGATTTGCAAGTATCGTCGGTTCCCTGTAGTCTTATCTATGTATGGAGATAGGCATTCCTCATACAGCAGATGAGAAAGCTCCTTAGGCAAACTTAGCAGGCTTATATGCCAAATTGTAGAGTTTTTGATTTCTCCTAAATTAGCATTTGGGTCATACTGTGGTAGAAGTAGTTGAGAGTCTGTTTCTCTCCTGTCATTATAGTATTTAACAGTTGGGAAAAGGTGATACACAGTATGTTTCAGAAAGGTTGTTCCAGTTTGGAAGTCAGGAAGATTTGAATTAAATTTTTTTTTTTCATTTCAGGACCTGTAGATGAATACATGTTGCCATTTGAGGAGGAAATTGGCCAGCATCCATCTCTTGAAGACATGCAGGAAGTTGTTGTGCATAAAAAAAAGAGGCCCGTTTTAAGAGATTATTGGCAGAAACATGCTGTAAGTTACAGTTAGCTTTTCATTTGAAATTCCAATAAAACGCTTTTCAGAGGAATGATTTCTATCTCTGCACACTTCTCTTCTGGGACGATTTTTCTGGAGAGGTTATCTTCATACTGGATATTCTGTCTATAGTTCTATAAACAATAGAATTTTAGGGCTATGAGGGAAGAAGATGGTGAAGTCATAAAACCTGAGGGGCTTGCGTTACTACGGTTTGTGTTCATCTTGTTTGGAAAGCTTCCCAGGGAAAGTAGTACCTGACTCTGAGCATGTAGATAGGTGGATAACTTTGATGATCACCAGCTTCCCATAAGATAGTATTTTTAAAGGAAAGCAGTTTTCTGCTCTCCATGTTTTTGATTTGGGATTGGACTTTGTTCAGATTCTAAAGAATGCTCTAAAACTAAAGACTTAGGTAAGGGAAGAATGGAACACTATTGCCCTGGTTATTTTGGTCCAGATATAACTGGAAGCATGGATAAAACCAGGTGGTTGAGAATCTCAGGAATGCTTTTCTAACCTTTATTTTTCTACTTAACTGCAAGACAAATGCTGGTATTAACTAAGAAAACAATAAAAATTGGTAAAAACAAAACAACAAAAAAACCCCTTGGTTTTGAATCCAGATCAAGGGTTAGCATCAAACTGATTTGGTTTATAAGCAAGGGATGGGGATTTTTGTAATTAAAGAAACTTAAAGAAAAAAAGTTTTATTTATTTGACAGAGAAAGAGATCACAAATAGGCAGAGAGGCGGGGAAGCAGGCTCCCTGCTAAGCAGAGAGCCCGACACGGCTAGATCCCAAGACCCTGAGATCATGACCTAAACCGAAGGCATAGGCTTTGACCCAAGCACCCCTGGAATTAAAAAAACTTTATTACCTCTGAAATTTGGAAGATATAGGAATTCTGATTTTTCTTGGTGCTTTTCTTCCATTTCCTACATAGAATAGATAATTCATAAGTGAATGTTGACATATAACATTAAACTTGGCTAATCTTGGAACTTACAGAAATATAAATTTCTTTATGGACATTTTATTGTTTCCTAGTAGAAAACAGAATCTACTATGGTGGTTGAGTATGTTTTTCCTTTTTAGGGAATGGCAATGCTCTGTGAAACAATAGAAGAATGTTGGGATCACGATGCAGAAGCCAGGTTATCAGCTGGATGTGTAGGCGAAAGAATCACTCAGATGCAAAGACTAACAAATATCATTACCACAGAGGACATTGTAACAGTGGTCACGATGGTGACAAACGTTGACTTTCCTCCCAAAGAATCTAGTCTATGATGGTTGCACCATGTGTACACAGTGTGAAACAGGACTCTGAACTGGAGCTGCTACGCTAATGAAACTGCTTACAGTTTATCTTCTGTGAGAAATGAGGAGGAGGTCTCCCGGACATGTCAAAAAGAAGACCCTCACATTTAAAAATGTGGCTCTGGGAGACTTAACGGCATTGCCTGCAGAAGAGACGTGAAGGACATGAGACTTGAGAAAAGTTGCAGACTCTATAAAGAAACTTGTGAAAAAGTGTACATGAAGAACGTAGCCCTCTCCAAATCAAGGATCTTTTGGACCTGGCTAATCAAGTGTTGGAAAACTGACATCAGATTTCTTAATGTCTGTCAGAAGACACTAATTCCTTAAATGAACTACTGCTATTTTTTTTTAAATCAAAAACTTTTCATTTCAGATTTTAAAAAGGGTAACTTGTTTTTATTGCATTTGCTGTTGTGTTTCTATAAATGACTATTGTAATGCCAATATGACACAGCTTGTGAATGTTTAGTGTGCTGCTGTTCTGTGTACATAAACAAAGTCATCAAAGTGGGGTACAGTAAAGAGGCTTCCAAGCATTACTTTAACCTCCCTCAACAAGGTATACCTCAGTTCCACGGTTGCTAAATTATAAAATTGAAAACACTAACAAAATTTGAATAATAAATTGATCCATGTTTTGTAACAAGGTATTACAAATTCACTGTGTTATTTAAGAAAAAAAGGTAAGCTATGCTTAGTGCCAACACTAAGTGGCCATTCATAAAGCAGTGTTTTAGCTTTTTTTTGTGCTAGCTTGTAATTTAAGGAAAAAAAGTGCTGTTTTTTGCAATGAAAAAATGTCATTTTCCCCTTCTCCCCATGTTTTAAAGCTTCATCTTATATCCAGTTCCCAAATTATTGCATACTTACCTAAGTATTTTTTTTAGGTGTGCTGTGTTTGGGGAATATTTGAAAATTTAAAGCATGATTTAAATTTTTTAAAGTGAGCTGTGACACTGGAAAGCTCTTCATTTTTATTCTTTTGAAATAGATTTTTTTTCCTATTTATATATGTAAAATTGTAGTGTATTTCTTTTCACCAAACAGTGTGTGGGACATTCTTAATCACTGTTTAAGGATCACCTCAGGAAGTGTCATTACCCAGAATTCCTCACTCTTTGAGACTTGTAACTTTATCACTATATTTCTGCTTGGTGCCATCTTGTCAGAGTAATATTTGATGTCTGTGATATGTAAAGAATTATCCTAGGATAGAGGTTTTAAATTTTAAGCACAGATTTCAGATGTTACTGCTTTAAAACAAATCAGGGATAACAAGTTAAACTTAAAAACTTAAAATATGCAATGACATTTAGAGGTAACCGATGTTGATATAGGTAATATAGCCTAGCCTCCTCCCACAAATTGCTTTCACAACTATGATTTTTAGGGTGGTTCATGCCTTATCCTTGATACAAAAATGGAATTGATCGTAGGTAGGTGCCAAAGTGCTTTTCAAAACAATATTGCATCAGAATATAATTGGATTGTTCCTCAAAATTATATAGGCCAAAGGAAAACAGTAATTTCCTGAATTTCTAGATTACTGACCAATAAATAGCCAGTATTATGCTATGTACTTTTGTCAGGTCGTTTTAAAATCCATACATTGATTTTATAAAATAATTTTTTACATGTCACTATCAGGAGCTCACTGTGAATGTATTATCTTCAAATGGCTATTTAACCACACAGTACACTACATTTTACATATAATGTGCACTTAATCTCTGGGAATAATTATATTATTTATAAATAATGCATAGGTCAACAGACTCTAAAGCAGGGAGGGAAAGAAGAGTAACAGCATTGTTGTCTGTGTGCCACACACCATGCAGAACTTTGTGCTCTTGGGTCCCATGTGTACCCAAGTTTTCATTGTATTCCTAAGAATTCCTTTTTCAATGTTGAGTTCACCTCTTTATTTCAAAAAGGACTTGACATCTCAATTGATTTGGTTTAACTTCTACTTTGAAACTAATCAAGATGGGAAAGTGACAATGTTCACACATGGAAATTGTCAATCTCCTAAAGACTAAGTTCTACCTGTTCTAAATATTTAATCTTATTTTTAAAAGTAAGAAAAAAATCAAAACAAAAACAAGGAATATTATGAATGTTCAGCTTATGTGAGCACTAGTGATAAATTTTATAAGATCAGTTATTCAATGAGTTTTCTCACCTTAGAAAAAATTTTTAGAAATCCTGGGTATTGTACTTAACTAGCTAACCAACTTTAAGACTTGTATCCTTTTGAAAACTATATTAATAGAAAAACACTTTTTATAAGCAGTAAAATAAGAATGTTCCAGTGACTACCTGTCCTGATACTTAGTCTTGTTAAAACTTTCATTTGCAGGGCATTTTCATGTTTGGTTTACAGTCAGCGTAGAGTGGGCAAGCTTACAAAAAGTTTGAGCTAGGGATACTGAAAAAAGAAAGATCAAAGAATGAGAAAAATGATAACTTCTTTGTTTTGGGGTGAACTGAGACCCCAGTAATTTTTTCCTCATGTGTATGGTGCTCCTTATGATTCGTCTTGTATTTTGCCTTTCTGATACCCATCAGAACTGCTGCTCTAACTTCCATTCTTTACCTTGCCCAAATCTCCATGTAAGGAATGCTTTATGATCAACTGCCATAGGACTGATGGATTAACCAGTATTTGGCTTTATTCGAAGTCTTTGCCCTGCACAGCTCTTGTATGTATTTTAGATGCTAGGAAGTTTTTAGCATGTGAAGTGTGACTCTTGTTTGAATGTTTATTACAGGTACCTTGTGAATTCCAGAACAGAGACTGTGCCTCAAAATTGTTAGTCCCATGAACTTGCACTATCTTTCATGGTGATGTTTTGAAAATACAATCAGGAAAAAAAAAAAAAACCAACAAGTTTGGAATTTAAAAATACAATCATCTATTAAGAAATTTAAAAAGAACCTTTTTCTTCCTCCTTTCCTCAATCCTAAGTAACAGCTACATTTAAGTAAAATGCAGGCAGGTAGGGGAAAAAAATACCCTGGCCAAATGAGTTTAAGTGGAATTAAACTTACTATTAAAAAAAAAATGCTTCTCCACAAATATTTTCCAGTTTCTCTTTTTTACCTTTTTAAAAAATTACTTTTTAGAAACATTTGGTATAATGTGTATAAAATTATTTACTGACTTATGGGCAAAATGATACAAGTAGCATCTTGATTGAACATCATTTACCTCAGATATTCAACCAGCAGTACATTTTTTACGCAGTCTCAATCCACATCCTATTTGTTACCTCTCAAAATATTGGTAAACAATTATTTTAGCTTTACTCTGTAATTCTTGTCAGTGTTTTGGGCACAGGTTGTTGTACTACTGTCAAATTGTACTTGCTATTTTTTTCTGCAAGTATTTAACAAAAAGCTAAAAAAAAAAAAAAAAAGGCCCCATCCATTACCCCCCTTGGATAAGTGATTGTTAAATATTGTACAATAAAATGTATGCTATCCCCATTCCATCCCCAAGTTAAATAAAAAAATGAATATGGTATATGATTTGCTTATGCAGTTTTTCTTTAGCTATACATTTTTCTTCAAGAGGGGAACAGTAGCTTTGTCATTTATGGTAAGGCTCACACCTTGAGATATGGAAGAATGGGGATAGTAGTGAAAGTCTGTAAAGGGCTGGCGTTTCCCCCCTTTACTATCTAAGACTGTATTCACAAAGTATGTATGTTAGTCTTGCCAGTTTTAGGAACCGGGCTAGCAGGCATTAGTTACCTTCTTTTCATAGGGAAACTGAGAGATGTGCCTTAGGAAATAGTCATCAAAGATACAAACCACACTTCCTAAGGATGTTAACTAATTTACCAGTTCAATGAATGAATTCTGGTATTTCTCACTTAGGTTAATCAGTAAGAGCAATTGTCAAGGAAGCTAGCTTTCATTAGTATTTTTAATGTTGCCAAGGCTTTTGTTCCTCCTGTGGCTTTCACAAGAAAGGGATGGAAAGCTCCCCGGTGCGAACCATGTCACAGTCCACACCAATGGGATTCTCAATATTTTTTAAGGTAAAGGTGAAAGAAAGAACAATGCTTAGGTAACAGTGGTTTGAAAGAACCTGCAGTGCCTTCTAAACCACGTGAAAATACAAACTGGTGGAATATGCATTGAATCTATACCGAAAGACTGAAATTATTTTCTACAGCATATTCTACAAAACGGATTCTTTGAGAAGTTAATACATAGTATATACTCAACATACATAGCATTACGATACCATATGTTTGGACCAGCAAGTTCTAATTCCTCAGAGCCATTCACATGCATGTGCACATGAACTGGAGAAGAAGATCCTGTTTTGGACAAGGTACTTGGAGGGGTCACATGAATCAAAACTGCACTGAAGCCTCTAACACTCTTCCTCACCTGTTTTGCTAACCTTTTTTCTAATTTAAGAATTGTTTCATTGAAAATGAAAACCCACCCTGCTACTTATAGTTTTAAAATCTGTATACTGGGTGTTGATGGATCTTCTGCAGGTCTTCTGTAACCAGGAAGGCAGATGAGAGCTTTTAGTGGCATCTTAAGCTAATAATTTGCAATCTTGAAATCAAGTTCTTTAGATGCTTTCACAGTGAGTGCCTTTAAAACAGATAATACTTTCTTAAAATGGTTCAGAAAATTTTCTTAAAGGGAAAACTTTAGCTCAAGTGTAAAATCCTTGCTTCCAGTAATAGCGATACTACCATGCTAAGTATTTTGGCAAAATATCCCCTAAAAATCTGTAGACTATCGCATAGAACCAGTATGCAAGCCTTACCTTTACTGAGACACTGCTGAAAAGTAAATGACAGTGATCTGAAGACTTAGAAGGCAGGGAAGGAACAGCTACGTCTGCAAAAAAATAGGTTGAACTGAAGAGCTACTTTTTTACACACATAAATATTACAGTCCGTTCTATACCTGACACTTCTTGAAAAACCAGATAAATCATTTCTTAGAGCATACTTTAAAAAAATACGTGGCAAGAACCTGTTAATGAATTTTAACTCTTGACATTGGGGCTTTGGTGTCAAACCTGAGTTGAATTCCAGGGTGTGTCATTCTCTACCTGTGTGATTCTGAACACTGCCACTAGTACGTTAGTTTTTTCTTGACTGTAAATAACAGTCCCTGGATATCACAGGGCATTTGATAGTTAAAAAGGATTATGAACTACACAAGGATAGGGACTATCTTTTGAAAACAATATGCAATCAAATATTCTTGAATAAATGAAGTCACTAACACTTAGCAAATGCTTATTAAGTTTCATTTTAAACTGATACCTGAAATAGTTCCTGGATTCCTGAATTTATAAGGTGAGCATTTCTACATTCCCTTTAGGGATTTACTTTTTGATAGAAATAAGTTTAGTCAATAGTGCCAAACACTTACCATTAATTGCAGGAATGTTTTTCCAGGCATTTCCTAAAGTCTCTGTTATAAAAGACAAATTCTGTTCCTTTGGTTCTATGACAGGCCCAAAAATTTGCCTTTTTTTTTCTTAAAGAAAACATTTCACAGAATCTTTAATGAAATAGGAAGAATTTGCCTTTTAAAAAATTCTACAAGGGATTCTCCTATAGGTGATATGACTAAGTACCACCTTTTGAGAATCCTGGAAGAAATTCATATTCAAACTTTTCACCTTTTTCTTCTGTCTTCTGGCCAAACTGGTCAGTCTCCTGAACTAGAAGACCTGGATCTTGGATAGAATCCAAAATCTCCATGGAGAGAGAGAAAAAAAAATGTGGCACCTCCCAGTGGACCAAAAGATTGCTCAGTACACCTCAACTCTTACCATTGTTTCTTTACTGCTTGAGGATTTGTAAAAACACTTGGCTGCCGGGTTGAAATGAACTCTTCAAATATACCGCATAAATACTTGACAAGTGTTCAACAAGCATATGGTTCACTCCCTAAAACATTTATTTCTTTGAACTGCTACTTACAACATAATCTAAAATCACTGGAATTATAAATCATGATTTATCATGATTCAAAGGCAAGACAAAGCCAAGACACTACATGTGTTAACAGTCTCCATAAACACAAAAATACAGGTTTATAAATATAAGAAAATGTAATAACATATCTTGTTAAAGGACAATAGCTTTGAGTTCCTTACAGAAGTATGCCTGAAACTCCATAACTGAAGCCACTGGTTATTATATTCATAACCAGCTTAGTGAGGATGTTGCCCACTGCCTAACATCTGTAGGACAGTTGGGGTATTTCTGCAAAGCATTCATAATTTGAGTATTATCCAAAAGTAGTTTCATCAGCTGGTACTCTCTCTGTGTATTTACTGAAGTCCTTTCCACAGGCCTTATTAATTCTAATTGTTGTAAGTGTTCAAATGCCTGGAAGATGAAAGAAATAGTTTAGGTTGAATAGGGGAAGTAAAATAATAACGTTAATCCAGAGAACAATTAGGGTTGTGGTTAACTGTAAAACAGAGTGCCAAGAAATAAAACTTAACAGAAATCAGTAAGGATCAAAAATAACTCTCATCAACCTCATAAAAACTTGATCTATCAGGTGAAGCAGTGTCAATATACAGTTATCTGTCCCTGCAATGTTGAATGTGAACAGGGCAAACTCTAAATTCACTCTTCACAATATGGTTTTTTCTTCCAATTCTCATTCTGTACCACATCACCTGCTCATACTTAAGGGAAGGGCTTCTAGTTTTCTCTACAAAAACCTAACAATTGATAAGACCAGTACTTTTTTTTTTTTTTTTAAAGATTTTATTTATTTGACAGAGAGAAACACAGCGAGAGAGGGAACACAAGCAGAAGGAGTGGTAGCGGGAGAAGCAGGCTTCCTGCCGAGCAGGGAGCTGGATGCGGGGCTCGATCCCAGGACTCTGGGATCATGACCTGAGCCTAAGGCAGACGCTTAACGACTGAGCCACTCAGGCGCCCCAGACCAGTACTTTTAACGAATTACCTAGGTGATTCAAATTTGCATTTACATTCTCCTTCTAGTTTTGTAAGACTTTACTATATAAAAGTTTAATGCAGCTGCAAAAAAAAGCTAGAGGCAGAAAGACCCCTAGGAGTACACCAAGCCTGTTCGGCTGACCCGATAAATAAATGATTCAGCAGAGTGGTACAGGCACGAAGGAAAGAAGACAGGCTCCTTTTTCCCTAAGACGTCTGCAGAGCATGCCACAACCTGTCAGAAAGTCCCTTTCTCCCACCTCCTCCCTTAAAAGGGTTGTTTACTATTTCCTCTCACCTCTAATATTCATGTACGATGTCTTCTCTAACCCTGATGGTTGTTTTAGGTATTTTATTAGCATATCAAAAAAGGAAGCCATTAAATCATGGCATAGTAACCATTAAATATTGACACAGTGAAATAAATTCTGGAGCTTTCTATTCTTACAACCACATTGTAAAAAATATCATTGGAATATATTCTTTATGTATCACAAAATGTCTGATGAAAAGAGAAAGAGACACCATTCATTTCTGAAAATGAGAAAATACCGGAGAAATACCAAGGCTGCAGGTATTATTGAATAGGGGCTGAATAAAACTAAGATTTAAAATATTTCTAGGCAGCAAAATACTTTATTTAAAATGCATAATGAGCAGGTACAAAATACAAATCAGTCACAAGAATTTAAATGTTCATGTAACCCTTTGTACTCTTACAACCTCCATACATGATTATTAGAAAGACATGGACATTAGGAAGGGAAAAACCAATCTCCAGTAGGATAAATACTTTCCCTGTTGTTCTGAAGAAATGGCAATGCCCTGTACTCACATTTTTTATGTAGTACAAGAAACAGAATTCTGACCACTTAAGGCCTATAAAGGATGATAAAGGACTTATGGGTTCACTGCTGGAAGGGAGGGGGGAAGGGGTGAAGAATGGAGGGGAGGAGGAAGGGAAGGGAAAAAGAGAGAGAGAGAAGCAGGGAAGGAAGGAAGGGAGGGAGGGAGGGAGGGAGGGAGGGAGGGAGGGAGGAAGGAAGGAAGGAAGGAAGGAAGGGAAAGGGAAAGGGAAAGGGAAGGAAGGAAGAAAAGAGATGCTTTTCCTCTAGAGCTGCATGGTCCAGTAAGGTAACCACAGAGCGCTACTACTATTCGTGGATCTTGATTTTTAATTTTATTTAAGTTTATAAATTATTAAGTTTAACTTAAAATTTGATACTCAAGTCATTTAGAAAATTTTAAGTTAGGTGAACAATTCAGAATGTAAATCTACTTCAGCTACAAATTTTATGAAATCTAAAGAGCAAGTAATTCCAATGAATACTTAGTGAATTAAGATGTGTTTTAAGTACAAACATACATGAAATTCCAAAAACTTAATACAAAAGAAAATAAAGTATTTCATTAATAATTTTCTGTATTGATTACACATTCTAATGTTTTTGGTATATTAGGTCAAATACAATTTATCATTAAAGTTAATTTCATCCTTTTAACTTTTTTGTTGGTACTAGAAAATCCAAAATTACACTATGTGGCTCACATATTTCCAGTGGACAATGGTACACTCTAATAAAGTTTCTCAAGTTTTAAAACTCATGACTTAACCAACCCCTAATAAAACTCTGTATGTCCTCACTAGCTCGCATTTTATCCTTTAGTTTTTTTAATGGCTAATATCTGCATTTTTTTCTTTTTACTGCTAAGATTATAAAGTCAACCCCTAGGTTGTAAAGGGACAGAATTTTATTGATGAACTGCAATGTGTAGTTCTTTGCATGATGCAGTGCTAGAAACAGACAGTAGAGGGCAGTATACTTCCACAAACTGAGAAATAATCTGGCTTCCTTAGAATTATTCAAACATTTCATTTTGAGATTAATTTTTGTCTACCATGCAAAAAATTTTCTATGATAAATACCTAATGTTTCAAAATTAGTAAAAATTCAAATATGATATATACAATCAAACTCAATGTAAAAATATACCTGTATGCAGAAAAGTAACAGTGAACTTAAAGCTTACCTTCATGACAACAGGTTTCTCAAAATTATAAACAGAATGGGCCTTCCTTTGGACAAACTTCTGAAACTCTGGACAGAAAGCAATAGCAACATTAACATCCTCAAATAAGCAGTGAGGTAGAGTCAGAAACAAACCAAAGTCTCATCTCACCATTATAGACCATTTGAAAATTAAAGGGCTCCTCTTCATAGATGTCATTTAAATGTTTCATTGCTATTATAAGACATATTTCCAAGACTGACAGTCCTATAGTAAAATGAAAACAAATTATGAGTTGTATGCTAACTTACTGATCCATAAGATTAAAATAACTGTCCTCCAAAGAGAATGATAAAATGAAAGACCATGGTTTTGAGGAGTGGCAGAAGATCAAGACCTCCCCCAGGTTCAAATATATTTTAGTCACTATTACTTATACAATCCTAAGCAAACTGCTCAACCTTCCTGGGCTTAGCTTTCATATAAGTAAACTAAGAATCTAAAGCTTACAGACATGTCATAAGGATTAGAATATTATCAAGCACTTATCACATGGCCCATAATAAACATAAACTGACACCGCAACTGTGTACTTTATGTTTTTAAAAATTGTATTTATTTGAGAGAAAGAGAGAAAAGCAGACTCCCCGCTGAGCAGGGAGCCCAACCCAGGGCTCAATCCCAGGACCCCTGAGATCATGACCTGAAGCAAAGGCAGACACTTAAGAGACTGAGCTACCCAGGTGCCCCTGCAATTATGTACTTTAAATCACACGGGGTCCTTTATTATTCAGAGAAACCCTAAACACTTGGAAATTATATCTAAACTTTGTTTTTTCCAAAGAGAAGAAAATTCATTGATTCTTAAAAGGGAGAGTGAACTTTCAATGGATAAGGCTCTCTAGTAGCACTTGATGCAATGTGAATGCCTATAATACAAGTCTTAGCTGGACTTACAATGTAACAAAGGACAGAAAGCATCAAGATTCTTTCACTTTAAATGGGAGTCCTAATACCTTTTGCAGGGCTTAGTTAAAGGCTGTATGGATTTAAAAGTAGTCTGTGTTATACCCAATGTTAAGTATAATTTTGAAAGAATTCCATTAACTTACATTTATAAAAAACTAATTAAGCAGGCTTCTTACCATGTACAATATTTGCTTTAGAGTCCATGCTACACAACTGGTTTGCCTCCATCAGATCTGCTGCAGTCATAAATGGGTGTGATGTTGTTACACGATTTACAGCAAGCATCTAGGGAAATGTGGATCAGAAAAATATTTACATGTTTATTTAGGCATTCTGGAGATATTACTAAACAAAACTTCTTAATTTGGAGTCTATTCTCAATTTGGAGTTAATATTAATGCTTGGGAAAGGTATTCTCATACTTGGCTTTTATTAAAATATAGTATTTTTTTTTAAATTTTATTTATTTATTTATTTGACAGAGAGAGAGAGAGAGAGAGAGATCACAAGTAGTCAGAGAGGCAGGCAGAGGGAGAGGGAGAAGCAGGCTCCCTGCCAAGGACCCTGGACCCTGAGATCATGACCTGAGCCGAAGGCAGAGGCTTTAACCTACTGAGGTACCCAGGTGCCCCAAAATATAGTATTTCAATACATATGCCATATAACTCTATAAACGTAAAGCATAAAAAAAAGTTCTTGGTGCTCTACCTCTTCCCACTTGTGTATCTCACAACTCCTCAAAAGAAAAACACTTAAGAGGGGTGCCTGGGTGGCTCAGTCGTTAAGCGTCTGCCTTCGGCCCAGGTCAGATCCCAGGGCCCTGGGATCGAGCCCCGCATCGGGCTCCCTGCTCTGCAGGGGGCCTGCTTCTCCCACTACCAGTCCCTCTGCTTGTGTTCCCTCTCTCGCTGTGTTTCTCTCTGTCAAATAAATAAAAAATCTTTTAAAAAAAAAAAAAAAAAAACACTTAAGAGTAGGGAAGCACCTGAGCTCACTGTGTTTGTGTGTGTGTGTGCAGCTGAAGATATTTTTAAAAGCCACACAGAGAAGGGTAAAAAGAGGCAGAGATGTGGTCGGGGTAGAAAACAAACACCGAGTGTAACGATCCACAGCAGAAGGTGTAGAGGTCCTTCCCGAGGAGTGAGGGGTTCAAATCCCACATTGGGCACCCTCTGCCTTGGGTATCTGCACCAGGAAGACAAGCCCCTAAATGCATGGCTTCGAAAATGGGGCTTAATTCTGGGAGAGCCAGAAGGACTGAAGGAAATGGAGACTCCATTCTTATAGGGCATACACACAATTTCAATTACTCAGAGGCAGCAGTTTGAAAAACACCTGGGCCATACAGGGAGGAATACTGACTAATTTAAGGTATACATAGTTCTGGAGGGACAAGGATTTGTAGGAGCTTTCCTTGGAAATGGAAGTGCTGGCAGTACTGTTTTTCTTGTTTTCCTTCAACCAAGCTAGTTAGATGCTTGTAAGAGCCAGTTGTGACACTATTCATCTACCTCAGTAGTACCACTAACCACACCAGGGGCAATTCCTTTGTGGAACTGCACCATATGAATCACCCACCAGGTAGGTACCCTTCCATGTAAGTCCTACACAAGGGAAGAGGAGCCAACCCCACCCACCAGCAAGCACAAAAGAGTAATGAGGGGATCTCACAATGAGCCACAAAGAGGCTGCCCCACCCTCCTGCCCTGAACAGCCACAGCTGGGTCTCTCAGCCACCTGGGCTGGGGGCCAGCTCCACACACTGGTGTGCCTAGATAGTTGTGGTGAGTCATTGCCGCCATTTGGGTCAGGAACCAGCCCTGACAAATGTACCCTCAGCAGTAGAGGCCCAGTGACAAGAGAGAGGTGTAAGCAACCCACATAAAACAGCCCTGAAGCTCCAGGTTCTAGTGACCCAAAAGGATTATACTTCTGGGCTCCAGAGGACACCTTTTACATAAGGCTCCTACTTCTAAGACCAGGAGATGCAGCTACCTAATATAAACAAACACTACGTCAGACAAAATAAGGAGACAGAAGAGTATGTTCCAGGGGCACCTGGGTGGCTCAGTGGGTTAAAACCTCTGCCTTCGGCTCAGGTCATGATCTCAGGGTCCTGGGATCGAGCCCCGCATCGGGCCCTCTACTCAGTGGGGAGCTTGCTTCCCCCTCCCTCTCTGCCTGCCTCTCTGCCTACTTGTGATCTCTCTCTGTCAAATAAATAAATAAAATCTTAAAAAAAAAAAAAAAAAAAAAAAAAAAAGAGTATGTTCCAAATAAAAAAGTCAAAACTTTAGAAAAAGAATAAACAGTGGAGTTATTTAAGCAATCTGCCTGATGAAGATGTCAAAAAACGGTCATAAAGATAATCACCAAACTTGGGAGACATGAGTGGATGAACTTAGTGAGAACTTCAACGAAGAGATAAGAAATATAAAAAAGAATCAGTCATAGCTGAAGAATACAGTAAGTGAAATGAATAAATGATTAAAAGATGCAGAAGAATGGATCAGCAATCTGGAAGACAAGGTAATGGAAAGGACCCAAGTTGTATGACAAAGAGGAAAAATAATTTAAAAAATGAGGATATGTTACAGGACCATGAGGACAACATCAAGCATACTGACATTCACATTACTGAGGTCCCAGAAGAAAGAGAGTAAGGGGCAGAAAACTTAATTGAAGAAATGATAGCTGAAAACTTCCCTAACCTGGAGAAGGAAATAGTCACCCAGGTCCAGGAAGTACAGAAAGCCTCAAAGACGACGAATCCAAGGTCTACAACAAGATACATAATATTCAAAGTGCTGAAAGGAAAAAGCCTATAACCAAGAGTATTCTACATAGCAAAATTATTATCAGAATTAGAGAAAATGTTTCCAAGATAAAGTTAAAGAAATTCGTCACCACTGAACCAGCCTTAAAATAAATGTTAAGGAACTTCTTAAAAAAAAAAAAAAAAAAAAAAGAAATGTTAAGGAACTTCTTTAAGCATAAAAGAAAAGGCCCTAAGAGGAAATTAAAAAATCACTAAAGAAAAAATTTCACTGGTAAAAGCAAACATATAGTAAAGGGAGGAGAGTAATCAATTATAAAGCTTGTAGGAAGATTAAAAACTAATAAAATCAACTGTATTTTAGTTAAGGTATATACTAAATAAAAAGATGTAAAGCATGAGATCAAATACATAAAGTGTGTGAGTGGGAAGAGAGTAAACATTCAGTGCTTTTAAAATACTTTTTTGTCTGTTTGTTTCTTATGTAGGCTCCATGCCCAGTGTGGAGTCCAATGTGGACTCACAACCCTGAGAATGAGACCTGAGCCAGGATCCAGAGTTAGACATTTACCCGAATGAGCCACCCAGGAACCCCTAAAATGTTTGTGATTTTAAGCAATTACCAACTTAAAATAGACTGCTAACTTACAGTGTTGAAATTCATGGTAACCACAAACCAACTTACAACAGATACACAAAAAATAGAGAGAAAGGAATCCAAACATATTACTAAAGAAAGTCATAAAATTGTAAGAGAAGAGAGCAAAAGAAAGGAACAGAAAAGAACTACAAAAACAACCAGAAAAATATGAAAGGGCAGTAAGTACATACCTATCAATAACCACTTTTAATGTCAATGGACTAAGTGCTCCAATCAAAAGGCATAAGGTTGCCTAACAGATTTAAAAAAATAAGAGCCATCTATTTGCTGCCTACACAAGACTCATTTCAGGCCTAAGGATACATACACACTGAAAGTGAAGTGATGGAAAAATATAGCCCATGTAAATGGGGGGGGGAAAAAAAGACCAAGGTAGCAATGCTTGTATCAGACAAAACAGACCCTTACAAAAAAAAAAAAAAAAAGGACTGTAATAAGACACAAAGAACATCATATAATGATAAAGGGATCAATCCAATAATAGAATAACTGTAAATACATATGCACCCAACACAGAAGCACCTAAGTATATAAAACAAATATTAACAGACACAAAGGGAGAAACTGACCATAATACTATAATTTTATAATTATATACTAATTATAATTTAACACCCTTATATCAACAGATTATCCAGTCAGAAAAATCAATAAGGAAACACTGGCCTTAACAGACCAGCCAGATGGATTTAGCAGATTATATATAGATCATTCCATCTAAAAACAGCACCAAAAGTTTTCTTGTCAAGTGTATGTGGAACATTCTCCAGGACAGGTTACATGTTAGGCCAGAAAACAAGTCTCCATAAATTTAGTAAGACTGAAATTATATAAAACATCTTTTCCGAGCACAATGGTATGAAACAGGAAATCAATCACAAGAAAAAGAAACTGGAAAAAAACACAAACATGTGGAGACTGAACAACATAATGAGTTAATAAAGAAATCAAAGAGATAACAGAAAACTACATGGAGGCAAGTGAGAAACTTAACAGTGTTTTAAAAATCTTTGGGACAGAGAAAAGCAGTTTGAAGAGGGAAGTTTATAGTAATACAGGCCTACCCCAAGACACAAGAAAAATCTCAAGATAATAATCGAATGTTACATTTAAAAGAATTAGAAAAAGAACATGGGCGCCTGAGTGGCTCAGTGGGTTAGAGCTACTCTGCCTTCGGCTCAGGTCATGATCTCAGAGTCTTGGGCTGGAGCCCCGAATTGGGCTCTCTGCTCAGCAGGGAGCCTGCTTCCCCCTCTCTCTCTGCCTGCCTCTCTGCCTACTTGCGATCTCTCTCTCTGTGTCAAATAAATAAATAAAAGCTTAAAAAAAAAAAAAAAAAAAGAAAAAGAACTAAGCCTAAAGGGAGGAAGAAGTAAAGATCAGAATGAAAACAAAGGAGGGGCGCCAGGGTGGCTCAGTGGGTTAAATCAGCTCAGGTCATGATCTCTCAGGGTCCTGGGATCGAGCCCTGCCCCACATCCATCCAGCTCTCTGCTCAGCAGGGAGCTTGCTTCCCTTCCCAGGCCTGCCTCTCTGCCTACTTGTGATCTCTGTTAAATAAAATCTTTAAAAAAAAAGAAAACAAATGAAATAAAGATTTAAAAAAACCAGAAAAGACATCAATGCAACTAACAGCTGGTTGTTTGAAAAAATAAACAAATTTGATAAACCTTTAGACAGATTCATTAAGATAAAAAGAGGACTCAAAATCAGAAATAAAAGAGAAATTAAAACCTGACACCAAAGAAATACAAAGAATTATAAAATCTAAGAGACTACTATGAAAATTTATACTCCCACAAACTGAACAACCTAGAAGAAATGGATAAATTCCTAGAAACATAAAATCTTACAAGACCGAATCAGGAAGAAACAGAAAATGTGGACTACTAGCAACAAAATTGAAACAGTTTGAACAAAACAGTAACAAATTGAAACAAAAGTGAAACTTAAAAACTCCCATGGGGCACCTGGGTAGTATAGTGGATTAAGACTCTGGGTTTCAGTTCAGGTTGTGATTTTAGGGTCCTGAGATCAAGCCCCCTATCGTGCTCTCTGCTCAGTGTAGTCTGCTTGAGATCCTCTCTCCCTCTGCCCCTCCTACTCATACGTGCACTCTCTCCCTCTCTCTCAAATAAATCATTAAAAAATAATAAAAACTCCTAAGAAATAAAATTCTAGGGCCAGATGGCTTCACAGGTGAATGCTCCCAAATATTCAAAGAGTTGATACCTATATATCTCAAACTATTCCAAAAAACTGAAGAGGAAGGAATGGTTATGAGGCCAGCATTAACCTGATACCAAAACCACTACAAAAACAGAAAATATAGGCCAATATTTCCAAAGAAAATAGGGGCAAATGTCTTCAACAAAGTATTAGCAAACTGAATACAATACATTAAAAGGATCATTCATCATGATCAAGTGAGATTTGTTCCAGGGATGCAATGATGGTTCAATATCCACAAGTCTATTAGCATGATGCACCACATTAACAAAGTGAAGCATAAAAATATAATAATCACAACAGATGCAGAAAAGCTTGCCAAAATCCAATATCCATTCATGATAAAAAAAGCACTTAACAGTTATATAGAGGGAACATATCTCAATAATATAAAGGACATCCATACATGAAAACCCACAGCCAACATCATAAAAGCTGAAAGCTTCTCCTTAAAGATCAGGAACAAGACAAGGATGCAGACTCTCACACTTTTAATCAACATGTTACTGGAAGTCCTAACTACAGCAATCAGACAAGAAATAAAAGGCATCCAAAGTAGTTAAGGAAGAGGTAAAACTTTCACTATTTGCAGATGACATAATATTAGGAATAACATTGGGATGGAAAATCCTAAAGACTTCACCAAAAAGTCATTAGAACTAACAAATACTTCACGTAAAGTTGCAGGATACAAAATCAATATATAGAAACCTGCTGCATTTCTGTACATTAATAACAAGCTAGCAGAAAGAGAAATTAAGAAAACAATCCCACTTACAACTGCATCAAAAAGAATAAAATACCTAGAAATAAATTTAACCAACCAATGAGGTGAATAACCAACCAATGAGGTGAAAAACCTTTCCTCTAAAAGCAATTAAGACACTTGATTAAAGAAACTGAGGATAACACAAATAAATGAAAAATATACCACGCTCATGGACTGGAAGAACGAACATTGTTTATGTTTGTTCTACCCTAAGCAATCCATAGATGCAATACAGTCTCTATCAAAATACCAAGAGCATTTTCCTCAGAACTAAAACAAATAATCCTAAAATTTCTATGAAACCACAAAGGACCCTGAAAAGCCAAAGTGATCTTCAGAAAGAAGAAAAAAGCTGGAAATATCACATTTCCAGATTTCAAACTACACTACAAAGCTATAGCAATCAAATTGTCATGGAAATAGACACCAAGATCAATGGAACAGAATAGTAAAACCAACAATAAAGCCACACATTTATGGCCAATTAATCTATGACAAAAAAGGCAAGAATAGGGGCTGCTGGGTGGCTCAGTGAGTTAAAGCCTTTGCCTTCGGCTCAGGTCATGATCTCAGGGTCCTGGGATGGAGCCCCGCATCGGGCTCTCTGCCCAGCGGGGAGCCTGCTTCCCACCTCCTGCCTGCCTCTCTGCCTGCTTGTGATCTCTCTCTCTCTGTCAAAT
>CM053605.1:70364833-70392908 GCA_028646535.1 Procyon lotor | reverse complement strand
CAAAATGGATTAAAGACCTAAATTAAGGCCTGAAACCATAAAACTCTTTAAAAACAAAACACTCGTCAGTAAACACTTGGATATCTGTCTCAGCAATATTTTTTCCTGTCACTACACACAAGAACAACAAAAAATAAACAATTGAGACTACCCAAAACTAAAAATATTTTTACACAGCACAGTACAGGGAACCATCAACAAAAATAAAGTCAATTTAATGACTTCTTCCATATTTTCAAATATATCTGATTAAGAAATTAATGCCCAAAATATATAAAGAACTCCTAGAACTCAATACCAAAACTTTAAACAATTGGATTAAAAAATGGGAAAGGAGCTGAACAGGCACTTCCAAAGATATACAGATGGCCAATAGACACATGAAAAAATGCTCAACATCACTCATTATTAGAGTAAGGCAAAGAAAAATCACAATGAGAGTACCTCACACCTGTCAGAATGGCTAGTATGAAGAAATGTAAGAAAAAGAAGTATGAGGGAGGATGTGGAGAAAAAGGAACCCTCCTGTTTGTGGGAATATAAATTGGTACAGCCAGTACAGAAAATAGTATGGACATTACTCAAAAAACTAAAAACGGAACTACTGTACAATTCAATTCCATTTCTGGGTATTTACTAGTAGAAAACAAAAACACTAACTCGAAAAGACATTTGTACCCCATGTTCATTACAGGATATTTACAATAGCCAAGATATGTCCATCGACAAATGAATGGATAAAGATGATACACACCCAATGAAATATTACTCAGCCATAAAAAAAAAAAAATGAAATCTTGCCATCTGTGACAACATTGATGGACAGAGAGTGTATTATGCTAAGTGAAATAAGTCTGACATAAAATAACAAATATCATATGATTTTACTTACGTGTGGAATCTAAAACCAAATACAGACTTATAAATACAGGTAACAAACTCATGGTTGCCAGAGGGGAAAGGGGTAGAGATGGGTGAAATAGGTGAAGGGAATCAAAAACTTCCAGTTATAAAATAAGTAAGTCTCAGAGATGTAAAGTATAGCCAATTACAACTATACAATAAAGTATAGTCAGTTACACTGAAATAACTCTGTAAAGTGACATATGGTGACTATACTTACTGCAGTGACCATTTTGTAGTGTATGAAAATGTCAAATCACTAAGTTTGTATGACTGAAACCAACGTAATATTGTGTGTCAACTGTACTTCAAAAACACTATTATTCAAAGCCCTAGATCAAACCAAAAAGGCAGGCCGGTGACTTGTATAAGCTTTTTTCTAATTGTTACTGAACAATTAACCAGTTCAGGTCAATGGTAAGTGAGAGAAGTTACCTACTTGATGTTCAACTGTACATAAAAGAAAAAAATTAAAAACCAAAATTCTACCTAGAGACAACTTTTCATGCAGCTGTTGCCTTTCCAACAATTTGAAGATTGAAGTGTAATCTTCATAACATTTAAATTTAGTCCTTAAGGTAAGCAGAGTTAGCAGATTTTGATATTTGGTTAAATGTAAATTCCACTAAACAATGAGTAATTAATTTCTCAGGTGTAACTAAGTACCATGTAATATTGAAGAAATATTTATACTAAAAACTCTCTCCCATGTTAACCAGGGCCCAGGGTCCTAAGCTGAACAGAAGAGTTTGAAAATCCTTGTCCTTCATTCCCCTACTGGGAGAGAATCTAGTTACAAAGTAACTCCTTCCCTTACTCTTCTCTTTACTCTTTCCTTTTACCGTAAAGTATTTCTGACATAAAAAGGCAAGATAATGATGTACTGGTTATCTACGACTATTTCCTCAGCTTACAAAATATAATCTTAAGGGATCTATTTCTTTGGAACTCTCTACTCTTCTTCATACAAAAACCAGGTTGTTATTTTTCTACTACATATGTATACATTCCTAGGCAACACAAAGTGATTTCCGAATTTTATATAAATACCATATTGTACTTCTACAACTCTTGGCTGGACACGTATTCTTAGAACTTATCGTGTTGAGGTATCACTTCTAGTTCATTTCTTTTTTCTGCTGTATTATATTTCTTCAGGTATACTCACAATTTATTTATTCTTTCCCTTATGATAGATATGTCATTTCCTTTTTTTGCAATTATAAACAAAGTTGCCAATCTTTCCATATCTTCTTGTGCATCTGAGTTTCTTTAGAAATCTAATTTGCCAAATTATTTACACTACTAGTGATCATAAATTTTAATAGTGACAGACATTTACTACACCATTAGAGATAAACTTACCATTAGACGTAAACATATTTCTATATACTAAGAATGAACATGTTGAAAACATAATTAAAAACAAGATACCACTTAAATATGATATTTACAAAATATCAATTCCACAGAAAATTAAATACTTAGGTATACATTTTAAACATATACAAAACCTGTGTGGTAAAAATTATGAAATGATAATTAAACAAATCAAAGAAAAACTAAATAAAAGGAGAAATGTACCTTATTTCAGATTGGAAGCTTCAATGTAGTTACGTTAATTCTCCCAAAATTTATCTGTAAGTTTAATCAATTCCCATCAAAATATAATTACCTGGTGAAATAAAATGAGTATAAAAATAAAACAAATACAAACCAATAGCATGTGTAATGACCGCAGGTTTTTGCTGACATTGAAATGCTTTTGTAGTACTTCTCGCACACTTCTATCTTCTGTGAGACCCTACAGAGAAAGGAAAAAAAAAAATCAAAACAGGTAAGCATCAAGGCAGTTTAAAACCTAACTATAATGTGCCTCACTAGTTGGTGTACCTCCTTAACTCTGATATGTATTCATTATTAAATAAGTGTAGGTTTTATTTGTAGAAAACAAAAATCAAAATGAAACTTCTCGTCTATTATTTTCTTCTTATCCCTTTATGTTAATTAAATATACACAGAAACAAAACATAATACCTGCTACCCAAACTTTCTGGTCTAAAAAGGCAAACTATACAGTCATACCAGTGAGATGATCAACATTCAGCACAAAATACAACAGAGAGTAAGAGTTACCAAATCTGGAAACACAAGGTAAAGCAATAAAAGAATGCTTGAACTATATGAGTCAGTAAGCTAAAAAGACAGAGCATTTCAGTTAAAGGGAACAGTATGAGCAAGGTAGGAAGATCGTGGCATACTAACAGAAAATGAGTAGTCATGTAACCCTGAATTTCAGTTATTGGCAAAGTGATTTCATGGAAAGCCAGGGACATAAAAACCTAATTGTAGGCCACTGCAATCATCCATATAAGAGACAAAAAGGGTCTGAATTAAAATAGTGTGAACAGGGAAGACATTTATAGAAGACATGGTCTGATGGAGAGTCAAATGGTGATGTGTGGAGAAGCAAGGGCTTGAGAGAGGGAAGAAAAAATCAGAAATGATATTTTGGGGACAGAACGTCCCAGGAGGAATGAAGAGTGAAATGTGGTGAAGAAGTGAAACTTAGTTATTAATATTTAAGAACAAAATAGAAAAAGAGCAAAGAGACTGAGAAAGATACTGAAGACTGGAAGAGAATCCAAGAAGGAGGAATTAAACCAAGGGAAGAAAACTTCAGGAAGGAAGTAGTGATCAACAATGTAAATTACTTAGTATAATTAAATATATTTTGAGAAGAAACTAATCACACTGGAAATTTGGACATCAATAAGGTCCTTTGGAAAAGCAGTTGTGACTGCAGTGAATCACAATTAATGAAAAGTAAGGTACACTCGGTATTAAAGAAAAAAATTAGATGTAAGAAGCATAAATTCACAGCTGACAGAGCCAAAAACAGCCTGGAGAAGACATAAATTTTAAAAAATCATCTGTAAGAATTGAGGATTCTTTTTCTTAGAACAAACAAAAAACCCAGAAACCCTTATTTTATAGAGGTAAAACTTCTATTTCTACTACTTCAAGAAGATCCAGATTCAGAAATTAAGTTCTAGTATAATGAAATAAAGTTTTACGCTTTTAGTAAATACATTATCCTAGTTATAGGCCGCATTCCCTCATCATTATTTTCAATATTCTCTCCGAACTTCACAGCATTTGCTTGCTGATACTATACATATCTTTTTATCATAAACAGGATCAAATATCCTTTGAGAGTGCACAAGATGAACACAAAATAATAAAGTAGTAAACATAAAAAACTTTTGGGAATTAATTGCAGTCCTATTAAAACTATAAAAATCACCTGAAACAAAAATATTGATAAAAGAAATTTTCTCCCTAAGAATTCAATTTTTTTAAAATTAACATATAATGTATTATTTGCCCAGGGGATATGTCTGTGAATCGTCAGGCTTACACATTTCACAGCACTTACCAAAGCACATACCCTCCCCAATGTCCACAACCCAGCCACCCTATCCCTAGGCCCCTGCCTCCCAGCCACCCTTACTTCGTTTCGTGAGTCTAGGAGTCTCTTATGGTTTGTCTCCCTCCCCATCCCTTCCTGTTTCATTTCTCTCCCCCACCCCCCCACAAACCCCCATCTTGCCTCTCAAATTCTTCATATCAGAGAGATCATGTGATAATTGTCTTTCTCTGACTGACTTGCTAAGCGAAATAAGTCAGAGAATTCAATTATTTTTAAGAAGTTAGTTAACTGCTTTTCTTCTACATGATGCTTCATAGAGCTAACCTATACTCTGCTTGTTTTCTTATAAATTTCGAGGTCTGAATCCAACTCTCCATCTTTCTGAAAGCTAAGCTTTCAGAAAGCTATGCTTTCAGAAGCATATGCTTTCATAGAAGAAGTGTTGCTGGAAGCTCCTTGCTTCCATAATTACTTAATATGCTTTAAAAAAAAAAAAAAAAAAAGGCCAGAGGCGCCTGGGTGGCTCAGTGGGTTAAAGCCTCTGCCTTGGGCTCAGGTCATGATCTCAGGGTCCTGGGATCAAGCCCCCCATTGGGGTCTCTGCTCAGCAGGGAGCCTGCCCCTCTGCCTACTTGTGATCTCTCTCTCTGTCAAATAAATAAATAAATAAATAAGCAAACAAACAAAATCTTAAAAAAAAAAAGTCCAGAAGATCTATATATGCGACCCATTAAAAAAAAAAATCTCATTACACTTTCACCTTGCTCCCAATACTATAAACTACTTGGAGATACGGCTATTATAAAACAAAACAAAACAAAAACACTCTTTGGATGTCTATTATATTTCACTAAGATAGTCACTGAAGATACTAGATTTGGGTCTTGAAACAAGACTAAATGTCTTATTTTTCTGGATTAAAAGCTCCCTTATAGTTGGCTTAGGAAATGACACAAAGGAAATAAACACAGAGAATGACTGACTGACTTCACCCTTATACGTAACATGGGGAAATTCCAGGAAACAAAATAGACCTCTCTTGTTATTCAAGGAAACTGAAATATTAACTTTTCACTGATGAACACATGAGTAGAAGTTGCAGAAGTAAGTTCTTATTGTACTGATTGTACAGTTTGCTTGGCTGGTTCCCTCTCACAGGCAGATTCTAAGCAGAATGTAACAGTTTCACTGGTACCTCAGAACTCATGATGCTCCAGGGATAACTCAGTGGCAGCAGGATATTTACTAAATCTCCTAGTCAGTTCCTGCTGAATCTTCTCACCTTCTGTTAACTAAACAGGGAAGATTATGACACTAGGTAGGTATATGTTCCTTGAACTTAGCTATTAGTACTTTGAGGAAATTTCCTTTGAGGAGAATTAGTTATGATCCTTTAAAATGCTCTTTCATGCAGGGATTTCTCCTTATACTGCCATGCTGAGATGGTGTTTACTCTGCTTAACTTATTTGACTCATTTGGAGTACAGCTAAAACATTCAAGTTAGGTGGGATGTCCGGGTTCAACCCTACCTGAAAATATTTCTTGGATGAGATTCCATAGGCCATCTGTTATCTACACCATTGTTTTTGTTGTAACCTGGTAATCAGAAAAACCTGATGCGCAGTCAGTACTGAGAGAAAGGATAGCTCCCTCAATGTAACCCCCCTTTCCATGGCCTCTGGCCATGGTGCTGACATATATTTCAAGTGAAGCTCACTATTAGCATACCAAAAGGAAGTGGGAAATGAGGGTGAGGATAAAGGGAACAAAATTCTAGAACCAAGAGATACAAATTCCCGTGGTGGTACTAGTTCTACATTATAAAAGAACTGCAAGATGCTAAAACAAATAAAAAAACTTAAAAAACAAAAGGGTAGTGCTCACATTCATTTCTACCACCTGCCCTGAAATTCAGTGATATAGGATCAGCAAAAAAGGACCAAAAACCTAAGGGTTAGCCACCTTCCTGCTACATGGTTCCCATTTTCCCAGTCATCCAGAATTATGCATCACCAGTAAACCCTTTTGTCTAATTGCTTTATATACCTACTTGGATTCACAGAATGCAATATTCTGTGAAGGACAGAAAGATGGTATCAGCACTAAACAACCTGGGCTATGTAGTCATCTTAGGTAAAGAAAGGGAGCAGGGACAGAAATAAAAGTGGCAAAACAAAGACATTTAAATACTATGAAAGACTGCATTTGAATCTCTAAAGCAGTAAGAAAAACGGAAACGTTGTAACAAGATAATCAGTTTAGGTGAAAGGTGAAAGTCTGTTAGGCACTGAAAAGTGGATTCAGAGGCCAAAGATGCGGAGCTCTGCTCCACACCAGACCTAGGTAAGAAAGGGAAAATGTGGGAGTACCAAATATAAAGGGTTCCTAAAGAATAGAATCTTTTAAGACAGAGTGTCAAAAAAACTTATATGGGCTAACAAACAAACAAGATTAATCTGGGGAGAAGGAGAAACCCACACCTAATTAAATCATAGCACAATATCTGAATTTTAAGGATTAAGATAACCATTTTTATATAAAATTCTGTATAGTTACACTATGAAA
Source organism: Procyon lotor (assembly GCA_028646535.1). Classification (NCBI taxonomy): domain Eukaryota; kingdom Metazoa; phylum Chordata; class Mammalia; order Carnivora; family Procyonidae; genus Procyon; species Procyon lotor. The sequence goes on along the minus strand of CM053605.1, from coordinate 70,386,006 downwards.
AATAATACAAAATTGTCAATCAGAACAAAACAGAAAAGGTAAAACAAAATAATATGCAAAGTTTGAACTCCTGTAAAAACAACTTTAGTATGCATATGCTTGAAAGGCTATAAGGAAGTAGAATGGGCACGTATATAAAGCAAACTTGTACCTTTTAACATGTACTCTTATGCACTGATTAACTTTTAGTAATCTCTACACTCAGTGTGAGACCTGAAACCACACAACCCCAAGATCATGAGTTGCATGCTCTTCTGACTGAGCCAACCAGGTGTTCCCTTGTTCAGTGAACTTTTAATTAAAAAAAAGAGAAGTGCCAAAATCAATAGTGCTTAGATGAGCAGACTACATTTTATAATCAAAACAAGAATCAACTTTTACTTTTTCAAGATGAGTAAATTTTGGAGTATAATAACAGTAAAAATGTGACTATGGTTAACTACAGTATTGTACACTTGAAATTTGCTTAGAAGACGGCTCATAAATATTCTCACCTCTTTCCACAAAAGAAATAAAAAAAAAGAGAGAAAAAGAAGAGAAAGAAAATGGTAACTACTGAGGTGATAGATGCCTTGAATAGATTTGCTGTGGTATTTGACGTATATGCATATCAAAACAGCAAGCTGTATACCTGAAACATACATAATTTTTATTTTGTCAATTACAGCTCAACAAAGCTGGGAAAAAATAAAAAATTATTTAAGAACAAAATAAATATAAAGTTCTCACTTTTAACTTGGTATTGATTATTTAAGATTAAAATCACAATTGCTCTGCAAATCAGTATTTGCACTTCCTTTGGGTAAATACCCAGTAGTGCAATTGCTGGATCGTAGGGTAATTCTACTTTAACTTTTTGAGTGACCTCCATACCGTTTTCCATAGTGGCTGTGCCAGTTTCAATTCCCACCAACAGTGTAAGAGGGTTCCCCTTTCTCCACATCCTCACCAACATCTGCTGTTTCCTATGTTAATTTTAGCCATTCTGACAGGTGTGATGGGATAATTCACTGTAGTCGTGATCTGTATTTCCCTGATGATAAATGACGTTGAGCATCTTTTCATGTGTCTGTTAGTCATCCGTATAGTCTTCTTTGGAAAAATGTCTACTCATGTCTTCTGCCCATTTTGAAACTGGATTATTTGTTTTCCTGGGTGTTGAGTTTGGTAAGTTCTTTATCTATTTTGGATACTAACCCTTTAGCAGGTATGTCATTTGCAAATATCTTCTCCCATTCTGAAGGTTGCTTTTTTTTAGTTTTGTTGACTGTTTCCTTAGCTGTGTAGAAGCTTTTTATCTTGATGAAGTCCCAAAGTTCATTTTTGCTTTTGTTTTCTTGCCTCAGGAGATTTATCTAGTAAGAAGTTGCTATGGCCAAGGTCAAAAGAGTTGCTGCTTGTGTTCTCCTCTAGGACTTTGATGTTTTCCCGTCTCACATTTAGGTCCTGTAGCCATTTTGAATTTATTTTTGTGTAGCATTACTAACAATAGCTAAATTATGGAAAGAGCCCAAAAGTCCATCAGTAGATAAAGGGATAAAGAACTTGTGGTGTGTATATACAATGGCATATTATTTGGCCATAAAAAAGAATAAAATACTGCCAGTTTCAACAGCAGGAATGGAACTAGAGAGTATTCAAGCTAAGCAAAATAAAGTCAGTCAGAGAAAGACAAATATAGGATTTCACTTATGTGGAATTTAAACGAAACAGAAGAAAACAGAAGGAAAAGAGAGGCAAACCAGGAAACAGATTCTTTTTTTGTTTTTAAGATTTTATTTGATAAAGAGAGAATGAGTGGGAAGGAGAGGGAGAGAGAGAGAGGTAGCGAGAACATGAAACAGACTCTGCGCTGAGCAGAGAGCCTGAGGTAGTCATGACCTCATTGACCGCACAACTTAAGCCAAAACCAAGAGTCAGACACTTAAATGACTGAGGTACCCAGGTGCCCCTAGACTCTTAACTACAAAGAACAAACTGAGGATTGCTGGAGGGGAGGCAGGCAGGGGCTGGGTTATATGGGTGGTGGGTATTAAGGAAGGCATTTGTTGTGATGAGAACTGTGTGTTATATGTTAGTGATGAACTGCTAAATACTACACCTAAAACTAATATTACATTGTATATTAACTAACTGGAATTTAAATAAAAACTTGAAACTACAAAGTAAAATAATTATTGCTTTGACATAAAACCATTTTTTTAGAGCTAGTGAATATACACTTTGCATCTTTAATTATCCAAAGATCTAATCATCCTCATCAGTATTTAATATCATAAAAAAGTTTCTGCCAATTCTTTCAAAACCCAGGATTTTACACTATTTTCTATTTTCAGAAGACCCATATTTTTGAAAGATTCTATCATGTGGGATTTATTCAGCAACACTGTTTTTCAATTGTGTTATTAAACACACTCCCACACATATACTCTCTCCTTTCTCTCTGCCAAATGAAAATTCTTGACAGCATAAGATAAACTTATGCTAGTATGTTGAGTTGATATTACAATGGCCTACATAAGTCAGGCTAATCAATATAAGTGTAGATGAATTTATAGAGTCCACAAGGTTAAGTAAACCTTTAAAATCAACATGTGAATGTGCCTGGGTAGCTAAGAGCCTGAGGGCTCCAAAGACTATAAGATGAGATTCACCAAAATACACAATAGAACTTAAAAGATCCAATGAGATAAAAGCTGAAATTGTATGAGAATTAGGGGGGAAAAATAATCCATACTGGATAGTTAGGATGAACCACACAGCTAAAAATACTGTTAAACTTGTAAATAATGAAAATAATATTTTTATAATATTCTATATATTAAGAGAATAATAGAACACAAATCTCATTAATGTTCTTTTGAGAGAAAAAATTTAGGATATGACATTTCAAATGTCTTTTAAAGAAAATAACACATAAAGTGTATAATTTATATTAATGCAGTTTTATGCTACAATAACATGAGAAACTTTGTGCTAATTTACAAATTTGTTTAAATTTGTAGGTTTTTATAAGCTTTCAATAGTGGGCACAACAATTATTTAAACATTATTGCCTCTGTTCCAAATTACCTGAACATTCTCATTCCACTTCTCAGTGAAGATCTTATCTGGAAATTCTGCAGGTAGAGATAATTGTTCTTTAAATATTTTAAGATACTGTGGAAAACCAAATGAATTCATTAAATGTATCTGCCGGTGAGAAAATCGTGACTTCACTCTTTTTTCTAAGAGTTCCAAAATATCCTTAAAAGCAAACAAAAATCTATATAAGGTGCATGTTTAAAAACAAAAACAAAAACATACCAATATGAGAGGTATACATATTTGAACTATCACTATAATTAAGAACGCTTAACCTGTAATATACAATTAAGCATTTTATGCGAGCCTCCAAAAACTCCAATCATTCCCTTGATTTCCTTAGTTATGTAAGCCACTTTTAATAATCCCCTCTAAGCATCTACAGACCTGGTGATGTCATACCTTTTTCCTACTATGCTATTCTCAGTTAATCTTTAACATTCCAAGACCAACAATAATTGCAAAAAACCTGTAACTATTATTGAATAGTTGTTTGCCACAATAACACCAAGAATTTCAATAATTTCATACATTCTATGAAGAATTCAGATGAAAAAAATAGCAAAATGTAGTAAGACCTATTAATTGCTGAATATTTAAACATTGTTTTATATAACAAAGACTCAGGAAGTAGCAAATGTAATGGAGAAGAATTCAGTTCACTAAACTACCTATAAATTCAAGCTGAAGCCATGCTGAACTGAAGGAACAAACTATAGGAGAGGAAACTTGCAGGAACACAGCATGACACTGCTAAGTTATTCTGTCTTTTGACTTTTCTACAGTGATATTTTAGAGACTACTTGCATTTGTGCTATTTTTCTTTAAGGAGTTAGGAATCAACTTTACTGTCAATTTTCTATAGGAAAAAAGGTTAAAAAAAGAAAAGCTGTGGTAAGGCCCTAAAATATGGATTTTTAAATCTACCCAGATGATTTTCTTAATAGCTAGGTTAAAAAATCAATCACATAGGGGAAAGAATTCAAGTAATCAAAGTGGGATCATAGTCTGGAAAAGAAGACAGGAAAGATTAATAGTTTGGGGTTGGTAGGGAGAAAGTGAATGAAAAACCTGGAATGTTTTTATAGGTTAAAGAAAAATACAGTGCCAGCATAATTAAAAGAGAATGAAGTTTTATGCTCAGTGACAGTTATATTGTAAATTTTCTATTAATGAACAGCTCTAGATCATCCATGTATAAGTGGCTGAAAAGTAGTGGAAACAACACTCTATGCCAGCAATAACTAAGAGCTTGAACTTGCGAACAGATAGAAAGGAGGAAATAAAAAATAAAGGTGGACAGTAATGACTGAAGTTGGCAATGTAGGAATAAAGGGAATAGTAAAAGAAGAACTACTTCCACAGAGAAGAGGTTGTTTGCTAGCAAAGTCACTAATTCATCTATCCTTTTGCTTTTTCTCTATAAACAGAGACATACAGATAGATTTGAACTGCACAGCTGGGAGAATTATATCATAGGATTTTTAAAGGCCTAAAATAACACGGCTAAAGAGCACCTGATTCTTTGTTTGGTCCTTCAATGGGTCAGTAACATTTGCCACTGCTACTTCCACCCAAAAGAAGATTTTTTTTTTAGCAAGAAGGAAGATGCTTCCTTAACTCCTGTAGTATGACTGCTGCCTTGACAAAAAGAAATAAAGGAATAAAGATATAACAAAGAGGAATAAAGAACCAGAGAGATGTTCTATGGGGAGGCTTATTATGAAGGCGTATATTATAAATTCTAGAGTACTGGGGAAAGAGGACAGAGAAATACAGTCCACTGAAAAACAACACTGGAAGGAAGGCTGTTGAAAGATCATTTAGTAAAGTATTTCACTTTTCTAAGAAGGAAACAGCTGCAGGAAAGGAAAAGAAGTAAATGGGCCTGACCACAAACCTGGCAAGAATGAAGGAGGGCAAAGAAGAATGAAAACAACAGACTCATGGCAGCCATCTCTGAGAAGAGAGATGACTCTTAAATACTAGTTTTACCTGAATTCAGGAAGCAAGTTTATGATGTAAAAGAAGATTAAAAAAAAGGCCTGTGTAGCCATCTTAAGTATATAAGGTTCACAATGTAGAGAGTCTTCATAAAGTAATGTGACAGTGACACTGAGACTATGGTCAAAATCATTCTAAAATCACCCCCAAGAAGCAAAGAAGCCACTATTTACTGTTGATAGCTTGAGAGAAGGTAATCCCTTCCATTTCTGGAGATGACTACTTACAAAGATGGGATACTATCATTTTTACTCGATTCTAAGCATTTTCAAAATATAGAAACAATATTAAATATGAAAGTAGAAACTATGGATGATTTCTGTAAAATAGTGGTATGATTAATTTTTTCTTTACTTGCTAATGTAGAAATTATACTAGCATACTCTGACTTCACATTTTTTATTCAGTGATTCGACTAGAGGGAGAGAGATATTACTTTATGAGCATGTGTAATAACTGTTTTCTTGTTTTCTTCAATCTGAGTTGAAAAGTAGGATAAATGTACCAGGTGCTACTGAAACACATTTGAAAAAATGCCTGATATAATGAACTACATAAGTGACAATATCAGTAATTAAGCTTTAATTTTCTAAATATGATAATCAATTTTTTAATAGAAAAACTTACCAATCTACATGTAAGACCAATAACTGCTAGTGGAGTCTGTGCAGACTGTGAAATGTCAAACAGATTATAGAGGAGTGTCTGGTTTTTATGATGAGCAAAAAGATCAAATTCATCTAATATGAAGATCACTGGGCAACTACTAGATCGGTCACCTAAGATAAAATAAGAGTTTTATATATTAACAAGCAATTACATCTTTTTTAAGTTTCTAAATTATTTACTACACTTTAGTTGTTAAAACTCAATTCAACAAATATATATTGAAAACCTAGTTTGGATAGGATACTTACCAATGCTTACACATTTATTCAACAACAAAATTATTCAGAGGATAAGACAGCCCTTATTCCCCTCAAGTAGTTCACTGTCTAATTATGAGTCTAGTAGTTTACTGATGAAAAATTAAGAACATTATTTAAATAACTAGACTGTTATTTTTAAAATTATGCAAATATAATCTTCTAACATCAAAAAATTGACAAGGACCTCTTAACACCCACACAGACCAAAATACCTTGGGATTAATAATAAATGGTATCACTAACTTATGAACAAAACTTTTGCTTTAAAAGAGACCTCTTCAGTCAATAGAAATGTAAACTGTATCTGCTCAAGTATTTATAATTTTTATAAATAATCGTTAAACCACGAAATCTGACCAAAGCCTGTTTTAACTCCTAACAACAATTTTTTTAAGCCCCCCCCACCAAGTTTTAATATTTCAGTAACAGTGGAAAGTTCAACATAACTCTGTGAATTCATTTTTCTCATTACAATGAGGGAAACTATGAGGGCAGAAGAATCACTGTTACCTTAAGGTAATCACTGTTACCTTAGGGGGAGCCGCAGGCAGAGGGAGAAGCAGGCTCCCTGCTGAGTAAGGAGCCTGATGTGGGGCTCAAACCCAGGACCCTTGGATTATGACCTGAGCCAAATGCAGAAGCTTAACCGACTGAGCCACATAGGCCACTTTATAATTATTCTTTTAAATGTGGCACTGTTTAATCCAGAATTTTACTCATTAAAATTTACCCTAGGAAATATCTAAATGATCATCCAACTATTTCTTCCTAGTTATACAAAATTAGAAATCAAAGTTCATAACTGGTGATTAATAACTTATAATTTATTATATTTTTAAGTATAGTTAATTTATAAAATAGAATATGAGAACCATAAAAATGATGTAGTTCACTATTTACTGTATTCACTATTCACTATTTACTGTATTCACTATTTACTGTATTCACTATTTACTGACATAAGTTCACTATTTACTGACATAAGTGAACAAGACATATACAATATGAAAAATCATTTTATTCTTATAAAAAATTATGTCCATCTACATCAGTGATACACTACAGGGGAATAAAGATATGAAACCAAATGTTAATTGGGATAATCATGGGGTGGCTGGATGGCTCAGTCAGTTAAGTGTCCAACTCTTTTCTTTTTTTTAAAGATTTATTTATTTATCTGACAAAGAGAGAGAGATCACAAGTAGGGAGAGAGACAAGCAGAGAGAGAGGGAGAAGCAGGCTCCCTGCTGAGCAAAGAGCCCTGATGCAGGTCGATCCCAAGACCCTGAGATCATGACCTGAGCCGAAGGCAGAGGCTTTACTCACTGAGCCACAGAGGAGCCTCTAAGTGTCCGACTCTTGATCTCAACTCAGGTCTTGATCTCAGGGTCAAAAGTTCAAGCCCCATACTGGGTTCCACGCCGGGTGTGGTGACTTCTTAAAAAATAGTAATAACTGGGATAGCCACTGTAACAGTTGTGGGATTACAGTGATCATAATATCGTGGCTTTTTACATTTTTTTTTGGTAAAAATATGTAACGCCTTTATAATCAGGGGAAAAGTAAAGCTAAAAGATACCTTTTGATAGTATTAAATATGCTAATATTTACCCTTTTTTAAAGCTTCCAGAAGAAATGAAAGGTTTTCAGCAAAACTTCCCTGAAAAACAAAAAAGACAACATAACTAGAAGTTTAATGAAATAAAGAATAAAAGATAACTATCTGATTCTTAGACATTACATAGACGCTACGTATCTGTTTTTTCCTAAATTACTCAGTGGCCAGATTATGAGCTGGATACTTCTATGTGCACCATTAAAGACTTAAATATAAAAGGAGAGGTGACACAGTATTGAAAATGGCATTATCCTGTCATGCTCAAAATTTTATCTTTTCTGGATTAAATCTGTAAAAATGTTAGTTTCAATTTAAAGGTAGTTTTTAAGATTTGCTATATTCTAAATACAGTCGGAGAACAGGAAATCACTGCACCTTTGTATCTTCAAACAGATTAAGCTCTTGCAAGTCTCAGATTAATTGGTATCACTAAAAAAATGACCATATGATTTCACCTCTATGTGGAATTTAAGAAACAAAACAGGGGAAGGGGAAAAAGAAGGAGAGGCAAACCATAAGAGATTCTTAACAATAGGAAACAAAGTGAGGATTAATGGAGGGGAGGGTGGGCAGGGGATTGGTTAAATGGGTGACGGTATTAAGGAGCACTGGGTGTTATATGTTAAGTGAAGAATCACTAAATTCTCCTGAAACCAGTATTACACTATATGTTAACTAACTAAATTTAAATACAAACAAAAATACTATTACAAAAAAATAAGCTCAAATTTATATGAGATCCAAGAGGAAACAGGAGAAGAAATTTGCCTCAATTATTAGATACCATAATAGTTTTTCCCTATTGAAAAGCATTATAGAATTTGTATATAACATATCAAACTTGACTATGTTTACTTGGAACACAGCCAAAACATTTTTGGATACAACTTAAATATTCTACGTGGAAATTAACAGAGTAGCAGATGCATTATCCAGATGTTCCAACTTGTGGATAAGGGCTCTGTTGAAAGATTTTTTTTCATTTAAGTCATTAATTTTTACTTCATTCAGATTTTTTAAAGAAATAGCCAACTTTAAATCTGTGAAAATGCACCAGAGAAAAAAAATCCACTTGTTTGTTTCTCCATTGAGAGAACTGATATAAAATAGCCAAATAGGTTTTTATGAACTTCCACATATTTTATAATAACTGTATGTTATCAAATCAACATTATCTCCAAGGAAGTTAGGGCAAGAGGTATTTATATAAAATAAACAAAAGCTGGGGCGCCTGGGTGGCTCAGTGGGTTAAAGCCTCTGCTTTTAGCTCAGGTCATGACCTCAGGGTCCTGCATTGGGCTCTCTGCTAGGCAGGGAGCTTGCTTCCCGCCCCCCCCGCCCCGCCTGCCTACTTGGCGATCTTTCTCTCTGTCAAATAAATAAATAAATAAATAAATAAATAAATAAATAAATCTTTAAAAAAAATAAAATAAAATAAAACAAAACAAACAAGAGCTCAGAGGCAAACTGTGGGTGGGTAAATCAGTGGTCAAAGTTATTCAAAGGTTGCTTGTCTGTTGCTTTTTTTTATAAAAGACAGTTATACCTGACATTAAGTATGCAATTATATACATATGCACATAAGAATATCCTTATATAAATACACATATGTATGTATAGATGCATAAGAATATACAAATTTGCTCTAAGTATATCAAAATAGAAAGGCTCTGGGTGAAGTAATTTAATGTCTTAATATCCATTTTATGACCTTAGGGCAAGCAAATTATGCTCTCTGAGCATCAGGTGACTTACCTATATGATGTAGAAGTTAAACTAATAATCACTATATATAATGATTACGGTAACAACAGTAATGACTAGGACGATAAACAATTGTCCCTTTTATTATTTCCTATGAGTCCAATAAGAATAGGTCCAATTAGGAAAATTAGAAACTCCAGTCTACATCAGTGGCAAACCAAAGGCCAAACTGAGCCTATGTAATAGTAAATCTCCTTGACCAACTAGGCCACTGTATTCAACATTACATTCTACACAGGAGGAAGAACATCAGACTTACAGAAGGGGCATTTTGAACCTGCAGACACTGTGGAAGGGTAACATAAGGTTGGCTTACCTTTTTATAGGTAATTATTAAAGAATGAAATTACTAAATGCTAAGAGGCTTACACAACAATGGCTATGTTGTTGCAGAAAAAAAGCAGACACTTTAAGAGTGATAACACTGTATGGTCACCAGTGAATAGAAAATGAACTTGGGATACACACAATCCACTTCAACTGAATAAGCAGTAAGAGGTTAAGTCATTTCATTATAAAAATTAAAAGTAGCTGTAAATTAATTTAATCATATTACTTTTGAATCCTATAAATCAAATAATAGGGTAAAAAGTTTAATAAAGTTCCAGAACATTTCTAATCAGTCTCATTTAAGTTACTAATGTTCACTATCCTGAGGTTCCAAGCTGTTACAATGATGAGGTATGAATTATGTTTCTGAAAACATTTTAATAAGAAATAACTGACATGTGTATAGTACATTACCAATCCAGCATTTTTAAAACATAAATTATGTTTAATGCTTTTGTCTTTAGAATCTGTGAAGTAATAAGGATAATGCACATTCAACACAGATGAGAAATCTGAACTTCAGAAATACCCATTAGCCATGATTATCAAGTAGTCAATGGTTTTAAGACTCAAATCCACCTTTTGTAGTTTTAAATTCAGCACATTTTCCATTACTTCCAAACACCCAAGTCTCAGAAGACTAAAGATAGGCCGTTAAGAGTGTAGTATTTAAAAAATACATTAAACTATCTCCAAAGATAGGGAATCAAAGTATTTTATATTACAGATAAAGAAATTCAGATAATATCTACATAAACATGGATTTCTTTGGCTATTTTACAGCTAGTATAATCTACTTCAAAAAAATCTAAACATAAAGGTATGATGAATAAATGCATCCTAGCACATTATACTTTTTTATGATAAGAATCTTTCACATTTCAATTTAAAGTCCCTGAACCTTCCCTAGCCTTCCAAAAATATGAAAATATCTGTGGCATATAAATGTTAAAGCCTATTAGAATACTTACAAAAACTTTATCTCCAACTACATTTTCCAGATTTAACTGCCTTGTGATTTCCTTTAGGGCAATTTTATCATTGATCTGCAGCAGTCCTGAGGTAAAGCCCATTTAAAAGTCTTTAATTAAAATGAAATATTTGAAATAGTGCAGATTATTTTCCAGTCAAGTAAACTTTCTTAATGGTTTTTAACTTAAACTAGAAAGAAAAAAGTCAAAAATCTGTTAGTTAACATTACTTCCTTTTTGAAATTCAGCAATGGATACATATGCCAGATTCAAAGAACTATCCTTGGGGTTCTTGTATTTTAAAAAAAGAAAAGACAGACAAAGAAACAAGAGTCCTTATGTACCTCCTTTAATCTCATTTTTTTAATTTCTAAAAATATTGTGTAAGGTATAATAAAGTGAAAGTTGTTAAACATAGATCAAGTTCTTAAATTATGACTATTACCCACCTTTAAAACACACCAGTAAATTAAATTTTATATTATAAAAAGCTAACATAGCTTTTATCATTTTCAGTGGTAAAATGATGACATACTTACCATTTAGGTGAACTTGTAATACATTTTCACTCATTTCTTCTACTTCCATTAGTTCTTTCAAAGCATGGTTTATTAACTAAATGGTATTAAAAAGTTTATGGAATATTTAATAATAAAGATATAAGCCCATATTCTTTTTTATTATGAATAATGGGAACATAATATAATAAAAAGATTGTCATTTCATTTATTTTTTTTTAAGATTTAAATTATTTATTTGACAGAGAGAGAGAGAGAGATCACAAGTAGGCAGAGAGGCAGGCAGAGAAGGGGAAGCAGGCTCCCTGCTGAGCAGAGAGCCCAATGCGGGCTCCCAGAATCCTGAGATCATGACCCAAGCTGAAGGCAGAGGTTTTAACCCACTGAGCCACCCAGGCGCCCCAAGATTGTCATTTTAAACTAACAAATAAGTTTGCACATTACTCACAAATAAAAGAAAGATTTAAGGAGAATATCTAATGTCTGACTCAAGATGCCAAAGCCAGGACTAATGTCATGCTCTCTTAATCATCTTCCAAAACTAAAAAATGTTTAGAAACAACCCTCAAGTTTTCAAAGATATATTTCTCTATAAGTCACGTAGGACTGTAGCCACTTAAGGGCGCCTGGGTGGCTCAGTGGGTTAAAGCCTCTACCTTCCGCTCAGGTCATGATCTCAAGGTCCTGGGATCAAGCCCCACATCATGATCTCAAGGTCCTGGATCAAGCCCCACATCAAGCGTCTCTGCTCAGCAAGGAGCCTGCTTCCTCCTCTCTCTCAGCCTGCCTTTCTGCCTACCTGTGATCCCTCTCTCTCTGTGAAATAAATAAATAAAGTCTTAAAAAAAAAACTATAGCACTTAAGAGCTTCATGTCCGAGTTAGTTCATTATTTATCTCTAACATTTATCCTACTAAATATTATTGAAATCACTTAAAAGCTATTGAAAAACATGTATTAGAGCAATGTTAAATGACTGTAAAAAGTCTACCCCAGTCAATATACCAATTTCTATGAAATACTATTAACTATTCTGTATGTTATCATGAAATAAAAATTTGGAAAACTAAGAAATACCAAGTGGTAAGTTGAAAAAGGTGTTTCCTCTATGAACTGCTAAGTATAACAGCCACTCCTTATCCACAGTTCCAATTATGTGTGGTGTGGAAGAAGATGAATCCTCCTTTTGATATTATGGGCAGAAGGTCAAAGTAGCCTAATGTACATAATAATGCCTACATCATTCAACTAACTTCATCTTATCATGTAGGCACTGTTATCATTTCACATCATCACAAAACGGGTGAATATAGTACAATATGATATTTTGAGAGACAGAGACCGCACACTCACATAACTTTTATTACATCAGTTATAACCATTCTATTTTTAGTTATTATTTTTAATCTTACTGTGTCCTAATTCATACATGAAATTTTACAACAGGTATATATGCATGTAAAAAAACAGTACATATAGGGTTTGGAACTATCTGTGGTTTCAGGCATTTACTGAGGTCCTGGAATGTATGTCCCATGGGTGGGGGGTGGCTTCTGTATATAGAGAAAGACCTTAGTAAAGAATGTAGAGCTTGTGATGAAAAAAAATTACTACTAATAATTTCAATACTACTAAAAATAGACTCACAAGGTGTTACACCACCTTAAATTGTTCAAATATAAAGTTTCAGATTTTTATAACTATAGATTCCTAAGCCACATATACTTTCTATTTTTGTCTTGTGACATCTTATTACAATTATGTTGCAATATAATATACATCTCTTCACATTAATATTGCATACATTTTTTAAAAACTTAAAAATGAATAGAACTAAGTTAAAAAGCTTTTAAAAAAAAGAACAGTAATAAAGGATTACTAATATTAAAACTACTCCTATGATTAGAAAATAAATGATACCTCAAAATAGACTGTGTATAAAAAAATTAGTATATAATATATAATAGTAAACTATGTATAAAAAAATAAGCCACAAAATTGGTAAAGACATCATCAAAATTTAGTGAGGACAAAAAAGATAAATGGAAAGATATTCCATGTTCATGAATGTGAAAATTAAATACAATCAAGAAGGTAATTTGGGGCGCCTGGGTGGCTCAGTCGTTAAGCGTCTGCTTTCAGCTCAGGTCATGATTCCAGGGTCCTGGGATCGAGCCCCGCATCGGGCTCCCTGCTTGACAGGAAGCCTGCTTCTCCCCCTACCATTCCCTCTGCTTGTGTTCCCTGTCTCGCTGTGTTTCTGTCTGTCAAATAAATAAAATCTTTAAAAAAAAGGTAATTTAAAGCAATCCCTGTCAAAATACCAACAGCATCTTTCACAGAGCTAGAACAAACAATCCTAAAATTTCTATGGGACCACAGAAGACCCCGAAGAGCCAAAGCAATCTTGAAAAAGCAAAACAAAGCTGGAAGCATCACAATTTGAGACTTCAACTTAAATTACAAAGCTGTATTAATCAAAAACACTATGATAATGGTAAAAAATAGACCATTAGAATAATGGAAAAGAACAGAAAACTCAGAAATAAACCCACAATTGTATGGTCAATTAATATTCAACAAAGCATGAAGAATATCCAACAGGAAAACAAATGATGTTAGGAAAACTGGACAGTAACATGCAAGAGAATGAAACTGGGACACTTTCTTACACCATACAGAAAAATAAAATTCAAAATTGCTCGAAGACCTAAATGTGAGACCTAAAACCATAAAAATCCTTCAAGGGAGCACAGGTAGTAATTTTTCTGACACAGACCACAGTAACTTCTTTTTAAATAGGTTCCCCAAAGCGAAAGAAACAAAAACAAGAATAAACTATTGTGATTACACCAAAATAAAAAGTTCTGCACAGTGAAGGAAACAACCAACAAAACTAAAAGGCAACCTACTGAATGGGAGGTAATTTGCAAATGACATATCTAATAAAGGGATAGTATACAAAATATATAAAGAATTGATACAACTCAGCACCCAAAAAACACAAATAACTTAAAAAATGGGCTAAAGACAGATACAGACATTTCTCCAAAGAAGACATACCGACGGCCAAAAGACCCATGAAAGGATACTGGACATCACTTATCATCAGGGAAATGCAAATTAAAACCACAATGACATATTAAGTCACACCTGTCAAAATGGCTAAAATAAAAAACACAAGAAACAACAGGTGTCACAGGTGTTGGCAAGGATGTGGAGAAAAAGGAAACCTCTTCCACAAATTCAAAGGGATACATGCTCCCCTATGTTTACAGCAGCATTACTTACAATATCCAAATTATGGAAGCAGTCCAAATATCTATCAATGGATGAATGGATAAAGATACAGTATGTATGTATGTATGCATGTGTACACACACACACACACACACACAGACGGATATTATTCAGCCATAAAAAGAATGAAATCTTTCTACTTGCAATGACATGGATGGAGGTACAGAGTATATAATGTTAAGTAAAATAAGTCAGTCAGAGAAAGACACATACCATATGATTTTACTCTAATGTGGAATTTAGGAAACAAAACAAACTGCCAAAGGGAAAGAGAGATAAGCAAGCTGAGAAACAGACTCTTAACTACAGAGACCAAACTGATGGTTACCAGAGGGGAGGTGGATGAGGGAAATGGGTGAAATAGGTGATGGGGATTAAGGAGTGCACCTGTTGTGATGAGCACCAGGTGATTAAAATAAAAACTTAAAAGAAAAGTTTATAGCACTCTTTCCCCTGAATTTACTTCAAACAAGTTATTATGATTTGCCTAGATCAGCTCATGACCTTTACATGATGTGTTTGTATGGTCTAAAATGAAACTTAAATGTATTAGCATATATGTCTTCAAATAATTTTAGTTCCAATCTGGATATTGCTAAAACTTACTGTGTGTAACTACCTAAGTAACCAAATGTATAATTTCAGTATTTTTCACAAATACAATATCTTTCCAAATATTTTAAATTACATTGTATAGTAAAAAAAAAAATTTTAGTTGGTTTTTTGATGTTACACCAAGCAGGATAATCAATATGGCTACTCCATTTCCACAGATTTTATAGCAAACAATTTTATAAACATACTGACATAGTTCATTCAGACCTGCCAGTAATCAAGGATTTTTATATTTATCTACTATTACTATTCCCAAATACTTGTTTCTCTGTCTACAGCAATTTCTAAATAGAAAAGTATTTTCCAGGGCACAATCTGTCATTTGGAACCACATCCTATTTTTTAAATGTTTGAAAAACAATAAGCCATACTGTTATCTTTATCAATTTAACTGTAGATTCCAAATTTTTGTACTTCAAACAGCTTGGCCAAGGATAGTGTTATAAATATACTGTAATCTTATTTCTTATATTAAAATTTACATGAGAGTTTTTGTCTAAAACAATATATTTTATGTCTCAGCATACTCCACACACAATAAATTATGAAAGTGACAAAAGTTAAACAGTGCTCCTCAGTTCTCTGACCTCTCAATACTGGAGTGCAGCAGGATAAATCAAATAGTACCGAAATGGAATACAAAGTACAGGATTCTTCCATATTCCATTGAAGTCAGACTTGGTCAATGACTTCAGAGCACCAGGACAGGGTTCTGGTTTAAGATGTAACAAAAGGACAAACTGTTAGCATACCAAGAACAATCTATCTGTTTTATTAACTGACCAATACTCTGGTCTTAATGGCTTTCATCTTCTTAAGCCCTGAAGAAATAGAAAAACCTGACATAGGAGTTTATATAAAAATGGTGTAACATGAAAGAAAGGAAACAGTAAACTGATGAAAAAGATTAATTACTACTGAAAATGTATATTTTAGAAAATAAACACTGTGAGTCATTTAAGCCAGACTTAGATAATCTAACACAAAACAACAAACTAAGGTGCATGACAAAGAAGTAGACAAGAAGGAAGGATTATTAAAAACCAAAAAGCAGTATCATATGAGAAGAAGCAAACAATGGAATGGATGGTGAAGAAAATCACACTGATGATATATGGCAGAATGCTTAGGGAAGGAAGAAAAGAAACATGGAGAAATAACACAGAGAAATGAGAGCAAAGGCTTAGTAACTGGATACTTTAATCCTAAGTAAGGACAAGAAGAAATATGAGAGGAAATTCTCAAAAATAAAACTGGTCTTTAGTGAAAACAGACCTAAATTCATATTAAGAGGGTTTGTAAACTATCAGTTAAATTTATGATCAACGCTCAAACATAGCCTGTGAATAACAAATGCAGTAAGACAAAAGAAGAAAATAAAAGGCATAAAAAGAAATAGGAATAGAAGAAATTAAAACTTTCTTCTATTTGCAGATGACATGATTGTAGAAAATCCCCAAGAACTGACAAATTTTTGGAACCAATCAATTATAGCAAGATTTCACGATACAAGATAACACACAAAGGTCATTTGCTTTCCTCTATATCAGCAATAACACTAGGAATCTGAAATTAAAAATGTAACACTATTCACATTAGGGTCAAAAATATTTAAAAACTGAGGTATAAACCTAATGAAATATATATAAGACTTATATAAGGAAAACCACAAAACTCTAATGAAAGACCTAAGAAAGATAAATGGAAAGATATTCCTTGTTCATGAATGTGAAAATTAAATATAATCAAGAAGGTAATTTTCCTAATGTGATCTACAGATTGAAACTACAACTGAACTCAAAAATTCCCAGTAGCTGGAAATTAACATATTAATTCTAAAGTTAATATAAAAAGGCAGAGTACCCAGAAGAGCCAAAACAATATTGAAGAAGCACATATAGAAGACTGACATGGACTGTAAGGCTTACTATAAAGCTACAGTAATCAAGAGAGTAGAAATATACTGACACAAATAGAATTAACTGACCTCTGCAAAAGAAGCAAAGGTAATTCACTGATGAAAAGATAGCCTTATCAACCAATGCTGAAACAGTTTAAACATTCATATGCCAAAAAAAAGAAAGAAAAAGAATCTAGACACAGACCTTACCCGTTTCAAAGAATTTAACTCAAAATGAATCACCAAACCAAATGTAAAACACAAAGAACTATAAAACTTCTAGAAGGAAACATAGGAGAAAACCTAGAAGATCTTGGATTTGGTGTTGAAGTTTATTTATTTTTAAGATTTTATTTGTCAGAGAGAGAGCATAAGAAAGTGAGAGAAAGAGCACAAGTAGGGGAAGCTGCAGGCAGAGGGAGAAACAGGCTCCCCACTGAGCAAGGAACCAGATATGGGGGAACCAGATATGGGGCTTGATCCCAGGACCCTGGGATCATGACATAAGCCAAAGGGAGATGCTTAACCAACTTATCCACCCAGGCATCCCAGTGATGAAGTTTAGATAAAACACCAAAGTCACAATTCAGGAAAGAAATAGCTAATAAACTGAGCTTTTTTTTAAACAAAAAAACTGGGGACCTTAATAAAAACTATGGGACTTTAGTTAATAATAACATATTAATATTGGTTCATCAATTTCAACAAACATACCATACTAAGGGAAATGAAGACAAAGTCCAGGCATTAGCTGCTCAATTTATATTTGTAGGCTTGACACTTTGATGTACACATCTTTGAGAGTCAACTTCTCTGTTATAATGCCACTTTGTTTCAAGAGGCATAGTTTAGGATGGAATAATAGGTCTAATGTACTATTTTCATAGATCTCATTTTCTCAAATTACCACTATGAGCTTCTTGAAGAATTAAAGTACTACCTAAAAGTGTTTTTCAAACATTGTATGATGATGTATTTTCCAAAGATAAGAAAATAAGACTGAAAAAAAATTATCCTGTACTGAAAAAAGATCTAAATTTATATTAAGGGAGTTTATAGATTATCAGTTTTTATGACCCAAGTTTAGATACTGGTCTGAAATTTTCATACTGCTAAGATAAAGAAATTCTGTAAGTATCTAGACAGGGAAAAATCACACACACACAAACTCAAAACAAGTTAGCTATCATGGCCATCAGTGACATTCACCAAATATTTCTGGTTCACTTCCCTTCTAGTCACCTAGGTGGAATGTACTTCTTTACTCTCTTGAAATTAGGTGTGACCATATGACAGCTGGCCAGTGAACTGTGAGGAGATGTGCTCTGTTATCACCTCTGAGTAGGAACTCTAAAAGGAGTGCGTGTCTATGATTCTTCATGTTGCCTTTACTACATCAACACTTGCTCATTCACCCTGCACTTCTATGTTTTGGAGGTGGCTACTTTCCTTAAACTTCATGAACCAACAACTACAGTTAGCTTCAAACTTTTCTTCTGTGGCTTCCTCACCTCCCAGCCTTCATAGAATTCAACAGAATTAGGGCCTTGCTCTGGATTAAGCTTTGGCGTAAGGGAATGCATAGGCCACTAAAACTTTCTCCACTTCAGCAATAAGTTTCACTTTCTTATCATTGGTGGATTCACCAGAGTAGCACTTTTAATTTCCTTCAAGAACTTTTCCTCTACACACACAGGTTAGCTGCTTGGTGTTAGAGGCCTAGCTTTTGGTGTACCTTGACTTCTGACATGCCTTCCTCACTAAACTCAATCATTTCTAGTTTTTGATTTATAGAAAGAGATGTGTGACTCTTTTTCACTTGAACACCTAGGGGCTATTATAGAGTTATTAACTGGTCTAATGTCAGTATTGCTGTAACTCAGGAAATAGGTAGGCCTGAGAAGGGGGAGAGTGATGCTGGAATGGCCAGTGAGTTGAACACTTAGAACCAATACATTTATCCATTAAGTTTGTCACTTTATACAGGCGTGGCTCCTGGCACCCCAAAACACTTTTAACAGTAACATTAAAGATCACTGATCACAGATCACCATGACAAATATAATAATGAAATTGTTTGAAATTTGAGAATTATCAAAATGTGACATAGAGACAAAATGAGCAAATGCTCTTGGAAAAAGTGCCTGCATACTTGCTCGATAAAGGGTTGCCAGAAATCTTTAATTTGTAAAAAAGGTAATTATCTCCAAAGTGCAACAAAGCAAAGCAAAATGAAATATGACAGTACAAACCAACAAAAATATAATTTTTTTCCTCTTCCCTTTTTTTCTGGACTACAGACAAACATTTCTTTTCACTGATGCATCACAATTATGTGGATGAACATACTAGCATTTATTAACCAGTACTCTACTGATGGGCATTTATGTTGTTTCTCATCTTTCACTATTAACAAATGGTGTTGCAGTGAGTAATTGTATATATATCATTTCACAAGTTAAATCCCTAGAAATACTTTGCTACATCAAAGGACATATGACTTTGGCCTAGTTAGATACTGGTTAGATACTGTCTCTTATTCTAGTTATGACAATTTACACTACCAGCAGGACACATGTCTATTTCCTTATAAGTTCACAATTTTAGTGTTATCAATTTTACAGGTTTGTCAACCTGGTAGACAAAACTGCTAATGTTTTTAGTTAATTTACTTAATTATAATAAAGTAAAATTGAACAAGTTTTTAAGTTCAAGCAGATTTGTATTTAATTTTCTATGACCTTTCTGTGTATTCCTTCGCATAGGGTTTCTACTGTTAACAGTATTATTATTAAAAATTTAAAATATTCTAATAGCTCAAAGGCATATCAGTCACATGGTTTTCCTGTCAAAACCATCCAAACAGTACTCAAGTCAAACACAAAGGAAAATCATTCTAAAGAACTCAAGAATAAAGAAATAGGAGCGCCTGGGTGGCTTAGTCATTAAGTGTCTGCCTTCGTCTCAGGTCATGATCCCAGAGTCCTGGGATCAAGCCCTGTATCGGGCTCCCTGCTCAGCATGGAGTCTGCTTCTCCTGCTCCCATTCCCCCTGCTTGTGTTTCCTCTCTCGCTGTCTCTCCCTCTAATATCTTAAAAAAAAAGAGAGAGAGAGAGTGAGAGAGAGAGAGAAATAGTGGCTGTATAAAATGAGCACAGGACTGAATCAAACTAAATATAGTCAAAACTAAAAAATTATTGTAAATAATATGATAAATGTGAAAACTCCTTCAAAGATTAAAAAAGAAATTACCTAGATTTATATCCCCACTGGAAATGGGTGATTCAGTAAAATTGTAAACTCCTTATTTCCTCACCTTACAATATACAGTCAATATTCATCACTTTAAAAACAATCTTACTTCTAATTTGTATAGCTTTACTTAATATATAATTTTACTTCCACACATAATAAAAAAAAGTATGTTAGTGAGAAATCTAAATTTATTGCATGGAATATAACAGAAAAGAGCTTTTATACAGCCCAAGTACTGAAAATAAATAATAAATATATTCAATGTAACAGTCATAATTTATCTCATATACTGAATAAAGAACATGAAAAGAGAAAATGAGGGGGAAAATCAAGGGTATCTTTTGAAGCAAAAATGAACTTTTGAGACTTTATCAAGATAAAAAGCTTCTGCACAATGAAGAAACAACCAACAAAACAAACAGGCAACCCACAGAATGGGAGAAGATATTTGCAAATGACACTACAGACAAAGGTCTGATATCTAAGATCTATAAAGAACTCCTCAAACTCAACACCCACAAAACCGATAATCACATCAAAAAACAGGCAGAAGACATGTACAAACAATTCTCCAAAGAAGACATACAAATGGCTAACAGACACATGAAAAAATGTTCATCTTCTTTAGCCATCAGGGAGATTCAAATCAAAACCACACTGAGATACTACCACCTTACACCAGTTAGAATGGCCAAAATCAACAGGACAGTAAACAACAAATGTTGGAGAGGTTGTGGAGAAAGGGGAACCCTCTTACACTGTTGATGGGATTGCAAGCTGGTGCTGCACCTTTGGAAAACAGTGTGGAGATTCCTCAAGAAATTAAAAATAGAGCTACCCTATGACCCTGCCATTGCACTACTGGACATTTACCCCAAAGAAGC
>CM053605.1:70352889-70364733 GCA_028646535.1 Procyon lotor | reverse complement strand
GTACCCCAATGTTCATAGCAGTAATGGCCACAATCACCAAACTGTGGAAAGAACCAAAATGCCCTACAACAGATGAATGAATAAAGAAGATATGGTACATATATACAATGGAATATTATGCCTCCATTAGAAAGGACGAATATCCAACTTTTGTATCAACATGGATGGGACTGGAAGAGATTATGCGGAGTGAAATAAGTCAAGCAGAGAAAACCAATTATCTTATGGTCTCACGTGCAGAGCATAAAGAAAAACATGGAGGACATTGTGAGAAGGAAGAGGGAATGGGGAGAAATCAGAGGGGGAGATGAACTATGAGAGACTGTGGACTCTGAGCAACAAACTGAGGGTTTTGGAGGGGAGGGGGTGGGGGGGTTGGGCGAGCCTGGTGGTGGGTATTGAGGAGAGCACATATTGCATGGAGCACTGGGTGTGGTGCATGAACAATTAATCCTGTAACACTGAAAAAATAAAATAAACATATTTGGGGGAAAAAAAGTATCTTTTGAGGTAGCTAAGCAAATAAAGAGGGCAAGTAGAAAAGAATTCTAGAAGACGTGACTGTACATATGAAAAGATTACCTGAGTTAGGGTTAAACAATAAACAATAAAACAATAGGGGAAAAGAGAATGCATGTCATGACAAGTTACCTAATTTATAAACAGAAACAATGTCTACCTTGCAGGGCTAGTGTAAAGAATAAATGATAACACAGATATAAAGATTAAGGTAAGGTACAGAACACAGACAGACAAGAGGCACAAGGGACATGCTCAATAAATGCTAATTTGTTTTTTCTACTGGCAATCACAAATTCTTCATGAAAAAAACGCCATGATGGAAAAAACATCAATTGAAAATATGTGACCATGGAGAAAAATAAGGTAAAAACGATATGCTCAACTCAAATATACCACTCTAATTATTTTTTTGAATTTTTTTTTAATTTTTATTAACATAATGTATTATATGTAAATATGTTAAATGTATTATTTTCCCCCTAATTTCTAAGGATTTGCATGTCTTCTATGATTTAAAGAAGACAAGAAAAGGAAATTAATGAGATAATGAAAATAATACAAAATATCTTCAGTAGCCTCTAAGAATCATCACATGCCTACACAAACAAGAAAATACCAGAAATCAATAGTTTTACCGTGGTTTTTCCTGATCCTCGGGGTCCAATAATGAGAACAGAATTACTTTCTCCATGGATAGCAGTTCTTTTTAGCAGCTCAATTAAGTGTCTGGAGTGACATAAATAAGCCAAAATTTAAAAAGGAAGCTAGATAATATGCTGGGTAATACTATCTAAAAGCTAAATTTGAAAATGCACAGAAAACAGGCATTCCCTTTTTCTCTCTCTCCAGGCACTTGACTTACGCTTTATATAGTCCTATATAGAAAAACACTAAAAAGAGGGTAGGTCAATATGGATTCTCTGGAAACCTCAAGAGGAAACCAAGTAAGTTTGAAATATCTTGGCTTTATGATGTTATGGAACAAGGGACAACAGTGGCAATGTTGGGAGATTTCACTCCACAACAGGCTGTCGAGTATTAGGCACAAAAAGCTCAGAATTTTCTCGATAAAATTGTACAGAAGCAGTTGACAGAAGTTGACAGAAGCAACACGAGATTGAAAGGTAAGAAGCTTTCTCATTATGAAAATATTTATATCTCCTCTTGCTATGATTTATAATATTTAGTGTTTCTATAAAAGAAGAATTTTTTTTATCTCTATAAAAATGTTAGAAAAAAAAATGTTTGTTAGCCTTATTCAAGATAAAATCTGTGTGGATAATTTTTGCGAAACCTAATGGCATCTTTAAGTTCATAGCAGACAAAGGGATAGCTAACTTACTTGTATTGTACTTGTACTCCAAATAAGTTACTATGCGGGCTCTGATGGCAAAATCTTTCCCGTAAAATTCTTTGTACCTGATAAAAAGAATGTGAATAAATATAATGTTACACATGAAATAAAAAATGAATGAGATTATACATTCACAGCAGTCAACATTAGGTATTAATGAATCTACTCAACCCTCCCTAAATAACTTGTCTTCAAGAGTTCTGGCACCACTTTCATGAGTTGTAAAATTAATGGTTCTTTTAACCTATCTCAAGTCCCAGAGGAAGGGTGAGAATTTACTTGTGAGGTTCAACAAAAGGAAGAATTACTTACTTTAGCTATGTCAGCAAGTTGAGGGTTGTTTTATTGCATGTGAATAAATGAATACATCACTTTATATGGTACACATCAGCCAAGGAAAAAAGACAGGAGAGAATCTAATGTAATCTCACCTAATAATGCTCATGAACCATACCTCAATCTCTAGAAACCAGAAAAATCTAAACTGGCTTAGCCCAAGCCCTAACTATCTGCACCTATTATAAAAGTCAGGATTCGGAGAAGATAAAAGTTTAAAAGTCCATATAGTTACCGAGGACTTAATAGAAGCAGAGCATGATACTCCTAAAAGAGCATGATCCATGCCTAAAGAAACAGTGCAAATAAATTGGAAAGAAATGACATACTCAAAAAAGCAGTAATTCAGCATATAAGGAAAAGCTCAATTACATGGAAGAAATTAGATTCATCTATATCTATAAAATGAGGAATCACGGGAATGAATTAAGAAAAAAATTCTTATAAATTTTGGGTTTGCCTTAGAATAAAGGTCTTACACTGAGTTGTAAAATATTATGTCAGACAATCTAGCACATTTTTTAAAAAGACAGACCATTAAAGGCATTCCTTTTCTGCATCTGCTGCTAATACAGAAATCTTTCAAAGACAAAAACCTTAGGAAGCTATTTCAGATTTGATCCCATCATTGGAAACAAGAAACTTCCAAGATAATTTTTCTTCTCTTAGACTGATAGCATGGGACTGATTCTTCATGTACCAAAAACGTAGAATCTAAATTCTGTTTATATGTACCAGAGGCTAAGCAAATCAAATTATTCACTGGAGATAAAATATTCCTAATTATTATATAAGAAGGGGAAAGAATAAGAGTGATGCCAGAAGAACCAATTATGTGGATTTTAAAGTTAGCCTTTTCTAAATCTTAATTTTTTTCATCTATAAAATAGAGACAATAATAGTTTTCTGACAGGCCTGTTCTCAAGATTAAATAAGATAGTCATCTGTAACATAACGTAAGTATTGTATAAGTAATAGGTGATACCTATAAAACACCTAAATGAGCATATATAATCATAATACTAATCATATTGTATATTTTTCTACCTAGATAAGATCATGTAGAAATCAAAAGATAAATCCTTACTTTTTCAAACGTCATTAAAGTCTAATAGAGGCAACAACTATGTATAAAATCTGAGGGATAAAGTGAAGTGAAGCTGTAGCGAACAAAGGTTCAAAAATCTCAAAGTGATCTGAGATGGAGGTTAAACATGTATACACATAACAGAAATTAAGCTGTATGTGGAAGATACTTACTTTACTAGGATATGTAAATTATATAAGCTAAAATTTTTTCATGAAACAGTTAAACATTTTCCTTCCCTCCCACCCAAAAAAGTAAGGGATAAAGGGATATCAATAACACACATTTAGTTTTGATTAGAAAAAACTATAGTTCTGGTCAAGCCAGAGAGTTATTATACTCAATCCCTACCATATTTCTTAAGACGCAGACACACAGATATATGCTTAGCACTTGGAATACAGTATGCACTTAATATTAAATGTTCATGATAAAAACACTCAACACACTAGGAAAAAAGGGCAACATCCTCAGCCCAATAAAGGGCATCTATAAAAACCTATAGCTAACATCACATCAATGGTAAAAGACTGAATGTGTTTCCCCAAAATCAAAAACAAAACAAGAATGTCTGTTTTTGTCATTGTTACTCAATATTGTAATGAAAGTTCTAGCCAGGGCAATTAGACAATTAAAACAAAAATAATAAAGTCACCAGATTGAAAGGAAGGTTAAACTATGTTTGCTGATGACATGATCTTATTAAAAAACTAAAGAATAAGCTAAGTTCTAACAGTACTAGTAAATATGGTAAGGCTGTAGGATACAGATTAATATATAAAAATCAACCGCATTTAGACATACTAGCAACGAATAAAAAAGTTAAAACAATTCCATTTATAACACAATAATCACAAGAAATAAAAAGAATAAATTTAACAAAAGTAGTACAGAACTCTGAAGTACACTGAAATTAGGACACATTTGGGATGATAGGAGTAGTTAGGATTCTAACTGTCTAAAGACTTAAAAAGGATGAAAGTAGTGTAAGACAGTCTCTCCTTAAAAATGAAAAGGGTGATTGATTCTTCATAAGTGCTAAGGGGAGAATTCAAATTAAGAAGATAACTATTTCTCTGATCAGTTTTGACTGATAACAGACTTTGAAGTTAATGAATATATATACTAACCTGTGAAAGGTACTCTGCATGTATTAAGTTGTTACTCTTTGATTTACGACTGCTCATTTTAACAAACTGAAGTCCTTAAAAAAAAAAAGCATGAATATAAAACGTTACCGGCTTGCAGAGATACTTTAAGAATTTACTATTACAGAATCAAAATAAACACAACTTTTAAAACATGAAAATGTCTAATTTCTCCAACTTCGAATACTCATCTGAATCTCTTGTGGTAATCATTTCACAATATATATAAATCAAACCATCATGATGTATGTAAATTATTTCTCAATAAAACTGAAAAAAATCTAAACACTTCTTTGTTTAAGTTTGGCTTATTTGACACATGGTATATAGTTCTTACAGACAACTCACTCCTACCTTTCGCTTTAACCTACTATTCACATTCCCTTCCTTAACTACTTTTTCCTTAAACTTGTATGCTTCGTTTATACAGAATGTTTCCTTCTCCATCCATCCCACAGGATCATCACCTTCCAGAAAGTCTTTGCTTTCTTGCTCTACTCATCATACATATACCATCATCATTAAAGGATAGGTAAAATGCCTCTTCCGTGAATATTCATAATTGCTTTATTTCTCTTCATCCATAATCAAATTGTACTAAAAAAGACTGTCCACTTAACTGTCAATAACTGTCAAACAGTTAAAATTCCAAGCATTTTAGCACAATATCCAAAACAAAGTTGATAGTGATAATGTGAATGGAAAATATATATACTAATAAAAAAAATATAACTTTTGTAAAATTCTTCTTTAGGGCAACATAATCACAAATAAATACCTTTGGCTAAAAGATTTAATTTTCTTAGACTGATTTCCAATAGCAATCTTTACTAGTCTCATAATAAGAACTTAAGCAATGTTTGCTTATATACCAGGAATTGTTACATGTGCTTTTCATTTAACTCATTTAATAACTCATTAACCCACATTTGTTAATTTTATATACTGACAATTAGACGCCAACCCTTGGAATGCTGTTTTATTCTTCTCTGGAAATACTAAAAGGATAGCATCTGAGCAAGGCTTTAACAGACTGATAGCAAGCAAATCTGTCTCCCCTTAACTGTATAAGCCACGTAGCAAGGGCCTAAAGTCCAAAGGGCTTCAGGCTTAAAGATCTGAAATTGGAACTCAAGAACAGAGTACTCAATTGTCTTATCCTTTAAGAGTATTTTTTCTTAGGAGAAAAGTGGTCTTCTCAGCTGCCCTAGGGCACCTTCTAGCAGCCTAATGTCCATGTAGGGCACTTTGAGAATCTCTGCATTAACCATTTTTTAATTTATTCTTATTTTATTATTTCTCCCCTGAAGTAAGAGTTTGTGGGGGGGAGGGGACCCTTTTAGCAACATGAAATGTGGCTTAAAATACCCTAACTGTGAAAAACGTCTATAAATCAACATCTGAATTCACAAAAAGTCAATTACTGTTAGACAAAGAGCATCCAATATTTGTATCTTTTTATAATTGATTGACAGCTTGCTACCAACACATTAAAAAATGATTAGTAATATATTCTCCTTTCTAGAATTAGGGTAGTATATTTCATCTTTTATTTGCTGCCTTCAATTAAAACATGGGTTTTAAGAGGAGTATTTCAAATGAAGAGTAAAATTACTAGTCAAATCTACACTTATACTTCTAACATAATTCTGCCATGATTGGAATAGTCTCCCTACTTACTTCAAGCTTGAAGTTACTAGATGCATTTTGCATGTCTGAAAAACTTGGCAATACAGACTCTAAATCTTTTACTGAATATATGAAAAGGTTTTGCTTTTTAAATTAAACCAGAAAAGAGTACAAGCAAAGGAAGTGAAGATGAAGACACTGAAATTTTTCTAGAAATTTTTAGTTTTTCTTAGAAAGTCATAAGTGATGAAATTTAAAAAAAAATACAAATTCAAATCAGGACTGTAACAAGTCCAGAAAAAAACAACAACTGTATATCAAGGGTAAGATAAATGCAAATTCTTAAAGAGTAAGGAAAAGCACAACTAGAGAAATGAGATCAATGGTAATACTATGTTTTAAGAGTTTTGTTACCATCAGGGCCCAGATTTGGGTTCTTGTTCCATGGTGTCACCCTCACAAATTAACTTTTCTAAGCCCCAATTTTCTTCTCTGCAAAATTTGAGATAAAACTATTGTCTGATTCATAGGGTATTGTGGGGGTTAAATTAAATGGTTTACCTGATATGCAATGCTGTCAAATCCCATGCACAGAGATCAGCACCCTTTATCACATTACATTGGAGAGAAGAACCAAGAGGAGCATGGGGAAATGGGGGAAACGAAAGCACAGATTCTTGTTCTAAATAACTTCTTTGACAGTACTTCTTTGACAATGCAATAAATATCAAGTGCAAATTCAACTAAAGTACTTCAGAATTATGAGAGAATATTTCAATGGCATATATTCACTGAGTTCTCCTCAATATAAAAAAAAAACAGTTTTGAATACTGGTAGTAAAAAGAAATGATGGGTGGATCAATCTACAGTTACATGGATCTCAAAGACCTCAAATTACTAATGGTAAGAAACCATTCAACAGCTGGAAGAGATGATGATTGCTCCGCAGCATACCCATAGTTTCTGATTTAATAAGTTTAGGGTAGCACTTGACAATTTGCATTTCTGATAAATTCCCAGATGATGCTCCTACTGCCAGTCCCAGAACCACACTTTACAAGCTACTGAGAAATTTGACGATTACTTTTCATTCCACACCAAACTTCATTAAACTAATAAGATACAACAGAAGATAAAGAAATCCATAGGTATTGATAGCCTCTCTTCAAACCAAGCTAAGCCTAAAGGTAAACAGTATCTAAGGATTATACTGAGGTAAATAGTATGTAAGGATCACCAAAACAGGAGGATCTGGAGTAGGAAAGATACCATGAAGCCAAAGGACTTTCATCATGGTAAATAAAATAAGCTAAAAGGCTTCCTATTGAAAATAGATCACAGAGCATAAGCCACAAGTGGAATAAAAAAGTCAGAAAAGTTTTTCTTTCCTCTAGTTACCAAAAAGTAATACAGGTTTTGTCCTATCATCTGATAATTCAGAGAGCCTTCAGAGGATATTCATATAAACTCTTTAAACATGGGTACCTAGGTGGCTCAGTTGGTTAACTGTATGCCTTTGGCTCAGGTCATGATCCCGGGGTTCCTGGGATGGAGCCCCACATCATGCTTCTCCTTCTCTCTGCTGCTCCCCCTGCTTGTGTTCTCTCACACTCTAGTAAATAAATAAAATATTTTTTAAAAACTTTAAAAAAACTCTTAAAACAAAAGAGTGATATACAGAAACAAACACTTGCCTAGATATTTTGTTTCATATTTATATGTCATCCCCTGATCAGAAACAAAAAACTAAAAAACCTCCTTTCCTGCAAAGAATTATTATATTGTTTTGATATATATGTTTTAACAGCACAGGACACAATGTTTTTACAAACATATTTTCATTCATCAATATTTCTTGGGAATAATTAAAATCCCTAGGCTTAAAAAAAATTAAGCAAAAGCAAACATTAGTACCTAAAATAGTTATCAACTTCAGAAAATAGTTATTTCAAAGTGGTATCAAATCACATGAAAGGAGCCTAATATAAAAAGAACAAAAAAGATGTGCTTGATTCAGAAGATGAAGACAAACATCTCTGAAAAAGCCAGCTAAATAATGGTGCTAACTGAAGATTACAGTCATAGTTCCAATCATAAGACGAAAAAAGCACTAATGGCATGGCACTGTTGGACAGGCTGTGTCAGTTACTGTGATGCCAGGTGGGTGGTCAGTAGCAAAGAACAAGTAGTATTTAGAAAGACAGGAGCAAAATGGATGAATGCTCATTAAAAAAATAAACCCCAGGGCAACAGACCTGAATCTTTAGGTGTAGAAACCCTCTCTGCTACAAATTATTATTCTAATATGCAGAACTGGAAAAAAAAAACTGGATTTGTGTCATAGAATATGCCTATAGAGTTCCTGGTAAATGACAAAAGAATTCTTTTTATAAAACCTGAGCAACTTATGTCTGTGTTAATTTGCCCACTTTCCTGGATGTTGATCTCTTGAGCAGTGTCACATATGAGATCGTTATATCTGTAGTGAAAATATAGAGAAATTGATTGCTAATATCTACAGAAGAAAGATACTTTTCTTTGCCAAAGGCCAGGTGCTTTAAACACTGCCCAGAATGAGATGACCCCTACCCCCAAAATCCAGGTAGACAATCACTGACATCCTGTTAAAAACAGTAAAGTAGGAAAACAATAAAACAAAATCCATACCTTTTCTTATTAATGTTTCAATGCATTGGTCTTGGTGAAAATATATTTAAACCAGTAAACTGCCTGCCTTTATTTATTGTATATGTTTAAATGGGAGTTAAAGTTGACTCTGGATTATATAAACGTTTCTCTATATATTATCACCAAACCAAATGGCTCAAAATACAAATATGGCAACGACTACTTATTTAAAAAACAAACAAAAAAAGACCTTCACATTTGGAGTGCCTAGGTGGCTCAGCCAGCTAAGCATCTCAGCCTAAGTCATGATCTCAGGGTCATGAGATCCAGCCCCATGCTGGGCTCTGTGCTCAGCTGGGAGTCTGCTTCTCTTTCCCCCTCTCCTTCTGCCCTTCCCTCCCCAACCAACTCACATGCACACTAAGAAAGAAAAGGACGAAAAGAAAAGGAAAAGGAAAAGGAAAAGAGGGAAAGAAACCTTAAAGAAATAAAACTTCACATTTGGAGACATTAAAAACTCTTAACCAGAAACTAAAACAATGTCATTTTACCCATGTATAAAATATGAAACTACCCAAGCCAGTATATTCATTCGTGCAGCAGCCAAGCAAAGCACATCGTTTGCTGAATGTTCACAAATTTATAACAATGAATAGAATCTGGTTTTTGTTAATGTTCTTTCTTCTAGATGTTCTTAAATGTCTAGATCTAAGGCACTAAACTGAAAGGTTTCCTGGCTATGCTATCCAGATATTTCATTTTCACTGGAAGCTGTCAATAGAGAAAAAGCCAAAGCTACACATAAAATAAGAGGCATCTTTAAAATATCTAAATGTTAATCATTCTTCTCCTCTCTAATTACACTGCTAACATTCTTCAGGACTATGTAGTATAGTGGAGACACACTATAGGGCAGTTAGATTATAGCCAATTCACCTATGATGAGATTCTGCTGTTTATAATTTCTTACATCCCATTGATTCCAGTGAGGTACCTTTAATGTACATCTAATGAAACATGGTAGGCCCAATGAAAAAGCATTCTTCTTCGTAAAGAGTACAAGCTCACAAATTGCTAAATTTTTTTATTTTAAAAGGAAAAGAAAAATCAGCTGGCATTAGTGAAATTTTGGACACAAGGGTAACATTAAACTATAATTAGAAACACACACAAAGAAATCGATTATTTGTTTTACTCTGTGTAAGTTTCCCAAATATCATAATCACCCGGGAAAATTCTTCTAAAATATTATTTCTGTGTCTTGGTCATAAATCTGGAATCTACAGAATGTTTTCTGATTGACCTGCTGTACTACCAGCTCTTAGGAACCACTGTTCTATACTACTGGTTCACATGAGTTGCCATATGGTTCTGACTTTTCCACCTTAACATTATTCTGCTCAGTTATGACATACATATAAAAGTGGATACATATATAGGGTGGGAAGATTCCCACTGCATCAATTCTAGAGTACTTCCAAATTGTAAAGCAGAAAGGTACTGGCCATTGAAAATTTGTTTCTGTGTTGCAAATGACAAAAATGACAGGGAATTATAAAAATATGGCACAAGAAGCTGCCTGCTCAGAAAAGTCTATGTACATTTTCCATGATCTCTAACTCACATTTTTATAATTGAGGAAGAAATGTTAAAAGGTGAAATGCTAAAATATATTCACTGACCACTACTTAGCATACTTATATATGGAATTTTAGGCTTCTTAAAAAGATGTTAACCAAAGCAGGATAACTAAATGAATGAATTTAAAGACACCATCATGTGTTACATGCAGTTTCTACTTACCAAATGAGGTGGCTTATTTATCACAATAATCACCCATTTCTATGCTTTTCAAAAACTACATGTTGATTAATTCCTAAATTTTATGAAGCATGTCCTTTACTGCTCCTGAGATTTCATCAGCACTTACAGCTCTTTTCTCATAGTGACTTCCTAGCTCCAAACCTCACTCAAAGCCTCTAGCTATATACTTCATTGTCTCTACATCATATATTTTATTTTATTTTTTAATTTATTTATTTGAGAGATAGAAAGAGCAAGCACAGAGGAGAATGAGAGTGAGAGGCAGAGTCCCTGCTGCGCAGGGAGCCCCACATGGGGCTCAATCCCAGGACCCTGCGATCATAACCTGAGTCAAAGGCAGACACTTAACCCACTGAGGCATCTAGGCGTGCCTATATCATATATTATAGGGCGCATGGGTGGCTCAGTGGTTTAAGCCTCTGCCTTGGGCTTAGGTCACGATCTCAGGGTCCTGGGATCAAGCCCCTCATTGGGCTCTCTGCTCAGCAGGGAGCCTGCTTCCTCCTCTCCCCCTGCCTGCCTCTCTGCCTACTTGTGATCTCTCTCTCACTGTACAGTAAATAAATAAAATCTTTAAATAAATATACAAACAAACAAACTCTGGCCAACAATAAAAGCGATTATCTCTTAAATTGTAAAAACATCTCTTTGTCATCAAAAGTGATTATCTCTTTTTAACGATTAAAGATTTTAAAAGATTAAAAGTGATTATCTCTTAAAAACATCTGTCAATAAAAGTGATTATCTCTTAAATTGTAAAAAACATTAAATCTCCTAAATTGTAAAAACTAACTAGAAAAGAAACAAATGACACTAATAATATATTTCCAAATATAGCTCAATATCCAACTAGGTGTCAAGTGCTTCCCCACCCTAGGGATGGTAGACAAAAATCTATCTGGTATGTACAGCCAACTTAAACTTTTCACCTTAGGCTGGTTCTAATCAGTCTTTCAGATTAAGAGAATACAAAACCATCCAGGGACAATCAACGTGAACAGACTCTTAGGACAGCCCCCCAAATCAGATTTTTTTTAAATTGAACTATAGTTGGTACATTATGTTACATTAGTTCCAAGTGTAAAACATAGTGATTCAATAAGTTTATACATTATGCTCTACTCACAAGTGTCACCATACAACACTACCAACATACTACCGACTATACTCTCTATGCTGTACCTCTTACCTCCGTGACTTTTATACATTCCCTAACTGGAAGCCTATATACCTTCTACTCCCCTTCACCCATTTTGACCACCTTCCCACACCCTTCCCTTGTGTGGCAACCATCAGTTTGTTTTCTGTATTTCTT
>CM053605.1:70335017-70352389 GCA_028646535.1 Procyon lotor | reverse complement strand
TGTTTTCTGTATTTCTTGATCTGTTTCTGTATGCTATTGTTGTTGTTTATTCATTTGTTTTTTGATTCTACCTATAAGCAAAACCATTTAGTATTTGTCTTACTTGGATTTCACTTAGTATAATGCCCTCTAGGTCTATATATGTTATTGCAAATAACAAGATCTCATTCTTTATGGCTGATACACATATGTGTGCATATATGTGTATGTGTGTATACACACAGTTATATGTGTATGTTTATACATACATACCACTAACCTAACAAAAATGTCATACTTTTTTAAGTCTAGACAACTGACAAAATATCTCTCAGCTTGCTGATTAGCAACAACATACAACATCTACATTATAAGATAAGACCTGATTTTGAATACCACTGTCTTAAAGAATCTGGAATTATTAAATCTTACAAAGGCACAGATTATGACACTAGCTTTGTTTGTTTGTTTTTTAAAGATTTTTACTTATTTATTTGCAAGAGAGAGCACTACACAGAGAGAGCGAGCACATGCAAGCATGACTAGGGGGGCAGAGGGAGAGGGAGAAGCAGGCTCCCTAATGAACATGAAGCCCAACATGGGGCTCGATCCCAGGACCCTGGTATCATGACCTGAACTGAAAGTAGACACTTAACCAAATGAGCCAACCAGGTGCCCTGATACTTGCTTTGGATAACCACCACTTACGCCTGGGAATAAGCTGCTCAATAAATTACTGAACCGATTTACTAAATATTTTAAAGCAAAAAACATACCGCTTCACCAAAATAATACTGTTGTTTTAGGTCACTTTTATGCCACAAATCTTAGGCACTCAACTTGTTAGCTATGTAAACTAGGTATAAATTTTTTGGTGATATTATATGAATATTTCATGACCAATTTGGCCCAATAAATTAATAAGATGGCTATACAACATATATTTGGAATATTTTCCAATTTCCATGTGTATATGTGTGAATTTCCATATGTCTATGTGTATGGGTGACACATATATGTGTGCGTCTGTGTATACATATAAATGAGTTTATGGCTTCAGTTTCCAGACAATGCTTTTAAAGGAATAGTTTCAGCACATTATACACTAATTGTTACTGGGAATGACATTGCAAATAAAATACAAGATAAATGCAATCTAAAAAAAGATTAAATATTTATTTATATAAAATAAATGTAGAAATGCCTCCCTGTATGATAGTTAATGAGAAAACCAAGGAGCACAAAGGTTATAACAAGGATTCTCAATCAATTCAATTAAACAAATATTTAGTGAATCAGTACTCATTACAAGGCCCTGGGAAAACCACTATGGGAAAGATGAATATTTACTTTAAAGTTGGTCTGTATCATCAAAAGCTTAAAGTCTGACTGGAATAAGATATATGAATATAAAAGTACAAAAGGCAGTAAAAGTACAAAACAAGGGATAAACTCACGGATTTAGTAAAGAAAAGGGCCTTAAAGAACATATAGGCTGGGAAAAAAAAAGAACATATAGGCTTTTTTTTTTTTATAAGAGCAGAAATTAGGCAGAGAGATTTTTAAAAATCTGCCATGATCACACAACTTACATATAAGCAGCAGCTGTTACCTCTAGTGACACCCAATGCAGTATTCTGTTAGTCTAAAGTGGCATGACAAAACAAAACAAAACACCCTGTAAACATCAAAAAGAGCCATCAAAATCATCACTGGACTTTTAAGGGAATAAAAATACCAGATGACTGCATTCTGAAAGAAAATTGTTAGTATCCCAGATGTTCAAGACTGGCAATCCAAATGTGTACCTGTACAATTTATGTTAATAAACATCTGTAGTTTTAAAATAATAAACTTTTTTTAACATTATTTTATCATACGAACTTTGGAAAGCCGATAAGAGTCATGTGGGTAAGAATCACTGAGTAAAATGAAATCAGAGCATCCCTGTCCTTGCAATATCTAATAAAACAAATAAATAACTAAAAGAAATGTCCTACAGGGATTATGGGAAGATGAATTATGGAAAGTAGGAAGCACCAGGAATCTATCTCCACTAGAAAGCAATTGTACAGGACAGAATGTGATATAACTATTTTGGAACTCTAGAGTCTATTTAAGGTTTGTAATATCCAGAGGAAGGCTTGGAAAGCAAATTGCCATTAATTTTGGTTATTTTTAGCTCTTTGCTCAGTAGCAGCTACCCATTCCCCCACTACTGAGTCCAATGGGAGGCAGCTACGAACCTGTTACTGGAGGATCTTGCACACAGCTTGTGGTGACAGAATGGGTAAAAGGGATCCTGCAGCCCAAAAGTCAAGGATTTGTGCTGATGGTGGCTTCTCATCTTAGAGAAACATTAACAGAAAGGTTGCCATTGTTAGTTCATTTCCTCTTATTGTTGGAAGTCCCTCTTCCTCCTGAGGCATAACTTCCATGGAATTTAAAAAGCCAATGCCCCCTCTCCCTCCCTTCAGTTTACTCTTTTCTTTTTTCTTTTCTTTTCTTTTTTTTTTTGAGATAGAGTGTTTTTGGGTGTGCAGGGGTGGGGGCGGCCGGGGGTTGAAGCTCTCAGAGGGAGAAAGAATCTTATGAAGGTTCCACGCCTAGCGCTGAGCCCAGGGCTGAATGGGGCTTGATCTCACAGCCCTGAGATCGATCGTGACCTGAGCCTAAGAGTCTGCTGATTAACTGACTGAGCCACCTAAGCACCCCCACTCTTCCTCTTTTTGGGAGCAAGAGATTACAGGTAGGATATTCAAAAGAAATTGCATAAAATGAGAATTAAAAAGTCATGATGCACGCCCAAGGGAAAGTACAGGCTCAAAGACACCTGAGAGACCTTTTTTCTACCTCAAGCTGATATTTTGCATAGAGACAGACAATAACAATTAAAGTAAAATAATAAACAAAGACAAAAAGGCAGCAAACAAAGACAAAAAGGCAGCAAACCCTGCAGAATGGGAAAATGTGATTTCCAGAGCTACTAAGGTATTAGTTTCAAATGACAGTTTTTAAGTAGAAAATATCAAGACATACAAAAAAATGTTTGCCCCTAATCCTCAAAGGACCAACACTTCTATTTCAAGGGAATAGAGTCTGCAAAGGAACAATGTAAGAAGAAAAAAGTTAATGAAGCCTATACTAGTAATGTGAACAGAAAATGTAACACTGTAAACCAAAGAAAGCATTTACAAGAGAAAACAGGTGAGAATATATATGTCTTATTTATTTAAAGTTATCCAAGTAAGTCAAAGGTACAACAAAGACTTTTCCTGCCCTACATACAGATGAACAAGCTCCAAACTAGTTGGTCCAAAATAATCCTCTCAGGTAAAAAAAGTATTTAAAGGCCTTTACTTAAAATATTTACCTAAAAAAGTTAGAATTACATTAAACTTAGATAATATTTAACA
This sequence comes from Procyon lotor, assembly GCA_028646535.1. Lineage (NCBI taxonomy): Eukaryota > Metazoa > Chordata > Mammalia > Carnivora > Procyonidae > Procyon > Procyon lotor. Next base: position 70,348,994 of record CM053605.1, on the reverse strand, counting down.
TATAAATTGACATTAGTGTCTTCATGTGATCTCTTCATTAGCAAGTCATGCCATGTCACTAATAACAACCTAAGAGCCCTAAGGAAAGAGTGGGAGGTAAGTAAATGATAGGGGTTACAAGTGGCACCATTACATATTTACTCATATTCAGCTTATTACTATACAACACAGGCATATGGGCCCAGTTGGGTAGAATTAATGAATTCAGCTAACTTGAACTTAAAGGCATTATGATGTTTTAAATTAAAGTAAAATAATTCAGACATTCCAAACAAATTGTGGATCTTTTCCAGAATGAAAAGTGGCTGCCTGTCCAAAGCATATTGCTTAGCAAAGAAAGAAAGAAAAACCAAAAATACTTTATGTAGAACTTTAAAATAAAGGTAGGAAAGAAACTGATTTTTGAAAGAAACTTGTGCTATGGAGAGAACATTTTGAAAACATTTTTATCTCTGATTTTGTGCTTAAAATGAGTGTATTACCTATAAAAAATTCTCGTACATAGGCATTTAAAATTTATAAAGAGGACTTTCTAACGTATATTCCTATAAAAAGCATGAATAGGCTTTATTATGCCCATTTGTTAAAAATATAAAAACACAACTTTCCAATCAGTTTGGAAAAACAAGTAACATGAGAAAGGATGAAATTTACTAACAGAATTCCTAAAAATTTATGTAAAACTGGTGAGTGAGAATAAAAATGAAGAACATACAAATTATCATTATTTTTTCCAAAAGTCCTCTTTTGGCCAAAACCCTAAAGTTCCAGCACAGAGGAGAATGACTTTATGACAAGAATTCTTGGTAAAATAACCTTTTGATGATGACTAAAGAAAAGAATATATAGGGGAAGATGAACCATGAGAGACTATGGACTCTGGGAAACAAGCTGAGGGTTTTAGAGGGGAAGGGGATGGAGGGATGATAGGTTAGACTGGTGATGGGTATTAAGGAGGGTACGTATTGCATGGAGCACTGGGTGTTAAACACAAACAATGAATCATGGAACACTACATCAAAAATTAATGATGTACTGTACAGTGACTAACATAATAATAATTTAAAAAAGAATATATACAATTTGTTATAAACCTCAGTTTAAATTAGGAAAAAGCAAAACTACAAATTCTATTACTGTTTACTTAGTGTCTAACTCCAGTATGGCTGACATTTTTCAAAGAACAGTAAGAATGGACAAAACATTAGAACTTTGCCCCTCTTCAGTTAGAAAAAATTATCCTGATTGGATAAACAGTCCAATTTAAAACGAAAGATATTTTAGGAGAAATCTGTGGGTGGTTTCCACGTTTTATTATTGTTCTTTGAGATGAAACTGAGGTAAGAATATATTTAAGCTGTTTTTCAGCCAGTTAGAATTAGTTTCCACATTTATCTCTTGTCAGCTGGAGTGTTTGTAGCAAGAGAAAGATTAGAATAGAATTAAAAGAAAGGCTGAAGGTGGGACAAATAAGGTTTAAATTCTGGGTTTACAGATAAGCAAACATATTCTTAGTACTTCCTAAAAAGATCAGGTAGAAATGTTGTCTATAAAATTATGTGGATTTAGTTAAATCAAGTTGAGGCAGAGTATATGGTGAGATGCTTCCTTGAGCTCCCCAGAGCTGAAGAGTAATCCCAAGTAATTTGCTATTTTGTATGTGATTGCTAGATAAACTTGTCCACGGTGGTATAACTAGTAACTCCTGACAACTTTATAAAATCTTTTTTTCTCTCCATTTATTCTCAGAAGGGAACACAATTTACTTAGAAACTCACTCAGATCCAATGAATCCAAAGTTTAAGCATCTTTATAGTCCAATTATATGATGACATGCTATTTTTTCATTGTTATTTTATAATGTCTAATATTTTATAAAATTTTTAATGTCTAATACTCAAAACTGACCAAATAATTCATACCAAAAAGTTTGTACTTCTCCAGAAAAGCCATGTTGTCTCTTACATCTTAGTTTTCAATATTATATAGCAATGTGCTTGGAACCACATATACACATGGAGACATCCCCACACCCATATTACTTGTATACACACACATATTTACATACATATATGTGCAGAGATATAAACACATATACATATTTTAGTAAACGTAAAGTACCTATTAGAATCTTGAAATTAATGAATATGCCCGCAGAGTTGTTTTTAGTAATACTAGTGGATCAATGTCAGCAAAACAAGTAAACAATCTCAATGGGAGAATCGTTAAGTTTAATGACACAAAATCTTCAGGTAAAAAAGGCACTTATTTATAAGTTATTATAATATTTATAACTACTGGCCATGAAACATCCCATGATGATCCATAAGTATCAATTTTGTATTAGTGTAAACAAAAAAAATTGAGAAACTTCTTTAAAATACAGATTTAAAATATGTTTATTTTTCAACACACATTTCCAAATCATCTAGAGATCCTTTCAGCTTTTGAGATTTATTATATCTTTTTACTAGAACTGATTTATCTCATAGCTACATCTTAAATGTCATACTAGCCAACAGCACTCTGTAGTTCTGAGCACATGGAATTTGACTAGAAATATGCTGAACAGGAAGAGGAATAAAGGCTGTGATTCAAAGCTAATGTGTTTACTTGGATGGACAAACAATATAAAGGCAACAAAAATCTGAATCAATGAAAACACCATTTTCTTTTGGATGGAGGAAGGTATCATACACAGGACCCAATATTTAAGACCTGGGCACTAAAGTCAGTGAGTAAGAAGAGAGCACATATATATAGATTTTTTTTTTGAGAAGTATATGAGTATACTTTATACTCATAAAGTTACTCCAGGGCATATGTTTATTTAAGAAGAATAATGAATAGAATCCTCCCCACCATTTACTTTTTTTCCCTTGGACATGCTCACAGTTGAATTCATGTAAATGTAAATATCATATGCTACAACCCCAGGGAATCAATTAGCAAATGTTAATTAAACTATTTTAGAAGGAAAAAACTGAAAATACTGCCTTAGAAAGAAACCATTTGAGAATTTCTAGAAATTATCCCATATAAACCTGAAATCTTGTAATTTACCCTAAAACTTTAAGAACAGTTTGTTATTTCTAATGAGACTCTTCAGCTTATGCAGAAAACATAAGACCAAATCATTACAATCTGAGTACTAGGCCTGAGATTATATTCTCCCATTGTGTCTACTAATAAATACTAATGCATTAACACCCCCTACCTCCACATCAACATGCTTAGATAATTTTACCATGACAGTTGAGAAATCTCAGTTTAAACATTTATACTGTAATAAGATCTCCACAAATAGCTGGATTTTTTTAAAAGGGAATTTAAAGGGAATAAAAGGGAATAAAAAGGGAATTTTTTTAAAAGGGAATTCCCTTTCAAAAAAATTCAGCTATTTGTGGAGATCTTATTACAGTATAAATGTATAAATATATATAAATATTTTATATATATATTTTTATATTTTTGCTTTAAAAAGACATCTTAGAATTTTTTCTTATACAATGTTGTACAATACATAGGAACTTTATATTTTTGAGACTCCAAACCAGAATTTTCAGTAACTTACATTATTCCTTGTACTGCAAATAGCTGTTCATCAATAAAATACCCAGTGTCTTCATAAAAGTTATGGACTCACTTATTTTTACCAAGATCACCAAACTTAACTCCTTCATTTTCACCTATGAAAACACTGAGACACAAATTTAGTCACAGGTCCAGTTACAGTTAGATTCAGGTTAAGTACTCAGGTGCAATATATCTACCCTTCTCTGCAAACCACCTCCCCCATCCAACCAAGGTTAACTTATGATCAACTGTGAACAGACAGGCTCAACTATACTGTTTCCTATACTGACATCATTCTTCATACAGCTCTTATGTAAACCCATTCTCTGTTCTCAAAAAATTGCTATTCTCTAACAACTGAGGTAAGTAAAACAACAATAAAAATGACCCTCATTGAAACAAAACTCCCAAAAATAAATAAAGCATCAGTCTCATTAACTGGCTACAAAAAACTAAGTCACTCTTTCACCTGAAAAAAGTTCAAATACATTCGACCAGTTAATTTCCTAATTCTTAAATAAGAAAAAGCTATCCCAACATATGATTTCCTTGAAAAGGCAGCAGGTAAACAAACACAGAATGTCCAACGCCAGATCTATGGTGCAATATACTTGTTAATAAAAAAAACGGTCTTTTCTAATAAACTAGCACATGAAGGACTAGTCTTTTCTCCCTTTGGAGGCAGACCACATGGCCTAATTGTGAGACATTAGGCTCCTATTAAAGAAAACTGACTGAGCACATCAGTTTACCTTGACTTCCTTCAAAAATGTCACCGATGTTACAGAGAAAACAATAAAAAGAACAAATCTATGCCACTAGGAAAGCTAAAAGGACGAGATAACCAAAATGTTGAAAAACTTCTATAAGATATAAAGCACACTGACTACACAAAGGATATTATAACCCACTATTTGTAAAAGAGTTCTGTAACACCTAAGTTTTCTCAGAACTCCAGAATAACCATAAGATCTAAAGCAGCAGGACAACAAATCGTAAGAGATGAGGCAAATGAATAATAAAGGAATTTATCAATCTCTAATTTTGGATATTCAGCAGCAGTTCCATTTATACCAACTGAAGGCCACAACTACAGTTCTCTACATAAAGTGACAGCTTCTTCTGAAGATACCTAGAATAGGCACTGAGACCTGAAAAGGGGAAATGGTACCCAGGTAACTTTCTGGCACTAATAAGCAGAGGTCTCATACTCAAAATGCAAGGTTTTCCTTACATCCTTAAAGAAAACTTGGTAATCCCACTTTATTTTAAATAGCTTCCAAAATGGTCCTCAGTGGTTCTTAACTTCTAGTATTTGTATCTTTATTCCTCCACCACGTTATAGAGTTGGCCAGTATCAACAGAGGATATTGTGAAAGTAATGGAGTGTGACTTCTGAGGATAGACCTTGATTTCACTTAAGACCTCCTGCTCTGAGGGAAGCCACCTACCATGTAATGAGGACAGTCAGGCAACTCTATGAAGAGGTTCATGTGGTAAGGAACCGAGGCCTCTTACCAAGAGTCAGCAGTAACTTGCCAACCACATGAGCGAACTAGTTTAGATGCAGATTCTCTAGCTCCTGTCAAGTTTTCAAGTGAATGCAACCCAACTAACATCCTGACTCTAACCTCAAGAGAGCTAAAGAACCACAACCATCCATCTAAGCTGCTCCTGAATTCATGACCCAAAGAAACTCTGTGGGAAAACAAATGCTTGTTGTTTTAAACCTTTATTGGTTGCAACTGTTCTGGAATAATTTTCTACATAGTAAGAGATAACCAATACATCCTGCTTTAAAAGTTATAAAAAAAAAAACACCCACTCACAGTTATCCGCTGATAATACATAAATCCACACTGATAATCCAATTACTGATGTTGAGAATTGATCATATATATTGTAAATTTTCTCTACCAAAAAGAAAAAAAAAAGCACCAAATCGAGAGAATGGGACCAAGGAAAATGTAGAGGAAAACTTGGGATATTTGTGAGCTAACAAACAATATATATTATTCTCAAGCCCTGGTTTCTGGCACTTATTACTTCTCAAACACTTAGAATTTCCTCAATGTTAAGAGTACTAGAAGCTTTTTTGTTCAAATATTTGATCTCTCTGACTCTGGTTCCTACATAGGCTCCTGAAACTCATAATTTCCTGGTTGGTAGGAATGTTTTTTGGTCTAAAGAGGCAACTCTTTGACAGCTCCTGAATAAGTGCTGGTTATTGAAAGAGTAAACCATGATTAGAAGCTTGGAATTTTCAACCCCAATCCCACTTTCTTGAGAAGGGAGAAGAACTGGAAATAGAGATGATGACAGATCATGGCTATGTGACAAAGCTTCCACAAAAATCCCAAAAGTACGAATTTCAAAGAATTTCTGGGTTGGTGAACACATGGAGATTTAGGGAGAGTGGCATGCTCAGAGAAGACATGAAATTCTATACCCCTTCCAACATTCCTTGCCCTATGCATCTCTTCCATCTGGCTGCTCCTGAGTTAAACCCTTTTGTAATAAACTGGTAATCTAATAAGTAAAAGGATTCTCTGCATTTTATGAGCCACTCTAAAGGAGAGGATCACTGGAACGTCTGATCTAGAGCAGGTTGGTCAGAAGAACAGGTGACAACCTTGACCTGTGACTGGAACTTGAAGTGATGAGGGCAGGGGATGGTTTTGTAGGACTAAACCCTTAACCTGTGGAATTTGATGCTATCTCCAGGTAAACAATGTCAGAATTTGGGTGAACTGTAGGACATCCAGCTAGTGTCTAAGAACTGCATAGTGGTGGTGGTATGGGGAATACTCCCTCCAACACTCTTGCTGGAATTTGGTACAGACCCACTTGGTATAAACAAACTTACAAATTTATTATTAAAGAAACTAAACATGAAATTTGTAACATGTGACTTACAAAGCTAAAAACAGAATTAAAATGAAATCATGTATGATAAGAACTAAAAGCAGAAAAATGACAAAATGATTATTAAGACAAACGATAAGAAAACTAAAGGCAGAAAACATAAAAAAAAAGTGATCACATAAGAAATGGGAAGTGTGGGGTGCCTGGGTGGCTCAGTCGTTAGGCGTCTGCCTTCGGCTCAGGTCATGATCCCAGGGTCATGGGATCGAGCCCCGCATCGGGCTCCCTGCTCAGCAGGAAGCCTGCTTCTCCCTCTCCCATTCCCTCTGCTTGTGTTCCCTCTCTCGCTGTGTTTCTCTCTGTCAAATAAATGAAATCTTAAAAAAAAAAACAAACAAACAAAAAAAAAGAAATGGGAAGTGTGCTCAAAATATGCCAAAATAGAACTATAACACCAAAGAGTTCTGAAATTTAATTTTTAACTCAACATTCAAAAAAGAAGTTGAAAAGGATTTAAACAATTCCAATATCTAGAAAAAAAAATACAAGCCTTTGGACTTTTTTCTATGTACCTCATACAACCTTTGTTAATAAAACTAGACAAAGGGCAAAAAAACACAAAAAATTATAGATATATGGCTCACACTGAATTCATAAACAGAATTAAGGATTCTGGATCAAGTAGTCATTAGATAATAGCCTAACAAGTATTTTACAGAAAGCTAAAAATCTGGTTCTTTTAATTTATAATAGAACAGGTATGAAAAACCCATCAAAAATAGTGTTACAAATAAAACCATGAACAATATATCTGCTATTACTAATAATTAATATTATTCTAGAGAAATCAAGTAACAATAAAAAAAAATCCCAGTAGAACAATTTCATGTAGTTCCTAAATATTAGAGGAGTTTAAACTCTAATTCTCTTTAAAACAGAAAAAGTTAAACTGGAAGATTCCTTCAATCTGCAAAGTGCTAAAAGTTGGTACCCCATTTTAACCAGTGAAACAAAGTGTTTACATTTACTTTGTTAAACTATGTATTCTTATTAATGAGATATATATATTTCTTTATCAGAGATTATTGTTTTGTCAAGAATCTGTAATGAGTTCTTATTTCAGTGATTGTAGCATCCTGTAACTGTATTAATATAGTGAACTGGGGTGTCTGGGTGGTTCAGTCATTAAGTGTCTGCCTTGAACTCAGGTCATGATCCCAGGGTCCTGGGATCAAGCCCTGCATCGGGCTCCCTGCTCAGCAGGAAGCCTACTTCTCCCTCTCTGACTCATTCCGCTGTGTTCCCTCTCTCACTGTGTCTCTCTGTCTCTGTTTAAATAAAATCTTTAAAAAAAAAATTATAGTGAACTAAAGAGTTCCATTATTTAACATCCCACTGCCTTACTATTATAAATGGGGAAATTATTAAGTGATACTCTGAAGTTAACACAAAATCACTTACATAATGATAAAGGGAACAATCCAACGAGAGGATATAATAACTGTAAATATTTATGCACCCAACATAGAAAGATCTAAATGCATAAAGCAACTAATAACACACATGAAGAAGAAATTAACAGTACTAGGACTGGATGCACCTAGTAGATATATACAGAATATTCCAATCAAAACCAGCAGAATACACATTATTTTCAAGTGCATAGGAACTTCTCTTCAGAATAGATCCCATGTTAAGCTACAAAACAAGTCTCAATTCAAAGATTAAAATCATATCATGCATCTTTTCAACCACAATAATACAAAAAGAAATAAATCAGAAGAAAAAAGATCTTGAGAACACAAATACATAAAGGTAAAATAACATGCTCCTAAACAATGAATGGGAAAACCAAGAAATCGAAGAGAAAAAAAACACAAACAAAAAAAACACAAAAAAGACAAATGAAATTGAAAACACAACATCCATATCTTTGGCACGCAGCAAAAACTGTTCTAAGAGAGAAGTTTATAGCAATACAGGCCTATCTCAAGAAGAAAAATCTTAAGCAATGTAACCTTACACCTAAAGGAGCTAGATAAAGAATGAACAAAGCCCAAAGTCAGTAGGAGAAAGGAAATAAAGATTAAATAAAGTAAAATAAGGGAAAGAGAGACTAAAAACACAGTAGAACAGATCAAGGAAACCAGGAGGTGGTTCTTTGAAAAGATCAGTAATATTGACAAACCTTTAGCAGACTCATCAAAAAAAGGAGAGAAGTCAAATAAAATCAGAAATGAAGGAGAAGGAACAACTGACATCACAGATATCCAAAGGATTATAAGATATTGTGAAAAATCATCTGCCAACAAATTGGACTACTTAAAAGAAATGGATAAACTCCTAGAAACATACAACCTACCACAACTGAATCAGGAAGAAAGATAATCTGAACAGATCAATTATTAGCAATGAAATTGATTTAGTAACCAAAAAACTCCTGACAAACAAAAGTCCAAGACCAGGGATGCCTGGATGGCTCAGTTGGGCATCTGACTCTTGGTTTTGGCTCAGGTCCTGATCTCAGGGTCATGAGATGGAACCCTGCCTTGGGTTCCTCACTCAGGGCAGAGTCTGCCTGGGATTCTCTCTCTCCCTCCTTCCTCTGCTCCTCCTCCTGCTCACATGTATGTACTCTCTCTCTCTAAAGTAATTAAGAAAATTCTTAAAAAAGAAAAAAAAAAAATCCAAGGGACCATTTCAGAGGTGAATCCTACTAAACACTTAAAGAAGAGTTAATACTATTTTTCTCAAACTATTCCAAAAAGTAGAAGAGGGTAACCAAATAAAGATACCACAAAAAAAGAAAACTACAAGCTGATACCTCTGATGAACATAACAAAAAACCTCATAAAGTAATAGTAAAAACAAATACAACAATACATTAAAAAAAATAATCACTCACCATGACCAGGTGGGATTTATTTCAGGGAGGCAAGGGTGGTTCTGTATTTCCAAATCAATAAACATAATACTTCACATTAACAAGAGAAAGGATATAAGCCACGTGATCATCTCAATAGATGCAAAAAAAGCACTTAACAAAGAACCACATCCAGTCATGACAAAAACTCTCAACAAAATATGTTCTGATGATTCAAATCTCAATATAATAAAGGCCATATATGAAAAACCCAGACCTAACATACTCAATGGAGAAAAACTGAGAGACCCCCCCCCCCCAAGGTCAAGAACAAGACAACGGTGGAGTCCCCTTTCACCAATCTTATTCAACATAGTACTGGAAGTCCTAGCCACAGTAATCAGACGAGGAAAATAAAGAAAAGGTATCCAAATTGGTAAAGAAGTAAAACTTTCACTATTTGCATACATATTATATATAGAAAACCCTAAAGACTCCACCAAACTACTAGAACTGATAAATGAATCCCGTGAAGTCAGAGAATACAAAATCAACATCCAAAAATCTGTTGCATCTCTACACACTAACAATGAAGTAGCAGAAAGAGAAATTAGGAGAACAATCCTATTTACAATTACACCAGGATAAGTAAAATACCTGGGAATAGAGTTAAGTTTAAGTGTGTTATGCTGAAACCCTAACATACTGATAAAAGAAACTGAAGACAAGACAAATTAAAAGAAAGTCCATGCTCACAGACTGGAAGAACTAATATTGTTAAAGTGTGCATAGTACTCAAAGCACTCTACAGACTGAATGCAAATCCCTATCAAAATACCAACAGCATTGTTCAGAAAACTACAACAAATACTAAAATTTGTATGGAATAACATAAGATCCTGAATAGCCAAATCAATCTTGAGAAAGAACAAAGATGAAGACATTACAATCCCAGATTTCAAGGTATACTACAAAACTGTAGTAATCCAAATCCAAAGAGTATAGTACTGGCACAAACATAGACAAAAGGTCAACAGAAAAAAAAAATTTAGAAATAAACCCACACTTTTAGAGTGAATTAGTCTATGACAAAGGAGATAAGAATATACAATAAGAAAAGGACAATCTTTTCAACAAATGGTGCTGGGAAAACTGGACAGCTACATGCAAAAGAATGAAACTGGAACATTTTTTTTACACCATGTACAATAATAAGATCAAAATGGATTAAAGATCTAAATGGGAGACCTGAAACCATAAAATTCCTAGGAGTAAACACAGGCAGTTTCTTTCACACTGGCTGTAGAAACATTTTTCTAGATATGTTTCCTCCAGCAAGGGAAACAAAAGCAAAATTGAACTAGTGTAACTATACCAAATTGAAAAGCTTTTGCACAGCAAAGAAAACCATCAAAAAAATTAAACAACCTACTGAATGGGAGAAGATATTTACAAATGATATGTCAAATAAAAGATTAATATCCAAAACATATAAAGAACTTACACAACTCAATATCAATTAAAAAGTAGGCAGAGGACCTGAGCAGTCATTTTTCCGAAGACATACAAATGGTCAACAAACACATGAAAAGGTGCTCCGTATCACAAATCAAGGAAATGCAAATTAAAACCACAATGAGCTCTCACTTTATACCTGTCAAAATGGCTAAAATCGGAAACACAAGAAACAACAAGTAATGGAGAAGATGTGTAGAAAAAGGAACCCTCATGCACTGCTGGTGGAAATGCAAACTGGTTCAGCCACTATGGAAACTGTATGAAAGTTCTTCAAATTAAAAACACAATTACCAAATGATCCAGTAATTGCACTACTAGGTATTGACCCCAAAAATACAAAAACACTAATTTAAAAAGATATACATGCCCCTATATTTACTGCAGCATTATTTACAATAGTCAAGATATGGAAACAATCCAATTGTCCATTCACAGATAAATGGATAAAGATGATATGGTGGACATATATACCGGAATATATGTACATAATATAATGAAACATCACTCAGCCATGAAGAAAAAGCAAGATCTTGTCATTTGCAACAACGTGGATGAACCTATAAGATATTACACTAAGTGAAATTAAGTCAACCAGAAAAAGATAAATACCATAAGACCTCACTCATATGTGGAATTTAGAAAACAAAACAATGAAAAAAAGAGACAAAAAAAATCAGACTCTTAAGTACAGAGAACTCGTGGTTGCCAGAGAGTAGGTGGGTTGGGGGATGGTTAAAATAGATATAGGAGATAAAGCCTACACTTATTTTGATATACAATGAGAAAGGTACAGTACTTTAATAATCATGTTATACACCTGAAAGTAGTAACTGCATGTTAATTATACTTGAACAAAAAAAAAACCTTAGGAAGAGAACAAAGTAAATTTCATCTTTAAAATGTAGTTCTTTCTCATTAAAACTAAATTTAAAAAGATTAAATGATATCATTTTTGGCATACAAAATTAAACTGTTTGTTCTGAGTTATGTCTGTATTGGTGAGGTTGTGGATAATGCAAGCAACACAGAATGATAGTACAAACACATATTATTGGAAGGCTCAATTTTATACAGACTTTAATCCTCCAATTCCACTTCCAGAAATGTACTCAAAAGAAATACAGACATACACATATACTTTGCTATAAAAATGTTTAATATATCTGATTATAAAAAGGAAAATTAAATATCCAGGAGTAGGAGGCTAACTATGTTACAATACACACACAATGAAAGACAATTACTCTTCATCTATAATCTTGATTGATTTGGTTTTAAAATAAACAAAACCCACAATTTTTTGTTCAAAATGGATCAAAGCTTTCTGTCCAGCATTTAAGGAGCTTGAAGACTGACACTCCTGTCCTCACAGCAAGAAAAAACCTGAACTGAAAAAAGAACAACTCTCCTTAAATCTGTAAGAATGAGGTCATAGGGCCAACTGTTTCTTCCAATATTAGATATACACAGGCATACAGAATCACAGCTTAGAGGAGCAGAAGCCCAAGAACAGATATTGCACTGGAAGCAATTCCAAAGTATGAAAATTTTAAATGCAAAGGACAAATTGCTGGAGACTCAATGTTGATAAGTTTAAGAGTTAAAAACTCCAGGAGGACCAAGTCTTATAGAAGAGTCCTCATTTTTCTGAGTTTTACCTCCAGGAACCCTATTAGATTTGCAGCAAAAACACTAAAGGAGAAAGAATGCTGCCATATGCTTAACAATATACACATGACTATAGAAAAAAATATAAGGAATAGGAGTAAGAAATTACAAATACCCTGTTATATGATACTTGAACTAACCATTAAATGGTGTAGTGTTTTCTGAAAATGGATCTGGATTGCTCATACATGTACACAGCAAACTGTACAACAACCACTAAAAGAAAAAAAAATAATATAGTCTGTGTAACCATCTCTCAAAACAATGTACTGTTTAAAACAGAACCTATGAGAAATTGTACTAGTCTGGCAAGCATGCTTAGATATAATCTTAAGAAAAACATATACTGGCAACAGGCCTCTGGGGGAGAGGACAAGATACATGCTTGAAGCCAAGCAGCTGGGGATGCCCAGCTCAGGGTAGATGTTCTGCTCAGGGCTGAATGCTGCCTGCTTCATGGAAGCCAAGCAGCTGGGAACTCCTGGACCGCTCAGGGCCAAACACAGCCTGCTTCACTTTTCCGTTATCTCCCTTTCCTCAGAGACTACCTGTGGCTAATTAGATGATCACTCTGAATGTGCTTGCTCAATTATAAACTTTATACTGCTTGACCAGATATGTTTTGCCTTTCTTCTTACTTATCTACAAGCCCCAGGATCAATGTATAATCTACTCCAGCTTCTTTGTTAGTTGTTATCTACTTTCTAATAAATATAAGACTGAGGAGTTGTTCGGGGCGACAGTCTTCTCTATGGTAATTCCCTGCTCCCTTTCTCATGCAGCTGACTTGTTTGTGCCTCATTCTTCTCCCATGCGCTGTCAGAAGGAGTGCGCACGCGCGTGTGTGTGTGTCAGGAGACGTGTGTGTGTGTGTGTGTGTGTGTGTGTGTGTGTGTGAAAAGACCTGAGAGAGAGAGAGAAGTCCTGAATTTGAGCATGTAAAATGCTCAAAATAAGAGAAGGTAAAAAAAGACTGGAGGACAAAAAAAGCAGCAAAGAACAAGGCAACAAAGGGAAAACAGCAATAAATCTGGTAGCTATTAATCCAACTATGTCAGTTAAGACTTTAAATATCAGTTGTCAAAGTAAATACAACAAGTAAAAAGAGACTGTCAGAGTGGGTATAAAAACAAGCCCCGGGGCGCCTGGGTGGCTCAGTCGTTAAGCGTCTGCCTTCAGCCCAGGTCAGATCCCAGGGGCCTGGGATCGAGCCCCGCATCGGGCTCTCTGCTCTGCAGGAAGCCTGCTTCTCCTGCTACCATTCCCTCTGCGTGTGTCCCCTCTCTCGCTGTGTTTCTCTCTGTCAAATAAATAAAATCTTTAAAAAAAAAAAAAAAAAACAAACAAGCCCCAATAACATGTGGTCTCCAAGAGACCTACTTTAAATATAATGAAACAGATTACAGACAAAGCAGGCAGACATATCAGGAATAAAGGGTAAAGGATAAAACTTAATTTTCCAATAAGATAAAATAATACTTAATTTG
>CM053605.1:70303377-70334917 GCA_028646535.1 Procyon lotor | reverse complement strand
AGCCTGCTTCTCCTGCTACCATTCCCTCTGCTTGTGTTCCCTCTCTTGCTGTGTTTCTCTCTGTCAAATAAATAATAAAAAAAAAAAAAATTAAAAAAAAAAAAAGAAATGCAAGAAGAAACTGACGAATCACTCTTATACTTGGAGACATCAATATCCCTCTATGGGTAATTGATAGAAAATCAGGAAAGACATACCTGAATTGAACAGGACCATCAGTCAAATGAATCTAATTGATATTTATAGAATATTGCATTCAGCAAGAACAAAATACACGTTCCTCTCAAGCTCATATCACACATTCACCAATGAAGACCACCTTCTGAGCCATAAAATACCATTTTGAAAGCCATTTCACATTTTGAAAGAATAGAAATCATATAAAGTATGTTCTAACATCATGAGGAAATTAAACTAAAAACAAATGATAGAAAGATACCAAGAAAATCCCATAACACAGAGATTAAACAATACATTTCTATAATAATACATGGCCAAAGAAGAAAAATCAATAAAAATAAAAATTGCAAAGGAAATGAAAATGCATACAGAACTCAACCAAATGTAAAGGGATATAGCAAAAGCAGTCCTTAAAGGACAACTTATAGCACTGAACGCATATTATCAGAATAGGAAAAAAAAAACCTAAAAAATCAATAATCCAAGTTTCTACCTTAGGAAACTCAAATAAGAAAAGCAAATTCAAACCAAACTATGAAAAGAAATAATACAGAGCAGAGCAGAAATCAATCAGGAAAAAAACAAAATAACTGGCTCAGTTTAAATTAAAATGTATTAACATCTTGCCAGGCTAAGAACAAAAGATTTTAAAAAGACACAAATGATTAATATCAGAAATGAAAGCAAGACCGTCAGTACTGACCCTATAAACCTTATGATATTAAGAGAAACTCATGAATTATGCACACAAATTTGATACCTCGATGAAATGGACCAATTCATTGAAAGACACAACCTACAAAACATATACAAGAAAAAATAAGTAATCTGAATATATGAATACATGTATGAATATATGTATTAAAGAAGGTGAATCAGTAAATAACCTTCCAAAACAGAAATCATCATGCCAAGATAGGTCCACTGGTAAACTCTACCAAACATTTAAGGAAGAAATGATATCAATTCTTTACAAATGATACCAATTCTCGTCCAGGAAATAAAGAACACATTTTAACTCATTGTATGAGGTAAGCATTATTCCCTAATAAGAAAACCAGACAATGATATTACAAGAAAGGAAAACTATATACCAATATCTTTCTTTTTTTTCTTAAGATTTTATTTATTTATTAGAAAGAGAGAGAGAGAGAGAGAGAGAGAGATCACAAGTAGGCAGAGAGGCAGGCAGAGAGAAAGGGGGAAGCAGGCTCCCCGCTGAACAGAGAGCCTAATGTAGGGCTGGATCCCAGGACCCTGACATCATGACCTGAGCCAAAGGCAGAGGCTTTAACCCACTGAGCCACCTAGGTGCCCCAATATCTTTCATAAATACAGATGAAAGAATTCGCAATGACAAATTAACAAATTCAATCACACAATATATAAAAAACAATTATACACAAAAAAGTAAGTGGGATTTATTCCAGGTATGCAAGACTCATTCATCACTCCTTAAGCAAATGATGTAATCCATGACATCAACAAAATAAAAGAATATTTTATCAAGAGATGCAGAAAAAACATTTCACAAAATCCAACACCCATTCAAAAATACACTAGGAATTGGGGAACATGGATGGCTCGGTCAGTTAAGTGTCTAACTCCCAGGTCTCAGGGTTATGAGACTGAGCCAAGCATCCAGAGGTGAAGCCTGCTAAAGATTCTTTCTCTCCCTCTTCTTCTGCCCCTCCCCCCTGCAGCACACTTACATGCTGTACCTCTCTCAAAAAACAAACAAAAAAAACCCCCCCAAAACAAAAAACATAAGATCAATCAACCAAACAAATCAAACCAAAACAAAAAAAGAATGACTAGGAATAGAAGGGAACTTCTTCAATGGGAAAAAAAAATCTACAGCTAACACCACTTTTTTTTTTTAATTTATTTACTTGAGAGAGAGAGAGAGAGCAAAAGCATGAGAGGGGAGAAAAATCAAGGAGAAGCAGATTCCCTGTGGAGCTAGGAGCCTGATACAGGACTTGATCCTGAGACTCCAGGATCATGACCTGAGCTGAAGGCAGTTGCTTAACCAACTGAGTCACCCAGGAGCCCACACCACTTTTAAGAGTGAGAAATTGCATGCTTTCCCATTCAGATCAAGAACAAGAATCACCACTAGTATGCAAAATGTTATTTGAACCCTTAGCTAATGCAGTAAGACAAGAAAAGGAAATAAAAGGTATACAATAGGGAGAGAGAAATAAAACTCTCTATTTGCAGATGACAAATCATATACATAGAAAATCGCAAAGAATGCATACACACAAACTATTGAAGCAAAATTGCAAGATACAAAGTTAATATACCAATGTCAACTGCTTTCCTATATACCAATAATGAGCTGGACTTTGAAACTAAAAACACAGTACCATTTATATTAGTACCAAAAAAGAAAATCTTAAACAAAAAAGTACATATAAATCTAACAACATACAAGATCTATATAAGGAAAACTATAAAACTCTGATTTTACAAAAAGACCTAAATAAATGCACAGATATTCCATTAAGAAGCATAAGACTCAGAATTGTTATTATGTCAGTTCTTCCAATCTTGATCCAGATTCAATGAAATTCCAATCAAAATTCTCAAGTTATTCTATGGATAAATAAACTGTTAAAGTTGACGTGGAAAGCAAAAAGGCACGAAAAGCCACAATACTGCAGCAGAATAAAGTCTCAGACTGGAAACCACCCCACTACAAGACCTACTATAAAGCTAGGCTAAAATACATAATTGATCTTTGAACAAGAGTTTGAACTACTTGGGTCCACTTATACACACTTTTTTAAATATATAAATACAGTACAGTACTGAAAGTATATTTTTTCCTCCTTATGATTTTCTTAGTAACACTTTCTTTTCTCTAGATTAAGAATACAGCATATATTACACACTACAAACCAAATATGTGTTACAAAATGCTTATGTTATATGTAAGGCTTCCAGTCAAGAGTAGGCTATTAGTGTTAAGCTTGGGGGGAATTAAGTTTTACACTCATTTTGAACTGTATAGGGGGTTGCAACCTGGGTTGTTCAAGGGTCAACTGTACAGTGGCAATGGTGAAAGAATAGAAAAATAAATAAATGGAACCTAACAGAGAGTCAGTTATAGACTCACATAAATATCTTTGACAAAGAAGATAATTCAACAAATAAAGTCTAATGGTACTGGAACAAGTAAACATATGTGGGCAAAAAACTGAGTTGACAAAGAACTTAAACCTTTCACAGTAAGTAACCCTAAATGGATGATAAACCTATAAGTTAAATGTAAAACTGTATAACTTCTGAAAAGGAACATAGAAAAAAATCTGTTATTTTGCGTTTGGCAGTGGGGTTTTTTTGTTGTTATTTTTTTAAGTAGGCTCCACATTGGGCTCCAGTGTGGGGCTTGAATGCATGACCTTGAGATCAAAACCTGGACTAAGACTGGATCAGACTCTTAACTGACTGAGCCATCCAAGTGTCCCCTGTAATGAATTTTAGATATAACATCAAAAGCACAATCCAGGAAAGAAAACACTGATAACAGAATTTTATTTAAATTAAAAACTTTTGCCCTGTGAAAGACATTAAGACAAGCCACAGACAGAAAACATATTTGTAAACATATATCATAAAAGACTGGTATCCAAAACATACAAAGAACCATGAATTTTCCTTAATAATAACATATCAATATATGTTCATCAACATATTTCATCAACTGCAAAAAACACATCACACTAGGCAAAATGTTAACAATAAGGTGAACTGGGTTAATAGTAGGGGAGCTAGGCCAGTGGGAATATATGGGAATTCGCTGTACTCTCACATCAATTTTTCTGTAAATCCTAAAACTGCTCTAAAAAATGAATCCATTAATTTCAAAAAATCCAAGAGGAAAAAAAAAAGAAAGAAAGGATGGATCAAAGTCACAATCTTCACTTTCCCTGCTGTCAACTATAGTAATCCCAAAACACATGGGAAAATAGACTCCAAAACTCTTTATTCTTTTTAACGACAATCTGCCAAACACCCAGGTGGGAACACAAACTTAACGAATATTTGTAAAAATGAAATATAAGTACAAAAGACAGTCACTTTCAAGTCAGTAAAACAGACAACCTATAAAATGAAGTCAAAATCTCTATAAAATACAATGTATAGGCAAAATCTGCTTTGGGAGAATATGACCCTATGGAAATGTTTGCAAAACAGTAACAGTGATTCAAAGGAAATATTATCTACTTTAAAAATACATTAAAACTAATTCACCTGTTTTTATTCTTAAATCAAAAGAATAGAATATTTACATATAAAAGTAAGAATAATTATACATGGGGGTGCCTGGATGGCTCAGTGGGTTAAGGTCTCTGCCTTCGGCTCAGGTCATGATCTCAGGGTCCTGGGATTGAGCCCCGCATCGGGCTCTCTGCTCAGCATGGAGCCTGCTTCCCCCCCCCCTCTGCCTGCCTCTCTGCCTACTTGTGATCTCTCTCTCTGTCTGTCAAATAAATAAATAAATCTTTAAAAAAAAAAAGAATATTTATACATGAAAACAAAAATTTTTGTATTTCATTCATTCTTGTCAACACTGATCATGGCACTATTCAAGAACATAACTAATACATAATTTGGCTATATAAAGCTACCAGTGCTGTGGTAGCTTCTAAACATATGTCACATATAAAATGTTTCAATATAAATTTTTAATACATGATGCCCACCAGACATTGCATCAGAGTGGTACTATATATTATACACGAACATGATTCAAACGACAGAGGTCTAATGGCTATTAGCTGCAACACAGCTTTTGAAGGAAATATTTTTGGGTTTTATTCATTTTAAAGTAGCTTAACTAAGACATACACAAACCTAGAAGTGATTATTTTAAGAAAACAATACAGGCACCTGGATGGCTCAGTCAGTTAAGCATCTGCCTTCAGCTCAGGTCATGATCCCAGGATCCTGGGATCGAGCCCCGCCTTCGGCTTCCTGCTCAGCAGAGAGCCTGTTTCTCCCTCTGCCTCTGTTGTTCCTCCTGCTTATACTCTCTCTCTAACAAATAAATAAAATCTTAAAAAAAAAAAAAATCCTAAAACACCTTATAGACACCAGTCCTTGGGATGCCTGGGGTGGCTCAATGGGTTAAGCCTCTCCCTTCCGCTTGGGTCATGATCTCAGGGTCCTGGGATTGAGCCCAGCATCAGTCTCTATGCTCAGCAGGGAGCCTGCTTCCCTGTCTCCCCCTGTCTGCCTCAATGTATACTTGTGATCTCTTTCTCTCTGTCAAATAAAGAAAATCTTAAAAAAAAAAAAAAAAAAAGAAGGGTGTCTGGGTGGCTCAGCTGGTTAAGTGACTGCCTTCAGCTCAGGTCATGATCCTGGAGTCCCGGGATCTAGTCCTACATCAGACTTCCAGCTCCATGAGGAGTCTGCTTCTCCCTCTGACCTTCTCCCCTCCTCTCATGCTCTCTCTCTGGTAAATAAATATCAAAAAAAAAAAGAAAAAGAAAACAATATAAGTTGACATTTCTAGGTCATCTATATAAAAAAAATGTACATTTTTATAATGGTGTCAGGATGAAAGCATTTGGGAGAAAACAAAAATGTACAAGTGCACCAAAAGAAAAGCTAACATACTTGGGCCTTTAATCTTGTCAAATCTGACCTCAATCTTTTGGTCAAAAGTTCATAGTAATTTCATTGCCACATTAATCAAAGAAGCAGTAAGATATCTAAGATTTTATTGTGTTTTTACTGAAGATGAAAAGAGACATTGGGAGAAGAATGTGGTCTTAAGGTGAAAAAAGAAATGAGGAAAAACTCTGGTGACCCCAACCGATACTTCTTTGAAGATAAGCACCTAGAAAACAATCTGGAGTTAAAAATGAGCAATAAAACTGAAATAGAAGGGGCGCCTGGGTGGCTCAGTCGTTAAGCGTCTGCCTTCGGCTCAGGTCATGATCCCAGGGTCCTGGGATCGAGCCCCGCATCAGGCTCTCTGTTCAGCAGGGAGCCTGCTTCTCCCGCTCCCATTCCCTCTGCTTGTGTTCCCTCTCCCACTGTGTTTCTCACTGTCAAATAAATTAAAAAAATCTTAAAAAAAAAAAATGAAATAGAAGAAGGGGAAGAACCATCAATTCCATATTTCATCTACATTCTTATTTATAATGTTCAACTTATATCTCATTTTCCAACTTAATCATTTTGTAAAACGTCTCACTGGCCAATCCAGTTCAAACAGAATAAACACATAACAACGAGGTCACTTAATGACCAGTATTTTAATTTGGGTTAGAATTTATCTTCAAAAATCTGAAGTGCTAAGATAATTAAAATTAAATGAAGACCTCTATCCCACTCCTTCAGAAGACAAAGTTCTAAAGAGTAACAGAGAAGAAATGTACATTGGGAAATAACAGGCACAGCAGATGAGAGTATTAAAAAAAGAAAAACAGAGGGGGCTGGGTGGCTTAGCTAGTTGAGTGGCTGACTCTGGATTTCGGCTTAGGTCATGATCCCAGGGTCATGGGAAGGAGCCCCGTGTAGGGCTCCCTGGAGTCTGCTTGTGCCTCTCCCTCTGCTCGTCCCCCATTCCCCTGGCCCTGCTTGCTTACTCTATCACTAAATAAATAAAATCTTTAAAAATGAAATCAGATGTGATTCTTGTGCTGTTTCAGTTCTTAGGCTTATGCCATGAATACGGTTTCTCACAATAGGCACTAATGAGGGACACCTGGGTGGCTCAGTGGGTTAAAGCCTCTGCCTTCAGCTCAGGTCATGATCTCAAGGTCCTGGGATGGAGCCTCACATAGGGCTCTCTGCTCAGCAGGGAGCCTGCTTCCCCTTCTCTCTCTGCCTGCCTCCCTGCCTACTTGTGATCTCTCTCTTTCTAAATAAATAAATAAAATCTTTAAAAAAAAATAGGCACTAATGACATTTTTGAATTCTTTGTTGCAGGTGGCTGTCCTATGCATTATAAGATACTCAACAGCCCCTGTAGCTTCTATCCACCAATTTTTAATATCAATTCACCCTTAACAATCAGGTATGTCTCTGGATATTGCCAAATGTCTCCTGAGGGTCATAGTATCAAAGCAGAGAACCACTTAGAGGCAAAAGACTGGAAAATTGTTTTCATTGGGCTCTTATTAGCCCAAGAGAAAAGGCTTCCAAATAATACCAAAAAAGTGGATACCAGGGTTCCCCCACCAAATATGCTGCAGACAAATCTTTCCAAAGGGAGATCCATTAATATCTAGCAAGGCTCAGCCAAATTTAGAGAGCATTAAATAGCTTCTTAATGCTCTTTACATAAATTTGAACATACAACCAAGGATCACAAGATAACTGAGGAAAGCCTCTAAGATGAAAGCCTTTAGAACACCCTAACAGAAAGAATAACTTGGAGATAAAAGAGCAAGCAGGGAGAAATAAACTTCAAAATGTAACTTTAAGTAAATTCATAAAGAGAAAAAATATCAGGATGCCATTTAAAAAATGCAGAGATCAAAAAAGTACTGGAAATTAAAAACGTAACAATAGAAATTAAAGTCTCAATGTTTAAAAAATCAAGTAAGTATTCAAGAAACTGTAAAGCAAAAGACTGGCAAAAGAACAAATATGGGAGAAAAGAAATACATCTAAGAATATAATGTCTAACTGCAATTTCAGAGCCAAAAACACAGGCAAGGAAATTACAGTAGAAGTATCTGAAACTTTCTCAGAACTAAGGAATACAAGTTGCCAGACAAAAAGAACTCATGAAATTCACAGCAAAGAGAATACCTATAGTCTCATAACTCACCTCACATCACTGTGATATTTCAGAACACTAGGTACAACAAAGAGAATGTTCTATAAGCTTCAAACAAAAAGGTTATAGGAGATTCCACTGGGAAGAAAAAGTGAAATGCAAATTGGTTGAAAATACAGCTTCAAATTCTATATCAAACACTAAGGATTACTTTGCAATTCTGAAGAAAAACATTTCCAACTAAGAATCCTACACTCAAACTAAGTTAGGGCAATCTAAAGACATTTGTAGATACAGAACATCTCAAAACATTTGCCACTTAGCTACTGCAGACTGTGACCAAACAAAATCAATTATTAACCTTAATAGATAACTATTAACCCTTTTATGATAACCCACATTAAAGAAATTCTAAAGCATGTACTCAAAAGAAAAAAGATCCCCAAAGAAAATTCAGAGATGCAAAAATTAACACAAGTGAAGAATTACATGGGATATAGGAGAGGATACATCACAGGATAGAAACAGGTTGCTTGAGGGGCAGCCATATCAAGCAGCCAGCCTAAACTGGAGATCAGAATGTTCTAGGAGGAATTTCTCAATGATGGTTAAATTGGTTTAACAACAACAATAACAACAACAACAAGATACTTCTGAACCTATGGAGAGGAGATGCTGATAACATGCAGAGTTTTGGGGACCGAATTAATGATAAATATTGAGAAACTATACATAGAATGGTTATCTACCAAAAACTAAGGTATGACTGGAATGCTGGGAGAGGGCTTCAGTAAGCATGGGAAAAACCTCAATTTACACCATCCACAGAGGAAGTCAACAAACAGATACTGCCTAAAATGGAAAAATCAAGTGGTAGCATATGTTACTTGGAAATATGGAAATACCAAAAAAACAGACAAAAAAAGTGTTTGCCCCTAGAAATGGGGATATGGAGGCTTTAACAGCCACCCTGTCCAACACCACACCCTTCCTGGGGCTTAGCAAGATATGGGGATAAAGGCCCAACCATTTTCGTCCACCATGGTACAACTATGGTGGGCAACATTCTGGAGAATTAAATTTGTGATAAAATACACTTGTGATAAATTAAACTTGTTTTTAATAAGCCATGTGGAAATACTTAATATTTCCAGAACATGTTTACATTTTAAACTATTTAAACTTTTACATTTTACATTTTAAACTATTAACTCAAAAACTGCATGAAACTTTTCTAAATTTTAACTAACTTGGGGACACCTGGATGACTCAATTAAGCATCTGACTCTTGATTTCAGCTCAGGTCATAATCTCAGGGTTTAGTTTGAGACCTGGATCGGGCAGTCCCACAGGCTGAGAAAACAGAAGGGCTGAGCTGCTGGTAGCTTTCCTGGACTATGAGGAAAAAAATATCCAAGCACAGGACCCACCAAAAGTGGGATGCAAATAAATCATCACTCAAATTAAGTTGAGATCCTAAAAGCAACATCATCAGAATTAGGGAGAACCAGATATAAAACAACTCATATGACTCATGACTTGAAGCCCTGCTTAATGGCATTTGTGTGTGTGTGTGTGTGTGTGTGTGTGTGTGTGTGTGTATAAAACAAGTAATATAAAGTCTTGAACTAAGTGACCTGGGACTGGTAACATGCCTAAATCATCTTTCCTAGGAAAACGTGCCTTCTTAAAGAAGATACCATTATCATAAGACTTAAACAATCCTATAATTTTTCACGTCCAACAACTAGGATATAGACACACAAGAAAAAAATCGTGAACCAGCAGAAACAGACCCCTAAAAAATTAAGAAACTGAAATTATCAGTCAAAAACAACAAATTATGAAGACTGGGCCAATAAAAGACACAATTCTAATTTTTAGCAAGTAGCTAGAAACAGTAAAAATTTGGGTGATTTACTTCTTAAAAAAAAAGACACTGATCCAGAGATTCAAGCATCTCAATTAACCTAACAAAGGAAAAAGAATTCTATCCAAAATATCATAAGGAAATAGCAGAAAACTTAAGACAAAACATTTTTAGAGATTTCTTTCAAAGCAGCAAGTATTAGATTGACAGCTGACTTCTCAAATCATTAATGGAAGCCAAAAAAATTCAAAAAGCAAAAAACCCACAGTGGAAGATTATCTTCAAGATTCTGAAAAACAACCACAGTCTACAATTTAAAAGACCCAAAACATTCTTCAAGATTGAAGATAAAACAAGACACTATAAGGTAAGCAAAAAATTAAGATAACTAGCCTTCACTACATCTGTATTAAAAATATCCTAAACAGGGGTCCCTGAGTGGCTCAGTGGGTTAAAGCTTCTGCCTTCGGCTCAGGTCATGAACTCAGGGTCCTGGGATCCAGACCTGCATTGGGCTCTCTGCTCAGCGAGAGCCTGCTTCCCACTCTCTCTCTGCCTACTTGTGATCTCTCTCATTCTCTGTCAAATAAATAAAATAAAATCTTTAAAAAAAAAAAGTGGTGGGGCACCTGGATGGCTCAGTCGTTAAGCGTCTGCCTTCAGTTCAGGTCATGATCCCAGGGTCCTGGGATCGAGCCCCGCATCAGGCTCCCTGCTCGGCAGGAAGCCTGCTTCTTCCGCTACCATTCCCTCTGCTTGTGTTCCCTCTCTCTCTGTGCTTCTCTCTGTCAAATAAATAAAAAAATCTTTAAAAAAAAAAAAGTGGAAATGAGCATCAAAATTAAAAGAAAAAGATATCCTAAACAGTATTAAAAGCAAAATGAAAAAGATTTTCAAAGAAAATTGAGAGATGCAAAAATTAATGAAGACTAAAATGATAAAGGAATATGTAACTGAACATTGATGGTAAGAACAGTACTGTCCAAGAGAATACAATATTACTCATGTATATAATTTAAATTTTTCTGTTACCCACATTAAAAAAAAACAAGGTAAAAATAATTATAATTTCAACATGCAGCCATAATAAAAAGTTGAATTATTTTATGGTTTTCATACTAAGTCTCAGAAATCTGCTATTTGAGATTTACAGAACATGACAATTCAGATGCTAAATTGTCATAAAAAATATTTGACCTTTATTTTTATAGTTTCCAGTTGAAAAGTACATTTATATATCCAAGTTGTTTCAAACATACTTAAGGTTTTTCACAAATGAATCAAGTATCAATTTTCAAATTTAAATTAACAGTACGTAAAACTAAAAATTCAGTTCCTCAGCAACACTAACCACATTTCAAGTGGAACATGGCCAGCCACAAGCAGGCTATGGTATAGAACCTCTGCCTTTGAGTTAAAATTACAAGTAAATTTAAAATAATATTAATAGCACATAAGCCAGTAAAAAATGAAATGAAGGTAAAATGATACAGGAAGAAATGCTCCCAGAACAGAGAAAATGTTTGCCACACTCATCAAATCTTTAAGTAAAACATAGACAACCCAATAGAAACACTGTGATAAGGAAAAGACATTTCAAACAAGAAATTGAAATAACCAATAAATTTTTTACAAAATGCTCAGTCATTAATAACCACCAGAGCACTGTAAATTAAAACAATAATAAAACCACATTCATCACATTGACAAAATGAAAAACATCAACTGTTGGTGAGACTGTAGAAAAAAGTTATGTATCATATACTGCTGGTAGGAGTATAAATTAATATATCTGTTTTGGGAAAGTCTGGTATAATCTACACTCTACAAAAATGAATGCTATGTGCATAAAAATACATGCATGAGCACATTCACAGGATTGCTTATAATTGCTAAAAAATATGCACAATCCAAATGTCCATTAATCTTAGACTAATTAAATTGTCATTTATTCATAAAAGGATTTACTACACCACTTACTACAGACATTATTATATAGAAATGAAAAAAATGTACTACAGTTAAATCTACTAACAGGGTTAAATATTGGTGACACGAAAGGAAAGTAATACATAATGTGTAATTCTTTTCATATAGGTAAAACACAGGCAAAATTATCTACATCGTGAAGGAATGCCAACATTGGTGGTTACAAAAACACTGGAAATAAAAATAGGAAATAATTACCATAAAAATTCAGTTAGTGTTAACCTCTGGAAGTGGTGAGCAGAATATTCAGGAATGGATGGGGGCAGGAGTAGGTCTCCAGTGCCAAGAATGTTCTAGTTCTTGACTTTGGTAGTGATTAACAAGGTTTTCATTTAGTAATTATTCATTATACTGCATACCTAGATTTGCACATTTTTTGCCTATTTAGTATCTCAACGTAAAAAATTTAAATTTGTTTCCCAACGCACTTAAATTGCTTTGCTATAACTTTCTTTCTTTATAAAGTGGTAAATGTTTAGTTGCAATACGAACAAAATTTTAAGGCACAAGAATCTAGTTTTTATTCTGTTTGACAAAAACTACTACACAAAAAGAAAGAAGCACTAAACAATGATATATATATGGGGTCCAAGGCCAAAACATAAGAAGTAAAATGTAGAAAAGTTGTAACTTTAATTGACAGTGTATTCCTAAAGAACTCATTACAGACTTAATAGCAATGCAACAAACATGAAGAATTTTAGCTTATTGGTCTTCAAAGAAACTAATCTTTCAAGTACTTTTACCAAAGAAGAAAACTCAAAGACTGCAATGGCTCTAGTTAAGATTGTATGAAATGAGTGTGAAAAAGAAATGGTGAGATTTTACTACAAAAGCCTTTGTACTAATGTGAATTTATGAATTCTTTTAATAGTTTAAATTATTCTTATGAGGGAAGACTAGTAACCAAAGAAACGTAAAACAAAAGACCCATTCAAAAATCTCTCATCTACACTAGAGAAAAGGAAAATTTTATGTCCCTTCTCTATAAACCTTAACAACATCGAGGACTACACCATCTCATACCCCTTTTCTGAGAACAAGCAGAGGCGTTGTGTTGCAGCAACAACGCCAAGATATGGGAGGGAAATTCCATTCAAGACTTCCCAGCTTGCTCCCTCCTCCCCAAAACGACTCCAGAATTCCAGGGAGCAAGGCGAAGTAAGGAATGATGGTCATAACACCCAATACAAGTAACGCATCTAATGCCCGAAGTTGTTAAAATTCACACATGGGGCTTTTCTCTCCCCCCGCTCTGAGCTGAAGAAACAGACAAGAGAGTCATCTGCAGAAGCTCAACAGATCCCATTTTTCTTTGGCAGGAGGACCAAAATTCCTCACCACCACTGGGTGTAGTCAACACCCTGCCAGAGATCTACTCTCTTGAGGAATCCCTGAAAGCTTCAAGGATTCGTCTGCAGCCTTACCGGAAGGCCACGAGACAGAAAGGGCCTGCCTGGCCTAGACAAGCCTGCCCCCTTTCAGCATTCCCAGTCTCCGCCACCTTCCGTCCTCATTCTTTTAGATTTGCCTTTCGCCACTGGCGACCTTGGCCTTCGTTTTCAGGCCAGCCGACCCCATGTTACCTCTCACAGAAAAGTCTGCCCTTACCAGGGCAGAGTAGGAATCTGGCGACAACAGGAATCGCTTCACAAGGGCCACTCGCCGCGTAATCGGCTCAGCTTCACCTGCTACTGCCAACGGTACACCACTACTCCCGGCATTCCCCGCGCACGCACCGCGACTCACACCCCGCCCCACTCCCGCCCAAACACGTGACCTACTTGCGTCTCCGTCCACGCCCACTTCCGTTCCTCCACTTTCCCTTGGGAGAGAGGTGGGGGCACGGGTTGTTAAAGAGTAGCGACTTCCTCCTACTCCCCGCCCCCGCCCCTCTACCCCCTGCTACAATGTCTTCCGGGTCGCAAGTGCCTCGGAGCCTTCTGGGAAACTGTATCATTTCCTCCCCTCCCCCTCCTCCTGCCTTCAACCAACCAGCCTCCCGTCAGGGAGGGACATGCGCAGTGAGTGCCTCCCGTCTCTTCTACCCGAACCCCCCCTCCCCCCCCCAGCAGAGAGACCCCAGCAGCAGCAGCAGCTGATGATGAAGAGAGAGGCAGTGGCAGAGGGGGGGCACCTTTTATTTCTATTTTTAAAGGGACAGGACACTAATTTTACCCCACTTCAACCTTGAATTGAGGGGGTGGGGGGAAGGCGGCTGAGTTCCTTCCCCCACCCTCCAGCCCTGAGACCTGAGAGGGAGATTGAGCCTGAGAGAGAAGGAGTTTCTTCTTCTTCGAAAACCCCCATCCACGACTCCTACCCCCTCACCCCTCCACTAGCCTCCCTCCCGAGCCCCCTCCACCCTCCTCCTCTTTGGCCGTGAGAGGAGGAGAGAAAGAGACCAAAAGCCTCTTAGCAACACAGACCCTTCTCTGCTGCTGCTGCTGCTGCTGCTACTGCTACTGCTGCTGCTGCTTGGCCCTGGCTGGAGACATCTCACTACACCCAGGAGCAGCCACTTCCCCAGCTCTCCTCCTCCTTCGCCTCCTCCTCCTCCACTCCCCCCCCTTTATTACCCTTTGTGTCATCCTCCACAGCTCCAGGGAAGGCACTCAAAAGTGGGGGGCAGGAAAGGTAAGTGTGTCTGTGGGGGCCTCATTGCCTTCCTCTGGCTCTGACTTTAACTCCGGGGCAACAGTAGCACCAAACCAC
Source organism: Procyon lotor (assembly GCA_028646535.1). Taxonomy (NCBI): domain Eukaryota; kingdom Metazoa; phylum Chordata; class Mammalia; order Carnivora; family Procyonidae; genus Procyon; species Procyon lotor. The sequence continues at coordinate 70,320,413 of CM053605.1, read as the reverse complement.
ATACGCAGTGGAGCTCCGGGGTGAGGAGGGGGTGGTGCTGGGGGGGAGTGAAGGAGGGGTTGGAGTGGGGAGGGGTGTGTGAGGTGGGTGCCCATCCTGTCAGAGGAGGAAGGGCACTTTTATTTTTATTTGCTGTTGTCAAAAGTGGTTTCTCTTCTCCAGCTAACATCTGATTGTGTCTTGCTCCAGTGGGGAGAATACAAAAACAACCCCCTCCTTCCTCCAATGAGGCGCCAGGGAAAGAGACAGAAAGAGGCACACTTTCTAGATGTCACTTGAAAAAATTCATTGGGAGAGCTTTTTTCCTTTTTCTCCAGGAAAAGCTCCACTGCATTTGTTTCTGAGTGGGAAAATGTCGGGATCTGGATTGTATTGGAACTGCTTATCCATTTGTAGACCTGAGTGTTTTCCCCTTTTTGGTTCTGTATGTGATTTGGAAATTGACTTAAGTGTTGGAACAGACTTGATTGGTTTTTGCTTTCTGGGTTTAATTTTCCTTTTTCTTTTTTTGTTGTGACTGACTTGCATGGAAGATTTCAAATTTTTAGTTGATAGAGGCCTTTGGTTAGGTTTTGACTTGTATTGCTGCTTTTTTTGTTGTTAAATGTTTGTTTCATATATTAGCATGTAAAGTTCAAAGCTTAAAATGCTCAAAGTTTAAATACCACCGGTATTATCTCCCCCTACATCCGTTCGTGATATTTATTTTCCACAAGACGAGAATATTAGCTATTTCCTAATTAACCTGGGTATTTTTCTAATCTTTATAACTTGTCTGAACAAGTAATCCCCATTGAAAACTTTATGTTGTTCTGGCTTCATGGAAGGCCAGACCTCTCCATCAATAGTTTGCTGGATTGGTACCACTTTCAGTTTTAACTGAATTATTTATTTAGTGTTGTAAATTGAGATGAGTTTTTCATCTCTTGGGGTACTGAACCAAATTGATCACTGTATGTGAAAGGAGACAGATTTTCCAAAATATATTTTCATGAGTCAAATCATGAAGTTGTAGTTAGTATATTCATTGTAGTTAAACATAAATTGAAAGATAAATCCAGGTTTCGGTTTATAGAATAACAGTCTTCATAAAAATCACTATGGCTTTCAAATTCAGTGCTGTATTTTATTTCACAAATGCTATAAACTATGTTTCCAGTATAGGCCTTTTACTAGGACTTACATTGGAAAGTGGCATTTTGTTTCATACATGCATGTCTTTATCCTTTCCTTGAAGATGGATGCACACATTCATATATACACTCTCTCTCACACACACACTCTCTTTCTCTCTCTCACACACACACCCTTTTTTGTAACTGCATTGGTATCTCTGATCCCATAATTTATGTCAGCAAAAATATTCTTCTGTAAAGCAGCAATTTTATGATCAGACTGGTAATATGAAAATACCAATTTGATCAAATAGAAAGGATTGAAGAAAAATAAATCCAAATGAATGTTTGACATAAATATTATTAAAACATGGTAATACTTTTTAATTTTTATTTTCTTGATAGTAAAACCAAAACATAATGTGCTTCTATTTTAGTGCCAGAAATGCACTGCAAATGTAGAAACTTGTTCTGTAAAATTTTCATTAATGTGTGCAAAAGTAGACATTTAGACACAAGGAAAAAAGCTGTGTAGCAATAAACAATATGGTCTTATTTCCCTCCTTTCTGTCATCAATTTAAACAGTTTCTTACCTTCCTCTGAGGTGTAATTGGTTCACTTCAGCAGAAATCTGTGTCAAGTTCAAGTTTTTCTCCCAACATCAATACTACTATTTCAGGTCCACCTAGGATTTCTCATCTTCACCCTACTTACTCAGCAACCTTAACATAAGAGGGAGAAAGCAGAACTTAGTGAAGAAATCAATTTTAAGTAAAGTAAATTGTGTATATAATTGGAAGATAGTTGCCCCATTGGCAACTGAGTGAAAATTTACAGTCTTGACGATAATACCTTTACTTAATTTGTGTATGCTTTTCTTTTGAAAATGATCCTATATCCCACCACTACTAGGATATTCTGTATGGTTTGAGAATTCTAGACTTCCTCTAAGTTGGATAGTGATTTATATTTAGAAAATCCTTTTTATTATGGCTCATTTTTTAAATATTAAGACATTTTAGGATTGTAATTTTCATCTAAGTGGTATCTTGGAGGTCACTTTATCCAGCTCTTCATTTTCCATATTGCTGAAGTTCAGAGAGCTTGAGGAATTTGCCTAGGTTCCAAGGCCGATAAGTGGGCAGAGCATGGACCAGAGAACTTAGGTCTCTTAGCAGTCACTATGCTATACTACCTCATTTTTTTTTTTTTTTTTTTTTGTCAGAAATGAGACTAGTTCACAGTTTTGTGTATAGCACTTAGGGATTTTATATGGAGGCATAGTATTCTAAATAGTATTCTAAGAATATTTAGGTATATAGTTTTAAGCTAAAATTTTGTCTATAATTCATTTATTTGTTGTTGATTTAATAGGTACTGATTTCTCTCATTCTAGATAGTTACTACTATGAGAATTATTTCAGCTTCCCCTGATGCTTATTTTTTCTCTGCACTTCTAATTAATCAGTAAATATGCTTCCTACTTATTGGATTAAAGACATATATATAAGAATGGTGCATATTGTATTATAAACGTTTACCTGTTAGTCTTATTCTGTGAACCACTTAAGACTAAGGATTTTTTTTTTTTTAAGATTCTATTTATTTATTTATTTGACAGAGAGAGAGAGAGCTCACAAGTAGGCAGAGAGGCAGGCAGAGAGAGAGAGGGAAGCAGGCTCCCCACTGAGCAGAGTCCGATGCGGGGCTAGATCCCAGGAACCTGAGACCATGACCTGAGCCAAACGCAGAGGCTTTAACCCACTGAGCCACCCAGGCGCCCCAAGACTAAGGATTTTTGTCTTGTTAACATTTTATATCCCTCAAGGCAGTATTTGGTGCACAGTAGGCCCTATTGGTTATTTGTCATAATTGATAATAAGAGTTAGGCTTATTTGAGTTTCTTTACTCTCATATGTAGGATTCCTTTACTTTCTTCCTTTTTCCTTTCCTCTCCTCCCTGCCACAATTTCTCCACTACCATGAATTTTTTAATTTGTTTTTACTGTAGCTCTCACTTTTTCTGTTAACCAAATTAAAGCCCATTAACAATATAGTATTTATAGAAAATAAAAACATATTCTCTTATTTTTAATAAGAGATTACAAAAAAATTCCAATTAAAAATACACTGGCAAAGGTTCAAGGTACACTTAAGTTTCATTTCATTGAGTGACTAGTGCAATAGGGTATTGGAATGATTAGGCCACTTTTACCAGCTCTTTAAAGCAACTGTTACTTAGGTGACATGTTTCCCTGACTTTGTTTTTTTGGTCCTTACCCAGACACTTATCAACTTTCCAGTTTTCTATGGATATGAAGATTTACTCCTAGTCATCACTGGGACCCCATGAAGTCAGCCAGAAAGCCTATGTCCAACTTATGTACCTTTGCAAACTTGTCTGGATTTTGAATGTATGTGCAAAACAGATTGTATTTAGGTATTCATTAAACATCTGCTAAGCATCTACTGTCTGTCAGGCACTGTGCTAGGCATCTGAGAAACAAAGATGGTCCCTACAGTTTAATGTGAAGAGATACTTTAATTGTATTCCACAAGTATATTGGTCATAATTTTATTTTGATGTTTTTTCCTAAATAAGTTTTAACGAAATGGATACTGTTAGGTGGAAAAATGCATGTTTACGAAGGATTTTGCTGTATTTTATTAAAATAGAAAAATATAAAGAAAAATTTTCCACTTAATACTGTATTCTGGGGATTTCTATTCTGTATATAATTCATTAATTTTAGACCATAAAATTAGTCTATGCGGCTATCGTTGCTAGTATTTTATTGATATATACTTTTATTTGAATATTATCAGCGTTGTTCATTGAAGTACTTCATTAAATTATTCCCCCCAAAAAACCAAACCCAAACTTTCCAAACTTAAACTTTTTATTTTTCTCAACAGTAACTTTTCTTTTTACATTTCATAGAACAGGTTATCTTTCATGGCTCCTTGGAAGACATGGTACATTATCATTTTGATCATTTAGTTAATTTCTATAGTTTAAGCTAACAGTATAATTTAATTATCATAGAATAATTGCAGTATATACTATTTAGGAGTTTTGGAATTTTCAGTGTGCATAGATAAATTCCTCCAAGATTCTCATTAGAAGCTTTCCATTTCTAACTCTAAACTGGTTAGTTGCAATTTTTAATCTTGATTATGTGATACAACTTCAGTAAAATGATTTGGAAGTTTCTTAGTTATGGATGTTTCAAAACCAAAGGATATTATCTTGGTTTCTATCATGGCTTTCACATGTAATTTAAAAATATATTAGAGAGAAATTTCCTGGATTTTCTTTGTCCCCCTTACACTGTACTTTTTAGAGTAAAACTGATTCACAGTTTGAAAGGAAGGACTCTCTTGCTGGTACAGTATCTTGTGAAGCTAAATAGACTTCTGAAGGTCAATTCTGAACTTTTTCAAATTCATTCTTAACTTTTTATCCTGGTAATAATCATAGTTACCATTTATTATAAGTGCCTAACACTGTGATAAATATATCAATACACTGGTCCTATGAACTTTGAACATCGTTCCCATGTTACAGATGGGGAAACCTATTATTGATAAAACAGCATTTTACATATAGCAGCAAAATACTCAATCACAGTAAATACATACACTTTTTAAATTTAAAGCATGGTCACAATAACTTTTATCAGTTAGTAAGTACCCTAGTAAACAGTAGTAAAATCATGGCCCCAATAGCTTTTTGATAGAGTGATAGGAAATTTCTAAAAATTTACAAGGACAGAAAAACTAAACAAACCCAGTTCTTAATAAGGAACATAGATGTAGACCAGTGTGCAACTGGAAATAAAATGCACTTGACCCTTGAACAACATAGGTTTGAACTGCAGGTCCACTTACAAGCAGAATTCTTACAGTACTGTAAGTATACTTTTCTACCTTATGATTTCCTTAACATTTTTTTTCTCTAGCTTTATTGTAAGAATACAATATATAATACATGTAACATACAAAATATATTTTAATTGATTATGTTACCAGGAAGTCTTCTGTTCAACAGTATGCTTTTAGTAGTGAAGTTTTAGGGGAGTCAGAAGTTTGGCACATTGGTGGGGATTTTCAACTGCACAGAGGTCAGCACTCTCATCATTCAAGGGTCAGCTATATACATAAAGTCAGTCTTCTCTCTATATGGCAAAAATTACATTTAGGCTTTCTACATACTGAGCTTCCTTTCTCTTGCATGGGTTACATTTAGCATTTTGTTAGATGAAGTTTGAAGGTTCTAACAATTTGTAACCCAATGAGTGTTTACTGTAAACATTTTAATGTAAATGTTTTAATGGAAAATCTCTACATAGAGGGGACATATAATGCCTAGAGGTTGGGTGTGTATATATACATATCTTCTGGGCCCTGTATCTAACAAGATTTTCATAATCACTACATTACACATACAGAATTAAGTTTAATGTACTCTTTTTAGTACTATGTAAAGTCAGGAATATTTTTAGTATGAGAACAGACAACTTGTTGGATTCTCTAGATGCCTAAATTATTATATAGTTCTTTAAAGCAGTTAACCGGAATTACTTTTACATTCTTTGCTTCTAGGAAAAAAGAGTGATTTTTTAAAATTCTATGGTTGTTAATCAAGTACTTTATATATACACCCTAAATAAATATACATTCATCCTATATGCATAAATTGAGTATATTATTCTATAAATATTATACCGATGCATTATGACTTATAGAATTTGGTTATATTTTTAAATGCTAAAGAACTATTCGCTGTGTAATCTATTGTATTTCAGAGAGGAAACTTTATAACAAATTAGTTTTATTGCTTTAATGAATTATCTCAGTAATCGGTGGGATAGAATAAGTCTATGGTCTCAAATAACTTCCTTAGATAACCTAAAGGTAATTTATCCTAATAGGCAAAGGCAAAATAAGGGTTAAAGGTAAAAGATTCTAATTCATCATTGTTTCCGTTTGAGGTATTTCTATGATATCATGTGAAATTTCAGAAATTGGAATGACTTAGTATAATTTTTCAGTGAGCCAAGTTGAGAACCAGGCTTAACATATATTAAGGTATATCTTCTAATATAGCTGCACATGATGGAAAAGAAAATCACTAATGATACCATACCTAGTGAAAAGCATATACTTCATTCAAAATTGTATGTCACTGATTCTAATTTGAGTCCTGTTTCAGTTGACCTATACAACCTTTTCTTAGAGAACTTATAATTAAATTCTATGTTACTGAGTAATTTAATAGAACATACTGTTTTAAAGGACTAAAATGAGTTATATAAATCAGTCACCCACCTTGTAATGGTGAAAATTTTTGCACATCCATGCTTTGCTGAGTTCTTTGCCAACCAACCAAGATTCAGGCAATTAGAGGAAATTTTTCTGTATGGTGCTAGTGTTAGAAATCTAGTGTCTGTATTTGAAGGTTGGAAGTAAACCTAAAATGTTTCTTAAGGTTGACTGAATGCTAAATTATATTAAGATTCATCCTTGTATCCAAAGCTATTGTTTTCTATATCCTTGAGTCCAGAAATGTCTGCTGATCTGTTGGCCATTAATTAACTTAATCCATACATTCTTAATATTACTACTATCTAAAAATAATAATCTTGGCCGTATACATATAGCCAGTAATGTTGGGGGAAGCAAGTATTCCACATTCAGCAAAAGTATTGATTTCTAAATAGCTTCTTTACTTGGGATATACTGATATAAAAAACAGCTGCTATATAAGATAAAAAGGATTTTTACTTATTTGGAAAGTTAAATGTAAAGTTTATCATTACCCAATATTAAGCCAATATTTAGAAAGTCAAATACATGTTCCAGTAATGACGGAAATATAGAAGCTATTTTTTAGCATTAGTCCAAAAAGTCATTTTCCTTCTCCCACATTTGTCACACAGGAGTTTGTGCTGAAGGATTTCTTGGCCATTTGAGAGACTGTAATCTAGTTAAAAGGTTTGTTTATACTTCCCATCTCTGTTCTGCTGATGGTATTAGAATGCAGGCCAGAGCCAGACATCTAACTGTTTATAACATTCAAACTTCAATTAAAGCTGCAGTGTTCAGTTCACTGTATATCAGAAACTTTATACCAGCTACAAATATCACCAGTAATGATGGCAATAATTTTGTGTAGCCATAGGCTTTCCTAAATCATGCCATTCCTTATGAATACTTTTTTCATTTAGGTGATATTAATTCTTTCATAGAAGTCTAAAAATGAAGCTTATTTTCTACCAGAAATAGTATAGCATTTCCTTCAGCAGTTTCTTTTGATAACAAAACCTAACAGCTTATATTATTACATATCTTGTTTAAATGGCCCAGTTTAGTTTTTTTAATTAGTAAATTTCTATAGTATATGTGTTTGTTTGCTAATTGATTCAACTCCAATTTCCAGTTAGAAGAGCATAGCAATATGTTGCCTATTAGAAAACAAAAGTAACAATCACATTACTCCAGTCTTATATGTATAGGAGGAGACTAGACCTACATAATACAGATTTTAATTTAATCTTATGTTGCTTCATTCTGGTCTGCTGCTTCATTCTGGTCTGCTCTTTGTGGTTTCTATGTTCTAAGTATGTTGGTAAACTGTTTTAGAAGTTTTTTTTTTCCTTTTTGTAGCAGTTAAGAATTCTTTAAAAACATTTCTTCAGCAGCTTCACTGTTTTTGTGCAATCTACCTCGTGGATTTAGAAAATGAGTTATGTGTTTATGTGTTTAATTTTTCTAATGAGTAGGCAAATTTGCTCTTTTGCTTTCTCTTTTTATAAAACTAAATTTTACTTTTACCAATTTTGGACCTTGATTACTAAATGTGTATGTTCTTTATATACACATATATATTTTTTATTAAAATACAAATTTCTAAGAGGTTTAAACATTTAAGGAAAGATGAAAAATCATATTAAATTCAATGATTACTTGCTAAAATACTTTTAATTAAAATATAATGGAAAAATCTATATTACTCATTTTCCTGGGCACTGAAAGAAATGATTCATTTACTTTGAAACTTTATGAGAAAGTTAGAAAATACTACCTATGGTCTCTGAGGATAAGAACAACAACCATGCAAAGTTTGGATTTGTAAGCCAAAAAACATGGAAAAATCTCTAAGATAAGCTAAATTGAAAATATGTCACAAAAAATATGTACACTATGATCCCGTTTATGTAAAAAAATGCACACAGAGAATAATATGCGTGTACTATATAGGAATATATACTTATGTACGTATGTTATATCATGTGCACATATATTTATAAAATAAAAAATTATATAAGATATATGCCTTATGTTTATGTAAATACATTAAGAAAAAGTCTGGAAAATACGTAGCAGTTTATGGTTTATAGAAAGTGTGTAAGTAGGATGCTGGAAGATTAAGAACTTATAGTTTGTATACTTTAGCATTACTTTGATTTATTTTTAGCAATAAGTATATTCGTGTAGTAATTTTATAATGGAAAAATATATTTATGTATTAAAGGAATGAGAAAAGGAATGATCCAGGAAAATTGTAGCCCTATCCTCTAATCGTCACATGAATATATCCCTTGAATACCTTGAAGAGAATTGAGTATTGGCTAACAATCATCATAGCTTGATACAGAATAAAGTCTGTTAGACTGATCTAATCTTACCTAACAGGGTGAAAAGCATAGTCAGAGGGAGGAACAATGGATATAATCTATCCTGACTTTGAAACACTGTGCTTCTTTTTGCAAAATGCATTTCTCACTTACCTGGGAAAATATTGACTAGGAATCTGGTGGTGAAGAGTGTCAGTCATAAAGTGGTGAAAATAAATCAGTTTTAGTCTGAAATAAGATATATGTTGGACCTAAGATAGACTTTTATTATTTTAATCAGTGCTCCAAATTACATGCTCATTCAAAATACAGATGACATAGTCATCTTAACATTTTTATAATTTTTCTGTATTCAGGTAGTGGTTTGAATAGAAAACAGATAAAGCAAGTTTTTAAGATTAAGTCTTTTTTTTAAAGTGTCTGAAACATGTACTTGAAAAACACTTCAGGAGCTTTTGTGAAATAACATCAAACTGAGTATGAAAATATGCAGAGTAAAGAAGCAATTAGAATTCTGTAGAGTTAATCACAGTGGGCTTCTTGGGAGGACATGAGTTAATCAGAGTTTAGGTAGAGAAGAAATCGTTAGGTTGGCTCAGGAGAGAGTAATTCAAGTTAAGACAAAGCTTCCAATGGGATGAGAGGATGAAGGAGCTTATTTTTAGTAGTTTGAAAGCTACGATTACAAGTCAAAATAATCTGCAAATTAAGAAAGGGGTTAGAAATAATAGACCTTGCATTTATGTTTTTTAACACTTTATTTCCAAGAATGCAGATCAGAAAAGAAATAGGGAAAGAATAACTTGCATAAAATATAAGGAAGTGAATAGTTCTTTGCAATTATAACTGGAAAATTTGTCAAGCATCTAAAACAAGTATATTCTGAATAAGTTGGAAATGAAACATTATGTAATTAAAATGGGAAAACTTTATCCAAGGATACTAGCTCAGGTTCTTTTTCCTTTTATAATTAAAATTAATACCCAAATAGGTCCCTAGGGTCAATAGTAAATAGTATACAGTTAAAACTATGAATCTTATATATAAATTCTAAAAATAGCAAAGATATAGCTAATGTTTTCTCCACAAGCTTTATTTGCATCTGGCATAGTTTATTTCCAGCTGGCCCCATCGTGTCAATTACCATTCCACCTATTCCTACCATCACAAATTGAACTTTTTCTCCCCTGAAAAATGTCAGTTTTAAAGAGTTCTATCAAATATGGCTCTGTATCATTTTCACTTGAAAAATCAGTGATTTTTTCTTTTATGTAGGAGTCATTGACTCAGTATTCATTATCTGTCTCTCTCTTCCTCTTTTTTTTTTTTTTTTTTAACTAGTGGCTTGCCAATGTCTTTTTCTTTTTTTCAACAAATACATGTTGAAACCTATTATGTGCTCACTGGAATAGTGAACCAAAAATAGACATGGATCTTGCTCCTCTGGACTTACCCTAGAGGTATGGATATAATTCAAATAATCATAAATAAGTGCAAAGTTGGAACTTTTCCAATTGCGGTAGAGAGATACATGGTGTTTAATATGAAGGCTTTTAGAAAAATAACCAATCAGTGGGATCTAGGGAAGTTTTTTTTGTTTTATTTATTTTTTTTTTTGGAGGAAGTGTTTAGTTAGCTGAAATCTTGATCAATTAATTAGCTTGATCAAGAGGGAGAAAAGTTTTCTAGAAGGAAGGAATAGTATGTACAAAGATACTAAGGGGGGAGAAAGCACAGTACCTAACATTAAATGACAGAATGACAGAAATTGTAAGAACTAGCAAGTACATGGTAAAAGGTGATGCTAGATTTATGTAGGAATCAAACTGGAAAAGTTGTAGGCCATTGTTCTCTTTACCCTTAGATTTAATATTTATACTTAGACTAATATTCTTTATGCTCGGTGCAAAACTTACTACTATTTATAAAAGGGTTATGTTATAAGAATTCATTTTTATTTCCCTTTAAAACTCAGTGCTTTTTCCCATGGAATCAGGGTTATAGTGGTCTGGTCATATAAAACCCCTTTAACACAGAAAACAATGAAAGTAGTGACCATAATATTGTGCATTACACATAAGTAGGTAGAGGTTAGAGAAGAAAAGCAAGGAAGGGAATTAAAATGAATATATGTATTCAAGAGAATATCCTAGGTGTGATTGACTGAGTTGTAAATAATGAAGAAAGAGAAAAAGCCTGAAAGTGTGCCAGGCTGGTGTAGGATATCATAGCAAATGATCTTAAGGGACACATACTTGGGACAACTTGAAAAGACCTTTAACTGGCACCTGGATATATCATGTTGTGATATCTGAAGCAAATCAAGACAGAATAGAAGACAATATTGACAAATTAAATGTTCTGAATCTGAGGCATATTTGTGTTAATGTTCTTAGAATACAAAAAATTTTTAAATTCCTTTAAGAAAAGCAGAATTACAAACTAATCACAATACAATGCTAACTTTATTTTGGTTATTCTTAGATTAATTTATATAGTCAGAATTAATTATGAATTATTAAGTTGCATTAACTATTTTAGGCCTCAATATTAGCCTTGAAAATATGATGTATCTCAATTGGAATAGTAGTTTTAAAGAAAAGGTTGAAGGAATTTAATTCTTAATTGTTATTTTCCATCTAACTTATATTGCTGATAAAATATATTCATGTTGATCTTTAAATTTTAGGCCTCTTTGAACACTAGTTTCTGTGTTAAGTGACAAATAATCTAATTAATAACCAAAAGTTCAAGAAATGCCCCAAATACTAGAGCATTATAAAAAGTGGATTAAGTCACTTGAATTTTATTAAGACCAAATGTCACAAGAATATGTTAAATAAATTAAATTGTAAAATAAATACAAGCATTCGTTGACTAGACAAGGTGCATAACATTAGTTTTGGTCAGTGAATTCTGCCAGTGTGTCATCCATCAGGTGATCTTGAATTTAACTTTCTGGCATTCTCAGAAATGGCAGACCATATTTCTAAAGCAGGTTAACATCTAAAATTAAAAACTACAGAGTTGAGTTTAGTGCTTCTCTATTCACTTATTTGCTTTTTTACTAATTTATAGAACATTCTTAATGGACAATATCACTAGCATTGGTTTATTTTTCATACAGTGTCTAGCAGATCACTTATGATTTCCTTTATAGGACATAAGTGTTTGGGAAGCTTATTAGTGCTGAAAAGATGTTTACTAAATTTATTTAATAACTCTAAGGTGTCAGTATACCTTTTAAACAGAAATGAAGAATCACTTGGGAATTGTTTAGGGATTGATGTGTTCCTTGTTTTATACCTTCTACTTGTCTTACTATCAAAGTGTATTCCAGAGATCCCTAGTTCTGTGATAAGCTAATAGATATGAGACATACTCCACCGAAGTTCCTTTATCAAATAAAGTTTAGACCATAACGATTATGATTACAGAATACTGAAATACTGGGTAGGATTTTTTTACTGCAGTAGTAATCACTAACATGTATTGAGTGCTTACTTTTTGCCACTCACTTTGCTAAGCATTTTACATACATTATCTTATTTAATCCTCTTAACAACCAAAAAAGAAAAATCCAGAAGTATATTCTTCATATAACATCACTGATTATAAGCACCAATGCAAAAAATTCTGTTAAAAATGTAAAAGTGAGGGGCTCCTGGATGGCTCAGTGGGTTAAAGCCTCTGCCTTCGGCTCAAGCCTGATCTCAGGGTCCTGGGATCAAGCCCCTCATTGGGCTCTCTGGTCAGCAGGGAGCCTCCTTCCTCCTCTCTCTCTACCTGCCTTTCTGCCTACTTGTGATCTCTCTCTCTCTCAAATAAATAATCTTAAAAAAAAAAAAAAAGTTTAAAAAAATGTAAAAGTGAGGGGCACCTGGGTGGCTCAGTGGGTTAAAGCCTCTGCCTTCACTCTGGTCATGATCTCAGGTCATGATCTCAGGATCCTGGGATCCCTGCATCGGGCTCTCTGCTGAGCAGGGAGACTGCTTCCCCCTATCTCTGCCTGCCTCTCTGCCTACTTGTGATCTTTCTCTCCCTGTCAAATAAATAAATAAAATCTTAAAAAAAAATGTAAAAGTGAGACAAATACCATTTTAACCTGTTATAACCTTATAGCTTTGGAACAGAAAGATTATGAAATTTATATTTAAAATTAAATACTGAATTTAATAGTATATTTCTATATTTCTTTTTGGAATGACTAATTTTTTATCTGAGTGTAGTTGACACATTATGATAGTTTCATGTATGTAGCATATTGATTCAACAACTCTATGTTATGGTCACTACAAGTGTAGCTACCATCTGTCACCATGCAATGCTATTATAATACTGTATTCCCTTTGCTATACCTGTTATTCTTGTGATTTATTCATTCTGTAACTAGAAATTGGTTGGATTTCTGTATACTAATAATGACATAGCAGAGAAATTAAGAAAACAGTTCTATTTACAACTGCACCAGAAAGAATATAATACCTAGGGATACACTTAACCAGGTAGATCAAACACCTGTACTCAGAAAACTATAAAATACTAATGAAAGAAACTGAAGATGACACAAACAAATGGAAAGATAACCCATCCTCATGGATTGTAAGAATTAATATTGTTAAAGAGTCCATAGTACCCAAAGCAATCTACAGATTCCGTTCGATCCCCATCAAATTACTAACAACATTTTTCTTGGAACTAGACCAAATATTACTGAAATCTGTATGGTTTCACAAACAAAGCAAAACAAAAAAATCCCATCCAAATAACCAAAGCAATCCTGAGAGAGACAAACAAAGCTGGAGGTGTCACAATTCTAGAATTTGAGATTTACTACAAAGCTGTAGTATAGCTTTGTACTACAAAACTAGAGTTTTCACAGATGATCAATGATAACCATACTTTTTTTTATTAATAGGGAACAACTTTTAGAGCTTCAGAGACAGTCCTGAGTTTGAACACTGGCTCCATATACTGAGTGTATAGTATCCAACCTTTGGTGAGCTGGTAAGGTTCTGAATTTGGGATTTCTGTAAAATTTGTATAGTGACTCATTTCTCACATCTCTCATTGTGACAATTAAAGAGTGTATATGAAGTCCTAGCATTTTGCGGACATTCACTAAAATTTAATTTCTTGTCCTTTTTTTCCCTCTGCTTCTATTATTAGTAACGGCCATGTTTCAGAATTTTTGTGAAATTATGAATTACCTTTAAATTTTTCCCCTTTTTTAAAAAATAAAATTAACCATTACTCCTAAAAATATTTTAAAACTTTCTCTGAAATTTTCCACATGGACCTTATCTTTTTGCTTTCCTGCACTTAGCTAATAAAATGGGCACCTATAAATATTGTGGAACTCAGATATTAGAGAAATTTGAATAAATGGTCACACTTCATTAATTTACATATTCTACTCCTACCTTACAGCAGTGCTTTGGTAATTCTTATTAAGTGTAATAAAATGTAAATAGGTTACTTTTCTTTGTCTAGTTTCCCCATATTAAATAGGCAGTATTAAAAAAAGTTAAGAGCCTAGGCTGTAGAGTCTGGCTGTCTGGATTCAAATCCTTATTCTACCATTTTCTATCTGTATGACATCCTCAATTTCCTCATTAGTAAAATAGGTGTAATAATTGTGCCCACCTCAGGGTTATTTGATAAGTGATATATATGTGTGTGTGTACATATATATGTATATATGCACCTTTAAAAATGCCTGGCACATACTATTAAAAGTATTAACTGTTGTAATGATTATATGTATTATCTGTATATTAGTTGTAATATTGAAAAATTGGTGACTTACATGTTGTGGTGAGTGTCTAACTTGGTAGTTTCTCATTTGGCAGAATAAAACAAGTTCAGTTTAATTTATGATTTCTTGAAAATTATGTCAAACTTTTCCTATTTTCCAAGTTCTTTTAAATTTTTGATTTTATTGTTGAATGATAGTGGGAAAAACATCCCCATTGTTTCCCATAAAGATACAGACATACAGAAAGTTCAGACTTTTAAAGCATGGCAGTAGAAAAGTCAATAGAAAGACCAGATTAGAATTCAGAATATTTCATGTGCCAGTATGTTGAGCCAAGCTATGTCTACGTCTTATTAAGTATTCAAACAAATCTATTAGTTGGCAAATGAATAAATGTTAAATTTATATTATTCTGTTCTTCAAAAATTTTATTGGCTTGCATTTCCTTTGGATTTGTCCTCTTAAGTTTTATTCACTGAAAACTTATGTAGAAAAAATTGTTTTAGAGGCACCTGGGTGGCTCAGTCGTTAAGCATCTGCCTTCAGCTCAGGTTATGATCCCAGGGTCCTGGGATCGAGCCCCACATCGTGCTCCCTGCTTGGCAGGAAGCCTGCTTCTCCCTCTCTAACTCTCCCTGCTTGTGTTCCTGCTCTCTCTGTCTCTCTCTCTCTCTGTCAAATAAATAAATAAAATCTTTTTTTTAAAAAAAGGAAGATTGTTTTAAATGGAATTAAGTTAATTAAAGCTATCTCTTTGGATATTTAAGGATTAAGTATTTTTCTAAGTTATTAATGGCTTCTCAGTCCCACCATGAACTAGTTCAAAAACTCCTTCTGTATTTCTCATATTATCAGTGTTCTCGTACTATATATTATAGGTTCAATGTGCTTTTCCAAGCCTTCCTAGAAACTTAATCATCGTTTGTTTTTTGTTTTTGTTTTAAATATTTTATTTATTTATTTGACAGAGAGAGGGAGAGATCACAAGTAGGCAGAGTGGCAGGCATAGAGAGAGGAGGGGGAAGCAGGCTTCCTTCCGAGCAGAGAGCCCGATGCGGGACTCGATTCCAGGACCCTGAGATCATGACCCGAGCCAAAGGCAGAGGCCTAACCCACTGAGCCACCCAGGCGCCCCTTAATCATCATAGTTAATATTTTCTATGAAAAGCAGTTCCGAGTTTTAGAGAATAAATTATTATTTTACAGTTAACTTTTGAAAAATACTAGGATTATAAGAACATTGTGTTTCTATACAGATACATTAGAGGAACATTAAAAAGTTGTTTTTTCTTGTTTAAAATATTATGTAGTGTCTATAATTCTTCAGTTTAGGAAAGTGATACAGTTAGGTTGGCTCCAAAAAATAGTAACTGATGATTACCAAAAGACTCAGAACTATCTCGGAGTGCTAATTTCAAATTTGTATTTATTGTTTATAGTTCTTAGGTAGGGTTATTATGTAAAATAATTTATGCATTTTCTTTTTAAAAATACAAAATTTAAAATTTAGTATTCCTGTCTAATAATTTGCAAACATTTATGGGAATTTTTTCATAAATGCCACTTACATTATATAAAATTAAACAAAGATAATTCCATATGTGTCTAAAATAGCAAGGTATTAACTTAAAGGCACAATGGCTTTGCTACCTTCCACATGGAATAAGGTTCAAACTTTTAAACAAGTTTTACAAAATGTTTCTCTCCGATTCTCTCTCTGGTATTTTGATATGTTCATTCTGCTGTTTGAGGGCATAGACTCAGGGATCCTATCACCTGATAACCTAGTCTGAAAACTCAAATTATTTTGTAAATCCTGATGTGATTAAACCACTTTTAAGTTTCTGCTAAAAAGTATCAAGTTACGTTTAAAGTCTTTTTTAAGTTCTGGCTTGTGAAAAGAATTTTTCTCTTTAAATGAGATTGTTGTGGACATTTTAGGTTATTAAGGCTAACATCAGCTGCTAAAGGACGTTAAATCCTAACTCAAGGGAACAGTAATGGTTTTAAAAGCAGGAATTTTTCTGAGAGAAAGCATACCTTGTTGTGCGTATACTTCCTATACATGTAGTTAGGTAAAGAGAGACCTAGGACTCAAGAAACAATCTTGGGATTTTCATAGTAGTATAGAGAAGCATAAATACTCATTCATTTACTTGGTCTACAAATAATATTTGCTATATGTCAGTTATTCAGCAGTATTTAAGACAGGCAGGGACCATGGCACTTAAGAATGATCAGCATTAGGGGCGCCTGGGTGGCTCAGTCGTTAAGCGTCTGCCTTCGGCTCAGGTCATGATCCCAGGGTCCTGGGTTCGAGCCCCGCATCGGGCTCCCTGCTCTGCAGGAAGCCTGCTTCTCCCGCTACCATTCCCTCTGCTTGTGTTCCCTCTCTAGCTGTGTTTCTCTCTGTCAAATAAATAAAATCTTAAAAAAAAAAAAGAATGATCAGCATTACAAAGAGTGAACAAATCTTTCAGGTACTTAGAGAATGGATATATGACTTGAGTTGTAAGACATTT
>CM053605.1:70280577-70303277 GCA_028646535.1 Procyon lotor | reverse complement strand
ATGCCGGAAAAGGTAAATTATTTATCCAAGATCATATAGCAAGTGGTATATCTAGGACTAAGTTCCCCTGCCTCCTGGTCTATTTATATTTGCCAATTGGATTAAAATAGGAAGGTGAAAGAGAAGAAAGTAAGGCAAGGTGCCTAGAGATTTGGACCAGCCACTTGGGGCTTGAATGTAGTTAATGTAATATGAGAAATTACCCTTTTTAAGCTTATTTATTTCTTTGTGCTTGTTTGTACTTTATTTGAATTTCTTTAAATTTCTTTTGGTTCTCCTTTAACATTTACTAAATAGTTTTTCAAGATTTTGCTACATCCATATTTGTACAAAATTTTTAAAAGGCAACTTTGTACCCCTGGAAACCACTTATGTTGGTTCTATGGTTCCTGAAGCTCTTGTCCACTATAACTTTTTAGGTGTATATTTGGGTTTTTTTTCTCAGTAAAGAAAGTTGCTTACTTTAATTACCTTGGATTTGCTAAGCCATAGTATACTTGTTGCTGGGGAAAAAGGAAAACAGGGTGGTATAAGATTAAAGACAAAATTTTTCCTGGTTGCTTTTACTCTGGTTTGAAATCCTGTTCCCATAGACTAATCCTAGATATGTCTGATAAGAAAGACTTCATAATAAATTATCAAGTGTAGTCCAATTACAAATAAAGTTTTGATTAAACTAATAAATAAATTATAAGGATTTGTAAAAAAAAAAAAAGGTTATATGATTTCATCTTTTTTCCATTGTAATTTTTTATCTGTTTTTCACTGTTACTGTTTAAATTCCCTTAGGTTAACAAAAAGTTTGAATTTTTTCTTAAGGATATTTCTTAAGGATTTTTCTTAAAGATAAAACTAAATACACATCCTAGTAACTTACTTTGACTTGGGGAAAATAAAGACAATTATAGGATCATGTTTGAGAAGTAAATAAAGTGTTTGAAAGTTGAATCTGCAAAGCTAGACATAGTAACAACGGGAAGCATCCCACCTACAATGCATATGGTAAAGGAGAAAGATGGTACAACAGACTACAGACAAAATAGCTGGGACTTAAAAACACATATTCCCCTTTACAACCTTAGATCTGTCATTTCAGAAATAATAATGCTGTCTTTCGTCTAGATATCATGATACGAACGTATTTTGATTTATAAGAAAACTTTTAAAGTATCTCCTTCATATTTATACATTATTTATAGTTAGGTTATAATGTTTCCTGTATGTTTTATATTTTGGGAGTATATATTTGTGCTTTTGCCTCTGAGGAATACATGCTGTAGTCACTTTATTTTGCCAAATTTTAATAAATTTGTTACATGAAAAGTCAGACCTGTAAAGCTGTGAAGTAAATGATGAAAAGATTCACTAAAGAATTCCTTTAAATAGAAAAGCTCTTCTGACGTACATCAGTGTTTTTAAAATTACTTCCTACCCTGGACTAAAAGAGATACAAGAAAACTCAATGCAGAAGTGTCAGAAGCCACTGTTGCTTGAATAGTAATCAGAAATGAGGGTAAAACATTTCTGAAATTTTAATAATAAAATAAAATAATGAAAAAATATTCTGCATACAGAAACTCCATTTGCATCCCACTAGTGAATATATTCATTTTATTGAGTTACTACTGTATATTCTTTAATTTTGTTCTCTTTGAAATTTGTACTGTCTATATAAAAATAATATATGGAAAAAGGGGTTTTATATGTAAAAATGACATATGAATATCAAATGAGCAGAAGAGCACTGGACTATTAGTGATGTTTCAAAATATTTGATAGTTTGGGTATGTGCTATTCTCATTTAATGAAAGGGAATCCAGTGGTCTGTAATATTCAGCTATTGTCTAGTTCAGTATTTAATCAGAGCACACTACTGATAGGTAATATCATCTTTAATTTTTTAAAATGACAAGTAAGTTCATGTCCATTAAATGTGAGCAGATGGTATATGCGCAGTTAAGTATCCAGTCCTATGATTCTGTTTCTATATTTCTGTAATCTAAGTAATTAAAGCTAACATGGTTAATTTGTAAATTTAATGGTATTCAAATCATTGTTGAAATTCATAATTAGAGAAGTATAATAAATAATTTCTCTAAATGACACTAATAGTGTTTTTAAAAACAGCCATTTTTTTTCTATTTGTCCAAACACCATTATCAGTTTTTATAACACATTTTATTCATTGATTTATTTATTTATTTATTTATTTATTTTTTATTTAAAAGATTTTATTTATTTTATTTTGACAGAGAGAGAGAGAGATCACAAGGAGGCAGAGAGGCAGGCAAAGAGAGAGGGGAAAGCAGGCTCCCCGATGAGCGGAGAGCCCGATAATGGGGCTCAATCCCAGGGCCCTGAGATCATGACCTGAGCAAAGGCAGAGGCTTTAACCCACTGAGCCTCCCAGGCGCCCCTAAAATAACACATTTTAATCTCTATCCTATATATACATCCATTATTGATTAATTTCTTATCCCATTCTTAACAGTCTGATCTGTCAAAGAATACTTTTGTATTTTTTTTTAAGATTTTTTATTTATTTGACAGAGAGATCACAAGTAGGCAGAGAGGTAGGCAGAGAGAGAGGGGGAAGCAGGCTCCCCGCTGAGCAGAGAGCCTCATGGGGGGCTCGATCCCAGGACCCCTAGATCATGACCTGAGCTGAAGGCACAGGCTTTAACCCACTGAGCCACCCAGATGCCCCTACTTT
This sequence comes from Procyon lotor, assembly GCA_028646535.1. NCBI lineage: Eukaryota > Metazoa > Chordata > Mammalia > Carnivora > Procyonidae > Procyon > Procyon lotor. The sequence goes on along the minus strand of CM053605.1, from coordinate 70,300,564 downwards.
TTGTATTTGCACACACTTCTTTCTCCTAGACCTAAGATAGTGTTTCTAATGGATGCACATTAAAATCATTAAAGACCCAACCCCTAACATTTAAATCAGAGTTTCTTAGAATGAGCATCCTGGTTTTGTTATTTTTAAAAGTTTCTCAAATGATTCTAAAGTTCAGCCAGCGTTGAGAATTATTGTTATAGGCCTAAGGTCTGCTGGGTTAACATTCTCATGCTTTGTCCTTGAGAGATCCTTAAACACTAGGTTCACAGGTTGCTAGAGAGCTGATGGCACCACAAAATCTGCACTTTTTTTTTTTTTTAAAGATTTGTTTCTATTTATTTGAGAGAGAGAGAGCATGAGAGGGGAGAGGTCAGAGGGAGAAGCAGGCTCCCCGTGGAGCAAGGAGCCCGATGTGGGACTCGATCCCAGGACTCCAGGGTCATGACCTGAGCCGAAGGCAGTTGCTTAACCAACTGAGCCACCCAGGTACCCCAAAATCTGTACTTTTAACTTGTTTTTGAACTAACACTAGAACGTAATGAGGAATTCCTGTGAGGGTGGCTTCTGGCTCCTCGGCTCTAATAGTTCAGACTACTGCAGGATAGCTGAGAGCACTCATCATGACTCTGCCAGGGAAGAATTTTCAGAAGAGTGGCCTTCTGACTGGGTAGGTGAAATTGAAGTGAGTTTAGAAGTTCAGAAAAGTAATAGTTAAAAGTAGCCAATTATATAGCCATTCATGTCCTGAAGTACCTTGAAATGGACCTCCAAAAGAGCTTACCCCCCCGCCCCCCCCTGCTATAACAAATGGTTTCTTTTAGGGAGAAAGATGAGAACTGGGTATTAACAGGCTGTCCTATTTAACAGTGCTCCCCCTCATCCCAGTGCACATATGCACACACATATATCATACACACTGCCACCGTTCTTCCAAATCAAGTAAGGTCACACATGTTTTGATGGAGAAATTGATTACTGAGGCAAAGAATTATTGAGGCAAAAGAAAATTCTTACTTGTCTCCACTGCCTGCCTTCTGCTTTCCCACTCACTGAAAGCATAAACAAACTTTTTTTTTTTAAAGATTTTATTTATTTATTTGACACAGAGAGAGATCACAAGTAGGCAGAGAGGCAGGCAGAGAGAGGGGGGAAACAGGCTATCTGCTGAGCAGAGAGCCCGATTTGGGGCTCGATCCCAGGACCCTGAGATCATGACCTGACTGAAGACAGAGGCTTTAACCCACTGAGCCACCCAGGTGCCACTAAGCAAACTTTTAATACCTGTTGGCTTTTACTTGAAATTCCTTAAGAGGAATGGATTTTCTCCTTAAAGAGAGGTAAAGAAAGCACACACATTGCCCTCTTCTCACAGGATAAGGTAGTCTTTTAACAAGTTAAATGTGTTTTTATCCTTTCCTGTATTTTACTCAGAAGGAAAAGGATAGAAAAGCTCTGGCCACTAAAGGAGATGGCTCACTTCCTGGTTTGCTGCTTATTTTTCATTGTGAACAGATATATAAAAGATATGTACAAAGATACTGTTAGCCTTCTCAACTTCAGGTGAACAGTTAAGTTGCAGATAAGTGATTAGCATATAGTATTCTTAAAAATGCAGAATTTCTCTTTTATAGAATCTATGTGGATTAAAAATAGTAAGCACCATTAAAGTAAGAGCTATTAGGTGGATGTTACCATAGCTCAGAAAAAAACATTTTCTTCCTTTTTTCTACATAATAGTCATTAGTATTAACTAAACATCCTGATGAACAAGGCACTGCTAACCTAAGAGTTCAGTGGTTGTACGTCTCTTATACCCTTTCTTGGCAATTTTTCCTACCATTTATTTTTAGTGCATGAATAACACTTTAAAGTTAAGTCTTCCTTTACGTGACTGATGAGAAGCATATGCCTCTATGAAAAGAAAAGGGGTTTATGACTTAGAGATAAAACATTTCTCCCAGCTAGGAGTAAGCTATAGGGAACTTTAAGTAAAAAGCCAGAGCCCCCTCCCCTTTTTTAAACAGTGCCATTGGATACACAGTATCACTATTTAGCCTCTCAAAAATAAGGACAATCTTTAAAATTTTACATTATCAGGGCGCATTACATTATTTTTTAAAAAGAGCTATACATTTCCTTTAAAATCTACATTAAATAAAGAGTAAAATGAAATTTAACAACTCTGGGAAGATGAGGAAAGAGCCACACACACAAGAAATTGAAACCTTGCAAATGAGAGAGATTGCAGATCTCAAAATCTCTTGGAAAGAAAACAGTGATGTTCAATAAAGTTTCTATAGTAGCATTTGGTAATTTTTATAAAAATTTCGTGGTGGTAACTGTCTCTAAAGATAAAAAAGGAAAATGAGGCCAGACTAGTAGTGCTAAAAGAAACCTTAGCAAGGTGTGGGAAACCCGTTGCTGATCAGGGATTATTTTACTGGGGCTTCAGGGCTTCTGCAGGTAAGGTGGCTTTTGCCCTCTTGTGGGTCTTGGCTCCCTTTGAAAATCTGATAAAAGTATTGAACTCTCAGAGGAGGGTGTCAATGAAAAACTCTATGGCCTTTTTTTTTTTTAATTTCAATTAACCAACATATAGTACACGGTTAGTTTTTGATGTAATGTTCAATGATTCATTAGTTGAATATAACACCCAGTGCTCATCACCACAGGGGCCCTCCTTAATACCCATCACCCAGTTACCCCCTCCCCCACCCCACTCCCTTCTGAAACCCTCAGTTTGTTTTTCTCGAGGTCTAGAGTCTCATGACTCATCTCCCTCTCTGATTTCTTCCCATTTAGTTTTTCCTTCCTTCCCCTATGGTTCTCTGTCTGACCTTCTTTACGTATCAGGAAGTTTATGAATCTGCTGAAGACTAATTATTAACCCCGTAGACCACCTGCTTCAGAAGCCCCTGAGTTGCCTATTTAAACTGCACACTATACCCCAAACCTACTGTATTGGCATTTCCAATGACTTAGCTTTTGGAATCTGCATTTTAAGAGGAATTCCCACATGATTTTTCTGCTCACTGCTAAGCTTAAGAATCACTGCTCTGGAGATTTATGTATTATGCGAGTTCTGCCATTGGCCTAGGAACAAGGTTTTCAGTGAGACTTAGAATACGTTACTTACTAAAATTCTTGATTTACATACAAAATATCAAATTGGTGCCATTAATGAGCACCAGGCTTGTAAAGAAATGCAGTTATTTGGGGCGCCTGGGTGGCTCAGTCGTTAAGTGTCTGCCTTCGGCTCAGGTCATGATCCCAGGGTCCTGGGATCGAGCCCCACATCAAGCCCCACATCGAGCCCCACATCGGGCTCCCTGCTCGGCAGGAAGCCTGCTTCTCCCGCTACGGTTCCCTCTGCTTGTGTTCCCTCTCCCGCTGTGTTTCTCTCTGTCAAATAAATAAAATCTTTAAAAAAAAAAAAAAAAGAAATGCAGTTATTTGTGCTGGGTTGATCATTTTAATGAAATAAGTTATGAGTAAAACATTTTAGCCCTGGGCCTGTAGGTATACATAATATACAAATTAATATAAATTTTTATTAAGACTTTAAGACTTTAGGCTTAGTAAAATACATATATATGCTCTTAAAATATATCTGCGGTTACTCAAGTACTTAGTATCAGACTAGGATTTCCAGTGATAGCTACTTGAAGGTACTGCTAAATCAGAATAATTGAGGTTGAATTCAGTGACTTTTGCAATTGTTTAAAGATATATGTGGCTTTACTTTATATGTATATAGTGATATAACTGTTTCCAAGAAGATTCTTCTCTATATTTGAATGAACCAGTCTTATTTGTAATGCACATATTAAGTAGTTGGTGTGTAAATTAATGCTGCTAAAACAGTTTAAAGACTGCTTGAAAATAGTATATAAAATTGGACAAACATGTCCTTCTAAATCTTATTATGGTCTTAATTTATTTTTGCTGGTTTCCTTCATAGATAAATTCAGGATTGAACTTTAGACTAATAGGGACATGCCGTTATCTCATTTCAAATGATTAAATCTGGATTAATGAGCTAGTATGCCCATGTTGCTGAACTGTTTAGTATTAATGCATAAACACTTTTGCACTCTGGCAATGAGAGACAGGTTATGAGTCCAGTATTCTTAGAATTTTTTGTTTAAACACAGAAGAAAAAATTCCCTAGTTAAGGATTATAACATGTATTTTAGTCAACTTTCTCATCAAAGATGTTTAGAGTCAAGGGAGACCAGGTAAAATAATATAAGTTGCTTAGTGAAGGGTCTTTATTGCTATGAGAAAAAATAATAAGGCGATCAGTGATAAGTCAGAAACATTGTGTGTGTGTGGGAAAAATACTTGTGCTATTGTTACATTAGTGGTGAAATAAAAAGGCTTATTCATCTGTGTATTTCTTAAATGCAGATTAAAGTTAGTTGGATAAGTATTATTAATGTAAAATCTGTTGTTCCTAAGGTCCTTATTTCTGGAAAATACATGAAAATACCCTATAAAATTTTTTTTATGTCTCTTGTGATCATCCAAATTCACATAAAAATGGCAGTTATATAGTTATTCTACAAAGATTAAAATTTAGTTGGTAATTTTATCACTGAATCTTATTTCTGATTAAGATTCATTTATGTTTTCCTATAATGTAAAACTTGGTATGATTTTTTTGTTGTATTGAATTTAATTTCTTGGTTCCTTTTGATTTCCTCCTGACATGCATGAGGGCATACACACATGCATGTACACACACACACATACATGCTAGTTTATTTCTGCAATAAGAATTACATATATTTTTATATTTGGCAAAATGGATTACAGTGGTTATAGTTATAATGCCTAATGTTTGAATTAGCACACTAACTGGTACATAATATTATATACTTTATGTACATTATGTCATTTAATCCACACAGTTAACCTTGAAAGTAGGTATAATTTTTATTCTCATTTTATAGCTGAGAAAGCATACTTAAGTGAACTAACTCCATGAAGGTTGCATGAAAATAAAATATAAACCACGTTTAATATCAGTATTTAACTTCTTAACCAGTATGCTCTAGTAACTTTGAAGATGACATTAAAATAGAATATCCAAAGTCTTACATTAAAAACAATATTTAAAAGTGTAGAGTCTTCTCTCCTCTCATGAAGTACACACTAAGGCAAAATATTAACTTGCCTGCTTATTATATACCAGGAATAGTTATAGACACTTTTATATATAGCATTTAATCCTTACTTATGAGATAGGCCTTGTTATTCTTCTACACTTTTAAAGTAAGGGTCCACTTTTTAACTTGCTCAAGGTTGTACATGATCTGGCAAAGCCAATATCTGACACGACAGTCCTTGTGACTGACCAAAAAAACACTGAACTTGGATCGCGTCATTTTCTCAAGTAGACTGGATACTAATTATTCCAGGATGAAAAGAAGATGAACCAGGAATTAGAGGGGAAAATATCCTCTAGCTACTAGTAAATGTAAAGAAATGTCATTTTTCTTTCTTTTGCTTCGTGCTACAAAAGTACATTAGAATTCTTTGTATGAAAATCAAAAAAGGATTCTTTGTATGTACCAATCTAGAAATTTTGATGACTTTTGTTTATTAATCCTATAATGGATAATAAATTTATGTCTTGATTTATGTATAGAATCATGGTCCATACAAATCAAATCAGTTCACCAGAGATTTGTTGTTATTGTTGTTTTAATGAAGCCTTCCTATATGCTAGTGATGTTGTGAAGGAAATACAAGGTCTTCTAAGATTTTAGCACTGGTTGAGAAGTTTACATAAAAACATTAAATTAATTTAAGAATATATGATTAGGTCCTAGACTAAGTAGTTAACATTTTATCCCCCAAATCCTTCAAAAGCAGCATTTATGTGATTAAACTCATTAACATCTCTCACAAACATCTCCTCTGCTTATATTTACTCTCTTGGATTGTGTCATTCTATCCCCCCCCCCATTCCCAAGTTAGAAATATCACAATCTTCTGCTACCTCTTGCTTTACCTCCATAGTCCCCCTAGTTATCAAATCCTATAGAACTTGTCTCCTTCATAAATCCTAAGTCTATTCAGTTCTATCTTCATGTTATGCTTACTTTTGTTGCGTTAGCTCATCCCTTGGCTAGACAATGACAGTAACTAGCCTCTTTAGCTAATGAATCTGCCTCTGGCCTTCCCTCCTCTACTCCATATTCTATCTTTTGCTGAAGTTAGTTGCTCCCAAACATAAATCTAGTTATGTCACTACCTTGATTAAAGACCTTCGGGGGTGTCCCTTCATCTCAGTTTATATAAAGTCATATTTTCAGTCTGGCCCATAAATCCGCTATCTATTTTTACTCTATCTTAGACCTGCAGCCTCATATTCTCTTACTTTTCCCTCTGTTGCAGTTTACCAAACTGCTTCCTCTTCAACATTATGTTGTGCTTTTTCAGGTCTCCTTGCTTTTACACATGTACTGTCTTCTATACAATGCCTCTTGCCTTACCCATTCCTTGTTCTCCCCTCATACACCAAATGAACATGTTTTACTATAAGGTCCAATTCAGATGTCACTTCCTATCAAATCATCTTAACCTTCCTCCAGCAGAATTAATTTGCTTCTTCTTAGTTAAAGGCACACACATTTATATTTTTATCATCAGATAAAGTTCTCTTTTTACCTTTAGTATCTTCCAACCCCCAAGATTATGAAGTGCTTACTTTGTTTTTATTTGTGCTTTGAAATCAAGTCCAAGCCATAATAGATGCACGCATGTCCTAGATACATTGTAGTCATTAAGGCCATAGCCTTTACAAAGAGACAGACCTGAATTGAAGTAAAGGCTGTGCAACCAAAAGGAATGGAATACATTTTGTGTGGAGAAAGGAGAAGTTTTAAGAGGGAAGGAACATGGGCATTGGCAAGTCTGAGTGTTTTTCACATCTTGCTTGGCCAGAGTTAGGGGCAAGTAATACCGCAAACCTACCCAAGGACCAAGTGGAGACAGAAATGCAATTAGCCAAGACTTTTACTAAGTGCCTCAATGTATGTGTGCTTTATTGTTACATAAGCACTACAGGTACAAAAATGAGTTAAGAAATGGACTCTGCATTTGAAAAAAATCAGAGTGAATAGGGAAAATAGGTAAATAAATATAATGTCTAGAAATGTATGTTAACAAACTAATTTTGAGTTACAGAAACCCCTCATGATGAGAATATATTCTTTGGCAGAAAAACTTCAAATCCCAAGTGATGCTCTCACAAAGTTTTAAAGTGTGAATTGGAATTCTACAGATGGATAAGATGGTAAGGACTTAGTAGACAAATAACGGCTCATTCTCTCTCTCTCTCTCCTTCTCTCTCAATTGAATTTTAAAAAGGTGGGATATTAGCTCTACTTACCTCTCAGTGTTTTTAGGAAGATTCAGAGAGAGAGAATGCATACAAAGTTGTTGTTGGCACAGTACCTGGTCCATAAGAAGGTCTCAGTAGGACTCCTGATAGGGTTTTTGGTTTTTTTTTTTTTTTTTAAACTCATATATTTAAGAAGTGATTCATTGAGTGCTTACCATTTGTTAGGTATTGGAATTACAAAGATGAATAAGGCATAACCTCTGCCCTTGAAGAATTTGTAATTTAGTGAGGATACATACTATATTCTATTATATATTGAGAATCAACAGTTATAACCTGACATACGCTTTAATGGAGTTTATAAAAAGGTAAGATATGAGAAAGGAGCACCTGAAACTACTTGAGACATTAGAAAAGTCTTCATCAAGGAAGACTGTGACTTGGAGAATGAAGAATAGGTTGCTGGATGGATTTGGAGGATGGAGAGGAGTGAGGCTTTCCAGGGAAAAGAGAGAGCATATTCAAAAGGAAAGTTAAGGTAACATAACTTGTTACGGAGAAAAACAAGCAATATGAAAACCTCTAAAAAGGATGGGAGTAGAAAACATACAGGGGACTGAATCTTCTCAGGTGGAATCCACTGGTTGAAAAGTCCCCAGAGTGCCTGAAGTTCCACCTTTGCTTCTCTGAGAAAAGAGAAGTGATAAATCCCTCTGGGTGAGTATAAGAGAAACCTCTGTGAAAAATTGCCATGTTACACCCTGGAATGCTTGCATGGTCCACTCATAAGGCATGGACCCTTAGACCTTAGGTCTAAGGTCTAAATACTTAGACCCAGTATTTCTGGGTATAAGAAAATACTGGCAGTGCTCTGAACAATGAGCATTGAGCACTGAGTCAATGGGTGAAGCAGGAGGAGCAAAAGAACAGCATTTCATTAGTGATATTACTGTCAGAGAGGTGGTGCCAGCAACAGAAATAAAATTGACCATGTTGTAAAGAGATGGTAAGAAAGAAGTCTTTTTCTTTGATAGCTGCAGTAAGTTGTGATGTGATAGGTTGACTGACTACACTGTGGCTTGACTGGACAGTGGTATATTCACTGGTTCTCAGCAGTCCAGTGATTTGTACCCAGAAATTGGATTAGCTCTCTAGAAGCTAGAAATCATGTGACATGTGGATGTGGTGGGATATCTGAGGGAGTCAGCTGTTCTTTACCTTTCTTTTAAACCAGGGGAGGAATTTGGATAACACTAGAAATCCCTGAAAATCTTTGGGTATGCACTAGCCATAGAATAATTGTGCTTTGTTTCCAAACTATGAGTCCTATGGCAATATCTTTTAAACCAGAAAGCAAAGAAGAGAAAACTGAAATTTGTTGAGCATTTATTTTGCTTTCTTGGTTGGGGGGGCAAGGAGAGGAGGTATTACTTTTTTTAATTGAGGTAAAATTTACATAATATGAATGTCACCATTGTAACCATTTTAGAGTGTATTCAGTAGTTTTGGGTATATGAATGATATCACCACTGTCTAATTCCGGAATAGTTCTATCTATAAAAAACCTGTTAACAGTCACTTTAAATTTACCCCACCCCCACCCCTGGCAGTCTCTATTGATATGCTTATTCTGGACATTTCATATAAATGGAATGATATCATTATGTCTTGGCTTATTTTATTTAGCATAATGTTTCATCCATGTGTTAGTATGAATCAATACCTCGGCCCTTTTTATGGGTGAATAATTTTTCATTTATGGATATAGCACATTTTATTTATTCATCAGTTGATAGACATTTGGGTTGCTTTCACTTTTTGGTTAGGGATATGCTGCTGTAAACATTTATGTACAAGTTTTTATGTAAATATATATTTTCAGTATTCTGAGGTATATACTTTGAAGTGGAATTGCTGGGTCATATGATAACTCTATATTTAATATCTGAGGGCCTACCAGACTGTTTTATAAAGTGGCTGCTCCATTTTGCATTCCCACCAGTAGTATATGAGGGTTCTAGTTTCTTCACATGCTTGCCAGCATTTATTATGTGTCTTTTTTTATGTTCCTAGTTTGTGAAGTGGTATCTTATTTGATTTTGATTTGACTTTCCTGATGGCTAATGATGTTCAACATCTTTTTTATGATTTTAATGGCCATTTACAGATCTTCCTTGCAGAGAGGTATATTCATATCTTTTGCCCATTTGCCTAATCTTTTGACTCATTTTTAAAATTAATCATTTATCTTTTTATTGTCTTTTTATTGTTGAGTTGTAAGAGGATTTTTTATATATACTTTAGACACTAGACTTATCAAATATGTATATTTGCAAATATTTCTCCCATTCTGTGTATGATCCTTTCACTTTCTAGATCATAACCTTTGATGCACAAAAGTTTTTAATTAGGGGCGCCTGGGTGGCTCAGTCATTAAGCGTCTGCCTTTGGCTCAGGTCATGATCTCAGGGTTCTGGGATCAAGCCCCACATCTTCTCCCTCTGCTTGTGTTCCCTCTCTAGCTGTGTTTCTCTCTGTCAAATAAATAAAATCTTTAAAAAAAAAAAAGTTTTTAGTTATACACTTTAACTATTTTGTTGTTGTTACTTGAACTTTTAGTGTCTTATTTAAAAAAACAATACCTAATCCAAATTCAACGAACAAGGATTTATATCTCTGCTTCTAGGAGTTATATATTTTTAGCTCTTGCATATGAGTCTTTGATCCATTTTGTGTTAACTTCTGTATATGATAGGAAGTAAAGGTCCAAATTCATTCTTTTGTGTATTCAGTTCCCCAACACAATTTGAAGAAATTCTTGGCATCCTTGTCAAAAATCAATTGATCATAATCATATCGGTATATTTCAGAGTCTCATTTCTTTTCCATTGATTTCTATGTCTCTCCTAACACAGTGTTTTGAGTACTATAGCTTTGTAGTAAGTTTTAAAATCGGGAAATGTGAATCCTTGAACTTTTCTTTTTATTTCAAAGATTGGTTTGGCTATTTAGGATCCTTTATATTTCCATATGAATTTTAAAATCATCTTGTCCATTTCTGAAAAAGAAAGAAGGAAATTAGTAAAGAAAAGGCTGTTGGAATTTTTTAAAAGTTGCATTGAATGTACAGTCCTAATAATATTTACTTTCTAATCCATGAACATGGGATATCCTTCCATTTATGTAGGTCTTCTTTAATTTCTTTAAACAATGTTTTATAGTTTTCAGTGTACAAGTCTTAAACTTCTTGGTTAAATTTATTCCTATGTATCTTATTCCTTTTGATACTGTTGTAAATGGAATTAGTTTCTTAATGTCCTCTTTGGTTTGTTTAATTGCTGTTGAAAAATACAACTCCTTTTACTATATTGAGCTTATGTTCTATAACTTTGCTGAACGCATTAGCTCTCATAATTTTTTACAGACTCCTCTATATAGATAAAATTGTTACTTCCAAATAGAGATTGGTTTTGTTTTGGGTTTTTTTTGTTTTTGTTTGTTTGTTTGTTTACTTCCCTTCTAGTGTAGGTCCCTTTTTTCCCTCTTATCTAATTGCCCTCACTAGAACTTTCATTATCATTTGAATAGAAGAGGTTAGAGCAGAGATCTTTTCTTCTTCCTGATCTTAGGGGCAGGGCTTCACTATCTCAACATTAAGTATGATCTTTTCTGTGAGTTTTTTTGGTTTGTTTTTTTTTTTTTTTTTTTTTAAGATTTTATTTATTTGACAGAGAGAAATACAGCGAGAGAGGGAACACAAGCAGAGGGAATGGTAGTGGGAGAAGCAGGCTTCCCGCAGAGCAGGGAGCCCGATGCGGGGCTCAATCCCAGAACTCTGGGATCATGACCTGAGCCAAAGGCAGACGCTTAATGACTGAGCCACCCAGGCGCCCCTGCTTTTTGTTTTTTTAATGATCCCTCAGGTTGAGGAAATTTCTCTTCTGTTACTAGTTTGTTGAGTGGTTTGTTTTGTTTTTTGGTCATGAAAAATTGTTGGATTTTGTCATAGGCTTTTTTACATTTATTGAGTTGATAATACGGTTTTTCACTTTATCCTATTAATAGGGTGTATTACATGCGGTTTTTCACTTTATCCTATTAATAGGGTGTATTACATGCGTTGAGTTTCAAAAGCTGAACCAACCATTCCTAGAATGAATCCCACTTGATCATCATCTATAATGCGTATAAATGCTACTGAATTTGGTTTTCTATATTTTGTTGATTATTGCATTTATATTCATAAGTATTGGTCTGTAGTTTTCCTGTGATTTCTTTTTTTGGCTTTGGTATCAGGAGATAATGGTCTCATAGGATGAGTTTGGGAGTATTCTTTCCTCTTCTATTTTGTGGAAGAGCTTGAGAAAGATTGGTGTTAATTTCTCTTTAAACATTTGGTAGAGGGGCACCTGGGTGGTTCAGTCATTAAGCGTCTGCCTTGGGCTTAGGTCATGATCCCAGGGTCCTGCGATCAAGCCCCACATCAGGCTCCCTGATGGGCCAGAAGCCTGCTTCTCCCTCTCCCACTCCCCCTGTTTGTGTTTCCTCTCACTGTGTCTCACTCTGTCAAATAAATAAATAATCCTTAAAAACAAACAAACAAACATTTGGTAGAATTCACGTGAAGCCATCTGGTCCTGAACTTTTATATTAGAAATTTTTTGATAATTAACAGAAATCTTTTAATTTGACATAGGTATATTCAGATTTTCTATTTCTTCTTCAGATTTGGTAGTCCGTGTTTCTAAGAATTTATCCATTTCATCTAGGTCATCTAATTTGTTGGAATATAGTATACTCTTATAATCGTTTTTAATTTGTATAAAGTCCATGGTAATGTCCCTGCTTTCATACTTGATTTTAGTAATTATAATCTTCTCTTTTTAATGTAGTCTATCTAGCTAAAAGTTTGTCAATTTTACTGATCTTAGGAGAACCAACTTTTGGTTTTGTTGATTTGTCTCTTTTATTTTCTATTCTCTATTTTTTTTAAGATTTTTTTTTTAATTTATTTGTCAGAGAGAGAGAAAGAGAGAGCGAGCACAGATGCAGGGGGAATGGCAGGCAGAGGGAGAAGCAGGCTCCCCGCTGAGCAGGGAGCCCAGTGTGGGACTCAAACCCAGCACCCTGGAGTCAGGACCTGAGCTGAAGGCAGCCGCTTAACTGAGTGGGCCACCCAGGCATCCCTCTATTCTCTCTTCTTTATCTCTGCTCTAATCTTTGGTATTTTCATCTTTCTTTGAGTTTACTTTGCTCTGTTTCTAGTTTCTTAAGGTAGAAAGTTACTGATTTGAGATCTTTCTTCCTTTTTAATGTGAGCATTTACAGCTATAATTTCCCCTTTAACAATGGTTTTGATGCAGGCAAGCTGGGTCTGAGGATCCAGAGAGGCATCTCACAGGGCCAGCCAAGAAGGTCCTTGGCTTCAAGCAAGCTGGAAATCAAACACAAGACAGACAAAGTGGAAATAAGAGTTTATTGAATAGCGTAAGTAGAATGTAGAGAATAGAAGACAAAGTCTTTGGGAGGCTCCAATAGGAAAACAGAAAGAGTCTCGTCATTTGGCATTAGGTGTTTATGTCAGAAAGGGGTCTAGGGTATGTGTTCCTTCAGGAATTGAGACTGGGGTCCAATCAAAGATGAGTATCAAAAAAAAAAAAAAGGAGTGTCCCATAACAATAGGTGTTATTCCATTAATTACTGAAGGTAGGAGGTTGTTGCTAGGCACAACTGAGGTTTGTTTGTCCTGGAACATATTTGGGATCTGGCTCTTTTTTGGTCTTAAAATCAGGTGTTTGGGGCATAGGAAAAAACTTAGGGAATTATTCATTTTCTTTCTTTCCCCTTAAAGTGGGAACATAGATTCTTTAACTCATTCACAGGCAAACTTTGGAACATGAGTAAATGGAGCCTAGCAGAAAAACAGCAGAGATGGAGCCTTTCTAAAATGGAGACCCTTCGGCTTTCCTAGTTTACTTTCACCATATACCATAAATTTTTATATGTTGTGCTTTCCTTTTCTTTTCTTTCAAAGTAATTCCTAATTTTTCTTGTGATTTCTTTTTTGACCTATTGGTTATTTAGAAGTGTGTTGTCTAATTTCCACATGTTTGTGAATTTTTCAAATTCTTTCTGCTATTGACTTCAAATTTCATTCCATTGTGGTCAGAAAATACACTTCAATTTCAGTTTGTCAAGCTCAGATATACAACATTTCTGTTATTAGAGATTTTCTTGAATAGCATTGCTCTAGCATAGTGCTTTTTAGAGGTTCCTGGGTGGCTCAGTTGTTAAGTGTCTGCCTTTGGCTCAGGTCATGATCCCAAGGTCCTGGGATCAAGCCCTGCATTGGGTTCTCTGCTCTGCAGGAAGCCTGCTTCTTCTCCCTCTCCCATTCCCTCTGCTTGTGTTACCTCTCTTGCTGTGTTTCTGTCAAATAAAAAAAAATCTTTAAAACAAAACAAAAAAAAAACATAGTGCTTTTTTTTTTTTTTTAAAGCATAATGCTTTTTAAAATGTGTTTCATGAACCAGTACTGATCTGCAAACTGTCACTGTTTTCCCAGTTGAAATTTCCCATTCAACTGGGAAACTGGGAAATTCAACATTTCCTAAATGGGAAATTCCCATTTCCCAGTTGAAAATGCTTAGAAACTTTAATAGCTGCAACATCCAAGCATATGACTAGTTATCTAGCAATTCATTTTTATTATATTTTACATGAGTATTGATCTATACCAGATTGGAAATTTTAGCAAACACAATGGGTTGTTCACAATGGATAGTCTGAGGATCACTTCTCTGATGTGGGTTTACATAGAATTGCAGAATCACAGTCTATGCATATGCTCAACTTTACAAGATCAATTCATTCTGTTTTCCAAAATCATTGTTTTTGGTATTTATTTATTTATTTTATTTTTTATTTTTTCTAATATTTTATTTATTTATTTGACAGAGAGAGAGATCACAAGTAGGCAGAGAGGCAGACAAAGAGAGAGGGGGAAGCAGGCTCCCTGCTGAGCAGAGAGCCCGATGTGGGACTTGATCCCAGGACCCTGAGATCATGACCTGAGCCAAAGGCAGAGGCTTTCACCCACTGAGCCACCCAGGCGTCCCTATTTATTTTGTTTAATAAGCTAAATAGTTTATTCTGCCACCAAGGTATGAGAATTTCTATTGCTCTTCTATTTTTCTGAACCTTGGTATTTCCTCCGCTGACCACTTTTTTTTTTAAAGTTTTGCCATCTGGTAGGTGTGAAATGGCATCTTATAATTTTAATTTGCATTTCTTAAATTGCTAATGAGGTTAAGTATATTTTCATATGGTACATTTGTGATTACATTTTCTCATTTTAGGAATTCTTTATATGTCTGGATACTAATTTTCTATGCATATGGCAAATGTCTCCTCCCATTTTGTATTTTGTTTTTATGGTGCTTCAGTGAAAATAAGCTCTTAATTCTTTTGTGTTTAATAAATTTTCCTGTAACATTTTTTTTAAGTTTTAAACTATTGTCTTCTACATTTTTTTATACCTACTTGCACTTGAATTTTGTTTCTGTCTAGAATTTGAGATGAGGATCTAATTTTATCATTCCTTCAGTGGTTAAGTGTACCAGCATTGTTTATTGAGTGGATTCTCCTTTACCATTAATTTTCAGTGCTTTGTTGGTTTTAAATTATGTTATAATATATGAAAGGGTCAGTTTCTGGACTCACTATTGGTTTTTTTTTTGGTCAGTTTGTCTAACCCTTGCCTTAATTGTTACACCTTTAAAATAAATCTTGATAGCTGATAGAATTAATCAAGAATTAATTAATTAATTCTTGTCACATAATGCTTCCATGGAAATTTGATCGGTGTGTCATAGTCTATAAGAAACCTCATGTGGATTTTTATTAGAATTGATGTCATCATTACAACAAGCCTTTAAGTATAAGACTATAGGATGCTTCTTGTATTTTATTCTTTAATGTTTCACAGAATTTTGAGATTTTCCCAGTATAATTTTTCTATATAGTTTTGGTACTTTAAAATACATCGTATCTGGGGCGCCTGGGTGGCTCAGTTGGTTAAGCGACTGCCTTCTACTTGGGCCATGATCCCACGGTCCTGAGATCGAGCCCCACATCGAGCCCCGCATCTGGCTTCTTGCTCAGTGGGGAACCTGCTTCTCCCTCTCCCTCTGCTGCTCTGCCTACTTGTACTCTCTAGCTCTCTGTGTCAAATAAATAGATAAAATCTTTGAAAAAAAGGGGCACCTGGTTGGCTCAGTCGTTAAGCGTCTGCCTTCAGCTCAGGTCATGATCCCAGGGTCCTGGGATCGAGCCCCGCATCGGGCTCCCTGCTCGACGGGAAGCCTGCTTCTCCCGCTACCGTTCCCTCTTCCTGTGTTCCCTCTCTCGCTATGTCTCTCTATCAAAAAAAAAAAAAAAAAAAAAAAAAATCTTTGAAAAAAAAAAAAAATACATTATATCTTATTTTAGTACAGAAATTCAGTTCTCTTTTGTATATTTGTTATTTATCAGAGAAGCTTACCAAGCACTTTTTCATTCTAATAATTTATTGGTATATTCTTAGAATATTTTTAAAATAGGTAATCTTTCTTAGCAAATAGTAAAATTTTATTTGTTCCTTTCAAAGCCTTATACCCATTATTTCTTCCCTTCGCTTTTATGTGGGGACTAGAATCTTCAGTGCCAATGATAATGGATATCCTTGTAATGTTGCTTTTTTAAAAAGTGCTTTTCCACATGTCGCCTTTTAAGTATGACTTTTTTTTTCTTTTTGGTTTTAGATGTTTAAAGTCCATTTCTGTTCCTAGTATTAAAAGTTTTTATCAAACACAAATGTTGAGTCATATTAAATGCATTATTGAGTTGTTTATATGATTTTTCTTCTTTAATCTGTTAATGCAAATGTAAAATTAAATTACATTTAAGTGATTTTCTAAATTAAACTGACATGGCATTCCTGTTATAAACCAACGTAGTCATGTTGTAACACCTTTTTTCTATATCGCTGGATTAGATTTTAAAATGTTTAGTTTGGGCATTCTTCATCTCTCTTCAGGAAGCCAGGACTGCTCTGTATTTGTCCCCCCCCCACCCTTTTTATTTAATTAGTTGATGTTTACCCTTTTTCCCCCCCGGAAGTGTTTTTATAAGGTTAGAATTTTGTTTGAATGCGTTCTGAAAAATACCTATAACCAATCAGAACTGGTGTGTGTGTGTGTGTGTGTGTGTGTGTGTGTGAGGTGTTTAACTTTAAATATAAGTACTTTAGCAATTAATATTTAGAGGGTTAGTTTATTCTTTAGATAATAATGTTAGAGTTTTCTAGGAATTCATCTATGTCTATGTTTTCTTGTTTATAGGTATAAAGGTGTTCCTGATCTCTTACCTATTTAATATATGCATTATTTGTTATATGCAACTTTTCATATTTGACATGTTTTATTTGTGCTTCTTTGTTGTATATGATTAACTCAGTAATGGCATTACCAAGTATTTATAGCTTTTGGTACTAGTAGCTTTTGGTACTACTGATACTATTATGTTCTTATTTTCTATTTTATTTATTTCAATAACTGTCTTTTATTTTTTTATTTTTAAATTTTACTTTATTCATTATATATTAACATTTTAACTTCAATTTAGAAGCCTTCTTGTTAATTTTCAGGCTTTTATCTTTTTTAAGATAAGCATTTAAGAACATTAAATATCCACTAAATACTGCTTTAACTGTATCTCACAAAGTTTAAAATGTAGAGTTTTGTTACTCTTTTCTTAAACTTAGATTTCTGTATGTGATTTCATCAGTGGTTTCGTAGTTCTTCTGTCTTGTTTGCCTCAAGCCTTTAAGAATATCTTTTTTTTTGTTATTGATCTCTGTATTTTCAAGGCATGTCATGGGATGTGAACAATATGATGACCTTTTTACTTAGTAAAAGG
The DNA here is from genome assembly GCA_028646535.1 of Procyon lotor. Classification (NCBI taxonomy): domain Eukaryota; kingdom Metazoa; phylum Chordata; class Mammalia; order Carnivora; family Procyonidae; genus Procyon; species Procyon lotor. The sequence goes on along the minus strand of CM053605.1, from coordinate 70,283,262 downwards.
ATTATGAGTCGTAGAATTCCATACTGTACTACTGGGTTCAATTTTTTTTGGAGTTTTAAACCCAATATGATAAAAAAAAAAAGTACATTCAGTGTGCTTTAGGGTTTGTAATTTAGTCACAATGCATTTTACTTAGGTTTCTCCCCTAGAATCTTAGATCCTGGTTATTAGCAACAGCATGAAGGGAATGACCACAAAATTATTCTCATGCTAAAAAAAATTGGATTCTAAAAATTATATTGAGTTGTGCTGTTGTTTTCTTTTTTTTCTTTTTAAGATTTTATTTATTTATTCGACACAGAGAAAGAAATCATAAGTAGGCAGATAGGCAGAAGGAGAGGGGGAAGCAGGCTCCTCACTGAGCAGAGAGCCCAATGTGGGGCTCAATCCCAGGACCCTGAGATCATGACCTGAGCCGAAGGCAGAGGCCCAACCCACTGAGCCACCCAGGAGCCCCTGTTGTTTCATTTTTTAATTGGTTTGTTTGTTTTCTGGACCCTGAAATAAGCATTAGTGTATATCTGGTTCAAATTTATTGATTAAAAAGAACAGACATTAAAATCTTCGATGTTACTCATAGTTCATTCCCAGAGACATTATATCGATGATGACATTTTTCACCCTGTATTTTAAATACTTTAAACTCCATATATATATATATAAATATATATATAATATTTTATATATATATATATATATATAAAATATTATTTGCTTCAGGGGTGCGGGTCTGTAAATCATCAGTCTTACACAATTCGCAGCACTTACCATAGCACATACCCTCCCCAATGTCCATAACCCAGCCACCCTATCCCTCCTCCCACCCCTACCAGCAACCCTCAGTTTGTTTCCTGAGATTAAGAGTCTCTTATGGTTTGTCTTCCTCTGCTGTCCCAACTTGTTTCATTTTTTCCCTCCCAGCCCCCCACAACCCCCCGATCTGCCTCGCAAATTCCTCATATCAGAAAGATCATATGATAATTGTCTTTCTCTGAGTGACTTATTTCACTTAGCATAAAACTCTCTAGTTCCATCCATGTTGTTACAAATGGCAAGGTTTTTGTGGTTTTTATGGCTGCATAGTATTCCCTTGCGTGTGTGTGTGTGCGTGTGTGTGTGTGTGTGTGTGTGTGTGTACACCACATCTTTTTTATACATTCATCTGTTGATGGACATCTAGGCTCTTTCCATAGTTTGGCTATTGTGGACATTGCTGCTATAAACATTTGGGTGCACGTGTCCCTTTGGATCACTACATTTATATCTTTAGGATAAATACCCAGTAGTGCTATTTCTAGGTCATAAGGTAGCTCTATTTTCAACTTTTTTGAGGAACCTCCATACTGTTTTCCAGAGTGGCTGCATCAGCTTGCTTTCCCACCAACAGTGTAGGAGGGTTCCCATATTCTCTACATCCTCGCCAACATCTGTTGTTTCCTGACCTTTTAATTTTAGCCATTCTGACTGGGGTGGTATCTCATTGTGGTTTTGATTTGTATTCCCCTGATGATGAGTGATGTTGAGCACTTTTTCATGTGTCTATTGGCCATTTGGATGTCTTCTTTGCAGAAATGTGTGTTCATATCTTCTGCCCATTTCATGATCAGATTATTTGTTCTTTGGGTGTTGAGTTTGATAAGTTCTTCATAGATTTAGATACTAGCCCTTTATCTGATAATGTCATTTGCAAATATCTTCTCCCATTCTCTTGGCTGTCTTTTGGTCTTGTTGACTGTTTCCTTTGCTGTGCAAAAAGCTTTTGACCTTGATAAAGTCCCAATAGTTCATTTTTGCCCTTGCTTCCCTTGCCTTTGGCAATGTTTTTTGAAGAAGTTGCTCTGGCTGAGGTCATAGAGGTTGTTGCCCGTGTTCTCAAGGATTTTGATGGATCCCTGTCTCATATCAAGGTCTTTTATCCATTTTGAGTCTGTTTTTGTGTGTGGTGTAAGGAAATGGTCCAGTTTCATTTTTCTGCTTGTGGCTGTCCAATTTTTCCAACACCATTTGTTGAAGAGATTGCCTTTTTCCATTGTACATTGTTTCCTATTTTGTTGAAGATTAGTTGACCAAGAGTCAAGGGTCCATTTCGGGGCTCTCTGATCTATGTGTCTTTTTGTGTCAATACCATACTGTCTTGGTGATTACAGCTTTGTAATAGAGCTTGAAGTCTGGAATTGTGATGCCGCCAACTTTGGTTTTCTTTTTCAACATTCCTCTGGCTATTCAGGGTCTTTTCTGGTTCCATATAAATTTTAGGATTATTTTCTATTTCTTTGAAAAAAAATTGATGATATTTTGATAGGGATTGCATTAAATGGTTAAAGCCTGTGCCTTTGGCTCAGGTCATGATCTCAGGATCCTGGGATCGAGCCCCACATGGGGGGGGTCTCTGCTCAGTAGGGAGCCTGCCTCCCCTTCTCTCTCTGCCTGCCTCTCTGCCTACTTGTGATCTCTCTCTCTCTCTCTCTGTCAAAAATAAATAAAATCTTTTTTTTTAAAAAAAAAAGAACATCCAGCCAAGACCAAGTTCACTGATAATGATAATTGAAGAATTCCAGATCAGGTCTGCCTGATCTATAATTGTAAGATTATTGTAATTATCGGTAGCTAGTATTAGTATTTAAATGATCAGTGGCACAGTGGCAGATTTGTTTTTTTCTTTTTATGTTTCCCTTTTCTGTTTTT
>CM053605.1:70237449-70280077 GCA_028646535.1 Procyon lotor | reverse complement strand
TCCCTTTTCTGTTTTTAAGTGTATTTCATGTTCACATGTTCACTGGTACATCTAGTTAGTACATACAATTAGAAAGAACCACTGTTAAGACTTTAGCATGTTTGTTTGTTTTTTTATGCCCTTTTCCCTTTCATAATTGAGATCATATTGTCCATCTAGGACTTCTTACTCAAAGAAAGGGGGAAATCTACCCCAACATAAATATATAATATAAGTATATTTTCATGTTATTCAAAACCTGTAATTGTACTATTTCTTGTGTGTACGTACTAATTTACTTAGCCATTCCCTTAATGTAAGACCTTATATTGTTAATAATATTTCATTATTATACCATAGGAGTGAATGCTTTATGCATAAGACTGTCAACATCTCAGTATCCAAAGACTAGAATTCTTGAAAATGAAATTTCTATGTCAGGGTCTATGAAACATTTTAAAGCTTTTGACTCATGTTGTCAATTTACTTCTTAAGAAGGATGAAACTGATATATACATCCCATCTGGTTATATATCCGAATGGCTTCCTATATAATGGTAAGCCTTGTATTTTCTCCACTTAAGATCTTCAGTTTTTATTTATTGGTTCTCAGGATGCTAAATATTTATTCTGTCTTCTTTACCATTGGTACTTCATTTTGTTTTAATAACATTTTTTCATGATATTCTCTTTGTTCTTTTCATTTATTCTATCGAGACCTTAATTTTTTAATTTATGAATATAGAAGGGTTATATTATAGAGTATGTATAGTAACATTTTCTCGTGTTGGCTGAAAATATTTTCCTAGTTTGTACAGCTGACCCTTGAACATATGGAGATGAGGGGTGCCAGTCTTCCACATAGTCAAAAATCTGCATATAATTTTTTAATCTCCAGAAGCTTAACTACTAATACCCTACTATTTATCAGAGCCTCACCAATAACATAAACAGTTGATAAGCACATATTCTGTATATGTATTATATACAGTATTGTTATAATAACATAAGCTAGAGAAAAGAAAATGTTAAGAAAATCATAAGGATAGGGTGCCTGGGTGGCTCAGTCTGTTAAAGCATCTGCCTTTGTCTCGGGTCATGATCTCAGGGTCCTGGGATTGAGCCCCACTTTGGGTTCCCTGCTTATTAGAGAGTCTGCTTTTCCCTCTACCTCTCTGCTCCAACCCCCTGCTCATTCTCTCTATCTCAAATAAATAAATAAATAAAATCTTTTAAAAAGTCATAAGGAAAATACATTAATAGTACTGTACTTTTAAAACTATGTGAGTGGACTTGTGCAGTTCAAACCAATATTCAAGGGTCAACTGTATATTAGATTGAAATCAGAATTATCATAAAATTTTTCTACAAATTCCCTTTCTTTGGCAATCTTAACCTTGAGATGGGTAGATATTATATATATATAAAATATATAATTTTAGGTTTTTTTGGGGAGAGGAATGTTGCAAGATGCCAAAATTTGACATTATTTCCTAGAATCTTAATTCATAACAAGTAAACTACATGGTTCCTGTTCTTAAAGCATTTGTAGTCTTTATTCAAAATATACATACCTTTAAACTGTTCTCTTCAGAGCAGTTAGTTCTACACTAACCGTAGAAAATGTGAGTGCCTTAACATGTTTTCAAATGTATGTAACTTTATATGTTGTATTAGTAATTTAAATATTTATCACTTAACTGTGATATAAGCTATATATCCTATATATAAGCTCAGAGTAATACATAAACTTTTGCTAAACTCTTTTTGTTTTAATGTCATGTAAACAGTGTCATTTACAGATGTGTGATTACTATTCCAGGTAGAGAAATCTCATTTGAACTTCGGTTTAGGAGTTTTTAATAATTAATGGTATTCAAATTATAAAATCACTCGAGTTTTAACTATATTGTTATGATTTCTTAATGTCATTTTTCCTTCCTCTACTGACATACTCTGACAAGGATTTTCAAATATTACTATTGTATTTACAGCTCTACAAGGGAAAAAATTATAGTAGAGTCTTTTCTAGAATATTTTATATATATATGTGTATAAAGCAGGTATGAACTCAGTTTCTTATCTCTTACATAGCTGTAATTACCACCTCCCCACTAACAAAATAAAGTACGAACAAAAAACAAAATTATACATTTTCTTGGAAAACACAAGAATTTCTCTGAACATATTCACAGGTTCTTTGGAAACTATGACCCAGTTTGAGAAACAGTTCACTTAGCCTCTCTCTGTCTCAGTATTCTAATACAAGTTTTGAAAATAATTATCTTGGTCACTAATAGAGAGAAAAACCATAACTGTTTTTAAAGAAATTTGAGGTACATATTATTTTAAGAATTTATTTTAGGGATTATAGGTAGATTGAATACCAGTGTTGCTTTCATTTGTTTAGAATTTGTTATTCAATGTTTTGAATTTGTGTTTTTTCCTGAAATTTTAGAACCTTTATGCATTTCTTGTCTCTTTTAGTATAAATCTTGCCTTTAAAAAACATCCAGATTTTAATTTACCTGAGAAATAGTAGTAAAATAAATGGCAGGAATGGAAATTGGAGATCCTTTGGATTTGTTCTAGATAGTATTACCCTAATGCACTACTCAACACACTTTTTCTATAACAGGCTGGATAGTAAGGCCCTTTCTGCTTTCTGCTTTATGAACCAGATTCAACATTGTTTTTGTAGTGTGAAACCAGCTGTTGACAATAAACAAATGAAGAGAGTATACTTGTGTTCCAATACTATGTGTTTGGTGGCGGAGGGGAGTGGAGTTATTTGATTTTTGTTTGTTGTCTGTTTTATAAAAACAGATAATGTGCTTAATTTGCTGGCTCCTGTGATAATGTATATTTTGGATGATACTGCCTATATGTCAACAAGGGCTCACTTATTTTTAAAAAATTGCAGCTCTTGATAGGGGCCTTTCTAATAGGTTTTGTCACCAGTACAGTTTATACACCCTGAAAAACCCATGAATATACCAATTATAATATTGCTTTCTTATTTATCAATATTTTAGACTTTTTACCTACATCCCTATCCAACTCAGTTCCTGAGCCAAGGTATTAATGATCTCATTCTTTCATGAGCATTAATCTTTCTGGTTTTAACTCAGTATCCGGGTGCTAGGTTGACTCCATAAGTGCTCTAATGTCAACAGGCTACATAGCCTTCTCCCACCATTGCCACTCTGATTGCTCAGACTGACTTGATAACTTGTTTAGTACTAGTAAACTTCCTATTCTTGAGATCTGATGGGACTGCAGCCTCTTTGGCCCAGGCAGAGAATTGTTATGCCTCTGGCTTTGCTTTTATATAGAATAAGTCTTGAGGAAATTTACTGCCACTACCAATTGTCTTCAAATGTCACCACTACACAAAGATTCCATTCATATTGTTCCTCCTACCAGATAAGATTCTTTGGAAATTGGTGCTACTCTGGATCAAATATACATTCTTTCATGACACCTTGGACACTAATTTGTCTGGTATTCATTCACCTTTCTCTCAGGATAGCTAATGCCCCCAGCCCCAGCCAGCTATTCCCAGCAATTTTGCATCAAGCCTTATGGCTGAACTCTCCTTCTCCTACCTAATGACAAATCTATTAAAGGAGCTATAATTTTTAGGTAATACTGCAAACAATTAGAGGCTATTTATATTAGCCAGTTTTTCCAATTTTCTATCTCTTCTTGCTTCCTTCTTGCTTTTTTCTTCCCCTCTTTCCTTCCTTATTCCTTTAGTAATTGATGTATGAAAAACAGAATACTTAAAGTATTGACAGCTTTCATACTTATGTTATACGTAGCCCACTACATATTCATACTTATTCGTAGTCCACTTATACGTAGCCCACTACTTTTATATTAATTCATACTTATACGTACCGACTACTTTTATATTAATGTGTTTCTGATAAACTACTTGAGAGGTGTTATACCTTTGTGGTTGGTCACTTCCTGATACCTAAAATTATGGTTCATCTTGTCTTACTTTCTTCAGACCCTAAAATCCCGTAGGCAGATGAGATTCTTCACTGCTTTGGAGTCTAACAGAGGTAGAGTTGCATAGCCATCATCTGAGACAATATATTTAGGCATCACCACTTTTCAAAAGGAAGATTTGGGGCTAGATAACTCCCAACCTTATCCCCAGTTTTTAACACATATAAGCCCCACCCTCTTGGAGCAGGAATAGGGGAAGGGTAAAATATCTTTGCTCTCCTCTGGAAAAGGGTGTAGAAGGCCTCTTTCCAGCTTTATAGGCCTACATCATGAGGCTTTCCTATTTCCAGATAGCCTAGTATTTCCGAGGGGGAATAAAGTGAAGTGAGAATAGCTTTAAGATTGGAAGAAGCTGGAAACAGTAGACTGTATGTAGGACCAGACATTCTAGCTATCAGTTGAGAAGGGCAAACCTTTGAGTTTGTGAGGAGCTTCTTTGTTTTCCTAGCCTGTAGGCATTCTCTGTCCCATGGTGAAACCAGACTGTTTTCTGTAACAGTAACAGTTCTGAAGCAGTGTCATGATCATTTGAAATCACCATTCAACAAAATATATAGGAAAAACCAATCTCAGGAAAGGAAATTAATACAGGAATATCACAGTATAATGTAATAAAACATGAATTTTTTCAAAGTTGAATGTGTTAATGATTCCCTGTTAGATAAACCAGAGATGATATGGAAAGTGGGGAATGAGAATGTCATAAGGTGCTAAATATGAGTTTTTGTGGATTTTTCAGTAGAAAACACTGTAAACTGAGCCTTGTGTTTTTATTTTTTTTAGAATTTATTTTTATTCCATTTTTATTTTAATTTCAAGTTTTTATTTAAATTCTAATTAGTTAACACACATGGTGAAATTCATTTTAGGTGTAGAATTTAATGAGTCATCACTTGCATATAACACCCAATTGTCATCTTTTGTGAGTTTTCTTAAAAGTAGGAAGATTGTCTATGTATGCCCATTGCTTGGAATATATACAAAGCAAAGCTAAAAATGTGAACTTAGCATTTAATTGGTAAGTGGTTACTGAAGCGTATCTGTTATTTGTATGTCCCAAAATTAAGCAGGTGCTATTGTTAAAGCTTTGGGGTGGGCAGGGGATAATAGACATGTGCAGCATTATTTTTATTGGGTACATTTATAGACATTTATTGTCTTAAATGCCATGTGTTAATAGGCAAATATTTTATGTTCATCTCATGTCTCACTACCTCCTCACTTTAGTATTAATATTTCCTTCAGCCATACTGTGCTATTTAGGTCTACCACATATACTATGTTTTCTCTCACCTCCAGGCCTTTGCTCAAGCTGTTCCTTCAATGAAGAATGCATTTCATTTATCTGTACTTGTTCTTTCTTACTTAATATTTAAGATTTGGCTTGGCCTGTGAGGCTTTCTTTTGTCCTTCAGTGACCTAATGGCGTCATCCAGTTTTATATTTTTCTGTCATATTAGAATTTTCTGGAAACACCTAGAGAACAAACATGGTGTTTCCAGCAGCTGGCACAGATCATGGCACATAGAGATGCTTGATGAATATCTGTGGAACTGAAAATAGATTTAAGAACACCTGTACCAATTCTGGTCAATGTTAAGAAAACACTAGTTAATGTTGATAGAAGTTTTGAGTATTCATAGTAACTTTGTAAAATAGAATGCAAAAGATATACTCTCTGAATATTCATTATTCAGTACATTTATTGAGCACTTACTTTAAACCAGCCACTGTGATGGACATTGATATGTCTAGGATCTTTAAATTTATTGATATCAAAGAAGTATTTTGAACACCCTATTAAGTTACTCAGTAATTGTTAGGCATTTTGTTATATTTTTTTTCCTTACAGATTATCATTAGACATAAGTCAAGATATAATCTTCAAGAATTCAGTAAACATCTTATTTCATTTGCCAAGACATAAATTTTCCTTAATTGCCAATACCTCTAAAACGTAAGAGATGAATCTGTATTTTATAGATTTATTCCAGATGACTTTTTACTTAAAGGAATATAGTTTAGGATCTTACTCTATCTGCTTGCCCACAAAATAAAAACATTGAATTTAGATTCTGTTTTTATTTAAACACTAACTACAATTAAAACACATAGAAATAGATGGTGTTCAGGATTACATAATGTCTTTCACTTCTTTTCCCCTATCTTAAACTACTCCCTTCCTCTAACTCTTCCCAACATCCTTATTCCTCTCAATTCCTTTCATCCTCCAAAGCTGACTTAAAACCTTGTGGTAACTGAATGCTCATTCTTACTGTCATCTCTTACCAGCACTACAAGAAAGTATCTTGCCCTGTATGGGCAAAGGTCTAACAAAAACATTTTCCCCTTAGGCATGAGAGTTTGACCTTCTGTTAAGGCTCTAGCTCTGTTTCCATGGTTACATGATAAGGGTAGTATATCAGCTGTGTTAGTAGACAACATTACTTATGGTAAACCGCCCCTAACTGATAAAATTCATTTGTACTATTGCACTATAAATACTTGGCTGGAAGCCATATCTTTGGATTTCCTTGAGTGTGGTGACTCTTATAAATGGCTGTGTCTCTTGGAAGAATCCTGGAAGCTATGCCTTATGAAGTTGTTACAAGTTACCATACTGACAACAGGTGGCACAGGTAGCCTTGATTTTTTTTTAAATTTAATTTAATTTTTTCAATATTCCAAGATTCATTGTTCATGCACCACACCTAGTGCTCCATGAAATATGTGTCCTCCTCAATACCCCCTACCAGGCTCACCCAACTCCTCACCCCCTTCTCTTCCAAAACCCTCAGTTTGTTTCTCAGACTCCACAGTCTCTGGAGACTTTGGAGACTATGCTTCATCTCCCCCTCCAATTTCCCCAAATTCACCCTTCCTTTCCTCCTTCCAATGTCCTCCATATTTTTCCTTATGCTCCCCATATGATATTTGACTATATGATAATTGACTCTCTCTGCTTGACTTATTTCGCTCAGCATAATCTCTTCCAGTCCTGTCCATGTTGATACAAAAGTTGGGTATTCATCCTTATACAATGGAATATTACGCAGATAGCCTCTAAGTTAGTGCAACTCTCATCTGTTTGATGTGGGTCTCATCTTGTACCGAAGTGGTGATCTAGGAGGCCAGGAAAGAAAGCTCCCAAATGGCTATATGAACCAGTATGTAGACTACTGCAAGAACTCCTGCAGAAGAGGAACAACTGACTCTGTCCTGCTGGCCAGCGTTACTGCCTATCCTATAACCTTCTGGATAGACTGGTATTCAGAGTAGCCTATGGTTATCCTGAGTCTGTATCTTTAGTTAAACCTAAGATTTCTTAGTGAGTATTGATGATCTGACTAGACTTTGTTCTTCAACAGTTTCCAGAACTGTACTAAGGACAGATTGTATTGGAACTGTACTAAGGACAGATTGTATTGGAAGAATAGAAGAAAAGATCTTGGGTTAGTTATTTCACAGTGATGCTGTTTGATATATATAGTATATCATATATATCATATCATATATATGATATGGGGGATTTGGGGAGATATGGTATATAGTACCATATCTCCCCAAATCCAGGAGTTCCTTCCACAGTAGATTGTTGAATACTTAACAACAAATAATTTCAGTTGGAGAAAGTCTGATGTAGTTGTACACTGCAAAATTTATTTATCAAATATTCCTACTGATAGTGTGTTGATAGGTTATTTTTTTTGCTGTTGTTATTCTTCAGGGACCATCTTAAGAGGTGAAGAGATGATGGGTGATTTTGTAACTAATTAGCACTTTGTGGGTACCCTATTTCACTTTTCACTATATCATTGCTCTCTGTACCATATCGATAGATTCTTCATCTAATTTTACTAATAGGGTTCTTCAATTATTTTACTTCAAATTTGATCTTTTAAGCCATTTGTAAGAAGTTTTTCAGTCATTGGTTATAATTTTAAGTAATGTGCTATTACTAATAGTTAAAGAAAACATCACAAATTTTTAGAAATTGGAAAACACTTTGGACTAAAACACTAAAACACTAAAACACAAATTTTCAGCTAATGCATGTTTCACTCATTTAATTTCCTTTTATGTTATGGAAACTATGTATGTTCTCTTTTGAAAATTTGCGATGTCTGGATACATAAGAGAAAAGTTTGTAAATGTATAATTCCATTGTTCAGAGATATCTACTGGTTAGCACACATGTTTCTCACTCCAAACCATTGAGAAGGGGGAGAGAGGGAAGACTGGAAGAAGAAAGTGAGAGAGAAAAAGAGAGATATATCTTTTTCTATTTTAATCGGATCAAAACTGCATACTGTTATACAGCCTGTTTTCACTTGATATATCATGAATATATTTCCATGTCAATACATTTTCATCAACATAATTTTAAAATATAGAATAGAGTTCTAAATGGAAGAACCATAATTTATTTGACCAATCCACTATTGTTGGCATTGATTTTTTTTTTCCTTAGTGACAGGAATCTCTGTTAACAGCTCATAGTAAATGATCATGCAACCAATGCTTTTTTGCTGGATTTAACATTTATATAAATGTCACCACATAGTATGTTCTTGTGTTTAGCAGCTATGTCGCAATGCTGGATAATAAGGAGCTCATGAGGAACTAGAGCAAGCATTTCCCATTTATGCAAAGTATTGCTAAATGATATTCCCTCTTTCAGTGACTTCATTAATTAAATAATAAAAACTGAATAAGATGAAAGGACAAAAGTATGTGACACTTCCCTAAAGACCTTTCTCTATATTAACATAGCATTCAACTTTAGGGGTAAGATTATTAAGCCAGCGGTATTTCTATATGATGATATATGTAATATCCATTCTAGTAATTTGATATTGATAGTACATTTGCTATATACTATTTAATCCCAAAAGCACTATCCGAAACTACCTCCAGAATTGTTAGAACTTACATCATTATGAGATCTCTTGGAAAAACAAATCAACAAAAATTCCTCAGGCAAGGGGCGCCTGGGTGGCTCAGTGGGTTAAAGCCTCTGCCTTCGGCTCAGGTCATAATCTCAGGGTCCTGGGATCGAGCCCTGCATTGGGCTCTCTGCTCGGCAGGGAGCCTGCTTCCCCCCCTCTCTCTGCCTGCCTCTCTGCCTACTTGTGATTCTATCTGTTGAATAAATAAATAAAATCTTTAAAAAAAAAAAATTCCTCAGGCAAGATGGTCATTCTTTTTTATCATGGTGGAATCAGGGTTCTTTGATGGTAGGATACAAGGTATGAAAGTCTGAGGACCATTTCTCCCATTCACATTTCACCATTTTGTCCACAAGTATATTTTGGAAATTTTTTGCCCACTGCATTATCGAACTTCATGCCATTCTTCTGATACTACCTAATGAATTCTGGATTGTTAGAATTATAGAAAAGTCTGGCAACTTCACTAGTATAGAAATTGGAAATACAGAAATAACATTAGTCAAGATCTTAATAGTATTTTCCTTATACAACAGACTTTTAGAATCTAAGTGTAAAACTATATTACTATAAATTGATAATTCTGAGTAAGGTAGTAATTTAACAAATTAATAGACATACATGCTAAAATAGAAGCATTTTCATTTAAAGTCAAAATTAATATTAACCTAGTATATTATGATTTTTCTCTCTGACAAATTCTGTTTTATATATATAAACATACATGGATACTTATTTATAATGTACTTTTTTCTCTATGTGTATATACATGTAGATGTGGATTTATGTATTTGTGCATGTAAATATGTGAAGGTTAACAGCGGACTGGTTTAGGGTGCAGACTTTGTACTAAGTCCCTTTAGATTTTCATTTAATCCAGCTAATAACCCAATGAAATAGGCACTCTTCTTGTCCCCTTTCTTTTGAGATAAGGAAACTGACATGTAGAGAGAAATACTTTGTCCAAATTTACACAGTCGTCAAATAATAGACCTTGGGACTCAAATTCAGGTCTCTCAGGGCTTTCTGGTATTGTAGCTAGCATATACATATATGCTCACTATGTTCCTTCCTGTTGGGGGATCTATTCATCAAAAATCATCTGAGATATTTTCTCTCTGATAATTTAGCATTGCACATTTCTGAGCCCTCTCAGGCTGGCCTCTGTCTTTAAAATGCCTTTTGTTTTAAACATTTTTAAAGAACAAAATTTACTGTTTTTCTCCTACAAATTTATATAGATGTTATTTTGGCTGTCTTTTTAGTTGAAAATGGAATAAAACATTATCATACTCTGTGTTTTGGAATCATTAGGTTTTAAAATAATGTTCATGGTGAGTTCTAATACTAAATTCGGAAGATTATATGAAGAAAATTTTATAAAAGTTCATTGGACAGTGCATTTTTACAAAATGTCTCACATGATCAGGTATTTTTATCATCTGAAGTAAATCATAGTGAAAAGTATGTCTGTACTCCATATTTTAATCATTGTATGTCAATGTACATTCACCTGGAGAATTTATACTAACTGGAAGATAGGTTCTACCTTGCTTATACTCTCCAGTATAATAACATTTATTGTAGTAGATGTAATGTTTTGAAACCTACTGAAAATTGTAATAACAAACACCTTTAAATAATGGGACTGGGTAAACATATAATTATCTGAAATCTGCATAGTGAAAATGAATCATCATTTAGTTAAAAATAAGTTACTAAATCATACTATCTTATACAAATCATCCCTCAGGATAATATATTTTTAGATGCAAAACAGATTTATGTTTTACCAGAAATCAAACATTTAAAAAGTGTATAGGCTAAAATGCAGACTTCAATCTTTATGGGTAAAATTCTAATTTTCTTTATTGAAGAGATTGTTTGTTTGTTTATTTTATTTATTTATTTATTTATTTATTTATTTATTTATTTATTTATTTATCTGAAAGAGAGAGAGTGCAAGCAGAGGCGTGGAAGAGGGAAAGGGAGAGAATTTTAAGTAGAGTCCATTGCTGGGCTCAGTCTCACAACCCCAAGATCATGACCTCACCCAAAACCAAAGTCGGATGCTCAACCAACTGAGCCACCGAGGCACCCCTAAAACTTTTATTTTAGAAATTATCAACATAGTTTTCTCTGTATCAAAAAACAAAAAACCTTTTCCAGGTGCTTGGGTGGCCCAGTCAGTTAAATAACCCACTCTTGATTTCGGCTCAGGTCATGATCTCAGAGTTGTGAGATTGAGCCCTACCTGGGACTCTGTGCTGGACGTGGAACCTGCTTAAGATTCTCTCACTCTCGGTTCCTTCCCCCCAAAAAACTTCTAAAGTCTTTGTGTGTATGTTACACATCATAAAGAAAAATACTAGCTCCTTTTATTAAAGTGATTTATTTAGGTTTTGCATTATATTTTTCTAGAGATATAATGTATATATGTACCAGCCAAGGGTGACTGAGTGGTAAGTGGAATACTTTTAGATTTAACATATCACTTTAATTCTGTAGGGGGTACATGAATTAGATGTTATTTGAAAACTGAATAAAATGGCATTCAATTACTGCTGACAGTAGATCTATTACTTGTCATGACAGGCTCTTGTATTATGAATGTATCAGATTTATTTATTACCTCAAAAGTTTTATCATTCCAAATTTTCATATCCCTTTAAAGTTAGATCAGTTGGATCTGAGTGGGGGTAATATTTCCTTTGACCAGTGGTAAATGTTTATGTACGTTTTCTTTAAACTTTTAAACAACAATATTTTGATTGAGAAATAACAGATTTCTCTTTTATTTTGTTCATGTTCTGTGGTATACATATGCAGCTCTAAAGTTTATCCTTTTAGCAAAAATGGCATCGGAGATGAAATGATGTGTTAGAGTAAATACTTCATCTAGGTTTCTTTGCAAACCCAAGGCCTGAAACCGCTCCCATAGAACTGGCCAAGAATCCTCACAAAGAAATGTTTTAATTTCTTAGTACCTGATGTAATCTAAATATCCTGTACTTCTAAGAAGTGCAATATTCTCACAGTGATGATTTTTTGTTACTGTGACAAGAAGATAGATAAGATTAAGACTCCCCTACTGGGGTGATGAAGTCAGTTTAGAAGAAAGAAAGGTCACCATTGTCTTAATTTTAGATTTACTGGGTTAGGGGTGGGTGGGTGAGGTATGGATAAGTCAGACTGCCCATCAAACCTTTTATCTTGATATACAAATAAAACTTTTCAGAATTAAGGGGAGGGCACATTGCTAAAATTGGATTTGAAGTTAATGTTAAAATTCAGTGTCTTAATTTTTTTTCATGAATTAAAATTTTGTAATTTTAAATTACAAAATTTATAAAACTTAATTAAATTAATTTTAAATTAAGTGAAAACTGTGTAAATGACTTTATTATGCCTCTTACTTCCTTGCTCTTAGATTGCTTAACATTGCTTCAGTGTAAGCAACTTAAATGTCCATTAACAGAGCGTAGTTTGAATATATATGGTATATTCTTACAATGGCATACTGTATAGCCATTTAATATGGCAGATGTAAACTAATATTACAGTAACCAAGACATGGAAACAACTTTTGTCTGTTGACAGATGAATTGGTAAAGAAAATGTGATAATATGTATATATATATTATCACATATCACATATGTATATAATGTCTACATATATGCTAAAAAATATGTATGTATATACACACACCAAGAAAAAGGAAATATTATTCATCCATTAAGAAGGAAATCCTGCCATTTGTGACAACATGGATGGACCCTGAGGGCATTATGCTAGGTAAAATAAGTCAGACAAAGAAAGCCAAATGCTGTATGATCTCACTTATATGTAGAATTAAAAAAAAAACCCCAGACTCCTAGATACAGAGAACAGATTGATGGTTGCCAGATGCAGGGGGTGGGGATGGGACCATGAAATGGTTGAAGGTGATCCAAAGTGACAAACTTAGAGTTAGAAGGTATGTAAGTTCCGGGGGTTACTGTACAGCATGGTGACTATAGTAAATAATGCGGTATTGTATGTTTGGATATTGCTAAGAAAGTGGATCTTAAAAGTTCTCCTAAAAAAAAAAAATACCTATGCGAGGTAATGGATGTTAACTAAACTTATTGTGGTGATCACATTCAGTTTATACATATATCATTATAATAATTATTATTAATATGAAAATGACATTTAAAAATAAAATTAGTTATTGAGCACGTATACTTAATGTCTAGGTACTATTCTAAGCAGTTAATATGGGATATAGCCCATCCCCAGAATCCCATGAGATGTGTAAGCCTGATGATTCAACAGACTTGTACCCCTGGGGCAAATAATACATTACATGTTAATAAAAAAAATAAAAATACAAGAAAAAGAATCCCATGAGATAGGTACTATTTTTATCATTATTTTAAGGATGATTTACCTTAGACAAAAATAAATTGCCAAAGATCACTTAGCTATTAAGAAAAAAAGCTAGATTATGGATTCAGAAGTCTGATTCCAGAGCCACTGCTGTTAACTATATTATATAGATCTTTGTTGCTAATATGGAAGTGTGCATTATTTATAAAGCCACAGGTAAAAATAACATACAAAATATACTATGAATCTATTTGCATAAAATTGTTAACCCTGATTATTTTTTGCTTATAGCAGATAATATTTTTCTTCTATGAATTTTTTTTGTTAGTATTTACGATTTTTCTAATCAGAAAAAGTAAATAAAGCTTTGTGTTTTGGAAATAAATAAACCACTGCCCAGAGTATCCTCTCTTCCATTTCTCCATTTGTGTTTCTTCCCTTCACCACCAATCTTGGTTCTTTAATTTCTACAAAGCAGCAATAACACTGCTTAGTCTGCTTACCTTCACATCTGTCATTGTTACAAGGACCTTTTATATTTGTAATTTGTGTGTATCTTGTTTCTTCCCATTGGATGCTTTCTCTTTCCTTTGTAAAACTGTATAATTTAGCTTGGTGTTTGTTGGACTTCTGATAAATATTGAAGATGAGGAAAAAACGCTAATGTGAGCTTTCTGATTAAACAGATTTATAGGTACTCTATTTCCTTTTAAAAATAGTAGTGGGTATAACTGGAAAATAATAAACTTCAAAGAATAGAACTTTTTACATGAGGATATGGCAGTAATGATTTGGAAATGATCGTGAGTGGATTAAGAAATGCTGACCTCCTACTTCCCCCAGACTCTGTTACAGCATTACACGAGGGTGTTGGGAGAATAAAGATTTTTTCCTTTAGAAAGGTCCACTGGAGAAGAATGTCCTCTGGGTTTCTTCTACTAAAGCAAATAGGTCTCTACAGGGAGCATTTTGTCAAGAAGATGAGGTGTAGGGGATTGTAAATTGTTAATTAGTAATTATAATAGAAATAGAGGTACAGTAGAAAAAAACACTATGGGAAGAAATTATTCAAAAGGTGGTTCAGGGAAGAAGCCCATAGTAGATTGAGGCAACTAGGAAGACTATGGATGAGTCTAGAAGAGAGGCTTATATTTCAGGGGATAATGAAAGAAACAGGCTGTAAGACATACTGGGATAAACTAGATTTAGTCAAGTTTGTTTCTTTGGGGTTTTTGTTGTTTGTTTGGTAATGATAGTCAAAAATAAAAACTGGTGTACTCTGTTTGAAATCAGAATGAGAGTTTAGAACCCTGCCCACTATACCTCTTTTCCTTGTCTGAGCTCTGTCCCATTGCCTTTTATTCCTAAAGCATTAGACTAGGCTAAGAGATGTGGGAATAATTGTCCTGAAAGGGTTATAACATTAGCTATAGGACTTTTTTCATCTGTAGAAATTTTTATGTGTATGTCTAAAAGATAACTCAATTTAAAAATAACCAGAATACCATTACCACACTTTTAAAAATTGGACACCGTCCTAATTATCATTGTACATCAGTTTTCACATTTTTTCAATTGCATTATATATTTGGTATTTTTGTGATCTTGTTTTTGTTTTTGTTGTAGCTGTTCATTTGAATCAAGGTCTAAATAAGATTACAGTAGTATGAAGTATTTCTTAGTGTTTCTGAATCTATAGGTTTTCTTTCTCAGGATTCATAATTGATTAGACTTCTTTTTTTTTTTTTTTAAAGATTATTTATTTATTTATTTGACAGAGAGAGAGGGATCACAAATAGGCAGAGAGGCAGGCAAAGAGAGAGGAGGAAACAGGCTCCCCACTGAGCAGAGAGTCCGATGCAGGGTTTGATCCCAGGACCCTGAGATCATGACCTGAACCGAAGGCAGAGGCTTTAACCCACTGAGCCACCCAGGTGCCCCTGATTAGACTTATTTTCATATGTACAATTCCTCTCATCGAAGTTTTAGAAAGTAGCAATCTATATTGTAAGAAATAAATTTATAAGGAAGTACTTACTCAGTTTTTTTACAGTCCTCACATAAATGTCTTAACAATGAAAATAGTTTGTAAGAATTCAGATGCCACTAGTAATTATCCAACTTATTTAATTGTAAATAATATCTATATAGTTGTTTTCTTAATTTGCCCTACAAGTGTGTTCTTAGAATGTAAATATTATCCTGATTATACTATCCTGTTCAGGAAAACAGGTCACAAAAATCAAATAATTGATGATTTATGCCAGATCAGCCTAGAAACTAGTTTGAAAATTCAGAGCACTTGATTTTTTTTAGCAGAGTGATAAAAGTGCTTCTGCTTTGTACTACAGACAGGTGTGAGTTTTAAATAGGTTGCATGTAGCCTGAACATGAGAGTATGATTGGTATATCAGTCAGTCTAGGCTCTACTATGAGGTAGTGAGAAACAACCACAAAACCTCAGTGGTTTGAAACAATAGAGGTTTATTTGTTATTCTCCTTGCACGTCCATCATGGTCAGAGGTATCTGTGCTCGTAATAGTCACTTAGGGACCTTATGGAGCCGCCACCATTCAATCATTGCTGATCATCACAGTAGAAAAAAAGAAAAAAAAGAGCCCTGGAAGATCCTACATCTACAATTAAGGGTTCTAGCCCAGAAGTCACATATCCAGTCACGGAGAGGCTGGGAAGTTAGTCGTCTGTCTCAGAAGAAACCAGTTATTGGTGAACAACTTATGTTATAAGTAATAATTTTGTTATTAGACTGCTAACAGATTGATTCATTTATTCATTCACTTATTCACTTATTTATTTGTTCAATAATCAAATATATATTGAATGGCTGCTATGTGAAAGTCACTGTACTAGACAGTAGAAATATTAAAGTGAATAAAATACATTTCATCCCTCCTCTCCGGAATCTCAGAGTCTAGTAAAGACCTCTCAGCAAGTAATTCTATTCCAGATCTAGCCTGCAGCTTGTTTTTATATGACCTTTAAACTAAAAATAATTTACTCTCTAGCTCCATCCATATTATTACAAATGACAAGATTCCATTCTTTTTATGACTGAATAATATTCCATGGTTTATATATACCACATCTTCTTTATCTGTTGATCTACCCAAGTAGACACTTGGGCTGCTTCCATAATTTGGCTATTATAAATAATGCTGCAATAAACTTAATGGTGCATATATACCTTTGAATTAGTGTTTTTGTATTTTGGGGGTAGATACCCAACAGTGCAATTACTGGATCACAGGGTAGTTCTATTTTAATTTGTTAAGGAATCTCCATACTGTTTTCCACAGTGGCTGCACCAATTTGCATTTCCACCATCAGTGTAAGAGGATTCCTACTTCTACACATCCTTGCCAGCACTTGTTTCTTGTGTTTTTAATTTTAGCCATTCTGACAAGTGTGAGGCGGTACCTTATTGTGGTTTTGATTTCCGTTTCCGTGATGTTGAGTGAGGTTGAGCATCTTTTCATTTGTCTTGGCCATATGTGTATCTTCTTTAGGAAATGTCTGTTCATGTCTTCTGCCTATTTTTAAACTGATTATTTTTGGGTGTTGAATTGTGTAAGTTCTTTATATATTTTGGATACTAAATCTTTATCAGATATATCATTTGCAAATATCTTCTCCCATTCAGTAGTTTATCTTTTTGTTGGTTGTTTCCTTCACTGTGCAGAGTTTTTTATATTGATACAGTCCCAATAGTTTATTTCTCCTTTTGTTTCCTTTGCCTCAGGAGACATATATAGAAGGATATTGCAATGATCAATGTCAGTAATTACTGCTTGTGCTTTCTTCTAGGATTTTTATGGTTTCAGGTCTCACATTTAGGTCTTTAATTTATTTCAAGTTTAATTTTATGTATGATATAAGAAAGTGGTCTAGTTTCATTCTTTTGCATATTAACTGTCCAATTTTACCAGCACCATTTCTTGAAGAGACTGTCTTTTTCCCATTGCATATTCTTGCCTCCTTTGTCAAAGATTAATTGACCATATAGTTGTGGGTTTACTTCTGGGCTTTCTATTCTGTTCCATTGATCTATGTGTCTGTTTTTATGATTGTACCATAAGGTTTTGATTGTGATAGCTATGCAATATAACTTCAAGTCTGGAATTGTGATACCTCCAGTTCTATTTTTCTTTTTCAAGATTACTTTGACTACTTAAGGTCTTTTGTGGTTCCATACAAATTTTAGGATTATTCTGGTTCTGTGAAGAATCTTCTTGGTATTTTTTTTTTAAGATTTTATTTATTCATTTGAGAGACAGACAGACAGAGCACAAGCAGGGGGAGAGGTAGGGGGAGAAGCAGACTCCTCACTGAGCTGGGAGCCCAACATGGGGCTCGATCCCAAGACCTGGAGATCATGACCTGAGCCAAAGGCAGACGCTTAACCATCTGAGCCACCCAGGCACCTCTCCCTCCTCTTGGTATTTTGATAGAAATTGCACTAAATCTGTAGTTCCTTTGGGTACTATAGACATTTTAACAATATTTGTTCTTCCAATCAATGAGCATGGAATGTCTTTCCATTTCTTTGTGTCATCTTCAGTTTCTTTCATTAATATTTTAATGTTTTCAGAATTCAGGTCTTCTTTGATTAAGTTTATTCCTAGGTATTTTATTGTTTTTGCTGCGATTGTAAATGGAATTGTTTTCTTAATTTCTATTTCTGCTGCTTCATTATTAGTGTATAGAAATGGAATGGATTTCTGTACATTAATTTGTATCCTGCAACTTTACTGACTTCATTTATCAGTTTTAGTGGTTTTTTGGTGGAGTCCTTACAGTTTTGTATTTATAGTATCATGTCATCTGAAATACTGAAAGTTTTACTTCTTCCTTATTAATTTGGATGCTTTTTTTGTTTTGTTTTCTGATTGCTGTGAATAAGACTGCCAGTACTATGTTGAATAAAAGTGATGAGAGTGGAATTCTTTTCTTGTTCCTGAACTTGGGGAAAGCTCTGTTTTTCCCATCTGAGGATGATGTTAGTTGTGGGTTTTTCATATACGGCCTTTGTTATGCTGAGGTATATTCCCTCTAAACCTACTTTGTTGAGGGCTTTTTATTATGAATGGAGGTTGTGCTTTGTCAGATCCTTTTTCTGCATCTACTGAAATGATCATATGATTTTTATTTGTTCTCTTATTGATAGGATGTATCATGTTGATTGATTTGCAAATATTAAACTACTCTTGCTGACCTAATACAATATTTCTATGGAAATAGAAATCTTTTCCTGTGCTGTTTGAGTGGTGATTTTTATTGGTGTCTTGAGTGATCTTGTTACTGGGCATTGGAGACATTCAATGATGCATGGTTGACCCCAAGATGGTCAGATTTCTAAAATGTGTATATGCAGATATTAAGTAATGATTTGTTAGGAATAGGAAGTAAAACAACCGTGAACATCTCTGAATATCTCTGTGTCTTCAGAGAAATAAGAGAAAATCAAAGTCAGTGAATGGAAATACACATAAAAGTAGATTTTTAAAATTTTCTGTACTATGGACTGAACTACTATATTACAGAATACAATTTTAGATATTTCTGAAACCAAATAAGAGGCTGTGGTTCAAAGTATATAGAGTTCAAAGACTATATGTAGATTCCCTGATATGAATGAGGCACCTGAGATACAAAGACAACCGAGAATCACTCCAGATACTCAAGTTTGAAATGAAGGAAGAGGGTATTCTGACTCAGTTTGAGAGGAATAAATTGTATACAATAAATCTGGTTTATTCTAAAACAGTTTGGGAGGAAAAGCATCCACAATATGTAACTTTTATAACATGAGAGAAAAGATGCCTTAAGCTTATACTTGATACAGTCTTGTACTAACCATTAGAGCTTGATTCCATTATATCCGCACTTTTTTTTTCTTCCATGTTAGATGATAGACTTTACCAGATTCCACACCAATTTTAGGATCCACTTAATGTATTCTGATATGTGGGATGTAGATTGTTGGTGCCACAGACACCTGTCTAATAACAATCTGTGGAATTTCTGGCAACTGATTTCTACTCTGGTCTTGGTCAAGGTCAGCTTCTTTCCTGTTGAATTGTTTACAGGAACCAAACTTTTACAGATTTGGAGAAAAACCTCCCTTCAGAATTAGTGCTTGAGCTTAAACCCTTAAACGTTACTCTCAACTATTTTACAAGCAATGGAGATAATTTTCGAACAATGGGCAGGCATATTTTTCCAAGTGATTCCTGGAGTTCTTTCTAGTGTTATGACTGATTCTGACTAGATGACAGATGTCTCTCAGATCTGTGGATTCGAGTTACTAATCAGATCCTGAGTTTGTATACTGAATAGCCTGTGGTATCCACTGAGTATTGTTTACTTATATGTCAGGTTGGCATAGTATTTTACCAGCTTTCTATTTTTTTAGGACTGGCAGATTACTCTAAATACATTGAATGTGCTAGTGTTTACTATGGATTTTGTATGATCCATTTCTCATGGCTGTTGACTGCTGCTATATATAATTCTGAGATTATCATTTAAAATCATTTTTCCTTATGTAGTTATTTTGTTGTTAATTTCCATAAAGTGAAATGCCCTACAGCTTATCCACTACAAATGTATGATTATAACAGGGTCATATGACTGACTTCCCTTTCTACTGTAGCTAAATAATCCAGATTAACTTCTTTTAACACACATTCTTTGGCCCTTTTAGATCTCTGATTTCTACGTTACAAGTTTAGCTTTTTTGTCGCTAATTGTGAACTTCTTTTGGTTAATACTAATTATAAATGTAATTTTCACATAACTGGATACCGTAGCTATAATTTGGAATTAGCCAGTAATCCTGCAATTATGTTGGAAAATTTAATACCATAAAAGGATAAATTGTTAATTATTTTATCATCAAAATACTTTATTCATGGAGATGAATGCTACATAGGCTGAAGAAAATGACCCCATAGCTAACCTTCTTAGACACGTATATAGAAAAATAATGTTTAATATTGTTAACTCATCTCTTTCATCTATTCTTAATGTGTAGCTTTTCTGTCTTCATTTTGAGTGATCCATTGGAATATATTTCCAAGTTAACATCATTAAAGTTTTTAAAACAAAGTTGAAGTGATCATGTGTCTGAAGTTATTTATTACCCCTTATGCCACTTCTAATTCATAAGATACTGATTTGGAATCTCAGCGGAATTGTAAATAGTTTGGCTCCATCAATCAATCTCAAAACCACTGCCTTTGTATCACAAACATTTTGGGTATTGGGTTTGGTCTAGCCTCTTTCAGACTGTCTTAAGTCAGAGATTTTCAGATGTTTTAGAGGATAATAGTAGTTTTAGCAATAATAACAGCCTCTCAGGAGATTGTAGGAGTTAGAGGCATAGGCAGTTTGCTAGTATAAGCTAGAGCAAGTGAAACTTCACAGAATTTTCTTCGATAGTGAGTGAGTACGTAAAATACACAATCTTCTATGTGCCTGAAATTCTCAAGTCAAAGGGATAGTCCCTGCCCATTCATTGCGTAACCATCTCAATTATAGTTGTGACCACTCTCTTTCCTACTAAAAACTTGTCTTTGCTTATTTTCCTTAGTGTCCAGATCCCGAAGGTGGTTAATTTAAAAAGCCATGTTGTCATGTTAATAAATACTACTTTGTCTCTAGTGGATCTTTTAGAATTATTAAAGTCAAAAAAGAAAAAAAATCTCATTGCATAAAGGAAGTTTAGAATCAAGGTAAAGGTGCAGTCTGCAGTCTGGAGGTATGGAATTAGGGGCAGGTGATTAATCTATCCCTCCAGTAGAGCAGACATATGGTATGCAGGCATACCCATTTTAGTGTACTGGGCTTTCTTGCACTTTGCAGGTTCTGAGTTTTTTACAAATTAAAGATTTGTGGCAACCATGAGTTGAGCAATTCTATTAATGCTATTTTTCCAATAGCATTTCCTCACTTGTCTATGTCTTTATCACATTTTGGTAAATCTCACAATATTTCAACCTTTGTCATTGTATTTGTTATGGTAATCAGTGTTTACAACTCATTGAAAGCTTAGATGATGGTTAGCATTTCTTAGGAATAAAGTATTTTTAAATTAAGATACGTACATTGCTCTTTAGACAAAATGGATTGCACACTTAACAGACTACAGTATAGTGTAAACATAATTTCTATATGCATTGAGAGACCAAAAAATTTATTTGACTTGCCTTTTTGAGATATTTGCTTTATTTCCTTGGTCTTCAACCAAACCTGCAATATCTCTGAGGTGAGTCTCTACTAAATTTATGAGTAAGTTGTGGTCCAGCTGAGGCATTTATATCATGTAATGCAAGAGATTTATTAAAATAATAATTTTTTAGTAAAATCAGTACATATGGAAATTCACTGTATTTTGTACTTAGTTTTTTTTTTTTAAAGATTTTTTATTTATTTATTTGACAGAGAGAGAGAGATCACAAGTAGGCAGAGAGGCAGGCAGAGAGAGAGGGGGAAGCAGGCTCCGCGCTGAGCAGAGAGCCCGATGTGGGGCTCAATCCCAGGACCCTGAGATCATGACCTGAGCCGAAGGCAGAGGCTTTAACCCACTGAGCCACCCAGGCGCCCCTGTATTTAGTTTTAAAAGTTGTCTTACACAAATAACTTCAAAAAATGATCCAGGAATGTTGAGTCATTAGAGAAGCAGAAGTTTAATTTGGATAAATAAATATTCTTTTCTTAAAAAAGTGTGATTCTTGGGGCGCGTGGGTGGCTCAGTGGGTTAAATCCTCTGCCTCCAGCTCAGGTCATGTTCTCAGTGTCCTGGGATCCAGCCCCAAATTGGGCTCTCTGCTTAGCGGGGAGCCTGCTTCCCCCTCTCTCTCTGCCTGCCTCTCTGCCTACTCAAGAGCGCTCTCTCTCTCTCTCTCTCTCTGTCAAAGAAACAAAATCTTTTAAAAAAAAGTGTGATTCTTTAGTTTTCTGAACTTTCAAGTTATATGTTTGGAACCTGATATTTTACTAGTTGCTAAATAAGTGTTTATTGAAAAGTGATCTATTAATTTTCTCATTAACGTTATTTAATAGCAAACCTAAAGTAGAAATTGTAGTAATTTAACATTTTGCCATGTATAATAATGCTTTTAAAAAAAAATGTGTAGCATCAGATTTTGAACCTAGCAGTTTCTAGGCTTAAAATCTTTAGTATTGGGGCGCCTGGGTGGCTCAGTCGTTAAGCGTCTGCCTTCGGCTCAGGTCATGATCCCGGGGTCCTGGGATCGAGCCCCACATCGGGCTCTCTGTGCAGCGGGGAGCCTGCTTCTCCCGCTACCATTCCCTCTTCTTGTGTTCCCTCTCTCGCTGTATTTCTCTCTGTCAAATAAATAAAATCTTTAAAAAAAAAAAAAAAAACAAAAACCTTTAGTATTGGACCTCAATTTAAAGACTAATTATACTTAAAATGGACTTTTTAATTTCATTCTTAAAGTTTTTATATGATCTGGGAGAATGATAAATATATAGGCAGTTCTTTTTTTATTTATTAAGATTTATTTCATGTTGTAAATTATATAATTCATTTTTACTTTTAAACAGTCTACACCAAAAATATTTTTTGAAACATCTTTTTCTTTTGGTAAAAGGTACAGGGTGGCAGGCTGACATCAGCTACAATTCTAGTCGGTAGAGTCCCCTCACAATTACACAGTGAAACGTAGCTTTTCTCCACGTTTCCCTAAAAGTTCAAGTTGACACCGCTTACTAAAAACAGGACATTATAAACACTTCCAGATTTATATATAGGCAGTTCTTTTGCTAATTTGTGGATCTACTAAGTTTAAAAGTAAGAAAAGTAAAAAAAAAAAAAAAAAAAAAAGTAAGAAAAGTAAGTAAGAAGTAATAAAAAATGCTTAAAATAAAACAAAAAATCGAAGTTATATAACGTTGCAACTATGTAAATATACACTAAACATTAAAAATATTAGAAGAAAATGTATCAAATGCTATATTAAGTTGCTAATATTATGGCCTTTTTTTCTTCTAGATGCCAATATTTCTGTAATATTGTTACTTTTATGATGAGAAGAATAGATACGTTTTTATCAAATGCAATAAAGGAAGCTAAGATAAATATAGAAAAGCATTTGCTGCTTCTAATTATAGCAAATGTTTCAAAGGCACTTATATTAACTAAAAGGATAATTCGTGTACCCAAAAGACGGTATTTTCCTTTTTTTTTTTTTTAAGATTTTATTTATTATTTGACACAGAGAGATCACAAGTAGGCAGAGAGGCAGGCGGGGGGTGGGGAGGGGGGAAGCAGGCTCCCTGCTGAGCAGAGAGCCCAATGTAGGGCTCCATCCCAGGACCCTGAGATCATGACCTGAGCCGAAGGCAGAGGCTTTAACCCACTGAGCCACCCAAATGCCCCAAGACTGTACTTTCTTCAGAGTATATTTCAGGATAAGAAACAGCTCACAATGTCAGTGTGCTAGGCAATTTTCAAAATTAATTCAAACTAAGTTTTAATGTAAAAGGGGTTAAATAAATGTTAATTTATTTATTGTCTCCTTCAAACCCCCATTCTTCCAAACACCTTGAATAAAAAGTACTCTTGTCTATCATTTCAAATTGTTGTATCCCTAGCATTTAGAATAATTTCTGGGGCATGGTAGGAGCTTAATAAGTGTATGTTGAATGAGTAAATAAATAACAAATGAGAAAGATATACAATTAACTCCTAATTAATTATGTACAGATAGTTCCAAAGTAAATTACTTATGTTTCGTTCCCTTACCATTTCACTTGGTTTAAGCTATAAAACCAGAGGAATATGCAACTTCTGACAAGGATTAAAGATGTCTTGAACTATAGAATATATAGCAACTTGGAGCCAAACAAGATCAACCTCAATAAGAAGATATATCCCCATCACTCATAGAAAAAGATGTGGCTTGAGGAAGAATGAGGTATATTAGGTAGGACAGAGAAGTGATAGGTATATCCCGTAATCCTGGTCTGCTTTCCATAAAAGGACCCTATATTGCAACACAGTCCAAGGTAGCCCCCGTTCACAAGGCTTCCCAAGTGGTTCCGTGCATGCTTATATGACCTGATGTAACCTACTCTTGAGTCTACCCCAGAATCATAACTTTAACCCTTTTGTTTCTTCTACATAGTGCCTAGTGCAGTGTAATTCATAGCTTTGTGGGTGAATGCCTGGTATCTTAGAACACAAACTATATAAAATATCTGTAGCCACTCATTTTGAATGTGATTGCATTAACTTAATTGATAAATCATTAGTCTTGCTCCTGACCAATATACTCATTATTTCCTTCATTCACGTTGGCATGATTATATTAAGTGATTTTTAGACTCTTTTGAATCTTTCTGCTTTAATTTATTCTGTAGCCTCATTCTTGGTTGTTGTGTCCTTCCATCCTTTCCCTTTTGAGAAAATATTTCACACTTCATATGTAAAATCAAAGGCATTTCTCATGGATCCTTTAGACTCTGAGACCCCATAATTTTCTTTCTTTAGCCCTAGGGCTCTATAGTCTTAAGCTAAAACCGCTCTTTCCAGAACTGTTTAAATGTTTATGTAATAGATCTCTTACTTTGAGTTCTGAGTTTTCCAGTTCTTGTCTTTCAGTGTCTCCTGTGGTATCTTCCTTCTTCTAGAGTATGTATTTATCTCTCTGTCATGCTTTTTTCAATTCTATTCCTTTTGGCTCTGATGGGTTCTGTTAAACTCCTCAGGTCTCTGCCATTTGCTGCCCAGGACCACCTGGGCAAATTTCATTCTGGATTATTCTTCATTTCAGATGGTTGTTTCTCATTATTTTTTGACTCTTTTATATCTTCTCCAAGTGACATTAACATATTCACTTATTCATTCAGTCATTCAACAGATATTTTTTAAAGGTTTTTTTTTTTTTTTTTTTTTAGAAAGACTGCGCAAGTAGGCAGAGCAGCGGGCAGAGGAAGAGGAAGAAGCAGGCTTTCTGCTGAGCAGGGAGCCCAATGCGGGGCTCGATCCCAGGACTCTGGGATCATGACTTGAGCTGAAGGCAGCCACTTAACCGACTGAGCCACCCAGGCAGATATTTTTTGAGTCACTACTATGTACCAGAGCTGTTCTATGTGTTAGGATAAATTGTAAACAAGCATGATTGATCCAAGCCCTTTTGGAATTTTCTATCCAGTTGAAGCATAAAACATTAATCTCATATATCTACAACTGTTACACTTCCATTATTGAATTTGCATGTGAATTTCAGGGGAAGGAAGGTTTTATTACAAAACTCTCTGTACATTTGCAACTCAAAAGGAAAAAAATAATCTTACCTTTTCGCTGGTAGCTTTGGCACAATTTCAAGACTATGTGGTATGTTTCCAATAAAATGAGTCAGTTATCCTCTATAAAAATCTTATTAATAATTAAAACCACTATTTGGGGCACCTGGATGTCTCAGATGGTCAAGCGTCTGCACTGGGCTCAGGTCATGATCTCAGCGTCCTGGGATTGAGCCCTGCATTGCATCGGGCTCCCTGCTCAGTGGGGAACCTGCTTCCCTCCATCTCTGCCTGCCTCTCTGCCTACTTGTGATCTCTCTCTCTCTGTCAAATAAATAACTAAAATCTTTAAAAAATAATAATAATAATAATTAAAACCACTATTTATGAGGTATTGTGCTTCTTGCCCGTTATTGGCATTATATCCTATGATCCTCATAACAAACATATGAGGAAATAAGCACAAAGAAGGTAAGTCATTTGCCCAAAGTTATTAAGATAGTAAGTGAGAAAGTGAGATTTCAAATCCAAGTCCATTTGTTCCCCAAACTTGAGCTCTGTTATCTCTCCTGTTTGCTGGTTTCCATCACTAGTGAAATTAATCAAAAATCAAACATGTAAAATTTGTATTCCCTTTTCTCTTACTAACCAATATTTCTTCTGCTCAAAAATTATTAGGGAATCTCGGTTTCAAAAATCAAGATATAACTATATTTACAAAAGCAATTTTGGGTTGGTTTGTTCTGATTATGAAAGAGATTATGACTTTTGGGAGACTGGGAAATATTTACTATTAAGTGGAAAATGTTTTTGTGAAAAGATTGATTACATGTTAGTATTACTATATATGATTTTAAGTCATAACCTCTCCTTAATTGAGAGTCAACAAACATAACTTTCTTTATTACAAATGAAATTTTTTAAAATGGGAAGATGAGAAAATTAAAAAACACCATATATGACTTCATCTGAACTATCTTATGTATATTTTTCATGTTTTTAACATTTGCTTAACATAATTCATGCAAAAATAAGAAATAGAGTATCCCAATAAAGGCTCTCTATTTCACCCTGCCCCTACTGAAATTTCACATTTCCTTTTTATCCATTGTTTGTATCACTTATAAAAAATATTTTTGTATCCTTCACATTTTCACTATCAAGAGACTTTAACTCCTAGATGAAGATTGTCCGTCCCCCCGCCCCATACCAAAGGAAAACTTGGAATAGAAATACTATTATATAAAATCTCTTTTATTTTGTTTCTTTGCAATTTAAAACTTAGTTTTATGTTTTAGAATATAGAGTATGTAGTATTTAAAAGCTTTGGACTGGAAATTAAACAAGATCTCTACCTTGCTTTACCATTAATACTGGGCAAATTACTTTATCTTTTGTATTCTTTTGGTCTTATATGGAATGTCACCAATTCACTGTGACATACCTAACTAGAAGCTTTGCCTTTTATGTTGGGATTATAAAATTTACCCAACTAGAATTTAATTCCAAGGATAAGAACATGTAATACAAAAGCTAATGTATTTTATAATAGCCATTGAAAAAATAGAACAATTTGACACAGATCTAAGGTAATACCTACCCTTATTTTCTACCTTGTAAAAATAGAGTTTAAACATATTTAGATATTTCAGTACAATGTTTGCTGACTTCCAAGTCAGTTTTTCAGTATATATTTTTCATCATTTTTACGTTGATCTTTCAGTGGAAATTTGGGCCTATCGAAATCTTTGTCTCATATGAAAAACAATATCTTTAATAAATTCTGCTTTTCTTTTTACGACCAAGTAATTAACTCTTTGATATGCAAATATCGTATACTTTAAGATCAACTCAAGTTAATTCTATTGGCTTATCTTTTTTAAAAAAATTGTCTTTGCTTTAAAAAATGCATAACCATGAATTCTTTGGAAGACAGCCATTATATAAATACAGCCATATATATAAATACAAATATAAATACATTATATAAATACAATTATATAAATACATTATATAAATTATATAAATATAAATTCTTTGGAAGACAGCATTATCTAAATACAACCATTATATAAAGACAGCCATTATATAAATACAAATAAATTGTTTGTTACTATTTATAAAATATTTTTGCCATTTGTTTTAATGGTGGTTGATTTTTCTTCCTGAGGCTATTTTCTCCCATTCTTAAGCAATCCACTCCCCTATCCTTTATCCCCATCCACAACTAATATTTCCTTTTTGACATAATTTTTCCTTATATATTTGGTTGGAATTGATGCTGTTAGTGATAATGGGCTTTTAAAGAGTTGTATTAAATATTTTTGATTATCTTTACATTTGCCCCTTTTTTTTCTAATATATTTTTGTCTTTTTTCAAAATATTGGCTTCCATTTTATTTGATTAAGGAG
The DNA here is from genome assembly GCA_028646535.1 of Procyon lotor. Taxonomy (NCBI): domain Eukaryota; kingdom Metazoa; phylum Chordata; class Mammalia; order Carnivora; family Procyonidae; genus Procyon; species Procyon lotor. Next base: position 70,252,051 of record CM053605.1, on the reverse strand, counting down.
ATTGATGGGTCATCCATAAGGAAGAGAAAATATAAAAGGAAGACATATTTTATAACTATAAACCAATACTTTCAAAATCAGAAGACTTAACAGTGCTTTTATCACTACACATGGTATAGAATGAGACAGGCCAAGAAAAACCAAGGATTAAAGTTGATTTAGGCTGAGAAGAGGTTATAGAAAATGAGGATCTCAGCGAACACAGAGCTTCAATCAGAACTTGAGCTACTCTAGAAAGGAGAATATAAATTCTTAAACAATAAAAGGTAGAGTCTAATCTGAAGTCAGAGAAGCTCCAGATAGCAGAAGTGAGTAGATTCCAACTATAGAAATAGGGGCGCCTGGGTGGCTCAGTGGGTTAAAGCCTATGCCTTCAGCTCAGGTCATGATCTCAGGGTCCTAGGACTGAGCCCCGCATCAGGCTCTCTGCTCAGCAGGGAGCCTGCTTCCTCCTCTCTCTCTGCCTGCTTCTCTGCCTACTTGTGACCTCTTCCTCTCTGTCAAATAAATAAATAAAATCTTAAAAAAAAAAATTCCAACTATAGAAATAAAAATTGGTACAAAAGGGGTCAGTAGGAAGGAGAAAGAAGGAAACACTAGTCTGGTTGACCCAGGGATAACATCTGCTGTACCATGTAAATGTATTTTGTCTGTGTAAGCAGGTCATGACCATTGAAACAAGGGCGGGGCTAAGCAACATTGCCTGCCTAGGTTTAGGGCAATCCACTTGAGTGTGAGGAAACAAAAAATGGCAGGTTTTGTTGGCAGGTGCTTTTAAAGCAAGTTTTCCCACATCATCATAATCATTATTACGGTAATCATTGTTGAGCGTCCAGAGAGACTAATCTAAATCTCATATTTTGGATCACAGCATTTTCTAGCATTCAGTTCAAGAGAAACTTAGTTCTCCTCCTATTACCTGAGGCCCTTTGAAACATTTGCAAGAATCCCTGGGCACTAGAACAATTACAGGGGTTTTTAGAGCTTTTTTTCTATTGTCAATTAGTCTTTACTTAGTTAGGAAGCCCCCAAATTTTCTTTTAAAAAGGTGACTGTGCATCATCCATGCAGTGATGTTGAGAGAACTTACAAATACTGATATAAGTGTCCATAGTCCCTTATCTGTAACTCAGAGCTTCAAAAGTTTGATGGGAAAACCCCCCACACCTTTTTCAATAAGAAAAAAGTAGAAGTATTTTTAGTTCAGGCAGCAAATTCAGACTTGAACTTAACTTATTTGGTGGCAAATTCAGAGCTGAACTTATGTGAGACTATTAATAGGCTTTGTATTTCCCTTATGTGAATAGGGAAATGTGTTTGATTCTCAGGTGCTGCTCCAGTCCCCTCTGGGAATGTTATATCATATATAGTATAAATATGTAGTATATATATATTTCTTACTTTAAATTTCTAAAATAAAAAAATACATGTTTATCAATTCTGAAATTTTGCTGGCCCCAAGAATTTTGAGTGATAGATATTGTGACCATTAGTAGTTTTAATCATGTGACCTTGTAATCACAGATTTAGTAACTGTTAACTATGATAGGCCTCATCATCCTGAAGAGACTAATACAGATAGTCTCTAATCATTATATCCATTTTCTCAGTATCTATTTATCACAGAAATGCTGTTTTATATGGTGGTTATGCTTGATGACATTATGTTCCATTAACCAATCCATAATGTACATAAGACATGATATTAACAGTTCTGAGGATCTTATGGCAATGTTTCTATGAAAATATTTTTAGAATATATATCTCCTTTACACTAGCCTGGCCCATCCTCAAACTTGAAAATAGCCATACTGTAGTATTCACATGACTTCTGAGGCTCATTTATCCAATCACACACACAATTCCAATAGGTCGAGCCCATTGCTAAAGTCTCCTTTAAGGACAGGATGCAGGCAGAGGTGAATTGTTTTTTGTTTATTTTGTTTCTCATAGCTTCACTATTGTTTGCATTCTTTTCTTCAGTAGACTCTAGGAACTGCCCTACCTAAATCCTTTTTCATTTATACCATCTATTGTTCTTCTATTTATTTGGAAGTAATGGGACTAGGTTCCCTGTTTTCTTATCTACCCCTTCACTTTATCTTTAATTTTGAATTATCCACTTAACTCTTCTCTAAGTCTCATTTTCCTTTCATAAGGAAGACTAATAGTTTTTACTCAAAAACACATGATAGATGATGAGAGCTATTAAGTGACTGAGACTGGGTAGAAAGAATACTGGAGTACTACTTCCAAGAAGTAGAAAAGCTGGAAGCATGACTTCTTGTGTATCATGACCTTTTGTTTTCCTGCAGATTATTAGTTTATAGGACATTCAGTTTCCTAAGGGATACTTTTCCTGTAAACGATCTTTAAATTTCACTCTACAATACCCACATACAAATAATGCATACATTGGTAGATTGCTTTTAAACAAATATCCTAGAAACCATCCACGCAAACAAATATCTTTTCTTAGAAAGTAATTACATGGGAGGCTATGCACTTACTGCAGTGCTTAACTACTTTTGGAACTCCTTACATTGTCTTCACAGTCTGTGCCATTATTTTGAATGTTATCTGTATTATTAGTCACTTTTTGAGAGTTAATTTAGAATTTACAGACAACTGTCTTTCTGAGTACTGTCTATTGAGGAAAGTTTTAAGTTTTGTTTGTTTCATTCTTGGTCAAAAACAAGTGAAAGCTAAAAAGCAGATTTTGGGGGGGTCTTTTAAATTGATTCATTCTTACACTAGTTCTAGAACAAGAGGTTCAAAGTTATTTGGAACAAGTGTAGCTCTATAATCCTGTACTTGAATGGAGCAACATTTATTTGGTGTATAGAATATTATATGTTGATTTAAAATAAAATACTCATTATTATTAGGCTTATTATTGTACAAATGTATTTAAAATTGAGATATAGGGGTGCTTGGATGGCTCAGTTGTTAAACGTCTGCCTTCGGTGCAGTTTATGACCCCAGCATTCTGGGAACGAGTCCCACATCATGCTCCCTGTTCAGCGGGGAGCCTGCTTCTTCCTCTCCAGCTCCCCTGTGCTTGTGTTCCCTCTCCTGCTATCTCTCTCTGTCATAAACAAATAAAATCTTTAAATAAAAAAAATAAAATTGATATATAGACACATATATAGAATCTTTGCAAAATTGAAGCTATGAGAATTCAGATACAAAAGAAAGGTTTCTTGAAAATCTAGCATGTTTCAATCATTCATTGTTTTGAGCTGATTAATTTATCTGGAAGAGCAGAAAAGACTGATCTGGAATAACATTTTTATAAGTTATGTTTATGAAGTACCCACAAAATAATAAGTAATTATTGGGTATTCATTATCCTATTTAATATTCCTAACAATTCTTAGAGATACTAATTCTCTTTTAAAGATGGAGGAAAGTGAGGTCCAGAAAACTTAAGGCAACCATGCCCTTGATCACATAGCTGATAAGTAGCTAAGCCTTCTGAGCTTCTAACTTTTTGGAAACTGCTCTAAATTCCTTAAACCATGCCTACTGCTATGGGCATGATCCTTTGACCAATTAAAAGTATATTCTGCTATTTATATAATACAGATATAGTGCCAAGAGATTAATTGCAGTATTCATTGTTTATATCTTTAATAGCAAACTATTTCAGTATGGTATATTGGAGCTCTCCAAACTGCTTACCTTGGCCCAAATGACCTTATGTGATTGATTTGACTTCTGACTATCTCTCCACCCTCATTGGTAATCCAAATTAACTTATCTCTTGACACACCAAATTTATTCCTCCTTTAAGACATTTATACAAGTTGTTTCTTCTGCTCAGAGTGTTCTTGCTTTCAGTCTTTCCATGGCTGACTCTTTTTAGTCAGGTCTCAGCTTAATTGTTAACTACTCAGAGAAGTCTTCCTTAGCCACCACTAAAGCTAAAGAAATTACTCACATCACATCACCTTATGTTAATTCTGTTTATGGTATCTACTACTATCCGGTATTTTCCTGTTTACATGTTTATTGTCTCTCTTACCAGTAGATTATAAACTCCATGACAGCCAAACCTTGAAACAACCTGGCCAAGAAATTGCCAAAGGAATAAATGAATAAATTAGGTCAAGAAAATTGCATAACAGATTATTCAGATTAGAGAAGACTAGGATTAGGGATATTTGGAACAGTGGTTTTCAAAGCTTGCTAAACTAGCCAGCAGCAGCAGCTTCACCAGGGAATATGTTAAAAATATAATTCCAAGGACTTTCCCATGACCTGTTGAATCAGAAACTCCAGTCTGTTTTAAACTCTCTAGGTAGTGATTCTGATGCAGAACCTCTGAATTAGACATTTATTTTTACCAGTTGTCAGAATTATCAGTTTTATTTTGTTTTTAAACCAGATTGCCATATTTAAAATGTATTTTTTTCTCTGCATGATTTTGTTAACCATGTATTTTTTTTAAATTTCACACATATAGAAATTTCAAAAATGTACAACCCTAATGAGAATCAGTGAATTGAGGACATAATTTAGTCTACTTAAGTGTCATAAGACTTGGTTCCCAAAAGTAATTTTTTTCCAAAAGTATTTTTTTAATTAAATTTTCTAGTTTCTAAAGAAGTTTGGAATTTCCTTTAATCTTCTTTGAAACCAATTGCAACAAAGAGTAATTAATTAAAATTTTAGTGAGTTATAGACAAATCTTGATCAAAGATGTACATGGGCATTCTAATGATTAGTATGGTCTAGTATCTCCTATAATCTTTAGAAAGAAAATTCAATACAGAGCCCTATTTGAAACCCACTGCTCTAAAATGAAGGTTTACTCAGGAACTAACTTTCTTTCTTTCTTTCTTTCTTTCTTTCTTTCTTTCTTTCTTTCTTTCTTTCTTTCTTTCTTTTTAAAGATTTTATTTATTTATTTGACAGAAAGAGAGATCACAAGCAGGCAGAGAGGCAGGCAGAGAAGAGGGGGAAGCAGACTCCCTGCTGAGCAGATAGCCTGATGTGGGGCTCCATCCCAGGACCCTGAGAGCATGACCTGAGCCCAAGGCAGAGGCTTTAACCCACTGAGCCACCCAGGCCCCCCTACTCAGGGACTTTAAAGTATTTTCAAAATCCCACTTATATTTTATCTCGTGAAATCTTAACTTGCACCATCATTTTCATATGTACTCTTTTAAGTAGTATTTAACTACCTTTAGTGGTATGAGTACATAATAAGTGGTTCAAAAAAAGAATGAGTCCAGAATGGCATCTGCATTAATATTTTGACATATTGATGTTTTTCCTATCAGGTACAGTGACAAAACCTTAACTTTTTTTTTTTTTAAGATTTTGTTTATTTATTTGAAGGAGAGAGAGATCACAAGTAGACAGAGAGGCAGGCAGAGAGAGAGGGGGAAGCAGGCTCCCTGCTGAGCAGAGAGCCTAATGTGGGGCTCAATCCCAGGACTCTGAGATCATGACCTGAGCTGAAGGCAGAGGCTTTAACCCACTGAGCCACCCAGGTGCCCCAAAGCCTTAACTTTTTTGATCTAGAAGAGAATACTGTGAAAACTAGCATGTTTAATTTTCTGAAACTCTGATTAAACATTTTTGAGGACGAAGAAATATAACTTATGGAATGCTGGCCACAAACCAGTTATGTACAGGTTTTAGAGCTAATAGTTCTGATAGCTGTAGTATCTGTTATTCAGAAAGTAAGATAAATGACTTGACTCAAGTTTATGGTTACTATGCCACAGAAACAGGATTCAAACCTAGGTGTGTCTGATTCTAAAGCAATGCTTTTTCTACCACACAGTGCTGCCTTATAACTCTATTAAAAAAAATACAGATGAATCATCTTAAATCATTATTGGAAGCTAGCAGGGTATAAGTAATAAATTAAAAATAAATTATGGCAAGTGATTGCTCTTTACTCATTAAATGTAGTTAAAAGGTTGACATTACTCCCAGCATATGCCTAATCACTTGAAAATGTTAGATCACAATTAAGAAATCCAGGTTCAGTAACTCTTTTTAACAGGTAGGAAAATGTTGTTTGTCATAGAAATGTTCATTTTCAATTTCCTAAAAGAACACAGTGAATATTAGGATAGCACTTTAAAGTAAATATTTGAAAGTGAACATATTTTCCCTTTTCTATTAGTTTAAAAATTAAAACTATAATACTTTGTTACATTATTTCTACATTAGATCTTGAAGGGAATATAAAATATGTAATTACTGGGAAATGATGTATAGTTAACTCCCTGTCATACCATATTTTGTTGGTTGCATAATACCTTTAACACATATACAATCTGTATTTAAGTAAAAGTATGCTTGATTTACTTACCACTAAAGTGCTATAGTAATATAGGGTGTATTTTAAAGAGAAACTTATATTTGAAGACTCATTTTCAGATGCTTAAAATTTATTCCCCTCTTATACAAGGTGGGGACATTTAATTATTAGATTTAACATTTATAAAGTGTTTTGAGAGTGTGTGGTGTAGTATAAATACAAATTACTATGAGTAATACATGTCTGTATGCATAATACTCATTTTTAAATTAATTCCATTAGTACGAGCCACGTTCTTTTTGGAGTGTTCTTGCTGCCTTCAACAGACTTAGAAAAAAAAATGTTCTGAATGAAGAAGCAGTTTTACATGTTGTTCAGTGTTTGCAGTATTAAATGCTAATTGGAATCCCTGAGCTCTAATGCCACCTTAAATGGCCTTATTTGTAGGAGAGGGGAAATCAAGGTACTCTTTTCTTCTTAAAAGAGAATAGAGAAAAAAGTAATTGAAATACTGCTAAGAGTTAAAAGAGCAATATTATCAATATTTAATTACTCCAGGACAAATCAGTTTAACATTTACACTTTTCCATTTTCTTTCTTTCTTTGATATGCTTTTGACTATTTAAAAGCAAATTAGAAGAGAGCAGAGAAGGAAAAGGAAATTACAGAGAAAGAAAAGGAAATACTGCAGACAGACTATAAACATTTAACCTAGTAATTTGTTAGGAGTCCTGAAAAAATTTGAGGGATAAGTTGCTGAAATAACAAAGCTATAAAATTATAAAGTATTGTTCTTATTTTAGAGCAGTAGTTCTCTACTGCACGTGATTTTGTCCCACAGGACATGTTTGACAGTGTTTGGAGATATTTTTGATTGTCCTCACCTGAGAAAATCAGGATGTTGCTACTGGCAGCTAGTGGGTAGAGGTTAGGGAAGTTACTAAATATCAAACAGTGCACAGGAGAGCTCCCAACAACAGTTTTGCAGTTTAAAATGTCAATAGTGTTAGGTTGAGAAACCCTGTCATAGAGAGAGACACACACCACTCTTATTTCAAAAACAATTGACATACAGGGAGATATGCAAGGCCACAGACCTACTAAATGAAGTAGCCAAAACTGAACTTGGATATCCTGACCCCAAACCATTGTGCTTTCCTTGTTTCTCGTTGTTCTTAGAATCAAAACTTAATTTTGGAGAATTGTAGAGAACAAAAAGGAGCTAGAGAATTATCAGTCAAAGCTGTGTCTCCATTTCCATTTCTTTTAAATGTAGTGTAATTGGGTTTATATTTTGTTTGGTTCAGATATCTTGCTTATAAAATAAAGTACCTTTTGTTTTGGAATTGGTAGCTTCAGTTTTTTTCGCCAAAGGTAATCAATATGTATTATTTGCGTTTATTCAGTTCCAGGCATCTAGCAAGGCATACCAAAAGGGCCTAAGAATTTAAAGATTGGGGGGTGGGGGGGCGGCGGCTGGGTGGCTCAGTGGGTTAAAGCTTCTGCCTTCGGCTCAGGTCATGATCTCAGGGTCCTGGGATCGAGCCCTGCATCGGGCTCTCTGCCCAGCAGACTCTCTGCTCTCTGCTTCCCCTTCTCTCTCTGCCTGCCTCTTTGCCTACTTGTGATCTCTCTCTGTCAAATAAACAAATACAATCTTTAAAAAAACAAAAGAATTTAAAGATGGAATTCTAGTTTTCAGGAAAATTATAGGATAAAAGAAAATGACACCTTTAAAATGCAGGAGAAATTATTCAAAATGTAAATTGAACAAGAATAGAAACTATCTTGCATCTAAAATTGTTTGCGGGAAACCTCCTAAATGTCCAAGAACAGGAAATGTTTGGATATATGTAGTATTTAGATATTAAGGAATATTATATACTTATTTTAAATGATGTTTCTGACGAATTTGTTATCACAAAGATGCATCCTTATGTTAAGTGAAAAAAAAGATACAAAATAGAAGATACAAAATTTATATAGCTGCTTTTAATGAAAAGGCATAGAAAAATACTAACCGATAAAATATCTGGTGTATAGTATTACTTATAAACTCAGAGTGGTAGTAGTATAGCATTCTCTTTAATGCAAAAGATTATAGTGATTATACTGATCCAGTCATTCATGTAGCAAATAATTCCTTAATGTCTTCTATGTTTCAAACACTGGGCTAGATTCTAGGGAGAAGGTACTGAGCAAGAAAAGCACAAAATTTTTGCTTAAAATGCTAACAGTCTTATCAGGGAAAACAGATAAGCAATAAAAAATTGTGTTAGTAAAGGGGTCCAGTGGGAGTATATAGCTGAAGCCTTGTGTTGTTTCAGTAAGGTAAGCTAGGCCAAACTTGCTACCAAATTAAACCAGAAATCTCCATAATTTATCATAAAAGGATTTTTTTTTCTACTTAAGTAATGTCCAATTTGTATTAAGTAGCCCTCCACTATCTTGTAGAAACATGTGGCTTTTCAATATGGACAACAGTTTGGAGGTTCCTCAAAAGTCAACAATAGAACTACCCTATGATCCAATAATTGCATTACTAGGTATTTACCCAAAGAATGAAAAAAGACTAATTCTAAGGGATACCTGTACCCTGATATCTAAAATATAGATCTATCTACAATAGCAGTATCTATAATAGCCAAAGTATGGAAACAGCCCAAATGTCCATTGACTGATGAATGTATAAAGAGATGTGGTATATGTATGCAATATAGAATATTACTCAGCCACAAGAATAAGTGAAATCTAGCCATTTGCAATGACATAGATGGAGCTAGAGAGTATTCTGCTAAGTGAAATAAGTTAGTCAAAGGCAAATACGATATGATTTCACTCATTTGGGATTTAAGAAGCAAAACAAACTAGCATAGGGAAGAAAGAGAGGCAAACCAAGTTAACAATAGAGAACAAACTGGTGGTTACCAGAGGGCATGTGGGTGTGGAGAATGGGTTAAATAGGGAATGGGGACTAAGGAAGGCACTTGTGATAAGCATCAGCTGTTGTATGGAAGTGTTGAATCACAAAATTATACATGTGAAACTAATTAAAAAAATAAACATGGCTTTTTCAGTTGTCATGACAATAAAAAGGAGACCTGGAGAATCTCATTGGACATTTTTTTTTTTTAAGATTATTTATTTATTTATTTATTTATTTATTTATTTGACAGAGAGAGAGAGAGAGAGAGATCACATGCAGGTAGAGAGGCAGGCAGAGGGGGGGCGGGAAGCAGGCTCCCTGCTGAGCAGAGAGCCCGATGTGGGGCTCGATCCCAGGACCCTGAGATCATGACCTGAGCCCAAGGCAGAGGCTTTAACCCACTGAGCCACCCAGGTGCCCCTCATTGGACATTTTTAAAGACCACTCCTGAGTAATTTGTATCTTTTTCCTCCATATCTTACTGGCCAGAAATCAGCCTCATTCCTCCAACCTAACTAGAAATGTTAGAAAATGCAGAAGAGCTACATTTGACTATTTGTTGAGCACTAGCTCTGCCACTGGTCTTTACCACAAATTGGACAAATCAGGAAAGGCTTTCCTAGAAGCTGTGGCATCTAAATTAAGACCTGAAAATTAAGAAGCAGTTAGCTAGACTTGTAAAGAGATAGGTTATTTCAAGTAGACATAATTTTATACCAATGCCTAGGGTAGAGAGAAGGATGACTCTTCTAAGAACTAGAAATTTAGTGCATTGAATGTGGGGGGAGGACAAGCAGGGACACAGCCATGAAAGACTTTTTATAAGTTGTTTAAAGGTATTTTATTCTAAAGGCAATAAGAAGCCACTGCAAGGCTTAAAGCACAACAAAGTTTAAGTGATGTGAGTAATGTAACAAACTTTGCATTTTAAGAGATCATTCTGGTTGCAGTGAAGTGTGGATTGAAGGAGAGCAAAATTATAGGTGAGAGGCCAATTGAGAAACTCACCTCAGTCCAGTTAAGCAATGATGGTGAACTGTGAACTGTATATGGAAGGGGGAGAAAGAAATAGATTGGTGGGGGGATATTTAAGAGGTATAGTTATTGGAGTTTAGTGTTTGTTGGTAGGCAGTAATGAGGAGTGGGTTTGTAATGGGGGCAGTAATGGGGGATGGGGAGGGTTTGGAACATGTTGAGTTTGAGACATACAAGACATCAAAGTGTTTGTTTACATCCAAACAAAAGAGTTGAATACATAGGTATGGTGATCAAAAGAGAGATCTCAGCTGAAGATACAGATTTGGAATTTATCAGCATATAGATCATAACTGAAACCGTAAGAGTAAGTGAGTTTGTATACAGCAAATGCATACTGTGAGAAGGGAAGAGGGCCTGTGGCAGAGCCCTGTAGATAAGATTTAAGACAGAGGTTCTTGGGGCGCCTGGGTGGCTCAGTGGGTTAAAGCCTCTGCCTTCGGCTCAGGTCATGATCTCAGGGTCCTGGGATCGAGCCCCACATTGGACTCTTTGCTCGGCGAGGAGCCTGCTTCCCCCATCTCTCTGCCTGCCTCTCTGCCTACTTGTGATCTCTCTCTGTCAAATAAATAAATAAAATCTTAAAGAAAAAAAAAAAAAAAGACAGGTTCTTACTGTCACAGTGCATCTGAAATGATGGGCTTTCTGAAAACATGGTATCTGGTTTCCACACTCTTAGGGATTGTGATTCCATTGGTCTCAGTGTGTCCTATTTCTAAAGCTTCCTTGGTGATTTTAATGTACAGCCAAGATTGAGAACATGCATATAGGGTTAGCCAGAGAATGAAGAGAATACAAAGGTGACTAATAATCAGTGAGATAGGATGAAAACTATCTGTTGTTTCCAAGCCAAAGAAAGAAAAATATGAGTATGAATTAATGACTTGAAGTAATGGTGATGGAAGCCTAATTGCTGTAACTTATGAAGTGAGTGGTAGGGAAAAGGGGACTTGATATCACCCTTCTTCTGTGGAGTTTGATTATGAAAGGGAAGAGGAAAAAAAGCATAGTAGCTAGAGAGAATTTGAGGGTGGAGGAGGCCACTTTTTATAATGGGAGAAACTTAAGCAAGTTTAACTGCTAAAGGCTGTAAAGAGATGAACAAATTAGTATCAGAATGGATAAACAGGTAAAGGGAGTGAGATTAGAAAAGCACAGCACAGGAAGAGAAACACCTTTCTGTTCTAAGAGGAGGGGAGAATTGGAAATAGGTCAGTTTTTAACATGGTGGTAGAAAATTGAGGGAGTTGAAATCTCATCTCATCTAAAGGCAATTATTTTTTTCTGTTAACCAGCACTTCATCTGCTAGGAGTGAGGGAAGACATGGTAAGGACAGAGTTTTTGAGAAGTGATTAATATTTGAGATGATCACTGTGGAGGAATAGAGAGCTAAATAAGGAAAGCTGATAGGATTACCCGGCATCATTGAGGTCCAAAGGATGCTGACTAAGGATTTATGGTGGCCACTATCTGTAAAGTTTTATATTTTGTCATTGTTCTCTCAAAGCACTCAGGACCCAGGTAAAATGGAAGGACAGAGGGGAGGGGAATTGAAAATATTGACAGGCAAGTAGTTGAAGTGATGAACAGTGTAATAAAAGCAGAGTAAGAAAGGGACTAAAGAGAAAGGACAAAAGGTAGATAGAGAGAAAGCCTCTGAAAGTAAGCAGTTTTTTAAAACACACATCACCAACATATATATGTAATTATAAATTATATGTATGTATTTCTGTTCTAATATACTTTAAGCTTATATCATCTTGCACATCCTACCTTAGTACCTGCCCCGAGAATCTATGTATTGTATTGTAATTAGAAGAGAACGCTGGATATTTGGGAGGTCATGGTCAGACTAAAATGTCTGAATGTATTATTTCGAGGGTATAGTAGTATGACAGCTGGGCATGTCTATGAAAATGGTTGATTGGATTACCAAGAAAAAATCAAGAAATGGAAGATAAGTATGGGGTCATTCATGTAGCCCACTGAAGTGATTCTGGCTGATTGCAGGATTTGGATAGGAGGGAAAACCTTTGAACTAAGTACCAGAGAATAAAATGTGAGAGAGGTTTTTGGAGAGGAAGTTACCCAATAGGTGACAGTAAGGAAGAGAGGTAAATATAGGAACCTGGAAAAAAGCATAGGTTTGTACTCCCTGAGAGACTTTTTGTATAGAATACCAGGAGTAGACAATGAATGCTGACAAACCTTTCTAACTCAAAAGTAATTATTCGCATCTATTGTAGGTGTTTAATTTAGGTAAACAAGTCCCTCATCTCCTGTTGATAACCCCAGGGAGGGATAAAGCGATTTGCACTCTGGAGTTAATTGTTATAATGAAATCAATACTTAGTTTAAATCAGTATTAAGGAGTAGAAGTAAAAACTTACAAGAACTGGAGAGAGTAATTTTAGAATCATTAGTTAAATGACTTTATTTTCTTTCCAGAAAATTGGAATCCATCTTACACTTTTTGTCAATTCATGAATGCATTTATGTGATGGTTTTTATGATATTATTTCATGTAGATTGAGGTTTAACTTAATGGAAAGGAAAAAAAAATGAATGAAATCAGTATTGTCTTGAATCCTACCAGGTGTGTGATCCTAAGTATAGAGCATTTATAATGGCAAATCTGGATAAATTAAGAGTTTTGGGATTTCTGGAGGTTATCAAGAATCTACAGACTAGGGTAACATGAGCAAGTGAGAAGAGCATCAGGACATAGGAACAGGGGGAGAACTGTGTCTAATTTGCAAAATTTTCTGGAACCAGAAAGGAGATTATTTTACCTCTGATATTCATCAGACATAATGCCTTTGGTATATTTTGGGTGCCCTTAATTAGAAAGACTAACTTGGAAAGTTGCTAACTTCAGTGTATCTTTGTTCATTTCTATCTAACCTACTGCAATTTCTCAATATCCACTTCTTCCAATTTTCAAGGTATTCCCTTGCAGTCCATGTGCTTTTACAGCAAGGTTGAGGTAGAAAAGAGCATTAATTCATTCATCAAACTGATATTATTGATCATGCAGCAATATTTTACGCTTGGTATGCAGTAGTAAGAACATATATGCTCTCAAGGAGCTTATAGGCCAGTGGGGGCGAACAGATAATTAAACAACTAGAATATGATTATGATAAAATCACTATACATCACACAGAAGGCACCCAAACACATTCCTTATCAGTTAGATGCATCTTCTGGGAGAATGTGACATTTCATGGGAGACATAAGACGTTTAAGGAGAGTAGAAAATTGCCAAGTGAAGATCAGAGTGAATGTTGGGTCACAGGGGAAGATAAATGTTCAGGTTCAGAGAGTAGTGAGAGTAGAATGTTTTCAAGGCAAGAGAAAGCAAACAGCCATATACTATGAAAATTAGATCAGATGTTAACCTCCCCTTGTTTTCCCTATCTCTAACGTCAGTATAAACATTATAAACCTCTACATATAGCCCTCAAATGTCAGGGTCAGGGTCTCAAACTTGTGTGTGTAGAAACACCTGTGCCAGTTTTCTAATGTGCATATCAAACTACTCAATGGTACCGAATAACCATTTATTACACTCACAGACTCTGGACCAGGATTTCAGACGGGGCACGGTGGGGATAGTTTGTCTCAATTCCATGTTTGGAATCTCAATTTGGGGACTGACAGGCTGGGAGAACTAAAATCATCTGCATTATTGTTCATTCACCTAATGGTTGGTTCTGGCTATTGGCAGGAGGATTTAATTCTTCTCCCAAAGGGCCTCTCCATATTATCTCTCCTCACGGGCTGGTTTGCCCTTTCTCAGAACGTAGTGACCAAGATTCAGGAGCAAGTATCTCAAGAAGAAAAACTAGGTGGAAGCTTTATCCTTTTTATGATCTAGCCTCAGAAATTACATAGAATCATCTTTATCATAATATATCTACTGCAGTGGTCAGTCATAAGCCCTTACCCATGTTCAAGGGAAGGGACATGAAACCTACCTCTCAGTGGCAGGAGTGTCAGTCACGTTTTAAGAAGAGACTATGGGAAAAGATTGATTAGCATCTTTGGAAAGTACAGTCTCTCACACTCCTCACTTAAAAATGTTTACAAATAAGAATGAATCTATGTTCCACTGCACTAGTAACAGTCACAAATTGTCCTTTGTAGCTTACTGTTGATTATTCATCCATGATATCTTTAACATTATTTTTGAGGTATTTTATAAATGTTAGTAGCCCCCTCTTCCTTTCCTTTCCTTTCCTTTCCTTTCCTTTCCTTTCCTTTCCTTTCCTTTCCTTTCCTTTCCTTTCCTTTCCTTTCCTTTCCTTTCCTTTCCTTTCCTTTCCTTTCCTTTCCTTTCCTTCTTTCTTTCTTT
>CM053605.1:70209887-70236949 GCA_028646535.1 Procyon lotor | reverse complement strand
TTCTTGTTTCACTTGCCTATCTTAGCCATCCACTGGATATCAGAGTATCCTCTGATTTATTTATTATTTATTTATTTATTTATTTATTTATTTATTTGAATTTTATTTATTTATTTGATGGAGAGGAAAGAGATCACAAGTAGGCAGAGAGGCAGGCAGAGAGAGAGGGGGAAGTAGGCTCCCCGCTGAGCAGAGAGCCCAATGCGGGGCTCCATCCCAGGACCCTGAGATCATGACCTGAGCCGAAGGCAGAGGCTTTAAACCCCTAAGCCACCCAGGCGCCCCTGTATCCTCTAATTTAAGATGATCCAGGAGGGGCGCCTATGTGGCTTAGTTGATTAAGTATCAAACTCTTGATTTTGGCTCAGGTCGTGATCTCAGGGTTGTGACATGGAGCCCCACCTTGCGCTCCGTGCTTAGCACAGAGTCTGCTTGAGATTCTCTCTCTCCCTCTCCCCCTGCTCTCACTCTCACTCTTTCTCAAATAAATAAATAAATAAATAAATAAATAAAATCTTAAAAATACAATACAGTACAATAAAATGATCCATGAATGGGTACCTGGGTTCTGTTGGTTAAGCATCCCACTCTTAATCTCAACTCAAGTATTGATCTCAGGGTTGTGAGTTCAAGCCCTACTTCGGGCTCCACTAAAATAAATAAGTAATAAAATAAAATACTCCTGGAAGGTCTGAATTAAATTGGAGGAAAGTTTTAAAAAATCATATTTCTTTCCTTTTTTTTTAAGATTTTATTTATTTGACAGAGAGAGATCACAAGTAGGCAGAGAAGTAGGCAGAGAAAGGAGGAAGCAGGCTCCCTGCTGAGCAGAGAGCCCGATGCAGGGCTTGATCCCAGTACCCTGAGATCATGACCTGAGCCGAAGGCAGAGGCTTAACCCACTGAACCACCCAGGCACCCTAAAAAATCATGTGTCTATTTTTGATGTCAAGTTTGTTGTTCTGATTCATCCCATCCCCCTTTCCACATCAAAAATATTATATGAACAAGGTTGAACTGGGGGTAAAGTTAAGCAGGATACCACCTTCACTTACCTAGCCAAATTTCGGATAGTCTCTGACCTAAAAAATACCTTCTGGCCAGTCTACTTTGAGTTAAAATTGAGTTAAAAAATTGTGGTGTCCACTATTTTTTCTGGGTGCTGTATATTTGTTACCTCATTCAACCCTCAAAACAACTCAAAATACTATGTATTATTTTCAGTGTTTCTCAGTAAAGAAGTCAAAAGGCTGTAAGAAATGAAATAGCTTATCTATTACACAGCTGTGACATAGTGGTGACAGTAAGATTCTAAGCCAGGTCTGAGTCCAAATACTGTGTTCTTTCATTTCGTATCAGTACCTGTGGTCTTTCTACATTTCTCAGGTGAAAATTACTTTGATTTTGGTTTAATATTTATGTGAATGATCAGAATTATATTGCTTGTTTTATTCAGCTAGATATGTATATAAATCTGGACTATTTATATAGGGCTTTTCCAGGAGCAGTAGGAGACTTACAAGAGCAAGAACAGGGGCCCTACTAGGAGCTCAGTCTGTTCATTGGCAAATCAAATTTTTGAGGTCTTTTTTATGACCAAATTTATACAAAAGAAACTACAAAGAGCATAATTTAATATGTTGAACAAGACCACAACATTCCAGCTCCCCAAGAAAGGATAGATGGAAAAATTTAATCAGAACATAAAAAGTTGCCTATGAGAAAATATAGCATTCTGTGAGAAATCAAACTGTTGCCTTAGAATAAATTGCTCACATATCCATGTAGGCAGCATGAAGAAAATAAAAAGTACATTATCCACTTGTATTATGTTTTTCTTTATTGTGCCAAAGCCGAACACAACCCCAACTGTGTTGCTACTTTCTGCTTTTTATTATTTTTGCTTTCCATCAATGTCTTTTTTCCTCTTCAGAGTAACATATATCCCTAACAGTGGGGTTGCATTTCTTACAGAGATCAAAATTAATGTAATTGAAAACATTTCAGCCTTGGAAATATTTTAGTATTTAATGTAGTGGCTCATGGGATAAATATTACTGGAATCATAGAAAAGTTAAGATAGAAAGAGTGGTATAAAAAACACTCCCCAAAGCCAATCACTGCTGGAAGAAGTGCCAAGACAGTGCCCTTAGTTAAGAGGAAACTTAGGAAACTATTTAACCTATTGAGGTTGTGATACATGCTACATGCTAAAATGGCAAGTTAGTAGATGGATTAGTTTAGAAAGTCAGCCCAATTCAATGAAGTGTCCTGTCTTTGTTTCTGGACCAGAAATATGACCCATTGTCCCATCCCACCATAGATCCCCTGACTTCTTTTTTATAATTTCTAGCTATGCCAGTGCATGGAAAAATGAAACAACTTGAGTATTATTCTTTTTTTTTTTTAAGATTTTATTTATTTATTTGACAGAGAGAGACACGGTGAGAGAGGGAACACAAGTAAAGGGTGGGAGAGGGAGAAGCAGGCTTTCTGCAGAGCAGGGAGCCCGATGCGGGGATTGATCCCAGAACCCTGGGATCATGACCTGAGCTGCTGGCAGATGCTTAACGACTGAGCCACCCAGGTCCCCCTTGAGTATTATTCTTAAAATTTTGTTATATTTTGGTCAAACATGGATCTCTGAAGTTTAATTTCAAAATAAGTTTAAGGTATCTTGTTAGAGTTGCAATAATTTAAATATATAACTCCTATCATTGGGGCGCCTGGGTGGCTCAGTGGGTTAAAGCCTCTGCCTTCGGCTCAGGTCATGATTTCAGGGTGCTGGAATCGAGCCCCGCATCGGGCTCTCTGCTCAGCAGGGAGCCTGCTTCCCCCCCACCACCACCTGCCTCTCTGCCTCCTTGTGATCTCTCTCTCTCTCTGTGTCAAATAAATAAATCTTTAAAAAACAAAACAAAAAAAAAAACCTCCTATCATTAAAACCCACTGTTAATATTATTCAACAGTAAATTTTAATCCCTGCTCCTTATGAAATAATTTTTGTTGCAGGCACCATGTTTGACCAATATAGTGTAACATATATGTGGATGATGAGGTTGTAGGAAGGAATATGAGGAGCAATGACAGCAGTGACCTGAGTTTCCTTCTTCTGAAATGGACATCCAGCTCCTCCTTTGCCCATGGCTAACTCTAATTTCTTCTTTAATACATGGCTTAGAAGTCACCCCTTCAGGAAATATTCTCTGCTCTCCTTATTTTGCATTAAGTGTACTCCTCTGTGAACATCTATAATACTCTGTGTGTATACTCGAATACTTTATCTCTCTCCGTCTCACTGGACTGTAAAATGGTTATAAGCCTCACTGTTTTTCATCTTTTTATCCTCATCAACTAATCCTGTGCCTGTTACTTTGTAAGCATTAACATCTTTGATGAATGAATCGATGCATGAAAAAGTGGATATGAATAGATTTACAGGTATTTTATGAAGCGCACATTCATAGAAGATTGTGTTTTAGGGGGAAAAAACATTAACTCATTACTCATGAAACATTGAACTAGTGTGTTTGTTATGCTGCTTCTTCCCATCCTGCAATATTATTTTTGTGTTTTGAACCTTAAGCCTATTGCACTAAAAATATTGCTATCATTTATATTTTATAACTTACTAAAATCTCAAGACATAATAGTGACTTTTTGAAAACATGAATTTAAAGTTTTTTTAGCATTCTTAATTTGCAGTTGTATTGTTTTGTGGCCAGTTTTCCTCCCAAAGAATATGTCCCTAGTTATTTAGTGGATACAGTAGCAAAATAAGATTTGCCTTACAGTGAAAACTTGACTTTTTGGTGGGTTCTTTGGAATGTATCTATTTTTACAGTTACAGGTTTCCTGATTTAAATCCAAAGTTAGATAAATAATATAAGATAGTTTTTAAAACACTTTAGAGTTTGGAGATTGCCTTCATGTACTTTTTTTTTTTTTTAATTAACATATAATGTATTATTTGCCCCAGGGTATAGGTCTGTGAATCATCAGGCTTACACATTTCACAGCACTTACCATAGCACATACCCTCCCCAATGTCCATAACCCAGCCACCTCCCCTACCCCTACCCCCAGCCACCCTCAGTTTGTTTTGTGAGATTAAGAGTCGCTTATGATTTGTCATGTACTGTTTTATATAATCCTCAAATTAAATTTTTGTGAGATAGTATAGTAATTATGAAATAATTAACAGCATATTGTAATTAAAGAAACTAAGACTCAGAGGTTAACATCTTAGATTATATAGTTGGGCCTGGAATTCAACTTGTGGGAAGATTTCTAGTACTGGTTCGATTTCTTTAGTAGTAGTGTTCAGATTTTTCTATTTGAACTTGAATCAGTGTCAGTAAGGCATATTTTCCTATAAATTTGATCATTTCATCTGTTTTCGAATACATTGGCACAAAGCTGTTTTAAAAACTCTTTAAATGTCATGAACATCTATAGTTATGTAGTTTCTGTTAATAGCTGTTTCTACATGTGCCTTCTTCCTTTTCTTCCTTTCTTTTTCTCCTCCCTTTTTTTCCTTCCTTTCTTACTATTGCTAAATCTCTTCAAATGTTTGCAGTTTTATTAGGCTTTTCAGAAAGTCACCTTTTAGCTTTGCTGTCAGGTCTATTTTATTTTTATTTTTTATATAATCTGTTTCTCTTATTTCTTGTCCCCTGCATTTTAATTTTTATTGAAAATAATTGACTCTTCTGCTTTTTTAAAGTTTATTTTGTTTCTCTTATCAAACCCATTTTATTGGAATCTCATATCACTAATTTTCATCCTTCTTTTCCATGGTAGGCAGGTAAGGTTATAAAATTTTCTTTAGGGGCTCCTGATGGCTTAGTGGGTTAAGCAACTGCCTTCGACTCAGGTCATGATCTTGGGGTCCTGGATTGAGCCCAGCATCAGGCTCTCCGCTAGCGATGAGTCTGCTTCTCCTTCTCCCTCTATGATCTCTTTCACTTTCGCAGTCTCTCAAATAAATAAAGTTTTTTAAAAATTTGTTTCTTCAGTTATTACTTATGCTATATACACTTTCATATTAAATTTGTTATTCAGTTCTGAATATTTAGAGCTAATGTCCATTTTGAGTTGTTTAGAACTATGCGTTTTATTAAATTCTATCTTATTCTTACTTTGTTAGAGAATGTGGTTTGTATAATGTCAATTATTCAAAAGTTTCTGAACCTTGCTTTTGTGGCCTATTGTAAGGTTTTGAAATGTTTTATTTTGGAAATGTACTTGAAAATAATGTGTATTCTACAGTTATTGGTGCCATTTTATATATATGTCCATTAGATAAAGGTAATTATTCAAACCTATGTTCTTTAATCTTTTGTTCAGTTTTATTATTTAATTTAATTGTATTTAAACTCAGTTAATTAACATATAGTATATTATTAGTTTCAGAGGTAGAGTTCAGTGATTCATCTGTTGTATATAACACCCAGTGCGCATTACCTGATGTGCCCTGCTTAATGCCCATCACCCAGTTACCTCATCCCCCCATCTTGCTCCCTTCCAGTAACTCTGTTTCCTATGGCTAAGAGTCTCTTTTGGTTTGTCTCCCTCTCTGATTTCATTTTGTTTTATTTTTCCCTTCCTACTTCTCTGCTTCTCTGTTTTCTTAAATTCCACATAAAAGTTATATCATATAATTGTCTTTCTTTGATTCAAATATTCTATATTCTTATGACTTGTCTTCTTGACCTTTCAATTACTAAGCTATATAAAAAGCCTCCATTTTGCAATATTTAGTTCTCGTTAAGTTTTGCTTAATGTATTTGGAGGTTGTGTTATTAGTAACATATAAGTTGGATATTGTTATGTTGTCCTGGAGAATTAAACTTTTTATCATTCAAAAATGGTCTGTTTTATTTCTAGTATTGTTTTTGGCCTAAGAGTACATTTTGGTTGATATTAATATAATTTTTGGTAATATTTTCTGTTACTATATTTTTCTTTGTACTCTTGTTTATGTCATATATCTTTTTTTTTAAGATTTTATTTATTTATTTGTTTGTTTATTTGTTTGTTTATTTGACAGAGAGAGATCACAAGTAGACAGAGAGGCAGGCAGGGAGAGTGGGAAAGCAGGCTCCCCGCTGAGCAGAGAGCCTGGGGCGGGGCTCAGTCCCAGGACCCTGAGATCATGACCTGAGCTGAAGGCAGAGGCTTTAACCCACTGAGCCACCCAGGTGCCCCCACTTTATTGCTTTTTTGTATACTTCATTATGTTGTTCTCTTCATTATTTTGTTGTTGTTGTTCTGCTACTTTGGAAGTCATACTTTCTACTTTTACTTGGTTACCCCAAAAATGTTATCAGCTGCCCTTTCAAATTATGTACACATAATTACTCTCTGCTTAAACAAAAAAGAAAAATCTTAGAAGAGAACATTTTAGGGTGCCTGGGCGGCTCAGTCAGTTAAGCATCCAACTCTTAGTTTTGGCTCAGGTCATGATCTTAGGGTCATGGGATCATGTTCTGCATCAGGCTTCACACTTAGCAGGGAGTCTGCTTGAGATTCTCTCTCTTTCTCTGTCTCTCTCTCCCCTCTCTGCCACACATGCACTCTCTCTTTCTCTAAAATAATTAAATATTTATTTATTCATTAAAGATTTTTATTTATTTATTTGACAGAGAGAAAGAGATTACAAGTAGACAGAGAGGCAGACAGAGGGAGGGGGGAAGCAGGCTTCCCGCCAAGCAGAGAGCCGGATGCGGGGCTCAACCCAGGATCCTGAGACTGTAACCTGAGCCAAAGGCAGAGGCTTAACCCACTGAGCCACCCAGGTGCCCCTAAATAAATATTTAAAAAGAGAAGGAGAACATTTTAACTCTGTTCACCTTTTCCCAATTTATATATTTTTGTTTTATGTATAATGCCATTTTTAATTCTGTAAGAAATAAATATCATTGTTTTATAATGTTAATGTTGCTCGTATTTACCACTTTTCCCCCCCTCATCATTCCTCTAGCATTTCAGATCTTTCATCTGATATTATTTTCCTTTTGCTTGAAAGTATATTTAGTGAGGATATAAGAGTGACAAAACCTCTCAGTCTTTATTAACTAAATAACCTTATTTCATTCTCATTGTTAAGAATATTTTTGAGGATAAAATTCTAGGTTACTAGAGAATATCTTTTATCCTGTAGATGGTATTATTTCACTGTCTACTGGCTTCTACTATTTTTTTCCAAAATTTAATTATCGGTTTGTCAGTCTTTGAATGTAATTTATTTTTCATTGCTTTTGAAATATTTTCTTTTTCTTGTATTTTCTATAATTTTGCTCTTCCAGTATAGCCTCCACGTCCTTCTCTTTTTGTTAGAACTCCAATTCAGATACATGTTAGATCTTTTTACATTATTTCCCTTGCCTCTTTACCTCTCAGAACTATGTTTGACATGATTTTCATTTCTCTATTCCAGTTTTCTAGTTTTCATTTCAGCTATGTTGAAATTGTCTAACTTACTGATTGGTTTTTCCTTTGATTTGATTATCATACTTTGCATTTTATTTTTATTTTTAAAGATTTATTCTAGATAGAAAGAGAGAGCACGAGAGCATGAGTGGAAGGGCAAAGGGAGAAAATCTTCAAGCAGACTCCCTACCAAGTGCAGAGCCTGACATCACAGTGCTCAATCTCAAGGTCCATTAGATCATGACCTAAACCCAAACCGGGAGTCGGATATCTTACCTACTGAGCCACTCTCATGCCCCTTGCTTTGTATTTTTAAAAATTCTGTTTTCTTTCTTTTTTTCCAGAATTCGTGTTCTTCTATTAAGTTTTTTTTATTGCTTAAAACAGATTAAGCATATTTATATTGTGTGTGTAGTAATTCTAATACCTGGAAATTTTTTAGGAATGATTCTGGCACATATTTTTGTTTAAAATATAGTGCTTTGTTTTTTATGTATATAAGTGATTATTTTTAAATCTTAGACTACCTCTGATGAAAGTGGATTTTTCAGGGTTTACCTTTGTTTTCATCAGATGCCTGAAAACAGTATTAGTATGATACTATTAATATAAGACCACTTTAAATTTTTGGCTTGAGTTTTTATGAAGCATAAGAGTAGTGGGTCTTCAGACTGCAGACTTAAGTGAGGGTTAGCTTGTGGTTGCAAATCTCAGAGATGACTTATTTTTCTCATCTACCCAGTGCCAAAACTTTGTATAGACTATTTCCTTTGCATTTCTTCTGGGTGGGATTGGGGGTATTGGTATGGCATAGTGCTTAGGAGAGCATTGTCTTTGGACCCAAACTGTCTAATGCATTTTGGCTCTACTACTAACAATGAACAAATTACTTAACTTTTCTGTGCTTGACTGTCTTGACCTTTTAGAAAAGGTTATAATGGGGCCTTTTTAATGGTTTTTGTGAGGATTAAATGAGTTAATATCTTTGAAGCACTTAGAACACACTAAGTTGTATATGTCTTTGCTATTTTTATCATGATCTAGTTTACTCTTACACTGAATAGTGCTTTATGGTAGCAACACTATAGTAGGTCTGCTGTTGAATGCCCTACCTTTTGAGGCCACAAAAATTAATACTCAGGTTCAGCTACTTCAACAAATATTCTCAAGGTAGAAAACAATTTAAGTTCTTGCTTTACCACTCTGAATATCAGTCTTCACTTAATTTTATCAGAATTCCATACTTTTTTGTTAGGTCATGGAAATAGTTGAGAAATATTTTATATATTATTGTATTTTAGTCGTTTTAGTTGTTTTCCTGTGGTACTCAGGTTACAGGATATAGAAATCTATTATATAGCTTGTAAATGGCAAAGCCAAGACTGAAATCCAGAATTGATTCTGAACATGTGCTTTAAGATATAACTGAACAAAAGACGTAAACAGACATAAATGTTTCATGTATTCACTATCACTAATAATTCAAGGAATCCTGATGTAAGTAACCATATAATGCTACTTTTCTTATCAAGTTAGAAAAGTAGAGAAGAAAAGGAAGGGAGGGAGGGAAGGAGGAAGGAA
Organism: Procyon lotor; assembly: GCA_028646535.1. Lineage (NCBI taxonomy): Eukaryota > Metazoa > Chordata > Mammalia > Carnivora > Procyonidae > Procyon > Procyon lotor. The sequence goes on along the minus strand of CM053605.1, from coordinate 70,227,934 downwards.
GGAAGGGAGAGAGAGGAAAGAAAGAAGAAAACAGAATTTGAAACCCCAAATTAACAAGCATTTAAGGACCTAGATACCTTTATATCTCTTACTGACAAGAAGTTAATTGCTACAGCTCCTATGCAGAGCAATTTGGCAGTGTATATCCAAGTTGTTAAAATATTTATATTGGTGTTTATAAAAAAATAATTAATGTTATGTGCAGAGATTTAGCCACAAGGGTGGTCATTACATCACTTTATAGAAAATTAACATATTTGGAAACCAATAATTGCCTCACAAGAGAATAGGTTGAGTTGGGTGTGAGTTATCCATATAATATATTATATATCCATATAATAAGATGTTAAATAGCAGTTTTTAAAAGTGTCTTTAAAATATATTTATGCAGTCAAGAGAAGTTCATGATAGTTTGTTGAGAAGGAACTGAGATGTTTGCAAGCTAAGATAAGCAATCTAATTCTGTTAAACAATAGAGTATAACTATTATCAATCTCAAAAGCTTAAAAGTAATAGCTCTTGGGAATGAGGTTTTGGATGATTTTTAACACATTTTCTTTTTACTTATTTGTATTTTCTTTTTTTTTTTTTTTTTTTTTTTTTATTTTATTTTATTTTTTTTTTTTTATTTGTATTTTCTACAGTGATCTAAACATTATTTAAAATAGATAACATGCCATTAAATAACTTCTTAAATAAGAATGATTTAAAATGCCAGTACTCTATTTTGCATATAGACTTTTCAATTCTGTAATGTTTAGGCACATGCATTTTTCTGTAGTTAAAACTATTCTGTACATTTATTTTGTGATCTCCCTTTTTCTTCGACATTTTCTATTTTTTTCATATTTCTACATGGCTTGTAATCATAAATTTGATGACCACATTATACTGTATTTCATTAATCACTAAAATTTAATATATTTTCTCCAATTGTTTAAATATTTAGTTTTTTAGCACTTATCTCTTATGGCTGGGATATCAACTAAATAATAAAAATGATTATTCTGAAGATAATAATAACAGCTATGACTTGTTAAGTATTTTTTGTTGTTATGTAAAAGTTATATTTAATTCTTAAGACAATCTTATGAGTTAGGCATTATTTTTTACTAAGAGTGAAACAGGTTTGAAGAAACTAAGTAACTCACTGATTACAAAGCTAGTGAGAGGTTGAGCAAGAATTTAACTCGGGTTTCTCTGACTGCTTTTCTGATTTCTCAGAAATCAGAGTTTTTTCTGAAAAAAATAAATTATTAGAGTTTTTTCTAGAAAAAATCTAGAGTTTTTTTCTAGTAGTATTTCTAAAACTATTCTATAATTGTTAACAGAAATGAAAACTGGTTTGCATTAATTCCTGAATACTATGTCTATTTCAGAATTATTAAGATCATTATCTTTTAGTTTCCAGTGTTGTTATTAAAAAGACTAGTAACTTTCACATTCTCTTGTTCATAGGAGCTCCCCTTTCATACTCTCAGGAAGCTTTTGGAATCTTCCCTTTTTCCTTAGTGTTTTATACTTCCTTAATGATTCAACTTGTTGTTTGTTCTATTTTCATCCTTTGACCTGGGTATTCCATTTGAAATTTCTCATGTGTTATTTTTTTTTTATATATATAGTTTCTTTTCTTTAAATTTTGCTGTTGGTAATGTTGTTTCTTCATCTTTTGGAACTCCTATTATTTGGATATTGGACCTCTTAGATTCTAATTATCTTTTGTTTCCTATTGTTCATTTCTCTTATATTCTTCTACCTTGTGGAAGCAGTCTTGGGTTTTATTTTTGAACCTTCTTTTTATACTTTTTTTTTCTGTTTCTGTTCTTTATTCTCTGAGAGTTTCTTTTATATAGCTTCTGATTATTGTTTCCTGGATACTATATAGTTTCTTATTTCTGAGAAGTTTCTAAATATATTTTTTGAGGTTTCTTCTGTTTCCTGAATTGTATCAATTTCTCCAGTTTCTTTGTTTTTCTTTCTGTGGTTTGAATCCCATCTCTGTTGGCTATAAGCAGAGTTTGTTGACTGAAGAGCTTCCCTATGAGTTGAATGAGCACTGAAGTGATCTCTTTGTTGGGAGATCACCAAATGTCAGGAACTCAAGGTATTTATTCTTGGAAAGTTCAGATTAGAGTCAGGAATTTTCTAGTCTCTTGCCTCTGAGGTAAAAGCCTGAATGAACACATTCTGGGAGGCAATCAAAGGAAAGGGAGTGGTGGTAAAATAAACCTTCCACTCTCAGCTCTTCTTGGTGTCTAATAATGAGACCTCTCTGGTTCAACCTTCTAGAGAATAAAACTCCAGTCACCTACTCAGGTAGTCACTTGGCTCCAGATTAGGGAAGGAGATAAGTTTATTTGGCATCCTCTTTTAAAAAATTGTGAGCAGATCCTTACATTTAAAGCCTACTCTATTAAACACTTATATCCAGAAGGACAATTCCTAAGCTTTTCTGAGGTTCTGCAATAGAATTGCTTTTTCTCTCTTCCTTTTCCCTTCCTCCCCCGCTCCCTCTTTCTCTCCCTTCCCTTCCCTACCTTTCTTATCCCTTGGGTTATCTTTAATCAATCCAATTTCCAGTTTCCAAAATTGTATTGATGTATTTTATCTATCTTTGTCTTGTTTTTTATAGTATTATAACTTTTTTGTAAAACTACATTTACTTTTATTTAAATGGTGTTTCAGGAAGAAGTGGAGATGAACACATTTGTAATCCACTATGTTTAACTAAAAAACTCATTTTATATTATTTTGGCCAACCATTCAAGAATCTGACATTTTCGCCATTTATTTAAGAATCATAAATAAATCCCCTAATTAAATGTAATGGTTGTCTTCATAAAGATTAAACATAACTCTCATTAAATTACATTATAAATGATGCAGTTTTTCCTTGTTATTTTGAATGGAATCTTTTTTTTCCTTTGTATTTCCTAGCTAGTTATTACTTGGTGATATAATTTTAATATATTTAGCTTATATCTGGAAAATGTATTAAACTCATTAGTTCTATAACTTTTGTGCTGCTGATTCTTTTAGATTTCACAGCATACAGTCATTTTATCAAAAGAGTATTTTGCCTTTTCCTGTTAATATTAATTCATTATGTTGCTTTTTCTTTTTGCATTTGTAAAGATATTCAAAATTATTTTAAATAATACTGGTAATAATTCATATCCTTATTTTATGCTTCAAAGGAATTTTCTAGTTTTTTAGTTTGGAGGAAATACTTCTAGTTCTACTATTGGATATACTTCTACTATATAGAGTTCTATTGGATATAATACTGACTTCTGTTTTGAAATAACTCATTATTTTTAAAGTGTTTTTTAGGACAGGCTCAAAAACCGAGGAGACATGTCCAAAGGGCACAGAAGCCAGCTTTAAAGGGGCTCTCTCTGGAGAAACTTGGGACAATTGGACTATCAAAATAAATAATGATAGAAATGGATTATGAAAAGTGAATTAAAGATAGCAATAAGTCCACACTGATTACCTAAAAGAAATTGGAAGAAAGGTGAATATAAAGTGCTTCTTTGCAGACAAATACCAGCTAATTAATGTAGAAAGAATAATAGAAATAGAAAATTGCCTTTATTTATAACCATTGTTATAACTGATTCAAGTGACAGTCACCAATTGATGCTAAAATTATTGAGTAAAAAAGACTATTTGCAAACAGGGTATTCATATGGACTTAGGGTATCACCTCACAGATTACTTATTAAATAGAAAGGAATAGGTACCTTTAAATTAGAGAAATTTGGCAGATATCATCTTAACTAAATTAAACTTCAGACCACCAATAAAAGATGGTCTGGCATCAAGTGTCTCCTAAAAGACACTTAGGAAGGAAAAGCTGCCACTTTTGTTGTAATGCTGCCAATAATGTTTAACCTAAATCTAATCCTGAGGAATTAACCAGACACATTCAAATTGAAGAAGTCTGAATAACAGTTGACTTAGGCTCTTCCAAAATGTCAGTGATGTGAAAAATGAAACTAGACTGGAGAATTTGCTCTAGGTGAAAACAGAATGAATATTGATTAAATCCTAATTTGGAGGAAAAAAAAAGACAAAATTAATAAAAGGCTAGGATACTTTGGAGATAAATGGCAAAATACGAATGTGGATTGTAAATTATATCATATTAAATATCACTGTTTAATGTCCTGAATGTCATAATTATATTATTACAATTGTGTAGAGAATATCATTGTTCTTAGGAGATCCATACTGAGGTATATATGGGTCGAGTACCACATTGTATACAACTAATTCTCAAATGTTTTAGCAAAAAAAGTACATGTATATATACAGATATACACACACACACACACACACACACACACACAGACACACACGACCAGTTACTCAAGACAGAGGAAGTGCAAATGTGGGAAGCAGTTAAAAATCATTAAATTAGGTGAAACGTACTTGGGTGTTCTGTGGGGATACTATTATTGGAACTTTCCTTAAGTTTGAAATTTTATAAATGTTAGGAAAATTAGAATATATTTTGGTAACTTTTGTATATAAAATCAAAAAAATTTAAATTTAGTTATCTTACACCTACAGCTACATCACCTTAGTAATAATTTCTGTAACAATTTGTTTTACTTAATGTATTTTCATAAGAAATTGTGCATGTATATGTACACATATGCACTTTTGAGAACCTTTACTGTCTCTACTGAAATCCTATTCCCCAAGTAATCTCCTCAGCATGTCTATATTTTATTGGAGGTTTTGCTCTGTCATATATACCCTGAACTAAAATATTCCTTCCTTCTTTAAAAAACTATACTTTTTTATTAGCTTTTCTTGAAATGTTTTCCAAGATGGCCTACAGAACCTTTGTACCAGATAGCTTCTGCTTAGTGCAAAATGAATATATCTCTGTGACTTTTTCACACATTGCAAAATAAAATCAGGATGAAGAATTGTCACAGGTTCCTCTTTGCAATTCATGGTTTCCAGTACTAATTTAAAAAGAATCTGAGGAGTACCTGGGTGGCTCAGGGGGTTAAGCCTCTGCCTTCGGCTCAGGTCATGATTTCAGGGTCCTGGGATCGAGCCCCGCATCGGGCTCTCTGCTTGGCAGGGAGCCTGCTTCCTCCTCTCTCTCTGCCTGCCTCTCTGCCTACTTGTGATCTCTCTCCTCTCTGTCAAATAAATAAAATCTTAAAAAAAACAAACTTTAAAAAAATAAAATAAAATAAAAAAATAAAAATAATCTGAAATGCTATTTCTTAACAAATTTACAATTTTTAAATGCTTATCCTTGAGTCATTATTTTTTCTTTATTTACTTTTCCACCCTATTATACTCATTTTTATTTAAATCTAATTCCTATCATATTCTGTTTATGGCTTGTCAATCTCATTTGGTCTATTATAGTCCTAAACTTGAAGAAAAAAATCTTTCAACCAGGCTCCAATCTTGGGAGATCCAGTTCTGCCACTGACTCTCTAAAACTCAGGCAACTCTTTGGTCATCTGAAAATCTGGGTCTGTTTGTTAATCTGAAAACTTCATTAGGTGAGATAATGTAGGTAAGAATCACTGATAATACTTGTACTTAGAGTCATGCCCTCTTTATTGTGTGGAGTCTGTGGCTCTTCACTCTCAAACCTTACCTAAAAAACTTGCTCATTTTATTATAAAAATCCTCTCCCAACTCTAATGCATAAGGTGAGGTTGGGCTTGAGCAATAGGTGGTATGACTTGCAGCTTCTTATATTTTATAATGATTAATTCATTCAGTGATCTGGTAATTGGTGTTTCCCTTTTGCACATAAAGTTTAACTCTTCAATAATGGCAAGTACATTGTATTTCATCTGCTTGGAATATTACCTTGTAAAACATCTTGAAAGGGGCACATGGGTGGCTCAGTGGGTTAAAGCCTCTGCCTTCGGCTCAGGTCATGATCTCAGGGTCCTGGGATCGAGCCCCACATCGGGCTCTCTGCTCAGCAGGGAGCTTGCTTCCCCATCTCTCTGCCTACTTGTGATCTCTCTCTTTCTGTCAAATAAATAAATAAAATCTTTAAAAAAAAATCTTTAAAAAACTTTATTTATAATACCTACTCTCCCACTTGTACTGTTGATATTTTTAGTATTTACTGTTAACAGCCTCTAATCTCTAATGAAAATGTTGACATTACCAGTTTTGTTAGAGGTTTAGAGAAGCCTAAAATGGAACCGTTCACTACCTTTCCCTGTTGCAGAAGAATGTGAATAGCTTAAATACACCTTATTCTGTTGTGAACAGCCAATTTTCAGCATGGAAAGGGCTGCCAGGAAAAGTAGGACCGGTTGGTGAAACTGGATTAATAAGTGATTGCCCATCACTTTGCTTTTGTATTTCATTTTTCTCTCTATGAATAAGCTAAAGATGACTGTATACCATATGGTAAACATATCACAACACATGATTTTGATTTTTTCTACTTTTAAGCTAATTTTGTTATTATGAAGTAATATTTAATTCTTTTAGAAGATATGGAAGAGGAAAATAAAGATCTCAATAATTAACTGTCCAGAGATAATAATTTTGGTTCTTATCCTCTCAGATCTTTCTCTTTAGAGATTTTTACTTTTTAAATGAGCTCATATTGTATATACGATTTTATTACTTGGATTTTTTCATTAATAGTCTATAGGGAACATCTATCCTTGTTACTTAGTTTTCTTCTGCACTATTATTTTATATGATTGTGTGATATTGTTTAGTTGTACTCTGACTTATTTAAACAGCTTTCCATTGTTGGTTTAAATTTTTTATTATACTAGTGTTCTGATGTCATTGATGAAGTAAATCTTTGGGCACAATTTCTTTTGAATAAAAAAATGCAATAGCTAGATCAAAGAGGGTTGAAATTTTAAAATTTTTGGTACAATATTGCTCAACTACTTTTTAAAAGTATTCTGTACTGAAATAGCTTAATATTTTTTAGACAAAACCAATAAGGAAGGTAGCTAGTTTAAATACTGAAAACTTTAGATAACCTCTTAGCAAGCTGTAAAATGACTGGTTAATGATTTGAAGATAAGAATAAGTTACTACCTGCTATCATTAGAAATAACATATTAGGAATTTCAAAGATAAAATAAAAGTAATCCTATGTAGCAGCATTGGACATTTTACTAATATATAAAAGCTAAGCTTCTTTATGAAGTGATTCAGTTAATGTAGTTTTCCCTTATTTCTTTTCCAATATAGAGGTGTTTTTGTTGCTCCATTATAAATATTAAAATGTTATGTATGCTATTTTTAAAAATCTAACTATACAAATATAAACCAGCAGAAAGTAAGTATTCCCATCTAGAATTTATATTCCTTACAGCTATCTCTAAGTTTATACATATAATGTATATACATATAAATATTTATAATTAAATATATATTTAATTTTTAAAATTATACAAGTAAAATCATACTTTTCCTCTGTTGTGCAAGTTGCTTTTTTAAAAAATCTGCTGACATATTGCTAACATCTTCCTATATTGCTACATATATATTTACCTTACTCTTTGATTTCTGTATGATACTACATGTTATGAATATATTATATTTTAGTAAGTAAATTTCCTATTGAAAATTATTTAGATTATTTCCTTTTCTTCTTATTTATAGAGATTATCCCTACTGTCTCATATAGATATATATGTGCTTTATTATTAATTCTGTAAAATTGATACACCTGCAGCAGTGAAATTGTTAGTAGTAGAGCGCAATGATAAGACTCTAGGCTGGTATTAGAGCTTGAATCCCAGACTCTACCACTAACATGCTGTGTAACATTGGTAAGCTACTTGACCTTACTAAAAAATTGATGTGAATCTAGAAACTACTTTAGAGAATTGTTGAGAATTCTATATCCTCTCCTGACGAGGAAATTCATGTAAGGTAGCTACTAGGTACTTGTTGCACTGGCACATAGTAAGAGCTAATGCATCTCTATCATTCTAAATTTCCTTCTTTAGTGAATTTCCTGTTCATTTCTTTTGTTTATTTTTCTTTTGGATAGGTTCCTTTTCATTGATTTTATGGAAGAATTTTTTAATATTAAGAATATTTACTAATCTCTTTTGTTAAGCATAAATATTTTTTCCCGATTCATCATGTCTTTTGCTTTGTTTTATATATTTTGCTGCATTTAAATTTTACATTTTTATTTAGTCAAGTATGTTAGTCTTTTATGATTTCTGGTCTTTATGTCATGGTAGGAACGGAAATCACTACTGCAAAGTTATAAAACTATCTTCTAATATTCTGTTTTAGAGATTTTTATCATTTCATTTTTTACACTTAAATATTATCTCCATTTTTAAAAATATAGCTAAAAAAAAAATATGGCTAGTATGCTTTTCTTCTACTCCACCAAGGGAATAGGAAATATTAGGGTCCTTTTTAGGTTTTCACCCTGACTGAGAAAGCAGTACTGGTATTTCATTGATCAGGAGCCAGTGATGTCTGCCAGATTCCTTTAGTGTTTAGGACTTCCTTCCCTCAACAAAGTATTCCTTATTTGACTTTGAAATGCCCTACTAGACCTCTGAATCTTATCATTGCTTTCTGCCAACAACAAACAACTGACAACTAAACATTTAAGAATTTTAAATAAAAAATAACAATGGATTTGAGTTTAAGTGGTAACACCTGAGTATGTGGAGAAATTCTAACTTACATGTACCAGGGGAATATGTAGATTAGTATAACAATTTTTTGCTATTTTAGTGTCAATTGCTCTGTTTCCATCATAGTATATTCTTGTTTTATTGGCATAACACCTTCTAAATATAACTGAAAACAAAATTAGAAAATTTCAGTCACTTCTCCTGTTTCTTGCATAATTTCTCTTTATTGGGCACCATTTGCACATTTGTAGCCTTGGTCTTCTCTTTTGAACTACTAATTCTCCTTTCATAGCCAGTCATCCTTATTTGTTATAGGTCTCCATTAATAACTCTTGCCTCTGTTGAGCTTCTTTAGTACATAGGTACGTATTGGCTGCAGGGGTTCCCCGGCAGGAGTGGGCTTGGAAACAGTGAATTTTTACTACTGAATAGGATAAACGTGTAGAATAGAAGTTCAGTCCTTTGCACGTATTATAAGAGAAAATTGTTCTGTGTTACTTTATTTTTTTATATGTAATAGGTACGATAATATAGTTTGAGTTTACAGCTGTCTGATGGTGAAAGTTTTTTAAGAATAGTACCTAAAAGAGTTGAAAAAGACATAGCTTATAAATTTCCAGAAATATCATTTCTCTCAATTTTTTTCAAGTAGTTACTCAAAGAGAAGCTAAAAAATTTCAAGAATGTGAAAGCGTCTTTGGAGATTATGATGAAAAGATACATACCTATAGCTTCTACAGAATTTAAGTAACAAGTGCATAAGTAGATTTTTTATGGCACTTATTCTTTTTCAATTAAAAAATGGAGTTTCTGCAAACAGCTAAGATATAGAGTCCAAGTTTGGGAGTTGTGTTTTATGCAACCATAGCATTTACACTACATAGAAGAATGGAAAAAATTATATAACCTTCAAGGAATTTCTTACAAATCAGTTTTTGTTGCTAGACATAGCATAGAGGCTGGATTGAAACCAGTTGTACATAGTTACTAGTTTAGGATATAGCCATATATTTTTGAAAACTGGATGAACAAAGGATGAAATTGTTGCTTTTGTAAATAAATAGAGAGTTGAAGCAGGACACAGACCTGGTGGGAGATAGAATTCATCTCTGTACATAAAGGAACACCTATATGTAAATTATCACTCTTGCCACTGCCAGCACATCATCATCATTATCATCATTATGTTTGTTGAGTGTTTACTCAAACACACAGTCAGTCGTCTGTGTACTTTAAATGAATTATCTCATTTAATTCTCATAAGAACCTAATAAGATAGATTCAATTATCCCTATTTTGTGGATATGGAAATTAAGACCCAGAGAAAAAAATAAAGCCATGCAGTCTGAATGAAAATTCATGTTTATAGCATGCTGTATCTTTAGTGAAAATAAAAATATTAAAAAACAGTTTTGGGGGGCGCCTGGGTGGCTCAGTCGTTAAGCGTCTGCCTTTGGCCCAGGTCAGATCCCAGGGGCCTGGGATCGAGCCCCGCATCGGGCTCTCTGCTCTGCAGGAAGCCTGCTTCTCCCGCTACCATTCCCTCTGCTTGTGTTCCCTCTCTCGCTGTGTTTCTCTCTGTCAAATAAATAAAATCTTTAAAAAAAAAAACAAAAAACAGTTTTGGATCTGCTCTACCACGCAGGAAAAAAAGGTTGACTGAATCTTGGGAAATTTTCACCACAAAACTCCATAAAGCACCTTGTTTTGTTTCCTGTTAGAGTAGATATTACCACTGTTCCACTATAGCCTCGAAAAAGGTCACCATCAAATACCCAGCACTCATCACAGTACCAAGCTCATAATCAGTATTCAATAAATGTTCACAGAGAATGTGTGACTCTCTGTGGTAATGTTCTCATGGACTTACTAAAAAAATGGGTAGCATAGTCACATTCTATCAAATAAGTTAGTTTTAAAATGTGCCCCCAAATTGCAAAAGTGAATTAATTTGCCATATTAAATTATTGCTATAAATCAATTATATTTCTAAGAAAAACTATTAAAAGTTAATAAATTTAGCTTCACGCTGATTAATAAACCATTTTATCTGGTAATAGTTCAATACTAGAATTACTCTTGCTTGGTGCTGGTCAGTCTAGGGAGCACCTGACAAAAAGGATTTAAACATTTTATTTTTCACAAAGGGAGCATTTCCCAAGGTCACCACCTAAGGCATATTTTTATTCACAAGTAATTTATACAAGGTAGAAAGATGATATTTAAGTTATTTTAACAGTTTTATTGAGATATAATCTATATCATGTATTTCACCTATTTAAACTATAATTCAATGATTTTTAATATATTCATAGAGTTGTGTGACAAAACAATAAGTTTTAGAATGTCTTGATTAATGCTCCAAAAACCCATCTACCCATTAGTGGTCATTCCCTATCCACCTCCCAAACTTTAAGAAATCACAGATTTACTGCCTGTTTCTATAGATTTAACCCCTGTGCATCTGAATTTCCTCATCTGCAAAACTGAGTTTGACTATAATAGTACCTAACTTAAAGGGGCTTTTAAAGACTGAACTATTTACAAATAAAGCATTTAGAATATAGTTGGCCCCATTATAAACACTAATATATCTGTTGTTATTAAGAATATGCATAATTTATGCACAAAATCACAATATGGTTTTTTACATGTGTAACATACGTAGAAGACGTTTCTCTAAGAAAAAAAAATTTTATTCAAAGCTTTACTTTAGACTTTGGCTTATGGGATATGTGATATGCACCTATTCTTCTTGGTAGAAGATTATTCAAGCAAACTTTCTAAGGCTCCATACTTAGCAGCTACAAAGTTAGATAATATAAGATTCAGAAACCCTTGTTCAATTTTTGGAAAGTTTTTAATTAGGTTTGCTTTGTATTTGTGCCTTGCCTGTTATTAAAGGTTACTTCAGTTCTTCAGATCATGTTTCTTTTAAAAAGCCATGTACCATGTCTGTAAAAAAGCTTCAGAGGCATCTTTCTGGTTTTGATATTTAGTTTAGCTAAGCTGCTTCTTTAGAGAACATGAATGAATAGCTGTGAAAAGCAACACAACTTGCCATGAGGGACTAGATTCATTAAGGACATCCTAAAATTTAAAGAACTGTCTAGGCTTTTTATATCAGAGTAAAAAATACTTTGTATTCTGAAAACTCCTTTGGACATAAATTGAAAGAAAGAAGACAGATATAACGTTTTCTTATTTCCTGTTGTTACAAGTTAGACATACCGATTTGAAGTTTCAAAATGGATTTCTTTGGATTTCTTTGAAGTCAACTATGAAAGCATCAGTTTCAGCTTGTTAATTTCCTTATGAACAACAACTGTGTATGATTTACTCTCATCTTATAAAATTTGAATCCCGTTTTGCAATCATTCTTTTAGCTACCTAGGAAAATTCTATGTTTAACTGACCTCACTTTTTATAGGAAATAAACATTAGCACAAGCAGCCATTTCAGTACAATTCCTAATACCGAAGTAAAATAATGACCCAGAGCACTGAAAATACTTATCACAAAACTCTCATTTGTATTAAAGCAAATCCTGTGATGCCTGGGTGGCTCAGTTAAGCATCTGCCTACAGCTCAGGTCCTGATCTCAGGATCCTGGGATTGAGCCCCATATCGGGCTCCCTGATCCGTAGGGAGCCTGCTTATCCCTTTCCTCCCCACTTGTGCTGTCTCTCACTATTTCTGTCTCTCTCAAATAAATAAAAGCCTTAAAAACAATAAAATAAAAATAAAGCAACTCCCTTTCTCTTTAGACCTTCACTAACTTTATTAACTCCTAACATAGTTTTCTGGTATGTCATATAAATAAGCAAAATCTTTAAAAAAAAAGAGAGAGAGAGAGAGAGCGCAAGTAGGCAGAGAGGCAGGCTCTCTCTGCAAGAGGCAGGGAAGCAGGCTTCCCGGTGAGCAGAGAGCCCAATGTGGGGCTCGATCCCAGGACCCCGAGATCACGACCTGAGCCGAAGGCAGAGGCTTTAACCCACTGAGCCACCCAGGTGCCCCAGTTTTCTAGTTTTTTTAGAACAAAAAAGCTAAGATGAAATACCTGAATATAGAGATTTGTAAAATATTTGGATAGAAAAGAAATGACCTCCATTTAAAGAAGGATCTAAAATAATTAGAGACACAAAATTGTTCTATTATAGGGTATAATTTTAGATGTGCTGGAATTATTGAGTAAAGATAAAAATTTGCTTTTCTACTTAGAAAAGCAGGAATGTGTATGGATACAGGCATACTTTGGAGATAGTATGGGTTCAGTAGTATAGGTTTAGTTCCAGACCACCAGAGTAAAGTGAATATTGCAGTAAAGTGATTCAAATGAGTTTTTTTTTATTTCCTGGTACATATAAAAGTTATGCTTATACTGTGGTCTATGAAGTGTACAATAACATATCTAAAAAAATGTATATACCTTAATTAAAAATACTTTATTGCTAAAAAATGCTAACCGTTCTCTGAACTTTCAGTGAGTTATATCTTTTTGCTCATGGAGGATCTTGCCTCAAGATTGAATGGCTGCTGAGTGATCGAGGTGGTGGTTGCTGCAAGTTGGGATGGGATGGCTGTGGCATTTTCTTAAAAAAGACAATAATGAAGTTTACCACATCAATTGACTCTACCTTCTATGAATAATTTCTCGTTAGTATGATGCTGTTTGATAGCATTTATCCACAAGAGAACATCTTTCAAAATTGGAAACAATCCTCTCAAACGCTACTGTGCAATCAACTAAATTTATGTAACATTCTAAATCCTTTGTTGTCATTTTAACAATCTTAAGAGCATCTTCAGCAGGAGCAGTTTCTATCTGAAGAAACCATTTTCTTTGCTCATCCATAAGAAGCAACTCCTCGTCTGTTAAAGTTTTATCATGAGATTGTAGCAATTCAGTCACATCCTCAGGTTCCACTTCTAATTCTAGTGCTCTTGCTGTTTCCACAACATCTGCTGTTACTTCCTCCACTGAAATCTCGAACCCCTAAGAGATCCATGAGAGTTGGAATCAACTTTTTCAAGCTCTTGTTAATGTTGATATTTTTACCTCTTCCCATAAATCATGAATGTTCTTAATGGCATTTAGGACAGTGCATCCTTTCCAGAAGATTTTCAATTTACTTTTCCCAGATCCACCAGAGGAATCATTGTCTATGGCAGCTATAGCTTTACTAGATGTATTTCTTAAATGCTTGAAAATCAGAGACTTGAAAGTCTTTTTTTTTTAGTTGAAAGTCATTTTTTTTAAAGATTTTATTTATTTATTTGACAGAGAGAGAGAGATCACAAGTAGGCAGAGAGCAGGCAGAGAGAGAGGGGGAAGCAGGCTCCCTGCCAAGCAGAGAGCCCGATGCGGGGCTCAATCCCAGGACCCCGAGATCACGACCCGAGCCGAAGGCAGAGGCCCCAAGCCACTGAGCCACCCAGGCGCCCCTGAAAGTCTTTTTTAAAGACTTGAAAATTAAAATTACTCCTTGATCCATGGGCTGCAGAATGGATGTTGCATTAGCAGGCATGAAAACAACATTAATTTCATTGTACATTTCTATCATAACTCTTGGTGATCAGGTACATTGTTGATGAGCAGTAATATTTTGAAAGGAATCTTTTTCTGAGCAATAGGTCTCCATTATGGGCTTGAAATATTCAGTAAACCATATTGTAAACAGATGTGCTATTACTCAGTCTTCCTTGTTCCATTTTTTGACCACAGGCAAAGTAGTATTAGCATAATTCTTAAGGGCCCTAGGATTCTCTGAATGGTCAGTGAGCCTTGACTTCAACTTAAAGTCACCAGATCCATTAGCCCCCAACTAGAGAGTCAGCCTATTCTTTGAATCTTTGAAGCCAGGCACTGACTTCTCCTTTCTAGCTGTGAAAATCCTAGACGGCTTCTTCTTTCAGTGGAAGGCTATTTTGTCCACATTGAAAATCCGTTGTTTAGTGTGGTTACCTTCATTACTTATCTTAACTATATCTTTTGGAGAACTTGCAGCCTCTGTATCAGCACTTGCTGCTTCACCTTATACTTTCATGTTATGGGGAAGGCGTTCCTTAAACCTCACGAACCAACCTCTGCTAGCTTCAGACTTCTTCTTCAGCTTCCTCACCTCTCTCAGCCTTCACAGAATCAGAGTGTTAAGGCCTTCCTCTGGTTTAAACTTAAGGGAATGAGGTACTTGGTTTTATCTGTTCAGATCACTAAAAGTTTTCATTATATCGACAATAAGACTGTTTCACTTATCATTTGTTCACTGGAGTAGCACTTTTAATTTCCTCAGGACTTTTCCTTTGCATTCACAATTTGACGGTTTGCTGTAAAAGGCTTAACTTTTGGCCTCTCTTGGCTTTTGACATGCCTTCCTTACTAAGCTTAATCATTTCTAGCTTTTGATTGAAAATGACATACATGTGACTCTTCCTTTTACTTGAACACCTAGAAGCCACTGTAGGGTTAACAGGCCCAATGTCAGTATTGTGGAATCTCAGGGAATAAAGAGATTAGAAAAGAGGGAGAGAGATGGGGGAGCAGCTGGTAAGTGAAGCAGTCAGAGCATACACATCTGTTGATTAAGGTTGCCATCTTGTATAGGCACAGTTTGTGGCACCCCAAAACAATACAGTAGTAACATCAAAGATCACTGATCACAGATCACCATAACAAATACGATCATAATGAGAGTACTTGACATATTGTGAGAATTACCAAAATGTGACACAGAGACTTGAAGGGATCAAATGCTGTTGGAAAAATAATACTGATAGACTTGCTTGATGAAAGGTTACCCCAAACCTTTAATTCGTAAAGAAACACAATATCTGCAAAGAACAAGAAGGCAAAGTGCAATAAAATGAGGTATGCCTGTATTTTAGAATGCTTCTCTTCAAAAGTGATGAACTGTATTTAAAGTTTGACATTTGAAATAGTAAATATCAGTTACTCAGAAAATTAGTTATGTCAAATACTTTGTTTCCTAAAAACTGCATAAATTAGGTATTTTATTTTTTAACTTTTCGTTAGGATGACTTGATGAAAATAAGATTTACACTTACCTATTCATTAGGCTGACTATCTTTTGTCTGTAATCAGTAAACTATGCTATGTTAGACTCTAAATGTTGAGTAAATAAATGGTCAATAATGTTAAACGCAGTGAATGTGAGAGCAGTCTTTGTAAATTGTTAAGTCTCATTTGGGTTTATTCTTAGCCATTTTCATCACCTTTAAAGCTATGTTTATTCTTCCATATCAATTAAAGAAGGATAGGTGAATACAAGAGGCCATATATGAGCCAAATGAGTTGGCTGAAGGCAAAGAGGACTAAGGATAGACAGATGGAGGTAGGCAATGGAGGGCTGGATGGGATGTAGTAAAGCTAAGAATATGCAATTTTGTGGTCTCATCAAATGCTGTTCTCCTTAGCTTTTACCTCCAATCCCAATGTTTTTTTTTTGTTGTTGTTTTTTAAGATTTTATTTATTTAATTGACAGAGAGGAGAGAGATCACAAGTAGGCAGAGAGGCAGGCAGAGAGAGAAGGGGAAGCAGGCTCCCTGCTGAGCAGAGAGCCAGATGTGGGGCTCGATCCCAGGACCCTGAGATCATGACCTGAGCCAAAGGCAGAGGTTTTAACCCACTGAGCCACTCAGGTGCCCCTAATCCCAATGTTTTTTTGAAGTCTTTCTCCTATTTGTTACCTATACAGGCACATAAGTCTTTGTTAAAAATTTTGGAAATATTAAAAACTGGGGATTTTGAGCTTTATAGTGTGGGAAGCTTTTTCAAATTTTTAAGTTAGGAGTATCAACAGAATAGACTTACTATGTTTTAGGAAAATGATTTAATATGAATTGACATGGAGAAATTAGAAAGACAGAACTCAGAAAGCTATTATAATCTAAAGAGATGTGTGTGCAAGTTATAGGACTTTTAAAGGGGGAGACTGTGAGAAACAATATAGATATAAATTCAACATTGTTTGTTGACATGACTACCTAGATTGGGACCTTATTAAAAAGGACAGGAGTCAGAGGTGATTCTCAAGTTTCTAGCATGAAAGTTTATAATTCATTAACCAAGATGATAAGCAGTTGTCAAAGTAGGAATGAGAATGAATAAAATGGATTGTGTTTGAATATGTTCGTTGTGTGTTGACTATGGGATATTGACTTAGAAATCCATCAGACAACTGGTAATAGACTATTTCCAATTTTATTTATCTACTATTCATGTGTGAGAGGTGAGGCCTAAGGAATATAGATATGAGCTGACATCATTAAGATAGATAATGTCTCCAAGGGAGGTATCTGCAGGAAGAAGACTGCTAAAAGCCGAAATGTGGGACAACATGTAAAATTGGGCAGTAAAAGGGGACCCAGTATAGGAAATTGGATAGAACACTTAGGAAAGTAGGAGCTCAAGAGTGAAGAATCTAAAAAGGAAAGAAGAACTTCAGTGATAGCAATTAACACAAATGTCCCCAGTGATTTTTTTTTTTTTTACAAAACTCTAATTTCATGAGTAATGCATTATGTTATTTTTTAAAATTACTATAATAGTTTTGAAAGGTAGAAAGTGAAAAATAACTGCCCCTCTCCTAACTGCATTCTTCCCTGTAGTAATAAATGTTGTTGTTTTTTGCCTCTCTAATAATTTTTCTTGCATATGCAAGTATTATTGTATTCCTACCATTTCAAATGCAAAATGTTATAATGTTTCTAAAATTAAGATGTCTTACAATTGATGTATATGTTAAATTTAATGGATTTTTAAATAAGTGAATAAATTTAATCATTCCCATAACATTTATTTTGATTCTATTCTTCCCATTGATACATACAATTCTTATAAATCACAATTCACATGATTCAGTCATGCAATATGATCAAAGTCAGAGAACAATCTATGAAGCTTAAATAAATTTTTAGAAACAACATTTTCTTGTCTTGGGTTCCATGAGCAATATTTTAGAAATACTACAATTCCCATTATCAGTTTTTATATGTATCCCTCAAATGCTGCACACATCACAGCTGTCTCTGTAATTTCCCCAGATCTTTCCATTTTGCATTCACCTACCCTCACCATATGTATCTATATTTTCTTCCACCCTATTTATTTTCATCTTAATCCCATCACTGGGGGAACTAAGTTGCAAGAGAATATCACCTGTATGAGTTTCATGTTCTATAATGTTTTTTACATATGTATATATCTCTGTATCTCTCTGTATATACAAATATAAATTTTTGGCATGTAATTCCATGAAATTATGGTAAAAAATAACCTATAAGAATTTCTTTATTTCTGTTGCATACTTTAAGGGTGTGTGAGTTTGTGTGCACATGCATACATATGTATGTGAGTAGTTTATATCTGGTCAAATTTGTAATAT
>CM053605.1:70140460-70209387 GCA_028646535.1 Procyon lotor | reverse complement strand
TAAAATATTTTCTAATTTCTCTTGGGATATTTTGTGTGTTGATTATTTAGAAATATGTCATAATTTCCACACATCTGTGAATTTCCATGTGCATTTGAGAAGAAAGATATTCTGTTGTTGGGTAGAGTATTCTATAGATCTCTGTTAGGTCTACTTAATTTTTAGTACTATTTCAGTCTTCTATTTCTGTGTTGACCTTCTGCCTAGTTATTCTATCCATTATTGAAAATGGAATACTGAAGTCTCCAGCTATTATTGTTTAATTGTGTATTTTTCCCTCAGTTCTGTAAATTCTTCAGGTTTATTGGGGCTTTTTTGTTAGATGCATATATGTTTACAATAGTTATTACTTTCTGATGGGTTGATCCTTTTATAATTATTAAATGTTCTTTGCCTCTAGGGAAAATTTTTGTCTTAAAGTTTCTTTTTCTAATATTAGTATGCACACTCCAACTTCTTTTGATTATTGTTTATATGGCATAATCTTTTCATAGTTTCCTTTTTAACCAATTTCTGTCTTTGAATCTAAAGTATATAGGGGCACCTGGGTGGCTCAGTCATTAGGCGTCTGCCTTCGGCCCAGGTCATGATCTCACGGTCCTGGGATCGAGCCCCGCATCGGGCTCTCTGCTCGGCAGGAAGCCTGCTTCTCCCGCTACCATTCCCTCTGCTTGTGTTCCCTCTCTCACTGTGTTTCTCTCTGTCAAATAAATAAAAAATCTTTAAAGTATATAGTTTACAGAGAGTGAGTGTATAGATGTATCCTGTTTTTTTATCCATTCTACCAGTCTCTGACTTTTGATTAGAATGTTTATTACATTTACATATAATGTAATTACTGTTAAATTAAGAATTACATCTGCCATTTTCCTGGTTGCTGTGTTTCTTTTCTTTTTTTTTTTTTTTTTAAAGATTTTATTTATTTATTTATTTCACAGAGAGGAGAGAGATCACAAGCAGGCAGAGGGGCAGGCAGAGAGAGGGGGAAGCAGGCTCCCTGCGGAGCAGAGAGTCCAGTGCGGGGCTCGATCCCAGGACCCTGAGATCATGACCTGAGCGGAAGGCAGAGGCTTTAACCCTCTGAGCCACCCAGGCACCCCTCTGGTTGCTGCGTTTCTTGTGTCTTCACCCATTGTTCCCATTCCTTCATTATTGCTTTCTTCTGTATTTGACAGATTTTTTTTTTTTTTTAGTATACTATTTTAATTTCTTTGTTTCTTTTACTATATGTTTTAGAATTATTTTCTTAATGGTTGCCCTGGTAATTATTAGCATGTTTACATAAAACAATCTAGTTTAGATTAATACGAACTTAATTTCATTAAAAAAACTTTGCTCCAGTATAGTTCCATTCACTTCTCTTTACTTTGTGCTATTTTCATATATATTACATTTTTATACATTGTAAACCCATCAACACAGTTTTAAAATTGTATAGCTGTCTTTTAAATCATATAGAAGAAGAAAAGAATTGCAATGAAAAAAGTCTATCTATACTTTTATATTTGCCTATATATTTTTATATTTACTGGTGCTTTTTATTTCACCATGTAAAACAAAGTTATGTGTAGTATTAGCCTGAAATAGTCTCCTCATTTCTTGGGCACAAATACTAGCAACACATTCTCTTAGTTTTTGTTTTTTAGAAATATCTTGATTTCTTCTTCATTTTTAAAGAATGGTTTTGCCGACGTAAGATTCTTTGTTAGCAGTTGTTTTTTATTTGTTTGTTTGTTTGTTTGTTTGTTTGTTTGTTTTCTTTCAGCACTTTGGATTATGTCATCTCAATGCCTTTTGGCCTCTATGATTTCTAGTAAGAATTCAGTCTTTACTTTTTTTGAGGATCATATTTTGTATTGCAGTTTTTAAGATTATCTCTTATCTTTTTCTTTTGACATGTTGACTATGAAATGTTTGAGTGTAGATCTTTTTGATTATTGTACTTGAATTTATTAAGCTTTTTGAATTCTAAGATTAATGTTCTTTTTTTTTTTTCCCAATTTTATCTGGAGAGTATCTAGTCATTATTTCTTAAGATATTCTTTCTGCTCCCTCCTCTCTCTCCTCTTTCTCTCTTTTTCCCACCTTCCCCAGCCACTCCCTCCCTCTCTCTCTTTTTCGGGGACTCCCATTTTGCATGTGTTGGGGATGTTGGATGGTGTCCCTCAGATCTCTGAGGTTCTGTTAATTTCTTCTTATTCATTTGCTGTTTCCTTCTCATACTGGATAGTTTCAATTGACCTATATTCAAGTTAACTGATTCTTTCTTTTGTGAGTTTAAATATATTACTCAGACTAGAGAAGTTTTTCATTTTAGTTATAAATTTTCAACATCAGAATTTCTCTTTATTTTTTTCCCCAAATATGTTTATTTTATTTTTTCAGTGTTACAAGATTTATTGTTCATGCACCATGTGCTCCATGCAATATGTGCCCTCCTCAATACCCAGTGCTCCATGCAATATGTGCCCTCCTCAATACCCACCACCAGGTTCGCCCAACCCCCCATCCCCTCCCCTCCAAAACCCTCAGTTTGTTGCTCAGATTCCACAGCACCATGAGAGACTGTGGACTCAGAATTTCTCTTTGATTTAAAATAATAGGGGTGCCTGGCTGGCTCAGTCAGTACAGCATGTGACCATTGATCTCCAGGTTGTGAGTTTGAGCCCCACATTGGGTGTAGACATTACTTAAAAATAAAATCTTTTAAAAATAAAAGTAATAATAATTTATATCTCTTTATTGCTATTTTCTATTTGGTGAGACATCATTTGCATACTTTCCCTTAATTCTTAGACATGAATTTATTATTTCTTTTAGTTATTTCAACTTATTTATTATAGGTGATTTAAAATCTTTGTCTAATAATTCCAACTTTTGGACTTCCTCAGGGACTGTTTCTGTTAACTGCTATTTTTCCTGTTTATAGGCTATACTTTTGTGTTTAATTATTATTATTATTTTTGGGGGGTGAAAGCTGGACTTTTATAATAATTTGTCTACTCGAGAAACCAGATGCCCTTCTCCCCAGGGTTTGTTATTGTTATTGGGGTTGTTCTTATTGTTGTTGTTGTTGCTATTTGTTTTTTAAGTGATTTTTCTGTAAAGTCTATTCTTTGTTGTGTGGCCACTGAAGTCTCTGTTCTGTTGCCTTAGCAGTCAGCAAATGATTGATGATTGAACTAGGAAGTCTCTCAACCTTTGCTGAGGGGCTCTATATATTGGTTGGGGCATACCCTTAGTATACCAGGGCATACCCCGGCAAACTGATAGTTGCCAGAAAGGAAGGGCTGGGGGATGGGGGTGGGATGAGCAAATGGGTGTATGGCATACCATAGTGTAGGGCATACCATACACTAGGTAGTTTACAACTTTCCCTTAGCCTTCACCTTCACTTTCTGCTTACAGAGTCTCAAAGTCAGCCAGAAATGAGAGCCTAGAGCCTTCTCAAGTCTTTCATGGTCATGTGCTAAGCTCTTTGCATGTGCATGACCCTCTAGAATTCCAAAAATATGTTGAAGGTTTTCAGTTCCATGGGGACAACTTAATTCTTCAATTTTCCCTTTAATTTTTGTTTGTTTGATCAGCCTCTCATTAGCCCCAAGCATTAAAGCCCCCTCCGACAGCCACTGTGGAAACTGATTGCCACTGATTTTCTTCAGTAAGTGCTCAGAGGTAAGAAGTAAGACAGAGACAGTTCTGGGTCATGAAATAAAATGCCTTGAAAATGGAATCATTTGGTAAGATGCTAGATAAGGCAAATAGTGGCAGTTCTTTAGGTATGGACATTTCAGGGAATTCTAAACCTACCCTAATTCCATATGTGTTGATAGGCTGCTAGTTTATCCAGCTACCAGAGTTGTGAGGGTCTTGGTTTTCAAGGCTACTCAAGAACCTGAGAGGGGGGCACCTGGGTGGCTCAGTGGGTTAAAGCCTCTGCCCTCGGCTCAGGTCATGATCTCAGTGGTCCTGGGATCGAGCCCCACATCAGGCTTTCTGCTCAGCAGGAAGTCTGCTTCGCCCTCTCTCTCTCTCTGCCTACTTGTGATCTCTCTCTCTCTCTCTGTCAAATAAATAAATAAAATTAAAAAAAAAAAAAAGAACCTGAGAGGGAAATGGGATTAAGAGGAAAATGAGATAATTGACTGAAGTTAATTTGCAGTTTTGAAAAAGATGATTTTGACATTTTTGCCAGTGTTACCATTGCCTTTACTCTACCATTCCAAATATTAAGCTATACTTTTTAAAACACAAATACCATATGATTCCACTTATACGTAGAATTGAAAAAACAAAATGAATAAGCAAACAAAAAGCAGAATCAGACCGATAAATACAGAGAACAAACTGATAGTTGCCAGAAAGGAAGGGCTGGGGGATGGGGGTGGGATGAGCAAATGGGTGAAGGAGCGTGGGAAATACAGGCTTCCATTTATGGAATGAATAAGTCATGGGAATAAAAGGTACAGTGTAGGGAATATAATCAATGATATTGTAATAGCAATTATGGGGACAGATGGTAGCTACACTTGTGGTGTGGAAAGCATAATGTATAGAGTTGTTGAATTACTAAGCTATACACCTGAAACTAATGTATTATGTGTATCCACTACACTGAAATTAAAAAAATTAAAAAGTAATTCAAATAGTAGAAATAGAACAAAAGAGTGTTGTAAGTAAGGTTTATACCCTAAACACCTCAACCCTGGATCCCAGATAGAATATTTTTTAAAGATTATTTATTTATTTGATAGAGAGACAGCAAGAGAGGGAACACAAGCAGGAGGAGTGGGAGAGGGAGAAGCAGACTTCTCGCTGAGCAGGGAGCCCAATGCAGGGCTGGATCCCAGGACCTTGGGATCATTACCTAAGCCGAAGGCAGATGCTTAATGCCTGAGCCACCTAGGCACCCCCAGAATATTAACTAGTGTTGACAGTTACTGTGTATCTTTCATAAATACATGCCTAGAGAAGCATATATATGTATAGATAAAAGATGGGTATTTCCTTTTATACATATAGAAATATGCTGTACACTCTTATTCACCATTTTTTTTTAACTTGGTAATTTACCTTAGATATCGCTACATGGAGCTATTTCAGTTTGTTGTTGTTGTAGTTGTTTGGCATTCCATGGATGGGTAGTCCATTATTTACACATTTTCTAGGAACAAATATTTAGATCATTCTACTGTTTTGTTATTTCAAACAATGATGGGATGAACACTATTGCATTTACATCTTTTTGACCATGTGTGCTTGTATTACTATAGAATAAGTTCCTAACTATGAAATGTAAGGTGTGTTTGTTTTCAGATTTTGAGATTTTGATGCATGTTGGGAAATCATATCTCCAATGATGTTTCACCAGTTTATACTTCTCTTTGTGGTAAAGGAGAATGCTGTTTCTCCTCACTCTTTTTTTTTTTTTTTTAAGATTTTATTTATTTATTTATTTATTTGACAGAGAGAGAGAGAGAGATCACAAGTAGGCAGAGAGACTGGCGTTGGGGGTGAGGGGGGGAGGCAGGCTCCCTGCTGAGCAGAGACCCCCCCCCCATACGGAGCTCAATCCCAGGACCCTGAGATCATGACGGGAGCCAAAGGCAGAGGCTTTAGCCCACTGAGCCACCCAGGCACCCCTGTTTCTCCTCACTCTTGCCACATTGGATTATCAAGTATATTTTGCCAATTTCAAAGAAATTTCTCCTTGTTGTTTTAATTTTCTTCTCTTATTTTTTTTTAATTTTTTTTTAAAGATTTTATTTATTTATTTGACAGAGAGAGATCACAAGTAGGCAGAGAGGCAGGCAGAAAGAGGGAGGAAGCAGGCTCCCTGCTGAGCAGAGAGCCCAATGCGGGGCTTGATCCCAGCACCCCAAGATCATGACCTGAGGGGAAGGCAGAGGCTTTAACCCACTGAGCCACCCAGACGCCCCTTAATTTTCTTCTGTATAATACCTTTTATATATTTATGAATTTTCTTCCTTCACTTAGCACACACCACACCTAAGAGCACCTCTTTCCATGTCCTTCTCTCATTTTTTTTATTGAATTTTGATTTGTAATAATTCTTTGTGAGTTAGGTAGTTGGACTTTTGGTCTGTTTTACATATTACAAATATTCTTTTCTCTAGCTGATTATTTGTCATTTGGTATGGTTTATCGTACTTTTTTCTTTGTTAATTTTTTTTAAGTAGTCAGGTTTTCCAGTCTTCTTCCTATCTTTATGTCTTGCTTAGAAGGGCTTTTGCTTCTTCTCAGTTTATAAAAATGCATCTCTTATTTCTTCCAGGAACTTATGGTCCCATTTATTTATTTATTTGGGTGGCTTATTGTTTATGAGTGCTAACCAGTTGTCTCTGCGTCATTCTCCTCTGATTCAAAATGCCACTCTTGTTAGGTACTAAATTCCTTTATGTGGAGAGAATATTTCTGGACTCTTTATTCTTTTCCACTGATTTCTTTGCCAATTTGTCCTTTCTTTAGTGCCAACATTTTAATGTGTAGTTTTCCATATGACCTTTAGAATCAGCTTGTCTAGTTTGTTTCCCTCTTGAGGAAAATTTTCTGTTGTTACTTTTGTTAAAATCACATTAAAATCAGTAATCTCAGATTTTTGCATGTATCAGTCAGAATCATGCAGAAAGCTTGTTAAAACATAGTTTGGTGAGCCTCACCTTTAGAGTTTCTGATTCACTGAGTCTGAGTTGGAGCCTTGGATTTGCATTTCTAAAAATTCAAAGGGTGATGTTGATGCTGCTGGTCTGGGGAACCCTACTTTTGTAAAGTAAAAATATATTCATTTTAAGATAGTTGTCACCCTTCCAATATTCATTCTAACAGCAAGGTATGTTATTCCATTTATGTTCTATTTTCCTGGTAAAGTTTCAGTATTTTCTTTATATTGATAAGACTATTTTTTTTTAATTTATTCCTATGCAATTTATCTTTTTTGTTGCATTGTAATAAAGGTTAGTTTATAGTTATTATTTAATATCAGAGAATCCTCCCCTGATTTGACAATTTGTGAATTACTACTTTAAATATTTATGGTTAAGAAATCTTCCTTGTTCAACTTATTGCAGTGGAAGTGGGAATAATATTAGGTTACTTTCTGAGAAATTCGAGGAAATACTAGGGAAAGAGAGGAAGGTGAGCTTTGATAAGAACATGTTACTAAAACTTTTTCCACTTGTGGCTTAAAAATGTTTCCTTCATGTTGTTCTACTGTTGGAAAAAATAGTTGGAATAATTAGCTTTTCTAAAATATAGTAAAACTTCTGAAAACTATAGACTTCACTCACATGTAAGAGGAATTACTAATATCAAAGATGTATTACGTTTAAATAGCTTGAATTTTGGTTACATAAGTAAATTTAGAGTCCAAAGGACATTCCCAGGAAGGGTGAAAGTGTTTGTAAATTGCAAGGGCAAAGGGTGAAGGAAGGAATGAAGACTAATGAAAAGATACTCTAACTTTTATAGAAAGTAAGCACTTTTCAGGACCATAGCATATGCCCCTATGTTTTAGTGCCTAGACTGAGGATATCTGAAGACTATTTTTAAGATCTGCAAGATAAATTTTAAAAATTCAGTCCAAATAGTTCTGTAAGATAGTATAATCCAAATTAGTATTTCCCAATCAGCCTAGTATCTTTTGCCCTCTCCTTCTATTGGTAAAAAAATAATAGGAAATGGAGAACACATATTCTCCATCCTGTTCTCCAATAATAGAAACATACTATGCTATAGTTGAGAATTTTCTTAATTATTGTGGTATGCAGAATCCTTGTTCCCCGAAGATGCCTATGTCCTGATCACAGAACCTGTGAGTATGTTACCTTACACAGCAAAGTGGAATTAAGGTTACAGATAGGGTCAAAATTGCTAATCTTAAAAAAGGGAGAGTATCCTAGATTATCCAGGTGGGCCCAGTGTAATCACATGGGTTCTTAGGAAGAGGAGGGCAGGAGAGGAAGTGAAATAGATTTTATATGATAAAGACTCATTCTGCTCTTGTGGGCTTTGAAAATGAAGGAAAGGAACCATAAGCCAAGGAATATGGGCCATCTAAAGAATCTGGAAAAGGAAGGCGACTGGTTCTCCCTAAGAGCCCATAGAAAGGAATGCAGCTGTGCCGAACCTTAGCCCAGTGAGACCTGTACAAGGTTACTTGACCCTATAGAACAACAAGGTAATAAAAAGCATTGTTTTAAACCACAAATTTATGGTAATTTGTTTGGTGACAAATAGGAAATTAATGCAATTATTAAACTATTATGACAAAGCTCACAAATACTGATGCTTCCTCTTTTTTTTTTTTCTTAAATTGTTAGAATTTGTCCAAGTATCTAAAAGGTTAACTTTCTTTTTTCCCAATTAAAAGCAAAATTTTTGGAAGTTGAATCTATCAGAGTTCATTTAGGGCAATACTTATCTGGAAATCTGGTCTATCTGCAAAGTGACTAAGGGCCTTATTGGCATATCACGCTGAAAAACAGCTGAGTCAGAATTAAGATTGAGAGCTTTGGAGTTGGAGGCTCAGAGACCTAAAACCTCTGCTAGGACTGAATATGTGACATTGGATAAGTTATTTAACCTCTCTTTGCTTCTTTTTTCTTTTTTTTTTTTTTAAAGATTTTACTTATTTATTTGACAGAGAGAGAGATCACAAGTAGACAGAAAGGCAGGCAGAGAGAGAAGAGGAAGCAGGCTCCATGCTGAGCAGAGAGCCCGGTGCGGGGCTTGATCCCAGGACCCTGAGATCATGACCTGAGCTAAAGGCAGAGGCTTTAACCCACTGAGCCACCCAGGCACCCCTCTTTTTTTTATAATAGAACTTAAACCATAAGGTTGTGGTGAGGATTACCTGAGAGGATATATGTATAGCACTTAGCATGGTTTTAGCCCATAGGCAAAAAATTATAAAATTAAGACACAGATTCTCAAAAAAAAAAAAACAACCCAAAAACCATTATTGTAGTGCCTTTCATCGTAAAAGCAAAAAATCTAAAAACTCAGCTGTTCCCAAAGGCATAAATACAGCAACTGATACTCATAATGGCATTCATAAATGATCAAGTATGAGGTTTTTTTAAAATTCTTTAAAGATCTTTAAAATATGTGAGTGTTGATGCTTAAAGTGGCAAGATTTTTGTACCTGTAAAATTAATTAATGTGGAATTTACATCAAAAGTGTCATATGAACAAAACATTTATAAAGTATATTTTTATTATGACTCAAACCCTAGCTTCTCCACTTTTTATTCATCTATGACATATGAGACACTTCACCTTACTTAGCCTGTTTTCTTCTATAAAATTTGGATAATAGAAGAGCTACTTGGTAATGTGGTTGGAAAGATTAGTGATAGGATATTTGTGGGGTTTTTTTTAAGATTTTATTTCTTTATTCATGAGAGACAGAGAGAGAAAGAGAGAGAGAGAGAGGCAGAGGCAGAGGGAGAAGCAGGCTCCCCAAGGAGCAGGGAGCCTGATGTGGGACTTGGTCCCAGGACACTGGGATCATGACCTGAGCCAAAGGCAGATGCTTAACCATCTGAGCCACCCAGGCACCCAGCGATAGGATATTTGAAGCACCAACCAGCTTGAACAGCCTATCAGTGATTGTTCAATAAGTGGTGGTTATTCTTCATTGTTATTTTGTGCTCCTCCAAAACTGCATTGCTAAAGTTATTAGTGACTTAATTATGACATACTATGAGTCTTTCTCTTCCTTTATTATAGTTTCTCTTATATTTGATACTACTGAACCTTTTAAAATTCTCTCCTTTCTCCTTTTCTGGTGTTCTTCTTACTCTCTATTTATTTTTTTTTCCAGATTTTTTTTGCTTACTCTTCTTCCTTTGCCCAGTCCTTAAATGTTGGTGTTTCCCAATTTCTATAGCTTTTTAAAATTTTCTTTTTCCCCTGCACATTGTTTATGGGTATGATACGCTTCTTATACCAGCTGAAACATTTTCCCAGAGCACCAGTTGTTATTTCTCAGAGACCTCTTTCTCTCTCCCTTTTTTTTAAAGTAAGAGAAAGGAATGCATTTTATTTAAGAGTTTGCTTCATTTATAGCTTTAAGTATTTATACGATACGTGGGTATGCATTTGTATTATGACTTTAACCCACAAACATTAATTAAGTGGGTCTTTTCCAAATCTTTAATCTCTACAAATCTGTTGGTTGAAAAATGGTATATGTAACTGTGATGGGCATGTCTTTAGAATTAGTTAAACACATTTGCAAGTTTCTTAACCATTTACTTATTTTTCTGTGCACTACTTATATCCTTTGTTCCTTTGCTTCTTTCTTTACTCCTTCCTTCTTTCCTCTCTCCCTCCTTCCCTCTCGCTCTTTCTTTCTCCTTTTCTTCCTCCCTTTCTTTCTTCCTTTCTTACTTTTTTTTAAATTTCAAGTTAGTTAACATAGAACATGGCACTGGTTTCAAGAGGAGAATCCAATTAGTCATCAACCACATACAACACCCAGTTCACATTCAAACATGTGCCCTCCATAATGTCCATCACCCATCTAGCTCATCCCCCCACCCACCGCCCCTTCAGCAACCTTCAGCTTGTTCTCTACATTTAAGAGTCTCTTGTGGTTTGCCTCCCTCTCTGTTTTTATCTTATTTAATTTTTCCTTCCCTTCCCCTATGTTTATCTGTTTCTCTTAAATTGCACACATGAGTGAAATCATATAGCATTTGTCTTATTTCACATAATGCCCTCTAGTTCCATCCATGTCATTGCAAATGGCAAGATTTCATTCATTCTGATCACCAAGTAGTATTCCATTGTACATATACCACATTTTCTTTATCCATTCATTGGTAGATGGACCTCTGGGCTCTTTCCACAATTTGGCTATTGTTGATAGTGCTGCTATAAACATTGGGGTGCATGTGCCCTTTCAAATCGGTGTTTTTTTATCCTTTAAATAAATAACTAGTAGTGCAATTGCTGGGTCATAGGGTAGCTCTCTTTTTACCTTTTTGAAGAAACTCCATACTGTTTTCCAGAGTGGATGCACCAAATTACCTTCTTACCAACAGTACAAGACAGTTCCCCTTTCTAACTGCACCCTCACAAACACCTGTTGTTTCCTCAGTTGTTAATTTTAACCATTCTGAAAGGTATGAGGTGGTATCTCGCTTTGGTTTTGATTTGTATTTGCCTGATGGTGAGAGATGTTGAGCATCTTTTCATATGTCTATTAGCCATCTGAATGTCTTCTTTGGAAAATGTTCTTCTCAAGTCTTCTGCTCATTTCTTAACTGGATTGTTTTTTTGGGTGTTGAGTTTGATAAGTTCTTTATGGATTTTAGAAACTAGCCCATTATCTAATATATCATTTGCAAATACCTTCTCCCGTTCCATTGGTTACCTTTTAGTTTTATTGATTGTTTCCTTCACTGTGCAGAAGCTTTTTGTCTTGATGAAGTTCCTGATAGTTCATTTTTGTTTTTCATTCCCTTGCCTCTGGTAATATGTCTAGTAAGAAATTTCTTAAAAAAAAAAAAATTTCTATGGCCGAGGTCAAAGAGGTTGCTGCCTGTGTTCTTCTCTAGAATATTGATGATTTTCTGTGTCACAGATAGGTCTTTCATCCATTTTTAATTTATTTTTGTGTGTGGTGTAGGAAAGTGGTCCAGTGTCATTCTTCTGCATGTCGCTGTCCAATTTTTTTCCAACACTGTTTGTTAAAGAGTTTTTTCCATTGGATATTTTTTCCTGCTTTGTCGAAGATTAGTTGACCGTACAATTGTCAGTCCATTTCTGATTTCTCTATTCTGTTCCATTGATCGATATGTCTGTTTTTGTACCAATACCATACTGTCTTAATGACTGCAGATTTGTAATATAGCTTAAAGTCCTGAATTGTGATGCCTCCAGCTTTTCTTTTCTTTTTCTACATTACTTTAGCTATTTAGGTTTTTTTCTGGTTCCATACAAATTTTAGAGTTGTTTGTTCTAGCTCTGTGAAAAATGCTGGTGTTATTTTTGATAGGGATGGCATTGAATGTGTAGATTGGTTTGGGTGGAACAGACCTTTTAACAATATTTTTTTCTTCCAATCCATGGCATGCAATGTTTTTCCATTCCTTTGTGCCTTCTTCAATTTCTCTCATAAGCGTTTTATAGCTTTCAGAGTACAGAACTTTTACTTCTTTGGTTCGGTTTATTTTTAGATATCTTACGGTCTTTGGTGTAATTGTAAATGGCATCGATTCCTTGATCTCTCTTTCTGCTGCTTTATTATTATTGATATATAGAAATGCAACAGATTTCTGTATGTCCATTTTATATCCTGCAACTTTGCTGACTTCATATATCAGTTCTAGCAATTTTTTGGTGTTATCTTTCAGGTTTTCTACATAAAGTATCATGATGTCCATGAAGAGTGAAAGTTTGACTTCTTCCTTGCTGATTTGGATTTTTTTTTTATTTCTTTTTGTTGTCTGATTGCTGAGGCTAGGATTTTCAGTACTATGTTAAACAATAACAGTAAGAGCAGACATCCCTATCATGTTCCTGACCTTAGGGGTAAATCTCTGTTTTCTTCATTGAGGACCATATTAGCTCTTGCTCTTTTGTGTATAGCCTTTATGATGTTGAGGTGTGTTCCTTTTATCTATACATTCTTGAGGGTTTTTTTTTTCAAGAAGGATGCTGTATTTTGTCAAATGCTTTTTCTGCATCTATTGAGAGGATCATATGATTCTTACCCTTTTATTAATGTAGTGTATCATGTTGATTGACTTGCAGATATTGAACCATCCCTGCAGCCCAGGAATAAATTCCACTTGGTCTTAGTGAATAATTCTTTTATTGTACTGTTGGATTGATTGGCTAGAATCGTGTTGAGAATTTTTGCATCCATGATCATCAGCGATATTGGTCTGTAATTCTCCTTTTTAATGAGGTGTTTATCTGGTTTTGGAACCGAGGTAATGCTGGCCTCATAGAATGAGTTTGGAAGTTTTCCTTTTATTTTTATTTTTTGAAACAGCTTCAGAAGAACAGGTATTAATTCTTTAAATGTTCAGTAGAATTCCACTGGGAAGCCATCCAGCCCTGGACACTTGTTTTTTGGGATATTTTTGCTTATTGATTCAGTTTCTTTGCTGGTTATGGGTCTGTTCAGATTTTCTATTCCTTCCTATTTCAGTTTTGGTAGTTTATATATATATATAGGAATTTATCCTTTTCTTTCAGATTTGTTGGCATATAATTGCTTTAAGATTCTCCTATAATTATTTGAATTTCTTCATTGTTGGTTGTGATCTCTCCTGTTTCATTTTGTGATTTTATTTCTTTGTGTCCTTTCTCTTTTCTTTTTGATAAGTCTGGCCTAGGGATTTATCAATTTTGTTAATTCTTTCTAAGAACCAGCTCCTAGTGTCATTGATGTGTCCTACCATTTTTTTTTTAACTTGTATATCATTTATTTCTGCCCTAATCATAGTTATTTCCCTTCTTCTGCTGATTTTAGGCTTTATTTACTGTTCTTTTTCTTGCTTCCTTAGGTGTAAGGTAAGGTTGTGTATTTGAGACTTTTCTTCTTGAGGAAGGCCTGTATTGCTATAAAATTCCTTATAACTGCCTTTACTGTGTCCCAAAGGTTTTGGACTGTTGTGTTTTCATTTTCTTTTGCTTCCAAGTATTTTTTTTTATTTCTTTAATTGCTTGGTTAACCCATTCATTCTTTAATAGGATGTTCTTTACACTCAATGTATTTGTGGTCCTTCTAAATTTTTTCTTGTGGTTGACTTCAAGTTTCATAGCACTGTGGTCTGAAAATATGTATGGTATGATCTCAGTCGTCTTGTGCTGGTTGAGGCCTCATTTCTTTTTTTTTTTTTAAAGATTTTATTTATTTATTTGACAGAGAGAGAGATCATAAGTAGGCAGCGAGGCAGGCAGAGAGAAGGGGGCAAGCATGCTCCCTGCTGAGCAGAGAGCTCGATGTGGGGCTCAATCCCAGGACCCTGAGATCATGACCTGAGCCGAAGGCAGAGGCTTTAACCCACTGAGCCACCCAGGTGCCCCTGAAGCCTGATTTCTGATATAGTATGTTATCTATTCTGGAGAATTTTCCATGTTCACTCAAAAAGAATATGTATTCTGCTGCTTTTGGATGAAATGCTCTGAATATATCCATTAAGTCCATCTGGTCTAGTGTGTCATTTAAAGTCATTGTTTTGTTGATCTGCTTATGATCTGTCCATCGGTGTAAGTGAGGTGTCAAAGGCCCCTACTACTATTGCATTATTATCAATGTGTTTTTTTAAGTTTGTTATTTGGCTTTTCCCACGTTGGGGTATAAATATTTATAACTGTTAGATCTTCTTGTTGGATAGACCCCTTTATTGTGATATAGTGCTCTTCTTCATCTCTTATTACAGTCTTTGGTTTAAAATCTAGTTGTTGTTGTTGTTTTTTAAGGTTTTATTTATTTATTTGACAGAGAGAGAGAGAGAGTTCAGAAGTAGGCAGAGAGGCAGGCAGAGAGAAAGAGGGAAGCAGGCTCCTCACTGAGCAGAGACCCCGATGTGGGGCTTGATCCCAGGACCCTGAGATCATGACCTGAGCCAAAGGCATAGGCTTTAACCCACTGAGTCACCCAGGCACCCCTAAAATCTAGTTTTTCTGACGTAAGTATGGCTATTCCAGCTTTCTTTTGATGTCCATTAGCATGATAGATGGTTCTCCACCCCCTCACTTTCAATCTGGAGGTGTCTTTTCATCTCAAATGAGTCTCTTGTAAGCAGCATCTTGATGGGTCTTGGTTTGTTTTTATTTTTTTAATCCATTCTGATGCCCTGTGTA
Organism: Procyon lotor; assembly: GCA_028646535.1. NCBI lineage: Eukaryota > Metazoa > Chordata > Mammalia > Carnivora > Procyonidae > Procyon > Procyon lotor. The sequence goes on along the minus strand of CM053605.1, from coordinate 70,194,540 downwards.
TTTTGATTGGAGCACTGAGTCCATTTACATTCAGAGTAATTATTGATAGATATGAATATAGTGCCATCGTATTACTTGTAAAGTTGCTGTTCCTGTAGATTGTCTCTGTTCCTTTCCAGTCGTTGTCACTTTTGGTCTCTATTTCCTGCTCAAAGAGTCCCCTTTAGTATTACTTGCAGAGCTGGTTTAATGTTCATGAACTCCTTTAGTTTTTGCTTATCTTGGAAACTCTTTATCTTTCCTTCCATTCTTAATGACAGCCTTGCTGGATAAAGTATTCTTGGCTGTGTTATTTTTCCCATTTAGCATCATGCCACTTATTTCTGGCCTGCCACGTTTTTGTGGACAGGTCTTCTGCTAGCTTTATGTGTCTACCCTTGTAAGTTAAGGACCTTTTATCCCTAGCTATTTTCAGAATTCTCACTTTATATTTGTAATTCATGAGTTTCACTATAATATGTCTTGGTATTGACCTATTTTTGTTGGTTTTGAGAGGAGTTCTCTGTGCCTCTTGGACATGAATGCCTGTTTCCTTCCCCAGATTAGGGACATTGTCAGCTATAATTTGTTCAAATAAACTTTCTGCCCTATTTTCACACTCCTTTTCTTCTGGGACTCGATGATACAGATAATATTTCACATTGTTGAATTGCTAAATTCCCTAAGTTTGTATTCATGATCTAATTGTTTTCTTTCCCTTTTCTTTTCAGCTTCATTATTTTCCATAATTTTAACTTATATCACCTATTTGATACTCTGCTTCTTCCATCCTCATTGTGATTACATCCAGTTGGTTCTGCATCTCAGTTAATAGCATTTTTATTTCAGCATGACTAATTTTATCTCTGCAGTGAGGATTTCTCTTGTGTCTTCTATGCTGCTTTCAAGCCAAGCTAGTATTCTTATGACTGTTGTTATAAATTCTTGTTCAGGTATATTGCTTATATCTGTTTTGAGAAATCCCTGACTGTGATTTCCTCTTGCTCTTTCTTTTGGGGAGAATTCCTCTGTCTTGTCATTATGTCTAGATTTCTGTCTCTTGCATGTTATGAAAGTATTTTATGTTTCCTGCTCCTGAGAGTAATACTATATTAAGAAGGGGTCACACATACACTGTCCAGGGCCTTGCGCTTCAGGAAGTGTTTCTGTTGTATGCGGTGTGAACTCTGATATTGTGTTTTGGCTGCCCTTTTCCACAGGTCAGTTTGGTCAGAGTTCCTCCTTGCTTGCAGTGGGAAGTGTTTGGACCTTTCACTAGGTGTGCTTTGATTTATTTGTTAATATAAGCCTAATTTAAAAAAAAAAAAACAAAATTAAGAGGTAAGGGCTGATCTAAGAAAAGAGAAAAGGAAAAGGAAAAACAAACAGACAAACAAAAAACTATAACCCTGAACCTGAAGAATAAGAAAGAAGGAAAAAAGAAAAAAGGAAAAAAAAAAAAGGCTCATCCAAAAAAGAAAAACAGGAAACAAACCAACAAACGAACAAAAAACTATAAGCCTAATGCCAAAGAAAAAAGAAAATAAAAGAAGAAAATAAAGAATAGAGAAATAAAAGGGTTTAAAAAAAGAAGACCTGGTCCTGTTTCCACCAGAACTGAAGCTGATGCTTTAGAGCACTCTGTGATTAGCAGACCTGGTACATGTGTGGTGGCCTACATTGTTCTTCTGAGGGAGAGGCCCTTGTGCTGGCTCACAAACCTGCCTTAGCAAAGTCTGTGCACCTGCCCCTGCTGGGCGCATGGGGGCAGGGTTTGGTGTAAGGGACTCCATCCTCCCCTGGAGGTGCTGTGTTTCTCTCTAAAATCCAACCATGGGGGTGGTGGGATGTGTGAAAGATTGCATCACCCCCCACCCTCTCATCCTGGGGGAAAACACAGCTGCTGCTGCTGTTCAGGAGGCTCTCATAAAAGCGAAGAGTGTCTTCTCCTGTGTCCTAGGCTTTCATCAGATCGCTGCCCCTCAACTTCCCTGTGCCTCGCCGTCAGCACACTCTGTACCACGGTTCTCCTGTGTTTTATCTTTGTCCCATGGCTGGTATTGAAAACTCCAAATATTGAAGGGCCCAGCAAGGTGTGGACCTGCTTCTCTCCCTAGGAGGAGAGGCTCGTGGCTTGCCCAGCACCGTTCTGTCCCATAAAAGCAGTCACACAGACTGTGTACACATGATGGCTGGAGTCTATTGTGACCCACAGTGGAAAGCTGTGACCAGCATATCCACCCTCTGTACATACTTCTGTCCCCTGCCATTAAACAGCCACTCATTGGCTCCTAGGGGGACTTTTGTCCTCGGAAAAACAAAATCCTTCTTCCAGGTGTACTCCACGAGGGGGAGCGATTTCTCTCAGTGCCACTCAGGGGATCCCCTCACCCAGCATATTGCGGGAACCCCATGTGCTGTTCTTTCTCCTGCTCTCTCCCTCTCTCCCTGGCTTTACTCTGCAAAAATGGCTCCTTCCCCTTCCCAGCACCTCAGCTTTTCTCTTCCCTAGTTCATAGCTCCAAACCTCACATCTGCCTTATTCTCTCCCTCCAGTTGTGCAGATTATTTTCTTAATCCTCAAATCTATTTTCTAGTTGTTCAAAATGATTTGATGTTGATCTACTCTGTTTGAGGGATAAGGCAACCCCAGGTCCCCCTACTACTCTTCCAACTTTATCTTTTTTCTCAGAGACCTCTTCTAATTGAGCATATTTAAAAGTGAACATAATAATTTTCTACATACTTTTTCCCACTCTGTACCAATGTTGGTGATACTGTTAATTCATTTGTTCAATCATTAATTAAACATATGTTGAATGCCTACTATGTTCTAGGCCCTAAGGGTACAGTAGTGAAGTAAACAAATTAACAAATATTTACCCCTCAGGGAACATATTTGTAGTGGGAAAGACAAAGCAAATAAATATGTTATGTGTCTGATATAAGTTCTGTGGGAAAAAATGAAGAAGGGAAGAGAACTAAGGAGAGACAGGATGTGGATAGGTTTATCATTCTAAGTAGGATGCTTAGAGAAGTCATCACTGCAAAGTTACCATTTGAGCAAAGTCCTGATGAGGTGAGGGAGCAAGCCATGGGGAATTTGGGGGAATATTTTTCCAGGATGAAGGAACAGCAGTTGCACATTGTGAAGTAAGAGTGTGTCTGGCATTTCGGGAAAACTGAGGTAGGAGCAGTAAGAGAGGGATCAGACTTTACAGGGAACTGTGATTGTGTTGTCCTGTCTACCTATTTTCTTAAAAATTGTTAACTATCCTTCACTACTTAATCTTTTTCCTTTCTTCCCTCCCTGGTAAATCACCAAGTTTTATTGATCCCAACTCTCTTGTTTATCCTATTCATTCTTCCTGCCCTTGCCTTAGTTCAGGCCTTTATCATTGGTCACCCAGTTGATCTACTGCTAGCTGCACACTTCATATTCAGCATCCATTCAAGAGCTATTTTTTTGAACAACATCTGTATTGTAGGCCCTGCACTAGGTATTGTAAATATACAGGCTATCAAACTTGCCCTTAAAAAACTCAAAGTAACTGGAGAGAAAATCAACAGGCAGTTAGTCACATTACAGTGAAGTAAGTGCTTTGAGAAGGGAAGTACAAGCAGACTTAGTAGTGCGTGGTAGATGGGTAGCTCCAATTTATGAGGGTTGGTGTAAGCTTGCCAACAGAAATTATCTTCCTGTTAAGATCTAAAAGATAAGTGGAAGAGTTAGACCCTCAAAATGAAAAGAAAGAGTTTCCAAGCAAAGGGACCACTTGTGCAAATGGCCAGAAAATAGAACTGAATGTGGTTTAGTGTTGCCAGATAGAGGACAGAGGAGGGTGACTCAAAATCAAGCTGGAGAAGTACAAAGGAGCCAGATCATGTATATCTTGAGGCCATTTGGGGTATTTGGTTAATCCATCTGTTAATAAAATCAAATCCATCTGTTAATAAAATCATCAGGTTCAAACTTGAATATAATACATAGTTTATCTCCCAGAACTAAAACCCACCAATGATTCCTTACTGGCTTTATGTTGAATTCAAACTCTGTAACATGCTCATGTGAGGTTCTTTAATCTGACTTTTGCCTCTTCAGCATCAGCTCCCATAGGCCCCACTCTTACTTTATACACCAGCAGCGCAGGACAGCTTATAATTACACTCCAGAAGGGAGCAGTCTACAGGCCCTACCAAATGCTGAGAATGCTTTTTTGGCCCTTCCCAACCTCATGAATTTATTTATCTTTCAAAAATAATCTCAGAGGTCATACTTTTTTTTTTTTTTTAAGATTTATTTATTTGAGTTAGAGAGAGTGAGCACAAGCAGAAGGGGTAGAAGAAGAGGAAGAGAGAAACTCAAACAGACTCTTCTCTTAGCACAGAGCCTAACAGAGGGCTCCATCTCAACCCCAAGATCATGAACTGAGCTGAAACCAGGAGATGGGTGTTCAACTGACTACCACCCAGGTGTCCCTCAGGAGTCATCTTCTATAGGAATTTTCCCAGAAAATTCAAATGAAGTTAATCCTTTCCTCTTCTGTGCTACCACCCCACTTCTGTGTGATCTTTTCATTGTAGTTGCCTTAATGTATAACAGTTTGTTTGTACATTAAACTTCTCCACTGGTTTGAGCTCTTTGAGGGGCCATGGGTTTGATTTTGCTTTCGTCTGTGTATCCTTAGCCTGAAAGCCACACTTAATTTAGACTGAAGAACAATGAGAATTATTTACAGGAAAGAATTAACACTAATTTTTAGCTCATTTAAGTCACATAATTGTGATAGGGCTCAACACATCTTAGCAAAGGAATCACACACTTTTTTTAACTCTTAAATTCAATTTAGTTGACATATACTATATTATTACTTTTGGGAGTAGAATTTAGCGATTCATCAGTTGCATATAATACCCAGTGCTCGTTACATCAAGTTCTGCCCTTAATGCCCATCACTCAATTACCCCTTCCCCCCACCCACCTCCCATCCAGCAACCTTCAGTTTGTTTCATAGAGTTCGGCATTTCTTATGGTTTGCCTTCTTCTCTATTTTCATCTTACTTTATTTTTCCTTCCCTTCCCCTATGTTAATCTATTTTGTTTCTTAAATTGCACATATGAGTGAAATCACATAGTATTTCTTTCTCTGACTTATTTCACTTAGCATAATATAATGTAGTTCCATCCATTGCAAATGGCAAGATTTCATTCTTTTTGATGGCTGAGTGATATTCCATTATATATATATATATATATATATATATATATATATATATACACATAAAATATATATCTCACATCTTCGTGACATTCCATTATAAAATGGAATATCACATATCATACACACACAAACACATATATAACACATCTTTATCCATTCATCTATTGATGGACATCTGGGCTCTTTCCATATTTTGGCTATTGTAGATAGTATTACTGCTATAAACATTGGGGTGCAGGTGGTCCTTCAAACCACTATGTTTGTATCCTTTGGACAAATACCTAGTAGTATAATTTCTGGGTCATAGGGTAGCTCTCTTTTTAAATTTTTGAGGAACCTCCATATTGTTTTCAAGAGTAGCTGCACCAGTTTGCATTCCCACCAACAGTATAAGTAGGTCCCCTTTTCTCTGCATCATCGCCAACATCAGTTGTTTTCTAAGTTGTTAATTTTAGCCATTCTGACTAGTGTGAGGTGGTATCTTGTGGTGGTCTTGATTTGTATTTCCCTGTTGATGAGAAATGTTGAGCATTTTTTAATGTGTCTGTTGGACATTTGTATGTCTTCTTTGGAGAAATATTCATGTCTTCTGCCCATTTCTTGACTGGATTTTTTGTTTGTTGGTTGTTGAGTTTGGTATATTCTTTATAGATTTGGGATACTAGCCCTTTATTTTATATGTCATTTGCAAATGCCTTCTCCCATTCCATAGATTGCCTTTTAGTTTTGTTGACTATTTCCTTTGCCGTGCAAAAGTTTTTATCCCAGTAGTTCATTTTTGCTTTTGTTTCTCTTGCCTTTGGAGATGTTTCTAGCAGCTGTAGTTGAAAAGGTTGCCTGTGTTCTCTTCTAGGATTTTGGTGAATTCCTGTCTCACATTTAGGTGTTTCATCCATTTTGAGTTTGTTTTTCTCACATTTAGGTTTTTCATCCACTTTGAGTTTATTTTTGTATATGGTGTAGGACAGGCTTTTTTCAGAGACTGTCCTGCCCAAGTCAGTCTGATCTATCAGTGTGAATTCTGCCATTTTAAAGAACCTGAGGGCACTGCATTCTCAATTAGCAATGTCTTTAGTTCGGAATTTCAAAACTCTGCAAAAACTTCTTTGTCTTACTTTGTACATTATTATTGTTTTTATGATTTTTAAAATTATTTTACTTTCAGTCAAGCAATATGATCACCATTAAATATTTAAATCTTTTTGTACATTAACATTTGAGTCAAAGCTTTCATTTTTGTTTTCCTGTAATCTTAAATTTTTCCATTTCTGGTTAATATTTTTAAGAGTGTAGGGTTTTATCATAGACAATGAATGATTTTACCAACATGGGTATTAAGTGCCCCACATCACAAAACTAGTCTTCCTGCCACTTACAGGGACCTTGAATAGTCTCAAATTTATCCTCATCCAGCCTAAGCCCAGATATGCCTTAGATAGAAGCCTTTAAAGCATCCAGCATAAAAGCTAATACGCACACATCATAGGATATCTCACAATTATCTTACTACTATGGACAGTACAGAAAAGAAGAAATACAGATGGCAAGTAACATTCTTAAAAATTAAAATCTTACTAATAATCTTTGAAAATGAGGAGAGATTTTTTTTGTGCCTTCATCACTGTCAAAGTATATTTTTTAATACTGATTATACACTTGAAAATAAGTGTGCTATGAAATGAGTTCTGTCAAATACTGCTGATAGAAGTGTAAGTTGGTCTAATTTTTTCTAAAGTTTAACATTATGTATTGAAAACTTTGAAAATATTAATACACATTAATAACTCAAAATGTTAATCCTGATAGAAATGTTTTAGAAGTTTGGTTGGTAGTTATACAACATTGTAAATACACTAAATGCCACTAAACTGTTTTAAATTGATTTTGTTATGTGAATTTCACTATAATTTCAGTAAATTATTATTTTAAATATTCATCTTAAGGAAATAATATATAAAAGTTAATGAATAGAGATGTTCAGTTCAGCATTATTTATAACAGCAAAAATTTATAAACAATACCAATATTTAATAAAAAGAGAATGATCTTTGTATTGCTATATGCTAGACCACTATGCAGCCATTGCAAATAGTGTTTGTGAAAGATTTTTAATGAAGTGGGGAAATGCTCAAGAGGATATATCATATAAAGAACATTGAATACAAAATTATACACTTGGACAGTTTCGTAAAGTAAGGATACATAGATTAAGACTGGAAGAAAATTGTAAGTGTTCCTTAAGCTTCTTTTAAGCACAGGAAGCCCCTGTCCTAGAGAGTGTAAATAGCAGGTTTTCTTTTGGAGTCTCTTGCAGTTGTCTCTGTATTAAGACCTTCAGCCATGAGGGCTCTGATTTTGTCAATGGCCTGTTCATTATACCCACATCTTTAACCATTGTGATACAAAGAGCCAGGAGAGAAGAAAATGTTACTAACATGCTGAGTGGGGAAGAGTATACTTGGCAGTTTGTACTTTTAGCTTTAAATAAGTTAAATAGGATTTGGGGCAGCTAGTGTGGAACCATAAATTTATTGAATGTTTACTATGTGTCCAACTCTCTACTAGATACATTCACATCCATCCATCATCTCATGTAATCTTCAGAGAAACATTAAAATGGAAGACTGTTTATACACCCACTTTACAGAAGGGAAAACAAAAAATCTAATAACTTGCTCTGGTTTACAAAGGTAGTAAATAAAGGTTCAAACACTAGTTCCCTGCTTCCAAATCCATGCTTTTTCTACTACACAACATAGCTTTTATTTTTCTGTGCCATGCTGGACATCACTACCACAAAGCCTCAAATATAAACAGTCTCCAGTATGCAAATAAATTGTGTTCTAAATGAGTTTCTAAATTAGTAACATACATGTTTCTTTGTGTAATGTTTCTACACATAGGTATAGCATTAAACTTATTAAGATCTAACCCTTAAGAGTATTTCTCAGATCTGAGTTGGCAAATAACTCAGTACTTCTGATACCACTCCCATGACAATTGCTAATATTTATTAAAATTTTCCTCATGCCAAACACCATTCTAAATTCTTTATATAGTAACTTAATCATCTTAACAACGTGGTAAGTATAAATATTATCCTTGTTTTTACATAAAGAAGCTGAAACACAAGTTCACACTGGTAGTTAGTACCAAAGCCAAGATTTGAACCCAAGAAACCTGAGCTTGCATTGGCCTTAGTATCCTTCTTAACTTGGTATACCAGGCAGTCACTGAGCAACCCAAATTGATTCTCAAGAAGAAAATTGTTTGCTATTTAAATTTGAGTTCTAAACATGTGTAATGCTTAATAGCTTTTAACTGTGGCTACACATCAGAAACACCTATGGGATTTTCTAGACCTAGAGAGGCCCAATCTAACTTTGGACAAAATGAATCAATACCTTATTGGTTTGGTTATGGATATCTGTGGTAAGATGTTCCACAGATGATTTTCATGTACAGTTGTCCCATGTATTCATGAGGCAAATGGGATTGTCATCGTATCTCAAGTTCTCATATCCAAGAGATTTTGATAAAACATTTATAAAAATGTTAAGCAAGGTAGTAGTGCTTATTGATTGGTAATGTGGGTTCTGGAGCTAGACTTCCTGACTGCAGTTCATTAATTTTGTTACTTTGAGCATGTGACTAATCTATCTAAACTTTAATTTCTTGATGCATGAAATAGGGTACATTTTGTTAAGTAGCATATAGGGTTATTGGGAGGATCAAAAGAATAAATACAAGTGAGGTGATAGAGCACAGTGCCTGATACATAGTAAGTCCCCAAAGTTTAAGGTAGTTGTGTAAATGTACACTGATATTACAGTAAATAAGGTGAGTCGTGTAGTCATTACATGCTATAGAGAACAACCACAGCTCTTGGGATCAGGTAAGAGAGCCTCATAGAGGTTATGACATTTCAGGGGTCATGTGAAATATGACAGAAAGATGTTGAGTAGAATCATTCCGAATCATAGGATATGTTGTAGGAGATCCATTGAGAAGGATAAAGTGGGAAGAGTTTATAAGTTCTCTATTAGAAGTTATAATTAGGAATACTGTTGTGTCTAAGTTCCTCAGTAGTAGATTTTGAATCTCAGTCTACCATAATTTATTTTGCTTTGTATCAGTTCTTTAAGAATGATGAAGGAATTATTGTCCTTCCTCCTCTTGGCTTTCATCATATTTTTTTTTTAAGATTTTTATTTATTTATTTGACACAGAGAGAGATCACAAGCAGGCAGAGAGGCAGACAGGGAGAGAGGGGGAAGCAGCCTCCCCACCGAGCAGAGAGCCCGATGCGGGGCCCGATCCCAGGACCCCGAGATCACGACCCAAGCCGAAGGCAGAGGCTTCAACCCACTGAGCCACCCAGGCGCCCCTTTCATTGTATTTTTATTTGTACCTCTGCTGTTATAGTGATTTAAGCATATTTGTATCACCAACTGCTTGTTCTCCTTTAAACTTCCAGGAACATCTAAAACCTGTCTTGGGCATAGTAGGGTTTCAAAATATTACTGTATTGAATTAGGGGAGGAGACCCAGTTATCTTCTTTAATGTTGGTTTAATAGAGGAGCTATGATGTATATATAATGCTAACAGTATGGAAGTCTAAGTTACAAACAAATCCAATTATATATGGAATTTATTAGGAACAATAAATTGTTTACAGCCAGGTTTTATTAACAAAACAGGAAATGCTTTTGTAAGTGGGCATTTGTTATTTCTTCAGAGCTGTATTTCTGTCACACTATTTAAATTTCAGTGTTAAACTAGTAGTATCCATTTATTCCCATAGTCTATTTGGAGAAGTAAGCAATACCTTACTAAGCAATACCTTACATGACATCTCTATCCTTGAAGCAAGAAAGAGGAAAGAAAGAATGAAAAATAGGTAAGTAGGTGAGCAAGGAGGAGAATTTAAACTGTGTATTGTGTGTAATTTTGTCAGCTCACAAGATCTCAAAGTGGCAGGCTTAGAAGCAGAGGACCTGAATGTGAGGTTCTTAGTAAACCATAGAGCTCTATGCCTACTCAGAAAACTAAAGTATGGGCTGACTGGGAGAATACCATACCAGTAGGACTGAGTAGGACTGAGCTGGGGTGGGATTAAACAACTTTTCCTTCGCACTTTTTCCCACTATATCAGTCACTTCAGAAGCACGTATTTAAATAGTTAGAGATGCACTTGAAACTCTACCCTTTAGTCCAGTGTGTTAGCTTTCTTCACAGTAATGAAGAATTTATGTCATAAGATCCAAAAGCATTTATAGGGTAAAAGCCAGGCTTGTAACCCTTGTTATACTGTATGCTATTTTCATACTATGTTAAATGAATATACTCTGCTTTTTCCCAGGAAGAAATTGTGGTTTGATTTCTAATTAATAAATATTTAATTGAAAAGATGTGTTCGAAATGTATTTTACGGGTGTTATTTTGGAAAGTGCTGACACTTAGGAAAAGTTTGACTTTTTCATGAATTTTTCCTTCCTTTTTCCATATATAACATGTAATATATCTTCCAGTTTCCAAAATACTTAGTATGGTTAAAATTGGATATTATATTAAGGTAATCTATTGAAGTGCGTTTGGTCTGATTTGAATTAAAATCTCTTTGGAAATCAGTGTTAGGAAGTAGAAATATCTGCATAGATGTTCTTGGTCATTGCACAGGTTCCCCCAGAGACTTTTGAGATTACTCCATTAACTAATCAATAACTGAACCCCAAGCCCCAAGTTATACTTTATTATAGTAATTTAAGGTTTTGGAATTGGGTATTTATTTCTGTTTCAAAAGGAACTGATATATAGAACTAGGTTCCTAGGACATTGTTCCCAGAGATCACATTATCCTAGTTACCTGGAAAAGGGAGACCTTGCCTGATTTTGCATCATTGTTGACAGCTACATCATAGGAAATGAGAGAATCTCATAAAAAGAGAATTCCAGAGGGAATTTACACCTTATAACATAGCTGAGCTTCCCATGTAGTTTCTATTTTGGTAATGGTATTTTGAAAAAAGTCTTATGTATTATTATGTTATTGTCATCATCACAATGATATGTTAAAACATTCATGTTTAAAACATTCATTTCCTACAACTCTTTCATAATTTTTCTTTGTCTCAATTTCCTCACTTGCAAACACTTTAATATATGGCACTGCTATTTTATAAGCTTCCTCAATCACTCTGTAACAAACAGAGACAAATAAATAATCATTTTACAATGTGGTACGTCTTCATTTCAATACAACTGTAAGCCATTATCAGAGGTATAACAGCAGTGTGGAAAGATGGAATAAAGCATTGGACTTAGGTCCAGGTTCTAGTTCCACAGTTTTCCAATCCAGAGCCAGAGTTTTGTCTTCTCTTAGTCTCTCAGTTCTCTTATCTGCTAAAGGAGGATGATAATACCTATACCCTAAGATTTTGGAGATGATTAAATCACATTATACTTGGAAACATATATGACATAAACTAGAAACTTAGTTAGATGTTCATGGGATCCAGGTCAGATTTTTATGGATTGGGAAAAGAAATTTTATTTTTTCCCTTTCAAACCTATAATTACTATGATCACATTATTATAGATTGTCCCATTCAATAGTAATATGAGTCTAGGTATTATGGATTCTGAGCATCTGACTTGTGAAGACATAACTAATGCTTTCTTTGTACTCTGCTCATGCTGTGTTCCTCTGGAGAGGAGGGCTTATTCCTTGAGCCTCCATGTTGCATTTATGCCAGTGGCCATCATCCCTGACAAAAGGAAGACAGTCTCCCAGCCTCCAAAGCAGGAACCTAGAACATATTTTCTTATAAAAACTGTGCTATGAATTGGATTAATTCATTATTATGGTTCCCCCAAAAGCCATTTTATTCTTAACATAAACAGTTGTGCATTTTTAAGAATACAAGTGTATTCACTATATTTTTTATTGAAAATGGGTCTTTTCCTCAAGTGGATCTAGACTAGTTTATCATCCTCTCTATGTTGGCCTTTATTCTGAGCTAGCATTTCAAAGCTAAAACTTCCTTCAGTCTGTTCTATGTTCACACCAAAAAATTCTGTACCCAGAGGACTTGTTAATGAAGTAGTATTACATTGTTGCTTAAAAACTTTGTATGGATTGATGAAGAGCTTTTCTCATATTATTTATATGTATTTTTTGGGTAAGATGAAAAACAATAAAAACAGTGGAAGGGGAAAAGACTTTAAATTAGAGTGCTGGGTAATTTTTAAAAAGATTCATGTTCACTTTTCCTCTTTTCCACAATTTGCTTGATTTTAGAAGGTATGACTTTTAGAAAATAGCTCTATCTTTGAGATTGATGGTTGCTGTAAATCTTAAAAATTATAGTAATTCAGATGTATTTCATGTTAATTAAATTGGTAAGAATAGTCTAAGGCATAGTTCTTAATATATACCCATATACAAACATTTTTTCTTGACTATTCTCTTAGTAAGAAAAAGAATTAAAAGTAGTGGTGTACAGATTTGAAATATGTTCATGCTGGGTTATGGTGCAGTGCTTATAATATTTCCTACAAATATTATTTATGTGAAAATTAGTTGTGGAGCTCAAATAAAAAGCTCTGCAAATTGAAAAAAATGTTAGTATTTCAAAATTATTTGTGTTAAGGACATCGGAGAGAAAATGATGAGACCTGTATCCTAGCCCTTTTATTGCTGACTATGACCTTTGGCAAGTCGAACTTTTAGCTCTGTTTCCTCTTGAAAATGAAGGCAAGGTCTGGGAGAGTACTAAGGTTCTTTCCAGCTTAAATTTCTGTTATTGCTACTAAATTTTGATATAAGAAATTAGTTATGCTGTACATAAAATTGTTTTACTCAAGAGTTATTAATAGTATAAAATTTTATATTATAAATTGGTCTTTTGAAATACATAAAAATTTGTGCGGTTTTTTCATAAATATTTGCTGCCTTATACACTATATTTTTTTTTTCCAAACTTACTCTTTTTGAGAAAGAAAATATTCTTCTTAGGTAAGTCTCTTATTCTTCCTATTTCTTGTTATCTCTCCCTCTGCCTACCTCCCACCCACCACAAGTACCTTCCCCATGCATACACACTGAAAGTAATTCTGACAACCACACAACCCACAGAGTAACAGCAGAGGTACCCTGACAAATTCCAGGCACTACTCTCTGCAGTGGAAATAGACCAATGCTTGGCAACTATGTCGTGAAAATATAATTCAGAGGAAGTAAATACATGCATAATTGTCTCAAATAGTGTGATTTATAGCCTTGCACAGTTTAGGGGGGAAATGACATTTCTTCACTTACACACACACACACACACGTTTTCCACCTTTTTTTTTCCTGTATTCTCTGTAAAAAATAATGAACAAATCAGTTTCACATCTACAAGTATTAGTTTTGGATACAGGTACATAGTTTACATACACTTAGCTTTTTCATTATGTTTAGCTTTCAGAAGATCATTATTCTTCTGAAGATCAATACACCCACCTTAGTGGGCAGTATGTGACCAAAAGTGTCCTTAGGCACTTAGCCCATAGGGCTCAAGTCTTAGCCATCTAGTCTGTTTTAACAGTCCAATGGCTGCAAGCCCTAATCCAGTTTACAGAGTCAAGATCCAGAAATAATAATCCATCAGACTTGGCATTTCATTCGCCAAAGGAGCCTTGGAATTATGGTGCAGCCGGGACCTGGACCTGAGCTCTCCAAGTTGGCACCTATCCCCTGACCTTGAGAAACATAAAGACTGTGGCTCACTCCAAAGAAAAGACACCCAAGTTTCAAGTCAGACAAATGCTGAGAGGAACCAGAAAAACTATAAAGATGAGAAAGAATTAAATCAGAAAAATTATACTTAGGTTGAAGAAACATTTCTTGGAGAAAGTGTTTGTGAATTCTCCAAATAACTTTAATCCATAGTTCATTTCTTTTATAGCCTGTACCTTCAAGTTGCAATAGGAATGTACCTATTTACTAGGTAAACATTGATTATTTGAGATGATGCACCACATCTCTTGTTATGGTGGGTGTTTGCCCTTGCTGTTGTTTAGTACATTATAGGGATCTGTAAGGATACTTTCTTTCATTTTTTTAATTCCTGGTTTATTAATCCTCTCATCAAAAATCTGCACAATCACCACAGATAAAGTCACTGCCAAATCTTTACTCTTTCTGATGTTGAATCTCTAGTTCACTTTTTGCCAGTACCAACATTGGCTTTGCAGTTCCCCTGACTTTCTTCATTCTGTCATTGCGTTGCTTGCGCTGTTTTCCCGAGGTCTTTTTCTTATACAGGCTGTGTCTTGCAACTCAGTGTTTGGGTTCATTTTTCTTTGCACTATTCACGGGATCCTAGGTCATGCCAAATCCAATTGTCTTGCCACCACCAAAATGGGTTCTGAATCCAAATACAAAGATCTTGTGTCGTCTCATACATTTCAGCTAGTTTTCCCCAAATTTTTGTCTTCGGTACTGCTGTCTTTCCGAGTGAAGAACATCAATGACCATTTGTTTCCAATGAGGTAGTCTGTTGGTGTGAACTTCCTAGTCCAGATAGTTACTGTGTCATTCATGATAGTTAGCCAATCTTCAAGAGCTAAGGAGGAAATGAAGATTATTTCTTGTAAGAGTTAAATCATGTGCTGATATTATTCCTTGAGCTTATTCATAGTGTCTCAGTACCAGGCTCCTGTTTTGTTCGCATTTTGAGTTGAGAAGTTATACACTATCTTATCATTTGTAAGACTTAAATGTTGTTAGCATACTTTCTGCTTCCTGGTAAAAATGGTTTGCCAAAATTTCACCAATACAGGGCTAAATTTACTTTGTAAAAATGATTCCTGGAGTTCCTGGGTGGCTCAATTGGTTAAGCGTCAGACTCTTGATCTCAGCTCGGGTCTGGATCTCAGGGTCGTGAATTCAAGCCCCGCAAAAAAATAAATAAATAAAAAATAAATGACTGTGGTGATTGGGGGGTGCCCAATAGTTTTGCTAATATAATAGTTAATGTGGTACTCTGTCCACACACTTGCTCTTGTAGCCCCTTACCATTTTGTGCATATCAGCCCTCTAAAGGCCAGCACCTCCTTCTTAACCATAGGAAGTACTTTGAGCTACAAGAAGCAGGTTTCAGCTTTGGCCCTGGCTTAGCCAGTTCTGAAACCTATATCTTATACTATTTGCCAGTTTCACCCATGAGACTAGGTTTCAGTTGGCTTCTGTTTTAGCTAGCTTAATAATGTACCCTACATTAACTGCCTGCCCTTCTCTTAGCACCTTCCTATTTCCCTACCAGTTCCTCTGAACCTTCCAAATAATTATGTATTCTCAGTCATAGTCTCAGAGTCTGCTTCCTTAAAAACCCCACTAAGACAACTACCTAACCCAAAGATAAGCATTCTTCCCATTTAGATTGATATTATTTATTTTATACTGTTATGTTATACTGTTATTATAAATGGACAATTATAAAGATGATCCACTTGAATTTGTTTGGGACTGAAAATATATACTATGGTAGATCCCTTTTCATTTTTGTGACCCCCACACTGTTAAAATGATTTATTAGTCATCAAATATGAGTAAAACTTAATAAATTACATAAATAAAATGATCTTGCATAGTCAGCATTTTATTGAAATTCTAAACATAGTAAAACATTATTTTAGTAAAATACTAAAGTCAATGTATACAGTAAAGTCTTAATGGAGGTGGGAAAAAATGCATTTTAACCAAAAAAGTTGAATGCAATTCCAACAAAAAATTTAGTGAGACCTAAAGTCTAAAATCTTAATATACTTAAAATGCTCAAATATAAATATTTAGGGATACCTAAAATGCTTAAGAATTAAAAATGAAGTAGTAAAGTAATATGATTCTAAGATACTGGAAAGTAGTGTTCAGAGCATTTAATATACCAAATAAATGAATAAAATACTTAACAGTCACCTTGATACTAAACATAAAATGTAGCAGAAAGCTCAAATGAAAATATTGTGAACAATCTAAACGTACTAAGAGCATTAGATAGAAACCGTTTTGGAAAACCAAAAACTGACAAGCTTTCAAAGCCAGAAATGGTCACAGGAAGAATTTAGAGTCTCAAGGATAAAAAGAAGTCCTAGGTATAGTGTGAAGAAGATGGGAGTCCAGCAATAATTGAACTTAATCTCCTTGGAACAAATATTCCCATTCTCTTGATCTTTGGGAAAAGGTGCCAGACCAGGGCCTGGGCACTGTTGATAATCCAGACTTGGGAGCCTAGGTCAGTACTGGTTGGCCTTGGGCCTATCTGCAAACTGTCTTTAAAAAAGACAACCTAAAAAAAAAGACACTTACCCTGAAAGATAGATATGCAAATAAGGAAAGGAAAGGAAAGGAAAGGTGACTCTGGAGCTTTAGCTGTGGTGAAGAAACAATGATAATATTTAAGCCTTTGACAATAGATAGCCTTTATCTCCACGAATCTAATCTATCTCAGGTTGCTTTTCTTCAAGCCACCAGTATGCCAGATAAATTCAGAATACTTTTTTCTTTTGCCCAGTTGGATATCTATCACAAGTTGGGAAACTACTACGTAATTTTTCTCAATGTTTTGATTTTTATAAATGTTTATATGTTTTATGATTCAAATAACTCCAAAGACAATATAGTATAGTGATTTAGGCTCCTGAGCCTGGTTGTTTAGGATGAATCCTGGCTCTGCCATTTAATAGCTAATACAACCTCGAGCATGTTACTTCACCTCTGTGTCTTGATTTCCTCATTTGTTAAGTGGGCATGATAAAAGCATACTATTCCATAAGGTTGTTTTGAGGATTAAATAACTTAAATGTAAAATTCTTAGAATAGTGCCTAGCATATATGAATACTCAATAAGGTTTTTTCCATGTATGAAAACAGTATATTATAGATGAAATTAGAATTTATAAAATTATTGAAATACATTACTATTTTTATATAATGATCACTATGAGGAAAATACATTCTAATTATTGGATTCCGACTTCCAAAATGAGTGTTTGAAACGTAACCCATTTGTGAGTAAAAGACTGCAGTCTTTGCTTAATTTTCCCATGTAGTATTTATTTACAGTTGACCTTGGAACAACACAGGTTTGAACTGTGGGTCCATTTACATGCAAGGTTTTTTTCTGATAAATACACTACTGTAAATACATTTTCTCTTCCTTAAGACTTTTTAAATAAGATTTTCTTTTCTCTAGCTTACTTTATTGTAAGAATACAGTATATAATAAATATAGCATACAAAATATAGTGAGTCAGCTGTTTATGGTATCAGTAAGGCTTCTGGTCAGCAGTAGGCTCTTTGTAGTTAAGTTTTTGGGGACTCAAGCATTATATGTGGATTTTTGACTGCATGCAGGGTTGGCACTCATAATCCTCTGTTGTTCAAGGATCAACTGTGCTATATAGTTTGAGTAAAGTGAGGGGAGAGTAAGTGGTATGCCTACCATTGCTCATAAGCATTTCATGTCATTTCACACAATCTATAATCAGCTCTATCTATTAAGAAGTTAATAATAACTATTTCGAAAAAAGAAGTTAGAATTTCAGAAAGGTCCATTGACTTACCCAAGTAGTAGAGCTACTATAACATTGTCTGGGGGCCCCTCGGTGGCTCAGTGGGTTAAAGCCTCTGCCTTCAGCTCGGGTCATGATCTCAGGGCCCTGGGATCGAGCCCCGCATCAGTCTCTCTGCTCAGCAGGGAGCCTGCTTCCCTCTCTCTCTCTGCCTGCCTCTCTGCCTACTTGTGATCTCTCTCCTCTCTGTCAAATAAATAAATAAAATCTTTAAAAAAAAAAAAAGAAAAAGAAAAACATTGGCTCTAAATACAAAGGTTCTGCAACTATCCTTATTTTATTAACAAAGGAGAGATTTGAAACATATAACAACTGGTATGATGTAGACACCCACTAATTTGGGTGGATCGCAGGGTCTTATAGGCCCCCTGTTCTGTCAGGTGTTTTCTCCATAGGGGTTAGAACATGGAAAAGTCTTTTTGGTGGGGATGAGGTCCCCTAGAAAAGGGGACATGTGGAGAGGAGTTAGAGCAGTGACCATTTTCTAACAAGTATGGAAGCCTTGTACTATTTAGTATTTTAACAACCGGTATAGCCACACTCTTCATTCTGACCAAACATTAGATATATCAAAATACATAATTTTGATACACCTAATATTATAATTAGGTATATAAAATTTTAAATACTATATTAGTTTTTTATTTTTTTTGGGTTTTTTTTTTAAGACACATTTTTAGGATCAGGCAAAATTGAGAATTCATTCCTTGAAATTTCGGCTAAATTACTATTACATAGATATATGATCCTTTTTCAATTACATTAATTGATCAATTGCCAGTAGTTAACATAGATTGCCCTTTATTTATAGTAAACCATTTTTTTTAAATTAGGAACTTGCAATAATATGGTGGAAGAAGTTCTCACCTCATAGTACTTGGCCAAAAAAATTTATAAGCTCTTGTGAATATAAAGGACTTTGTTGGTTTCCTTCTCTTCTAAATGTGAATTTGCTCTCATTTATAACCTTCCTCTTATTACATCTTCTTTCCACATCTTTTCCACAGAAGAATAAAACAGTGATAAGGATTTTTTGTACATAAATTTCTGTATAGTATATGCCCAAATTTGCTAAAGACCTAACCTCTTAATTTATTAATCTGGGAGCAACAGAGATCACTCACAGTATTTACTCCTTTTCCACCTTTTTTGTGTGGTAATAAAATTATTTGAAATACATATTTTAGTCAGTGAATTGACATTGTTTCTTGGTTTGTATATTTCGTAGGATTAAATGAATTAAATATATTAAGTCTAATGCTTTTTATTTAAACCATATGAAATTTCCCACGTTCAGTCTTTTTTAAACAATAAAGCAATTTTACCTGGTTCATTCCAAAAGCGAGTCATCCCAACATATTAGAGATAATTTGTTTTTATTATTTTCCATATGAATCAACTGAATATTTCATTTTATTTTTTGCTTCAGTTTTTCTCTGTTGCAACCAGCCCATCAGTAGGTATTTTAAAATTGTTTAATATTTCATTTTTACTGAACATACAGTTTTACTTCCACGCACTGATTTGTAGTTCACTGTACCAAGATAAAATTCTATAATATATATATTTACATAGGGTCTATTTTTTGTATCTGTATCTAGAGGGGTATCTACAACTATATTCTCAGTGCTAAGGAAGGAATCATCAGAAAAATCGCAGCATTATAAGTGCCAGCAATATAGGGAACATTTAATATTTTATTAATTTTAAATAGCATTTGAAGCTTTATGAGACAGATGGTGTTAAGACTCAAATCACTCTTACAGAGCACAATGACCTATAATGTTGTGGTTTAAACGTTTAAGTACTCCGTTTTCTGCATAGTCATTTCAGTTCATTATAAACTGAGAAGATGGAGCAAATCTGGAAATTCTTCGCATTTTATATGTATAGTTTTTGATTTATTATCTTTGGAAGATCTAAAATGATATTCCATTTATCTTTTGTATATCTCAAAAAAGAAACTTGACAAGGCAATCCTCTAAACATGAAAAATCCCTAATAAACAGGAGTGACTCAAGCTCTTTTTGGTTGCTCTTACTCCCATTTAGATTTCATTTTTTGATTTCTCAATTATCTCTCACTCAGTCAATAATGACCCTGTCATTGTTTACTCCTGGAGGTAATTTGTGTAATCCAGACATCTTTTTCCATTTATAAGGATTTTATTCTTGTGTTAATGTGTTATTTTCTTTAATAAAACTCTTCATTATTTGGCAGGTTGGCATAATACTGAAATGATCTTGGTAGGATTTGAAATATTGTTCTCTTTTGGTAAAAGCTGTTTCCAGACATCATAAAATCAGGCATTACTACTGGCTCATAAAATTTCTCATGTAATATGGTTTCTTTTGCAGTTATGAGTGCCTGCACCAAAAAAAAAAAAAAAAATGCAGAAAGTCAGAGTCTGATGTTTCCCCCAAACACTCACTGGTGACGTTGATATTCCAGTCGTATTAGACTTCTTTTCAGACATCACTAAGTACGATACTCCTATTCTTCCGTGCATTTATTTACATTTTTCCTGCTGGTCATTTTATTATTTCAATGTATTGACATGGGAGGATTTCACCATCTTGCACAAGATTCTAACATCTCTCCAATATCTTTTTGTTTTTATTGGAAATCATGATAGAATTTAATTTTCCCAAGGTGCAGCTACTTACTGCTTTTTTGTCAGTTATTCTGGCTAACATCTCTTAGGATAATATAAGATTTATTTCCATTAATGAGGACCCTTTATTTTGGAGGGTTGTTTTACTTTGTTTTGTTGATAATTTGAAGTCACTTTGGCTGTAGTATGCATTATATAAAAAGATTATGCTTTATATTATTAATGCCATAAATACTAGAAAAATAGTATCCAAATTCTAGAACATTTAAAAGGTCTTATAGCATAAATTTGATGTTTTCTATAGCAATTTATATGCTGATTTTAACCTATAGCTGCATTTTGAAGCCGCTTATATTGAAAATCTTACGAGAACAGTTTTAGTTTCTATGCACATACATTAAAATTGTATTTAAAATTTTATAAGTTAATTTAAATATATCTTCCCTTTAATTAGTTTTAAATTAGTCTTAATTAAAAAGTACTAATTAATAAGTCTACCATATTATATTTTTTTTTGGCTAGCATGATTTTCTTTTGTTTTTATACACAGAACATCTTCTAAAAAGATTTTCTCTGAGTTCTGATTCAGGATTTTCTATGTAAGCTCCTACAACACTCCAGTAGTTTGATTACTTAGTATAGTAGAGTCACTTTTAGGCTTGTTATTATCTTCATTACCACCATGTAAATAAAGTATTGTGGTTTATATTCAGATCTGGATTTCTTTTTAGGTGTTGGAGTAGATTTATGATTGTTTCATGAAATCTTATCTTTATAATAGTGTTTTTGTTTGGGATTATAGTGTCTTATATATCAAATGCCCCAAAATGCTATATCATAGCACCATTAAAATACTTGAAGGTATGTGAAACTTCTCTAAAGACTCCTAATTTTTGTGCACAAAAGCAATAGTGTTTCTTTCTCTCTGTCTCTGTCTCTGTCTCTCTCTCTCTCTCACACACACACACACACACACACACACACACACACACACACACGCACCAATGCACTCACAGGGTTATGGACCCATTTTCTTTTCAACATCAACAGAAACATCACTTTTTGTTGGGCTAAATTCCAGTTCTTTTGGAATTTTTTATTTGGTGGCCTGCATTTTAGTATCACTTCCAAGGTTTTTGTTTTATTCTTCATGTTGGCCCCCCATGAATTTATGTTATTTTGTTCGTTTAAATCCCGGGGTTAGTTAAATATATTAAGGAATAAATTGCTGACTGGTACAACTAGTGCCCATATTTTACCATACTGCTTTAGAATTTAAAAATATTAATGTTGTCCTGTTAAATGTTTATGATTTTCTGTCATCGGCCTCCAACAGGGGCAGTACTACGTTGGTATTTAACTTGTGAATGCTTCCCTTCCCCCTCAAAGCATTCTCTTGTTTGCACATAAAATTTCTTGTGATTCTTAATCATAGATTCATAGAATCATGGATTTGGAAGGGACCTTCAAGGTTACTATGTTTTAGAAGGAATTTAAGCATACCTTCTGATGTTGAAATTCCTCCTTTGATATCCCTATCTCTTT
Source organism: Procyon lotor (assembly GCA_028646535.1). NCBI lineage: Eukaryota > Metazoa > Chordata > Mammalia > Carnivora > Procyonidae > Procyon > Procyon lotor. The sequence continues at coordinate 70,172,561 of CM053605.1, read as the reverse complement.
GATATCCCTCGTCCAGTAATTCCATCTACCACCTTACCTCATTTTATTGTGCTTCACGAATATTACATTTTTTTCACACACATTGAAGGTTTGTGGCAACCCTGCATTGGGAAAGTCTCTCAGCGCCATTTTCCCAACAGCATTTGCTCACTTTCTGTCTCTCTGTCACATTTTGGTGATTCTTGGAATATTTCAAACATGTTTATTATTATTACATTTGTTATGGTGATCAGTGACTATGATATGTTGAAAGCTCTGATGATAGCATTTTTTAGCAATAAAGTGTCTTTTAATTAAGGTATGTACATTGTTTAGATCTGATTCTATTGCACAGTGAATAGACTATATATAACATTTTTATGCAGTGGGGAACCAAAAAGTTCATTCGACTCAAACTATTGTAATATTTGCTTTATTGTGGTGATTTGGAACCAAACCTGCAATATTTCCAAGGTATGCCTTTATGCTTTTAGCATAATCCTGAACAATGAAATCAACAATAATTATCATTGTTGCTTCCTTTCTCTCTCTCATTTTTTTTCCCTCTGTAGACCTTTTTAGTATTGAAAAAATATTTTATTTCCAGCATTCTGGAAATGTGGGCAACTCCTGTTAATGATGATAATGAGAAAAAGAGGAACATGGTGTTTTTAAAAAGAAAATGGAGGTGATGTTAGTGGTAACAATTTCCAAAGATACTATGAGAAAAATAACATATATATTACTAGAAATGTCTAATGAGACTACTGAGTCAGGAGTCAGATAGGCAAGAGGCAAAACCTGAGAACATATGATGATAGTATCAATATCATCCTAGTCATAAATTTTAACAGTGTCAACACTTAGACCAAGGTAGAGAGCAAGGTCACTAGTATATTTATCACTTCCAAAAGTAAAAAAGCTTTTAAAAATATAATAAAGCTATATTATATAGAATAGTTTTATAGTTTATTTCTATAACACTGCCACAGAGGAAATCCTTAAAAAGTTCTGATACATGAAAGAATAAATGGAAATGATTTCTTTAAAATGTCTAATTTTATTGATGTAAGCCTATTAACCTAGACCTTCATATTCACATGATTTCCATCTCCAAATCCTGTTTTTTTTTCTCTACAACATACGTATTTTCTCAACCTCGAGTTCTCAATCCATAGTGGTCTTCAAGAACCTTATTTTTGAAGTTGGGAGAAACTACCTAGAATTAGAGTAATAAATGAGCTGCCAACCCCCTTACTAGGTCCCAACCCTATTAGTTCATTAATAGTCTATCAACCAGCCCAGTAGGGTAACAAGCATAATGAATTTGTTATTGTCAGAATATTAATATGCATGTTCTTGGTATTATACTTTACAAAATGTTATACGTAATTCTTTCTGCCCAAAAAGTTAGGTCTCGAGGCATTTGCATATTAGTATACCCAAAAATCAGATATTTCCCAGATAATAGATGTAATTAAGGGGGTCTGTCAAAACCAAATTGATCATTTATTCCAGTGGAAGAGATACCCTGTCCAGATCAGATAAACATTTTAGAGAATGCTGGTGGGGAAAGAAAGTAAGAAAAAACCAAGATTGCTGCTTTCTTTTCTCTAAAGGTCATTTACTATTATACCTTGAATAGCCTGGTTTTTATCAATTTTTATAGAAAGAACTTTAGATTCTTTAGACTTTAAATATAGTTTCTTAACTGTAGACAGATCATCTGGGCAAGTTACAAGAGGGCTAAAGACAAGGCCTAATTTGGTGGACAAGATTTAGAATTACCAGTGGTTCTTTGTTTTTCACAATGACTGGGGCGTATCCAGTAAGGGAATTTTATGCTGTTCAACATAAATAGAACAGTTTCTTTAAAACCATAAATAAAAGTTATGCAAGGTGCACTAAATAAGTGATCTGGAATAAACGTAATAAAATGGACTTAACTGGTACTAAGCAATGGCTTGAATACAATCAGGCTAAGATTATTCTCTAAGCTAAAAACAGTTAAAAAAAAAATCTTCCATTCATTGCATGATTAGAACTCTTGTCATATTGAAGAAATTTGGAAACTTCAAAAAAGTAGATATGGCAAATAATCAAGCAGACAAGGGTTAAATATATTTTAAATATATTTATATTTATATTTAAATTTACATAGGACATGTTCATGTAGGACATAAATTTAATATAATTAAATTAATATTTAATTAATTATATTTTATATCAACCAATTTTATATAGCTTATAATTGTATAAAAATATTAAATTATAATATTTAATATAATTAAATATTATATTTATATTTAAATAAAAATATATAATATTTTTAATTCTTTGAATGTTTGGTTTTCATTGAAATAGAAGACTGAAAAGTTTTATTTTATTCCTTAATGCTATGATCTGCTTCCATTCAGCCACACATGAAATTTGTGCATTAGATTTTTTTTAAAGTCACCTGCTAGAATAAATGGGATCTTGAGGAGTACAAAATTGCATTCTGCTAATGCTATGAGAGCAATTGCCTATTAAAGTTTAAGTTTTGAGAGGTGCCTGAGGAACTCAGTCAGTTGAGCATCCAACTCTTGATTTTGGCTCGGGTCATGAGCTCAGGGTCATGGGATTGAACCCTGTGTGGAGCTCTGTGCTTGGTGTGGAACCTGCTTGAGAGTCTCTCTCTCTCCTCCTCCTTTTGCCCCTCGACCCACACTTAACACTTTCTCTCTCTCTAAAAAAAAAAGGAAAAGTAGTAGTTTAGGTTTTGATGTAGTTCCATAGCTCAGGGAAGTAGAAAGCATGTTTTCTTCCTGTAAAAACTTCCATATTTCAAAATTGGGAGTGTAGTAATATTTTAAGGTATAATTTTTTGTAAAAAAATTTTTAATGAGTTAAAACCGTAAATAAAATATCTAGCATTGAGCCATACTTAATCTTAATGTCATTAGGCTTGTAGAATATCACATTCAAAGTAAGACTGAGTTTTTAGGATAAATCTTTAGTATTTATTGTGTTTTATTATGTAAATTGTACAAGGACTTTATCCTTTAAATTGTACAGAAATAATAAAATGTATGTGGCACTAAATGAGGGCTTAGAAATCAGAGAGCGAGACGACCATGAAAGACTGTGGACCCTGGAAAACAAACTGAGGTTTAGAGGGAAGTGGTTGGGGAAGGGGGTAACAAGGTGATGGGTATTATGGAGGGCACATGCTGTAATAAACACTGGGTGTTATATGTAACTAATGAATCAAAAACTAATGTACTATGCAGTGGCTAACTGTACATAATTAAAAAAAAAAAAAAAGCAATCATCTCTTTGTGAGAAGAGTTGGAATTGGACCCCCATGGCATTCTCCTTTGAGTGGGAAACCTGATAAAGCTTGCAAAAGGGTGGAAGGTGGAAGGCAGAAATTTACATGAAGATACATTAAATAAGGCTTCCAGAGCTACTGGAGATTTAGTTTAATGGACAGTGACTTCAAAAAATACTGTAGATAATTATAGACTGCATGAGTTTGAAATCTAGCTCTGACAGTTATTGACTGTAACGCCTTGGATGAGTCACTCTCTTTGTTCCTCAATTTCCTTATCTGAACAATGGAGATGATAATAGTACTTCTTAGGATTGCTGTAAAAATTAAATTAATTAATGATGGTTAGACTTAGAAATCAGTAAATGTTAGCTCTCATTACTATATTTCAAAGCAAGGAAGAAGTGTTAGCATTTAAAAAAAATGTTGCGGACACTTACCTATTATCTATAAATTTGTATTTTTAGTTATTGAGGAGTAATATGTATACTTTGAATTGTTTTGTGATATATGTTGTTATTTACAGAGTTACTAATTCTTATTAAAGTATGTAGTTTTCCTAAGGAAGCACTAAATCTCTTCCCTATGACTTCTGTGTTAAGTATATTTAAATAGTCTAATTTATTTTTTAAAATGTGCATTCTTATTAGTTCATTGTTATTATTTTTTTTTTTTTTTTTTAAGATTTTATTTATTTGACAGAGAAAGAGATCACAAGTAGGCAGAGAGGCAGGCAGAGACAGAGGGGGAAGCAGGCTCCCTGCTGAGCAGAGAGCCCGATGCGGGGCTCGATCCCAGGACCCTGAGACGAAGGCAGAGGCTTAACCACTGAGCTACCCAGGTGCCCCAGTTCATTGTTATTATTAACGGCAATTATTACACCATTACCCTCATTTGACTAAAATTACCTGGATTATGAGACATTAAGAGATTTGGATGTGGTAGCCTCAAAAGAAATGGACAGATTCTTGCAGCATAGGGAAATTAACAATTTTTAAATCATCAATGGTTGTAAAGCATACTAAAGAGAAAAGCTGGATGCCACACTCAATCACTATAAAATGATATACTCAGTTACTGGGAAGACCAACAAATAAAATCATCACATATTTATTAAATGCTTTCAGGCTAGGGCTTGCTGGGAAATTATAATTTAGTTGAGGGAATAAAACAAGCATACCAAATCTTAATAATAAAAGATAGGGATAAGGGACCGTAAGTGAGTACCTGATTAATTACCTGAATAATTTGCAATAATTAGTGCTGGAAATCAGAAGAGAAAGAAAGCTTTTAGTGTCAGATTGATGGAAATTTCCTTCAAAGAGGAAGCAATATTTGAGCCAAGTTTTGGTTAATGAAGAGATGAGAGGTAAACAGCAAAAGGCAACTGAGGTCAAATAGTAAAAGATCATGAATCTTGTCAAAAGACGTTGGGACTTGATTGCATAGCTGTAAACCAGAGGCAGACTTGCATCTGATCTTGCAGATCTGAGAAGTAGAATAGATCTCTGTTCATGAAGACATTTGGGAAGTCCATAATTGTATTTCTGGACCTGTTTATAAGAAGTTTCAAAGCTAAAATGTTAACAGCCTATTTCATGTTATTTTTAGTAAGTTATGTTAGTGTGGGTGTTGAAGGAAATTACTCAAGACTTCTTTAAAAAATTTTAGCTTTGCTCTTAGAGCAAATGATGCTAGAAGAACTTTTCTCCCTTTCTAAGTTAGAACCAAAAAACTTTTAATTCTGAGGCATTGAGGGCATGTTTATAGTTATATATGTAGTTTTAGGTTAAAGTCTCATTACAGAATATAATCTAGTTTTCTCTTTTTTGCCACAGTATTTTGTTGATTACCTACATAGTTTACTTAGGAGAGTGAGTAGCACAACTTACAAAATATATTATCCATAAACATTATTTTAGCTTATCTACATTGATTTATTGCTGAAGTCTTATTTACATTTAAAGTTATTTCTTATCCTGAGTATCTCAGGATTATCTTTTAAGATTAGAAATATTACCTTAGAAAAATACTCAAGAAGTATTTTTATAAATGCTAATAATGGTCATAGTAATAGTGTTCATAAATTCTATAGCACTATTTTATAGGAACTAGAGAACTTTTGGATTATAATCACCAGAAATGTCTATAAAAATAGACAGTCCATGGCCTTAGCCTAGTTTCTCTGAATCAGAATCTTCAGCATGACACCTAGCAGGAATCTACATCTTAAAGTAGTACCTTTGGTCCTTAAGTGCATTGTACTTTGAAATTCACTGCAACCACCATTTATGTCACACTTATTAGTAGTCAGATTAGCAAGTGTTCAGTGGTCTTCATAGTAGTTTTCATAAGTTTGATACATATCTGTAGACAGTATTTTTTGAAGTTAGTCTTATTGATCTGTAGAAATTAAATCAAATACTTGCAGGGAGATTGTTTCTTTACCTGAAGAACAGATACCCTTCCTTCCTACACCCTGACCCACATCATACCAATTAAATCAGAATATCTAAGAAATATACTAAGTCTCATTATAGTTAAATGTGTTCCAAGTGTTTTTAATGTGCAGCTGCACCTGAGAAACTACACTAATGAGAGATCTACACTAATGTCCAAATGGAATAATTACGTTGTTTAATTAAAAATTTATTGATGTTTGACTTGGGAATCCATAATACTCAAAACCATGTACTAAAGGTATGGCACTCTAGCCACCAAATCCTATTTCCCTAACTGACTTAGGTTTCTTGAAAAAAATCACAGGGAGTCAGAATCAAAATCTTCTGGCAAAAGACGTTTTCTCCCGATAATCCTAATTCTCTATTAGTGGCAATTTCTCTTAAAAGACCTCTGAAAAGCTTCCTTACATTGGTGTAAAGTACTGATTGGGTGATTTAAGTGACATTGACTTTTTTTATGAGGACAATAACTAGTTGATCTCTATGATTTTGACATTTATAAGAAATTTAGATATAATCAAGAATATATCTTTGTAATAAGGAAAATATTTTCTAAGGTAAAGCTATGTTCATGTAGGACATAAGAATCAATGTATTTAAAATTATATTTTAGGGATGCCTGGGTGGCTTAGTGGTTTAAGCCTCTGCCTTCCGCTCAGGTCATGATCTCAGGGTCCTGGGATCAAGCCCCTCATCATTGGGCTCTCTGCTCAGCAGGGACCCTGCTTCCCCCACTCCCTCTGCCTGCCTCTCTGCCTACTTGTGATCTCTTTCTCTGTTTATTCTATTTTCAATAAATAAGTGAAATCTTTTAAAAAAATAAAATAAAATAACATTTTTTTAATTTATTTATTTGTTTGTTTGTTTGTTTATTTCTTGAGAGTGAACCAAGCAGAGGTTTGGGGAAGAAGCAGAGGGAGAGGGAGAAAGACGTGGAGCCCAACTCAGGGCTTGATCCCCCAACCCTGAGATCACGACCAGAGCTGAAATCGAGAGTAGGAAGCCCAACCAAGTCACCCAGGCATACCTAAAATTATATTTCTTAAAAATGCTCATAGAAACTAAGTAGCCAGGTCAATTAGTATTGTAGAAAGTACAAAATTTTATGACATGAATCAAAATATGTGTTCCATAGAAATTTCTGATTCTTCTACATGGAAAAATCTCATTATTACTACTGTTTTATTTATATAAAATATGTCCTGTGAGATTCACCTCCCCTTCTCTAAACTTACTAAATAACGTCATAAAGAATAATTTTGACATCTAATTTTATATTTAAAATAAATGAAACAATATTTGTATCCTCAAATTCATGATGTTTTCTTGTTTCTTTTTTAGATGCTTTTTGATGAAATCATTTTCTACATGTGGGAAGTAGATATTGAAGGTTATATGGTTTACAGACAAGATCTTTAAAATATAGATACTCAAGGTAAGTAATAAATACAACTGCATAAATAATCTCATTTAAATGACTAGGATTTCCAGACTGTACTTTGACTTGCTCAACTGGCTTTATCACTAGCCTACCTAAGCAACCTCAAAACCACATTCATTCATATGAATTCAGACACAAATTTGTATGCTCTAAGACTATTTTGACAGGAACTATCATATTTCATTTATAATAAGCAATTGATAAAATTGATATATTTTTATGGAAGTGTTCAAACCAATTAAGAAGAATGGAGAAGAAATGAAGTAACTTCCATTAAAACTGTGAGCAGAACTCAGTAATGTTCAATTTGAAAGAATACTTAAACAAAAACTTCTATCCACTACACTTTTTTCTTAATGTACTATATTCATTAATCAGTTCCTTAAGTACATTAGAAACTTGTTCTTTAACTGCTCCAAAAAGCCCTGTCATAGTTTCAAGTACTCACGGTATTACCTCCGAATACCAAACCTCTTTTAACTATTTCTCGAGTCCCCAAAGACTTGTCTTAACCCATCATATCCTTTCATTTAGTATGCTCTGCTCATGCCTCCCATGACTACTTACATGCTTACATTACTTAATAAATTTTTGAATATATTTTGGTAAAATTTTGAGTGAGATATGAGGAGTACAAAATGCAAAAAAGGTATTTTAAATACTGTTGCATGTCAGGCAGGTACAATGTAACCTTGGAGATTATGTGACCAGTAAATGGGGCACTTTTGTTCAGGTCAATAATCCTCTCTGGGTAGAAATAAAAGACTGTAAAATCTGATTTTACAATTTTTCAGAAGAAACAAATATGGATTTTGAAAAGTCCCAATTTTTTAATATCAGCACAAAATTTTGCCTGTGAAAAAACCTACTTTTGCCAACTGTGTGAACCAAATAAAACAGTTTACAGCCTCTGGTGCGGAAATTTTTTCCCTTTGTTCTATTTTTCTTTATTCTTTTGGAGTGCAAGTACTTTAGAGGCTATTTTTTCTCCTTAATTTGTGGGTAGCAGCTTACTGATTTTGCTAGTTTTTTGTGATGAATATTGTCAGAAATGACTTATCTTGAAAATATAAATGACATTGCTTATTTCTAATTCATTTCTATAGTTTCATATGGTGAGTTGGTTACTTGGAACAGCTATTCAATTGTTTTTTGCATTATAATAATTAGACAATTATTTTTGTAATTCCTTCATCTCCACAAGCTAAAGCCAGATCCTTCCAATTAAAAAAAAATAGCCATAAGGAATCTTTTTTTTTTTTAAAGGACCTTTGCATAGAGAAGAGAGCTAAACATGCTCCTTAGTTCATTACAACTGTCATTGTTGGTCCATGCAAAGTACTGATATTATTTATTTATACATTTTATTTTTGTTTCTAGTCCAATGCTCCTGACCTTGACCGATAGGGAACCGTTCTAATATGATAGTTATTATAATAACTGCTGAAATACTCTCTTTGGTTTATATATATTTTCATAATATATTGTTTTACATACATGTGTTTTTAAATATTTTAAACAGAAAATTTCAAATAAATAAAAGAAAAGAATATATTATGAATCTTCATAAGTCTCTTGGTTGGGCTTGTGTTAATTATATCTCCACCCTGCCCACTCCCCCATTTTATGTATATAAAATTTTATTGTGCATATATGATATTGTGCTGTGTATCTTGTTTTGTTCTTGCTATTTTACTTCACCTTATGTGTTTATCATTTACTTATATTGTCGTGTTTACATTACTTCTGACTGCTGCATAGTATTCCATAATTTGTAGCTATCATGTTTTAACTACCCATATTTCCCAGTGATTGCCACCCAGATTTTCTGTCACAACAAACACTGCTATGATGAATATCCTCATACTTGTTTATCATGGAACTTTGCAAGGATTTCTCAGGATATAGATCAAGGAGCACATTGCTGATAGTAGGATACATGATTATACTTAATTTGACCAAGTCCTGCCAGTTGCTCGATCAAATACTTTGGTCCACATCAGCAGTGACCCTCTCATTCCCGTGAACCCTTGACATTATTGAGCTTGCTAATATTTTCCATCTCATGTGCATATTTTCTATAGTTTATTGTTTTAATTTTAATTCCTCTTATCAGTAATGCATTTGAATATCTTTTCATATTTTTATTGGCCTTTTGGCTTCCCTTTTCTGAAATTGCTTGTTCATACTCTTTATTTTTCATATGCGTTCTTGTCTTTTGATAAATGCTCTTTAAGAGATTTTGTATATTCTAGATATTCATTTCCTGTTAGTTTTAGATATTAAAAAAAATCTGCTTCTGTTATTTCAACTTTTTAATTTTGTGCGTGATGCTCTTTGAGTAGACATCAATATTTTAAATATTTAATTAAAATATGTTCTTGATATCTATTGTTTGTGTAGAGAAATAATACTGATTTTTTGAAACTTGATCTTGGTTTTAACAACATTGCTGTACTCTCTTAATTCTTAATAGATTCTTTTTTCTAGATAAATGATCATAATATCAATGCCAAATAATGAAAGTTTTCTTTCTACCTCTCTCATCCTCATGCTTTTACTTTTTTCTTCTTTCTGATACCTTTAATCAGTTCCTCTGGAAGTATGTTAAACAAGTAGTAGTGGCAATGGGCATCCTTATGCCCAGTCTTAAAGAGGATGCATCTAGTATCTCACTTCTCACTTAAATATAATGCTGGCTGAAAGTTTTTAGTACACAACCTTTACTAAGTTAAGGAAATTCTTCTGTTTCTAGCTTAGTATACATAAATAGCTATTGAACCCTATAAAATGCTTTTTATGCATCTTTGAAATAATCACATGACATTTATCCTGTGGTATATTAATGCTGTGAATTATATGAATAGAATTTCTAGGGGCGCCTGGGTGGCTCAGTGGGTTAAAGCCTCTGTCTTCGGCTCAAGTCATGATCTCAGGGTCCTGGGATTGAGCCCCGCATCCGGCTCTCTGCTCGGCAGGGAGCCTGCTTCCCCCTCTCTCTCTGCCTGCCTCTCTGCCTACTTGTGATCTCTCTCTCTGTCAAATAAATAAATAAAATCTTTAAAAAAAAAAAAAAAGAATTTCTAATATGAAATCATCCCTGCATTTCTAGTTTGCATCCTACTTGACCATGGTGTATTATTTTTAACACGTTATTTTTTGGTTAGCAAATATTTATTTAGAATTTTAGAACCTACATTTTTAAATGAAATGTGCTGTAGTTGTTTTCTCTTCATTTGCCTTGTCTTATTTTGCAGTTAAGATTACACTAGCCTAATAAAATAAGATGGGCAGCTTTTACTCTTCTATTTCCTAGAAAAACTTTCCAAGATAAGAATTTACTATTTCTTTAACGTGTGTTAAAATTCATGTAAAACTATCTAGTTCTAAGCAATTTTTTTTTGAGATTTCTTTGAATGCTATTGATGTCTTTAAGTGCTTTTTGATCTATTCAGATTTTTCCTCTCATTTCTTCCAATATCCTCTCATAGGTACTGGTGACACCTGATGGTCTCTCCATCTGCAAGTATAGGTCAGACCCAGTTTCCTTTGACTCGGGAAATGCCTAGACAGTCTCAGTGTACACATTTAACTGAGCTATGGAATGGTCACCTTTTGAACTGACTACAGATTCAATATTTTAACCCTGACCAATGGGCTCTCATATTGCTTCACTTAAATTCTCACTGCCACATACCTAAATTAATTCTGTACTCCATTAGTTCTCTACTGTTCCACAAACAGAAACTTGGTTAATAATGCCCTGTATTGGGGCCCCTGGGTGGCTGAGTGGTTAAAAGCTCTGCCTTCAGCCCAGGTCATGATCTCAGGGTCCTGGGATCGAGCCCCGCATCGGGCTCTCTTCTCCGCGGGGAGCCTGCTTCCCCCTCTCTCTCTCAGCCTGCCTCTCTGCCTACTTGTGATCTCTCTCTCTCTCTCTATCAAATAAATAAATAAAATATTAAAAAAAAAAAATAATGCCCTGTATTGACTTGTTTACATCTCCTAAAACTGTTGTCCTATTTCTGGTTACATGTGTTAAGCTTATGTAAACGGTAAATATTTTGACAAAAGAATAACTAAGATATATAAGCTCAGGGAAGGTAAGTGTTGGTAAAAGATAGTGAGTCATCTGGTCTAATGTCCTTTACAGTAGATACCAAATTGTGGTAAACTCTAGAAGATTTTCACTTTATCTCCAGAATTTGAAACTTTATAGTAATGACATACTATTAAAAGAAAAATCAAGTCTTTTCACTTATAAAAAGAAAAAGGAGTAGAGATTATAAGCATGAATTTCATAGACCCACTAACAAGAAACTATCAATAAACATATAATAGTTATAATTTTTGATACAGTTGAATGTTTCTACCATCTTATTTTAGCTTTTCACAATCTTTGTATATCTTCTTTTTAATCTTTTTTACTTAAAAATAACTTAGCATTTATATATCTTCCCTAAAAAGATTCTTATACTTTCTGACATCCTATTGTCTCTCTTACCTTACCCAATTCCATCATGGCGCAACTATCTGCTTTAAATAACAAACTGTTGCATCAATTTCTCTTTTTCTTAGCTGCTAGCTATTTTTAAAGACAACAAACTTTACCAGGATATTCTATCAGCATTATTTTATACACCATTATTTAAATAAATGTAGTATTTTTTCTCTTTCCTTTTTAAAACATTATGTTAATTCTGGTACAGTTAACATAGAGTATTATATTAGTTTCAGGTGTACAATATAGTAATTCAACAATTCTATACATTTTCAGTGCTCATCACAATAAGTATACTCTTAATTCCCTTCACCTACTTTACCCATCACTCCACCCACCTCCCCTCTGGTAGCCATCAGTTTCTTCTCTATAGTTAAGAGACTGTTTTTCAGTTTGTCTCTTTTTTTCTTTGTTTTGTTTCTTTTTTTTTTTTTTTTAAGATTTTATTTATTTATTTGACAGAGAGAGAGAGATCACAAATAGGCAGAGAGGGATGAGGAAGCAGGCTCCCTGCTGAGCAGAGAACCCGATGCGGGGCTCAGTCCCAGGACCCTGAGATCATGACCTGGGCCGAAGGCAGAGGCTTTAGTCCACTGAGCCACCCAGGCACCCCTTTTGTTTTGTTTCTTAAATCATACATGTGAGTGAAGTTCTATAGTACTTGTCTTTCTCTGACTGATTTACTTCACTTAACATTATGCCCTTTAGATCCATCTATGTCTTTGCAAATGGCAAGATCTCATTCTTTTTATGGCTGAGTAATATTCTGTTGTGTATATATACATATCTTCTTTATCCATTCATCTATAGATGGACACTTGGGCTGCTTCCAATTCTTGGCTATTATAAAATAATGCTGTGATAAGGTGGGGGCATGTATCTTTTCAAAATAGTGTCTTTCTATTCTTTGGATAAACACCCAGTAATGGAATTACTGGAATATGGTAATTCTATCTTTAATTTTTTGAGGATCTTCCATACTGTTTTCCACAGTGACTGCACCAGTTTGCATTCCTGTCAAGAGTGCAAGATGGTTCCTTTTTCTCCATATCCTTGCCAACACTTGTTGTTTCTTGTATTTTTTATTTTATCCATTCTGGGAAGTATGAGGTGATATCTTGTTGTAGTTTTGATTTGGACTTCCCTGATGATTAAGGACATTGGACATCTTTGCGTGTGGATGTTGGCCATCTGTATGTTTTCTTTGGGAAATGTCTGTCCATGTCTTCTGCCCATTTTTAATTGGATTATTTGATTTGGTGGGGGCATTTGATTGTATCAGTTCTTTATATATTTTGGATTTTAACTTTTCATTAGATATGTCACTTACAGATATCTTCTCCCATTCAATAGGTTACCTTTTAGTTTTATTGATTATTTCCTTCACTGAGCAGAAGCTTTTTATTTTGATGTAATTCCAATAGTTTATTTCTGCTTTTATTTCCCTTGCCTCCGATGACATGTCTAGTAGGAAGTTGGTATGGCCGAGGCCAAATAAGTTGCTGCCAGTGTTTTCTCTGGGATTTTTATGGTTTCAGGTCTCACATTTAGGTATTTAATTGATTTCAAATTTAATTTTGTATATGGTTTAAGAAAGTGATCCAATTTCAGTCTTTTGCATGTTGTTCTCCTATTTTCCTAGCACCGTTTGTTGCAGAGACTATCTTTTTCCCATTGCATATTCTTGCCTCTTTTGTCAAAGATTAATTGACCATAGAATTGTGCTTTTATTTCTGGGCACTCTATTCTTCTTCATTGATCTATATGTCTGTTTTTGTGCCAGAACCGTGCTTTAAAATCTGGGATTGTGATTCTTCCTATTTTGTTCTTTTTCAAGATTGCTCTGGCTATCCGGAGTCTTTTGTGGTTCCATAGAAATTTTAGGATTGTTTGTTCTAGTTCTGCAAGAAATGCCTTTGATATTTTGATAGAGATTGCATTAAGTTTGTGGATTATATTGGGTAGTATGGACATTTTAATAATATTTATTCTTCCAATCCATGAGCATAGAATATCTATCCCTTTGTGTTGTCTTCATTTTCTTTCATCAATGTTTTAGAGTTCTCCGAGTACCAGAAGGTCTTTCACCTTCTTGGTTAAGTTTATTCCTAGGTATTTTATTATTTTTGGTGCAATTATAAATGAGACTATTTTCTTAATTTTTCTTTTTGGTACCTCATTATTAGTGTGTAGAAATGCAATGGATTTTAGAGGATAGCAGGTAGATAGATAAGTCTCAGGCCACCAAGAAATCACAATAATTTATCAAGTCAGCAAAGTGATACCTCAAATCTGATCCTCGTTTCCCCTCACTGCCCCATTCCACCAGAAGAAGCAGCATCCATAGATGATGATTCTAATTCACCAGCTCTGTGATTTGATAGGAAAGGGCAGGCATATGACTGCCCAAGGTTAGTTAGTCCCCCCATGTTTTTCTCAGCTCTTTATTTTTTTTATTTAAATTAGATATAGAGTTCAGTAACTCATCAGTTACATATTACACCCGGTGCTCATTATATCACCTCCCCTCAATACCCATCACCCAGTTACCTCATCCTCCTACCCACCTCCTCTCCAGCAATCCTCATTTTGTTTCCTGTAATTCAGAGTCCCTTGTGATTTGTCTCCCTCTCAGGGAGTTTTCAGTTTTCTGTCCCTTCCCCTATGATCCTCTGTGCTGTTTCTTATATTCCACATATGAGTGAACCCATAGGATAATTGTCTTTCTCTGACTGACTTATTTCACTCAGCATAATACGCTCCAGTTGTATCCACGTGGATGTAAATGTTAAGTATTCATTCTTTCTGATGGCTGTTTCTCAGCTCTTTATAAGTACTCTGTTTACTCCTGAGGGCATTTGTATAGTACTCTGAGTTCCTGAAGGTATGAGGGCAGTCAATTTTTGTTTCAAGGCAATGATAGAAAAGAATCAAAAGCAGAACTCTAAAACAAAACTTCCAGTTTTGTCCTCCCACAATAAATAGGCTGCCTCCTGCCCTAGATCCCTGGTAAAAAGTACATTTACCAGTTCATAACAGTCCTCTATACCACCCTGCCTTTCCTAGGAATTTTCAAGTTTTCTTATTCTTGTTTTTTTCTGTCTTATAATTTCTACAGGAGTTGATACTTAGAGGAAGATCCAGCAGTTGTTCTAGTCCAACATCTTGGTGTTATCTTCCCAAAAAATAACTCTAACAAAAGAAATAACTTTGGAGGAAACTCTAACAAAAGCTTTATTTGTGTATACTGATTTACTCAGGGATCACATTTCTAAAAATTTCTTCTAAGTGTACTATCAAGAATTATTTGATGTGCCTAGGTCACTCATTCAGTTAAGCATCTGATTATTGGTTTCAACTCACATCATGGTCTCAGGGTCCTGGGATGGAGCCCCACACTCAGCGGGCTGTCTGCTTGAGATTCTCTCTCTCCCTTTCCCTCTGCCCGTCCCTCTGCTGGCTCTCTCTCTCTCTCTAAGATAAGTAAATACATCTTTTAGAAAGAGAATTATTTTATCATGATGTTTGAAAACAACTAAAATGGCCAAAAAACGTCCAACTAAACTGTCCAACATATACTGATAGAATAAACTATTCTAAGATAACTAATTTTTCACTACTCATTTTTGTTTTTTAAAAAAAAGTGAATGTCTACACATGCTCCAAAATGCAACAGAGATTATCTTTTAGTATAAAATGATGGGTGAATTTATTTTTGCTATCCTTTTTTATGCTTTCCTAAATTGCTATAATAAACATATGTTGCTTTTGTACTCCAATTACTGAACAAATATATATTAATATATATTATTATATATTATATATATTAAAATATATTTTTTAATAAAGCAGAAGCAAGCAACTGGAATGTGGAGGGTTGGATGTGCCACACATTTAGTTTGCATTTTTCTTCTCTATTTGTTCACTTGATTTTTTTTTTCTGAAATTTTGAAATTGAGAGAAAAAAGTAAAAAAATATTAATTTATATAATTTTCATTCCCTTATCAAAATAAGGAAACTAATTCATCTGAATAATCAGACATTTTTCTTTAGAGGTGTAAAGAACAGAGGACATCACAATGACTTATACTATTTATTTATTTAGAAGGCTTATGTGACCTTTGTGTGCTTGCATAGATAGCCCTTATTTGTGGATATTTATCATTAATTATATATCTCTATTAAAATGCTTTTCAAACTATATTACTTCCTGTCTCCAACTCTCACATTCTTGTGAAGAAGGTATTGTGTTTACTTAATCATGGATCCTCATACATATGGTACATAGGTACTGTGAGCTCACTAAGAAAGGCGTAGACTGATGCTGGCCTCTCCCCATATGTGATACCAGATACAGTAACCAATCCAGGGGAAAACAGACCAAGAATTGATAGGGATGATGTAATTAGCAAAGACTTTAAATCAGCTGATTGTTAACATACTGAAGATTAAAATATTAAAATAATGAGAATAGTCATGGAAAATGTTTTTTAGCTCTAGAAATTCCCACTGATGAAATGAAATATCCACTAGATGTGTTAAGCAATGCATAGACACTGCAGGTAAAAATATAAGTGGACTTTAAAGAAATTTTCCAAACAGAAGCAGAGAGTAAGACAATGGAATGCATGGAGCACTGGGTATGGTGCATAACAATGAATTTTGGAACACTGAAAAAATAAAATTAAAAAAAAAAAACAATGGAAAATAAATAAACAAATAATAAATAAGATGGTATCAGTGTCCTGGTACTATATGGTCCTAAAAAAAATGTGTAATTGGAGTTCCAGGAGGAAGAACTATTTGAGAAATAATGACCAGACTTTTTTCACATTTCATAAAAAATATAAACAAAACCAAGAAATTCAACTAGTTTCAAACAGTAAAGAAAACCATACCAAGACATCATTTCTGAAAGCTAGTAATAAAAAGAAAAATCATAAAGGCCCAGAAAAAAGACACATAAAAGACACAGCACAAAAGACAAAAAAATTTACTGACTTCTCTGTGGAAACAATGAAAATCAGAAAACACTGGAATGAATACAGCACTGAAAGAAAACTATGAACTTAAAATTATATATCCAGTAAAAAATCCAAAATAATGGCATTTTCAGATTAAAACAGCAAAGTAATTGAGGAAATTTATTGCCAGCAGACTTTTGTTACAAGAAATATTAAATGAAGTCTTAAGGCAGAAGAAAAATGGTATTAGATGGAACACAATTCACACAAAGGATGAAAAGCCCCTGAAATAGTAAATATATAGTTAAAAATAAGACTTTTTTTTCCCATTAAAATTGTTTAAAAGATAAGTCAAAGTCAAAAACAGAAATACCACATGATCAAATAATTCTATGTGTATTTACCCAAAGTGAATAGAAACATTAATTTGAAAAAAATATGTGCACCCTATATTTATTGCACCATTATTACAATAGCCAAGATACAGAAGCAGCCTAAGTGTGCATCCATAAATGAATGGATAAAGAAGACATGGCATATATATATTGCAATATTAGTTATAAAAAAGAATGAGATCTTGCCATTTGCACCCACATGGATAGACCTAGAGAGCATAATGCTGAGTGAGATAAGTCAGACAGAGAAGGCCAAATGAGATATTTCACTCATATGTGGAATTTAAGAAACAAATGAACAAATAAAAAAAGAGACAAACAAAAAACAAGACTCTTAAATACAGAGAACAAGCCAGTGGTTGACAGAGGGGAAGTAGGCAGAGGAATGGGTGAAATAGATTAAGAAAATTAAGAATACATTTTTTTTAAAGATTTTATTTATTTATTTATTTATTTGACAGAGAGTAAGAGATCACAAGTAGGCAGAGAGGCAGGCAGAGGGAGAGGGGGGGAAGCAGGCTCCCTACTGAGCAGAGAGCCCAATGTGGTGTTGGATCCCAGGACCCTGAGATCATGACCTGAGCCGAAGGCAGAGGCTTAACCCACTGACCACCCAGGTGCCCAAGAATACATTTCTTGTGATGAGCACTTAGTAATGTATAGAACTATTGAATTATTATATTATACACCTGAAATGAATATAACAATTATACTGAAATAAAATATATTTCAATTAAAAATAATTGTTTAAATCAAAAAGTAATAAAATATGAAATATTGTGAGTTTTTTATGTACGTAGTAGTAAAATGTATGATGATAGGGCAAAAAATCTGAGGGAGAATTGGAGATAAAATGTCACAAGATTTTTATGTTATTTAGGAAGTGATATATTATTTAAATTTTGGCTGTGATAAATTAAAGTTGTATATCTAAGCCCCAGAATAACCACTAAAGATATGCAGAGAGATGGCTAATAAGTCAATAGAGGAGTATAGTAGGATACTAAAAAATTAAATTTGTCCTAAATACAGCAGGAACAGAGGATGAAAAAAGAGATGGGCCAGATAGAAAATAGCAAGATAGGAGATTTATATCCAACTGTATAATAATTGTATTAAATGTAAACTGTCTAAACACTGCAGTGAATTGGTGTGTTTTATTAGACTAATAAAAATCTAGTAAAACAATTCTATACCACAAGGGTTGGCAAACATTTCATCAAAGTGTAGATAGTAAGTATTTTAGGTTTGAGGACTATCCAATTTTAGTTACAACTAACCAATTTTGCTGTTTTAGCCCAAAAAACCAGGCATAGACAAAATGTAAACAAGTGGTTGATCTGCGTTTCAATAAAACTTTATTTACCATAAAAAGTAGCTCTCCCATGCGCCTATTTGCTGACCGTAATTTGCTAACCCTTAGCATACTAGATAGAGGAAGTACATTTTAAATATAAAGACACAGGTAGATATTAAAAGTAAAATGAACCATGCTAACAAAAATCATCAAGAAGTTGAAGTAGCTAAATTAAAATTAAACAAAAGAGACATCTAGGGAAGAAGAAAGACATCTTCTTTGCCATAGATAAATGGGAAATTTTGTACTGATAAAAGACATCAAGACATCAAGAGGACATACCGTCATGTGTAGATATCTAGCAATAGAGATTAAAAATACATGAAGCAAAAACTGATAACTGTTGAAAGGAGAAACCAAATCCACAATTATGGTTGGGTGTTTCAATTATCATCTTTCAACAATTCTTAGAACAAGTAGACAAATCAGTAAGCAAATAGAGACCTTCAACAACAGTAAAAATTAACCTGACCTAATTGATGTTTGTAGAATGTATACTCAATAAGAGCAGACTATGAATACACATTCATTATGATAGATTTTATGCTGGTCTGAACAAGTCTGAACTGTTCAGATTCAGCAGTTCAGATTATCTGCTGAACTGAACAAGTCTCAGTAAATTTTAGAAGATTTAAAATTTTAGAAGATTTAAAATCATCCAGAATATGTTATCTCTGGGGGAAGAAAAAGCAGGATTAAGTTATAAACCAATAACAAAAAAATATGAAAAATTCCCAAATATTTGGAAATTAAGCACAATACTTATAAATAACCTATGAATCAACAAGAAATCTTAAGGGAAGTTAGGAAATACTTTGAACTTAATAATAATAAAAACACATAGAAAATTTGTAGAATATAGTTAAGTGCTTAAAGAGAAATTTATGATTTTAAGAAGAAGCAAAGTAAATTAAACCCAAAGTAACATAAAACAAGGAAATAATATAAAATCAGAAATCAATAAATTTAGAAATACCAAACAATAGAAAGATTAATGAAAGCAAAAGGTGGTTCTTTGGAAATATCAATAAAACTGATAAACTTCTTGCTAGACTGATCTAGAAATAAGAGAAAGAGGAAAAGCCATTAAAATAGCCAGTGGGAAATCTTGATGAAAGCCCTCAACTTGAGTCACATTGCAGTATGGTTTGGCTGCTATCCCTAATAACAGGTATCATATCTTCCTTGTTTGTGAGATTCCATTTTTCCCTTTCCTATGTGAAACTCCTTAAACTTCTTAAACCTTCTTTTTTTCTTTTGTTCTCTCATTTTTGTGGGATGAATTTTCCAAAGGTTTCTTGGAAAAGGATGTATAGGAGATAAATTTTAAGTCTAAGGTTTTTTTTTTACTCCTATATTATTTTTAAAAAATTATAGTATAGTTGACATATATCATTAGTTTCAGGTATATAACATAGTGATTCAACAGTTACACACATTACAAAGTGCTCACCACAGTAAGTGTAGTTCATATCTGTCATCAAACAGAGTTATTACAGTATTATTGACTAAATGCTCTATGCTGTACTTTTCATTCCCAACATTCTCACCAAGTTTTAAATTTCCATAGACATTACATTTTTCCACTTTGGTTTCATTTATATTGCCTTAATCTGTCATGTTTTGTAAGGGTAATTAACAGTAGCTGTTTAAAATGTTTTTTCACCACCATTAAAAAATAGTTTCTATTACAGGGGAAGTACTCTGAAAAACTCCGTCTAATAAAAAAGAAAATTCCAAAAGACATTGCTATTAAAAGAATCAGTTCCCTTCAGGAAATTTTCTTACTCAGTATTGTGTTTGCCAAAATAAATACATGTCCATTTGTGTAGATATCTTTTTTTTTTTTTTTAAGATTTTATTTATTTATTTAACAGAGAGAGATAGCGAGAGCAGGAACGCAAGCAGGGGGAGTGGGAGAGGGAGAAACAGGCTTCCCACTGAGCAGGGAGCCTGATGCGGAGCTCCAACCCAGGACCCGAGGATCATGACCTGAGCTGAAGGCAGACGCTTAACAACTGAGCCACCCAGGCGCCCCTGTGTAGATATCTCTAAGATTTTTTTTCATCACTAATGTAAGACTTAGTATCTTGAACATTTGTTGTCTCTTGTGAAATACAAGAATGTAGACAATAAAATAATCCAAGTGGTCAATAGGAAAACCGAGCTGGTTGATGGGAAAACTAATTTCTATTGTTGTTTCATATAAATTTGAATGGAAATTGCTTAATTCATTCACAATGATTGGGACTATTTTACTGTGTCAAACACAGGAAATTTTTCTATAGACCAGATTGTGTGTGTGTGTGTATGAAAATGTGTATAAATATATATATGAATATAGATAAATAGATACTATGTGTGTAATATATACATTAAATAGCTTGTTTGTTGTACATCCATCAACATTTATCAAACTTGGGAAATTAGTAGTTATTACTGGAAAAATATGTGGCAAATTGTATTTGCCGAAACTGACAACCAAAATATTTCTGATCTCACATGTTCTTCGAGAACCTTTCTACTCTTTCCTTAAGAGGTGAAATGTTTCCCTTTTCCCTGAAATTTGGCTGCCTTGATAAGTAAATCTAATGGAAGTGACACTAGGTAGCTGCAGAAGCTTAGTCATTATAGATAGTACAGCTGTGCCT
Source organism: Procyon lotor (assembly GCA_028646535.1). Taxonomy (NCBI): domain Eukaryota; kingdom Metazoa; phylum Chordata; class Mammalia; order Carnivora; family Procyonidae; genus Procyon; species Procyon lotor. The sequence goes on along the minus strand of CM053605.1, from coordinate 70,151,497 downwards.
GACTCTGTTGCTCTTAGGGTGTTCACCCTTTGGACCCTAGCCCCCATATTGTGAGGAAGCCCAGGTAACATGAGAGGTCATATCGGGCATGTGATTAAACAAATTTCAGATGATTCCACTCCCAGGCCTTCAAGCTGCCCCATCTGACTCCAAGTTGAGAACAAACGCTATTATTCCTGAACTCTGCCTAAACTTGTAAACAATATACACTGTTGATTTGCAGCAGTAAGTAACTGGTACACAAAGGGTTCTATTTTCAGATAAGTTTGGAAAATACTTAATTGAACATCAAAGGAAGTTTCTTTTCTATAGGAAAGCCTTCATGTGCTTTCCTGTAGAAAAGCTCATAGAGTACTTTGTATAACAGATCTCATATGTCATCATTGGAAAATGCTTCCTTAGTCATCATTTTAATGGCTATGTATTCTATTGATAAACCATCATATTTCTTCATTTATGTTTGCTTGAACACTTAGGTTATTTACAACATTTTTCTGTTACATGTGATTTAGGAAAAATTTGTTTATCCTTTTTTTATTTGCAGAGACTCTATTCTTCGTAGTAGAATTATTATACCATAGCACCTGAAATTTTTAATGACTGGCTACACTAACTTCTAAAAAATTAAAAATACTATACATTATCAGAATCAATACAGATTGCATCATTTTCTCCCAAGCCTTGATAGTTTTTAACATTATCCTTCTTTTTAATTGCTAAAAGTGTATTGCAGAGCTGTTGTGGTTTGAATTTCTTTAACTTTTAGCAACGTCAAAAAAGACTGAACTGTTTTTAGATGCCTTTTTGTTTTGTTTAGCACTACAGTTAGTTGCCTGGGTTCTCATGGTCTCATGACAATTCAACCTCTAAATACCTAGTTTCGTTTCTCAGTGTCTGTGCTTTGGCTTCCTTATCCATAAAATGGGAATATGAGTAATAACTGTCTCATGTTCTTGATGATGATGATGATGATGATGATGATATTAGTCACCATACAGTGCATCATTAATTTTTGATATAGTGTTTGATGATTCATTGTTTGCGTATAACACCCAGTGCTCCATGTATCTCATGTTCTTGTAAGGAGTAAATAAAATACTGCTTGTAAAGCACTTGACTTCGTTTTTTTATATTATGGTATTATTTTAAACACTCAAAGAGTGCTCAGTAAGCTTACATTTTCTCATACTGAGAACTTGTAATGATTTTATGTTTCTATAGATTATGTGGATTAAAGATGTTAACCTCTATAAAATAATATGTAAAATATCTCTACAGCAATACCTGGATTAGTGTTTAACTAAATAAATGTATTCTAGTCTATCCAAACTGATGCAAAAAACTAACCGTTAGAGAGGCAAATGTAACAGGCTTTTGATGGATGATTTTAATATTAATACATTTTAGCATTTCAGTATTAATTCATACCTTCAACTGTGGCATTTAAAAGAAAAACAACAAATAATAAATGCACTGTGTTAAAGGGGAAAACATTTGTTATCAATATAGAGTCTATAAATCTCTATTTCCTGTGAGTGTCAACTCTGCAAAGGTATCATGTATAGTATACTATTATTTAAAATATGATTAAAGTGATTTGACTTTTAAACATATATATCATGCCATGCAAATGAATGTTAACCCTCTAAAATAATCATCTTGAGAAATAATTGTACGTTTATCTCATGCTAGCACTCCTTAAAAATTTGAAACTGCTCTTCTAGAATTGCTTTCTGAGCCTGAAATGCATTCTTTTGACTATGTTGATAAGTCCCCTCATCTTCTTCAAACATTTGCTTAAATTTCAATTCCTCAGCAAGCCTTATCTGACCATTCTGGTTTTTTTTTTCAGATCTACTCTTGTAGTAACTTTTGAAAATGGAGTACAGTATTTTTTAACTATAGTCATTATGCTATGTATTACAGTGCCATGACTTATTTATCTTATAATTAGAAATTTGTTCCTTTTGACTCCTTTTACCCATTTTGCTCAAGCCCACCCCCACCTCTGGCAACCATCAGTTTGTTGTCTGTTATCTGTCAGCTCATGATTTGGGGAGTTTTTTGTTGTTGTTTGATTCCACATATATGTGAGATCATATGGTATTTGGGGTATTTGGTATTTGTCTTTCTGTGTCCAACTTGTTTCATTTAGCATAATGCCCTCAATATCCATCCATGTTGTCTCAAAGGGCAAAATTTTATTATTTATGGCTGAATGATAGTGCTCCATTAAAAATATACCACATTAAAAAATAAATAAATAAAAATACACCACATTACACATTTCCTTTTTTATGGTTCTGTAATATTCCATTATATATGCATTTTCTTCTTTTAACCATTTTTCTGTTGAAGTATAATTAACATACAATGTTATATTAGTTTCAGGTATACAGCATATTGAGTCAACAATTCTGTACATTACTCAGTGCTCATCACAACAAGTACAGTCACCATCTATCACCAAACAACATTACCATATTATTGCCTATATTCCCTATGGTGTAATTATTATCTCTGTGACTTATTTTATAACTGGAAGTTTGTACTTCTTAATCCCCTTTATCTATTTTACCTATCTCTCACCCACCCACCTCCCTTCTAGCAACCATCAGTTTGTTCTCTGTATTTAAGAGTGTTTTTTGTTTTCTTTCTTTTATTCACTCATTCATTTCTTAAGTTCTGCATACTAGTGGAATATACATACATTTTATTTATATATCCATTGATGGACACTTAGTTGTTTCTATGGCTTAGCTCTTATAAATAATGCTGCAGTGAATATGGGGGTGTAAATATATTTTCAAATGAATAGGTTTTTTATTTTCTTTAGAATATTACCCAGAAGTGGACTTGCTGGATAATGTAATAGTTCTATTTTTAATTTTTTTGAGGAACCTCCATATTGCTTTCCATAGTGCTGCATCCATTTACATTCCTACCAACAGTGCATATATTTTCTCCACATAATTACCAACACGTGTTACTTGTCTTTTTGAGAAGAGCCATTCTGACAGGTGTGAGGTGATATCTCATTGTGGTTTTGATTTTCATTTACCTGATGATGAGTCATGTTGATCATTTTTTCATGTTGGCTGTTGGCTATCTGTTTGCCTTCTTTGGAAAAATATCTATTCAGAATCTCTGCCCCTTTTTAATCAGATTTTTTTTGTTTGCTTTGCTTTTGAGTTTACAAGTTCTTTATGCATTTTGGATATTAGCCCCTTATCAAATATATGATTTGCAAATATTTTCTCTTATTCAGTAGTTTGCTTTTCATTTTTTTTTTTTTTTAAGATTTTATTTATTTGACAGAGAGAAACACAGCGAGAGAGGGAACACAAGCAGAGGGAATGGTAGCAGGAGAAGCAGGCTTACTGCAGAGCAGAGAGCCCGATGCGGGGCTCGATCCCAGGCCCCTGGGATCTGACCTGGGCCGAAGGCAGCCGCTTAACGACTGAGCCACCCAGGTGCCCCTGCTTTTCATTTTGATAGTTTGAGAGGGTAGAGCTTTTTAGTTTGTTGTAGTCCCACTTAATTCGTTTTTTCTTTTGTTGCCTTTGCTTTTGTTGTCAAATCCAAAAAATTATCACTGAGGCCAGTATCAAGGAGCTTACCACCTGTTTTTTTTCTTTTAAGAGTTTTATGGTTTCAGATCTTATATTGAAGTCTAATCCATTTTAAGTTAATCTTTGTGGAATGTGTAAAATAATGGTCCAGTTTCATCATTTTGCATATGGCTGTCCAGTTTTCCCAACACTATTTATTGAAAATACTGTCCTTTGCTCATCATATATTCTTGGGTCCTTTGCCATAAATTAATTGACCATGTATGCATGGGTTTATTTCTGGGATCCCTATTCTGGTGCATTGATCTACGTGTCTGTTTTTGTGCCAGTACCATACCGTTGTGGTTACTACAGCTTTGTAAGGTAGTTTGAAATTTGGGAGCAGGGTGCCACCAACTTTGTTTTTTCTCAAGATCTCTTTGGCTATTCAAGGTCTTTCGTGGTTTCATATAAATTTTAGGATTGTTTTTCTATTTTTGTGGGATTGTATTGAATCTATAAATGGCTTATAGTAGTATGGCCATTTTTACAATATTCTTCCAATCTATGAGCACAGAATATCTTTCCATTTATTTGTGTCTTCTCCAGTTTTTTTAACTAATGCCCTATAGTTTTCAGTGTACAGGTCTTTCACCTCCTTGATTAAATTTATTCCTAGGTACTTTTATTCTTTTTGATGCAATTGCAAATGGGATTGTTTTCTTAATTTCTCGTTCTGATAATTTGTTATTTGTGTATAAAAATGCAGTAGACTTTTGCATATTGCTATTGTATTCTGCAACTTAATTAGTTCTAATGTCTTTCAGTACATTCTACAGGGATTTTTATATATAATATGTCATCTGCAAATAATAACAATTTTACCTTTTCCTTTTCAGTCTGTATGCCTTTTTTTTTCTTGCCTAATTGCTCACAGCAGGACGCCATTTACATACTATGTTGAATAAAAATGATGAAAGTTGGCACCCTTGTCTTATTCCTGATCTTAAAGGAAAGTACTCAGCTTTTTACAATTGAGATGTCATTAGCTTTAGGCTTGTCATATATGGCCTTTATTATATTGAGGTGCATTCCCTCTACACATTGTATATTTCTAGGAATTTATGCATTTCTTCTACATTGTCAAATTTATTGGTATATAATTCTTCATAGCTATGATTCTTTGCATTTCTGTGGTATCGTAATGTCTCCTCTTTCATTTCTGATTTTATTTATTTGAGTCTTCTTTTTTTTTGGTGAGTCTATCTAAAGACCATCTATCTTGTCAATTTTATCTTTTCAAAGAACCAGGTCTTAGCTATTTTTGTTCTCTATTCTATTTTTAGTCTCTGTTTCATTTATCTCTGCTCTGATTATTGTTATTTCTTTTTTCCACTAACTCTGGGCTTTGTTACTCTTTTTCTTTTTCCTTGAGGTGTAAAGCTCTAGGCTCTTTCTTTGAAATTTTTGTTGTTTTTTGATGCAGGCCTTTGTTTCTATGAACTTCCCTCTTAGAACTGTTTTTGTTGCATCTCATAAGTTTTGATACGTTGATTTCCAGTTTCATTTGTCTCAAGCTATTTCTTAATTTCTCTTTGATTTCTTCTTTGATTCACTGATTGTTTAGTAGTATGTTGTTTAATCTTCATATATTTGTGAATTTTCTTATTTTTGTCTTGTAAGACCATTCTACTTTAAACTGCAACCCTTGTTCATCTTACTTTTTCTTTTTTTATAGGCTTAAACATTATAATGCATTATGTAATTAATATTTATTGTGTGCCCACACTAGAAGCTAAATGACACTATATGGCAAGGATTTTGCAATTTACTACACTTACTTTCTCAAAAAGGCTATAGTTTAAAAAAAATCCGTTTTTATAAAAATCTAACATGTAAAGCAAATGTAAATCAAAGTTAAATTGTTTTCAAATGCACATATGATCTGGTATCACCACAGAAGAAATTATATGTTATACATGTACCAATTGATGGGTTTTAAAAACAGAACATCATACAGGCAAAATTTAAAAACAAGAACTTCTAAAGAAGTGCTTTCGATCTAAATAGTTTGTCTTTGTATGCCTTTTTTGAACTAATATAGGCAATTTTTCAAAGCTGCTTTAAAACAATTTTTAAGATTAAGCATTAGAAACATCGTTTACTTATTCATTCCTTCATTTAAAAAATATATTTGTGCACCAATTATTTACTGGGGATTATTATAGAAGCTCATATATACAATGAAGGAGACAAAGTCTCTGCCCTCGTGGAACTCACTACCTATTTTGGAAGATAGACAATAAGCCACTAAATAATTAAAGAATATAATTTCAGAAAGTGACATGTTTTAGAGAGAAAAATAAAATATGGTAAGCAGATAGTGGATGATGAAGAGCTGGGAGTGCTATTTTAATTTAGAGATGATGGTCAGGAAAGACTCTAAGAAAATGATATTGAAATAGAAACCATCCAGATGATGGAAGTGGAATCCATGAATTGGGGAGTAGTGGCCAGAGTAACAGAATGGGACAGCACATGGAAAGGCTGGTTGGTCAGCAAGAACTAATGTCTGAGGAATAGCAAGAAATCCCATGTGCTGGTATGGAAAACTTGAAAGAAAGAGTGGTTTGAAATGAGACTGAAGAGATTGAAGGGGTCAAACATGTAAGGACCTTAGAGTTCATGTTAAGGAATATGAAACTTAGGTTTTATTTTAACCATGACAAGAAGCCATTTACAGGTTTTAAGTATGGTATTGATGGGATTTGTGGAATTTAAGACATCTTTGTAAAATATTGAGTGATAACTTTAGGGTTTTATTTAAAAAGCAACTTTTAAAAGCCATAAAATAATAGACTGATTTTTTTTTACTCTCAATATTTCTAAGTAATTAGAAAAAAATCCAAAAATTGAATTAAAAGTTACTTGAAAACCTACAAATTAATATTTGGCAGCTATGATAAGGAAGATGCTGATTTTCTTAATATGGGAAGAGTGCTAACAATTCAATATAGAGGGCGCCTCGGTGTCTCAGTGGGTTAAAGCCTCTGCCTTAGGCTTGGGTCATGATCTCAGGGTCCTGGGATCGAGCCCCACATTGGGTCTCTGCTCAGCGGGGAGCCTGCTTCCCCCTTTCTCTCTCTGCCTGACTCTCTGCCTACTTGTGATCTCTCTCCTCTCTTGTCAAATAAATAAAATCTTTAAAAAAAAAAGCAATTCAATATAGAAAAGAAAACTCATTTGTATAAAAGACATGAATATGCAGCTTATCATAGAATTGCAAATGGTTAATACACATTGGAAAATATTCAGTTGACCATTTTCTAGTGATTTATTGCTGCCTGTTACTATGTTTTGCTATTTTCATCTTCTTTTCTTAGAGAATTATTTTAACAGTGCTGTAGTGGTTCATTTTTATTGCATATGGCTGATTGTAATGGTTTTAGCTAGCTAGGCATTTTTAAGAGGGGTATTTGTGTTGGTAGGAAGGTCCAGAGTACTATTTCATGTTTGCTAGTACTCACAAGGGAGTAGGCTTGTCTGTGTATTCTTTGTGTAGTTTCTACACTATCTGCTTCTTTAAACCTGAGTCTGGTGGATTCTGCTGACAACTAAGCTCACCTCTGTTCCCTACCTGTGATTGCAAACAAGACAACTTACGAATGTTATATAACGTCAGGGCATACTTTTTTTCTCTCATTTTTAAGGGGTCCTTTACAGTATAGTCCTTACACTACAAGGGTCCTTTACCACTACATTTCTCCAAGACTGTTTCTCCTCACCTACTCTTATGTGGTTTCTGCTAGTCTCAGTTACTTTTTTGCCTATTTTAGGGTTTGGGGATTATATCTGAACCTTAATATTGATGAAAATCTATTGTATGGACTTCTCCATGAAAAAAGGAAAGGAAAGAGGAAGGCGGTGAGGAAGGGTGGGACGGATGGATGGATGGACACAGAGGCAGAGAGAGAAGAGAGAAAATGAATAAAGCAATTATCTCAGAGTGAAAGTCATGGTCTAGAAAGTAAGAAGTCTGGGAAAATTTTGTAAAGATAGTAGGAGATGAATTATGAGTTGGCCAAACTTATGAAAGAAGTATTTATTTCAAAGATAAAATTGGAAAGATCACAGGGAGACTAAGCATTATAGAAAGTATATTAAGGAACATGTTAGTGAGGATGTAGATAATGGGGTACCCTGTTCACTGTTGGTGGAAATGTTGGTGGTAGGTCAATTAAAGCTGCAAATAATAAAAGAATGAGCAGAATTGAACAGTACAAAGAAAAACTGAAAAATATTAGCTGTAATATGATGAATGAAAAACAGGACAAAGCAGTGCAAAATATGTTAATATAATTGCTTATGGGAGTAAGCAAATAGATCTTGAATGAGGAAATAAAAAACAAAGTTATGAAAAAGTTGCATAAAGTTGTAACTACTGGAACAGAGATAGGAAGGAGCTAAACATGGAGAAAGATGAGGTAAACAACAATGATAAAATATTTTCTTTTTTTGAAATCCAGAAAACAAGTTGAAATAATAATAAAATGAAGATCATTTCTATTTACTGGATGCCCAGTGTTACAATAATCATTTAACATGATACTGAAGGGAATCAGCCAAGAGGACATTAATGTAAATGGACTTAATTCATGTTAGTTTTTTAAAAAGTGGATTTCCAGCCAAAGCACAGAGCAAAATTCTATTCTCTGATATATGCAAGAAACACAAGTAAATTAAAGAATCTTAGGAATGTTGAAAACTAAAGTTAAAAATTAAGCCAAATAAAAGCCAACAAAATACTTATTTCAGACCAAAGGAATCAGTCCACATTAACATCCCAAAAGGTAAATGAAGTTATTTTTTAATATAAAGAGTATAATATAATGATGATGTAGCAGTTATGAATATCTACAAACCAAATAACATAACACCAACCATTATAAAACAAAAACAGTGCATGCACAAGAAAATAGTCAAAACACACTAGATGTGGGAAGCTTACTCATTCCCCTCACAGTTCATGACAGATTATGCAGGTATTGGGGGAAAGGAGGAAAGAAGTACTGCAATTGCATTTGTACAAGTCAGGAATCTTGTAAAGATGCCTGCTGCCATAACTATCATTTAACATTATGGTGAAGGGAACCAGTCAAGAGAAAGGTATTAGAAATTTTTTAAAAATCAGTAAGGTGAAATTAAACCCCTGCATGCAGATGATATGATTATATACTTCTCCATGTTTAGTTATCACCTGAAATTATCACCTGAAATAAAATCAACTGAGTAAGTGCTATAAATAATAAGCCATAGTGTGGTACAAGATGAATAATGTATCCATATTAGTAACTTTCATGTATACCAAAATAACCTTAAGCCTTATTGCCATATTGTGCCTAGGCATATTGTTTGAGTATTTACAATAAGCTTAGGTACATTGTTATTAATTTCTTATGGCTGCTGTGAAAATTACCGTAAACTTAGTGACTTAATGCAACAGATAATGATTTTCCCACTTTTCTAGATGCCAGAAATCTGAAATATGTGCACTAGGCCGAAATCAAGATGTTGGCAGGGCTTTCTTTCTCTACAGATTCTAGGTGGGAAATCCTTTCTTGCCTCTTCCAGCTTCTGGTGGCTGCCAGCATGCTTTGAGTTGTGGCCACATCACTTCGATCTCGGGCTCTATGGCTGCATTGCTTCCTGTACCTATCTTCTAAATATATTTGCTTTTCTCTATTAAGGACCTTTATGATCGCATTTAGGGCCCATCTGGATAATTCAAGATAATCTGCTCATTTCAAAATTCTTTAATCACGTCTGAAAATACCCCTTTTCCTTCTAAAATAATGTTCACTGGTTCCAGGCATTAAGACATGGTATTTTTGGGTGAACATTATTCAGCCTGTGTATATAATGAATTAACTTCCTTTCTGTGGAATGTAAAACGGTACTAGCTATGTACTGTCTTTGAGAAAATCAAGAAAGTACTACCTGTTGGATAATTAAGAAAATAATCACATATCACTTTTTTAGAACTTAATTCTCTCCCAGAACCCTAGTTGGAAAAAGCTGTATTGGTATATGAATTCACAGAACAAACAAGATTATGAACTCTAGCAATAGACTTGATAAAGGAAGAAATATTGAAAATGATACCGATGGCATCACGTATCAGTGGGAAAAGGTGAACTGTTTAATACATGTTGTTCAGATAATGGGTTAGCTATCTGGATAGAAAAATCGAATCCATTTCTGCATATCAGAAAGAGTTATATGAATTATTAGCCAGAATGAGCATCTACTGAGCATAGCTGGAAAAAAACCCACAACAGTTTAAGATGAAAAGAGGAAAATATCAAAGGATGAATCAAACATGTATAAAAGATGTCTGTAATTAACAAGCTCTAATCAATGGCAAAAGAGGAAATGTGGGATATATCCAGAAGCAATGTAAGGGATGATACTGGAGACAATAGTTAAAGACATTCAGTGAATGCACCATATACCATCTGATAGAGCATCTTCAATTGACTTCAATTCAATTCATTATCTGAACTGTCTCCCGATCTCCTTCTAGGAAATATATACAAATCCAGAAACAACTGAGCAATAAGACTGTTTTCTAGTGGATACTAAATTACTACCTATACTTAGTGAGAGTTAAATATGTAACATTCTCTATGGATTTCAATCATCGAGCACTGTGACTGAGAAAAAGATTGTTTCATTCATAGTGAAGCAAATGAATGAACAAAAAGATAAAATTTATCATTATACATGTAGGGTATTATGTTTTTATGAGTATTAGTACAGTTTTATAATTAAAATTCTAAAAGGCAAAAAGCTCTATAATCCAAAAGTATCTTTTTTTCCACAGCACATTTGGGCAAAACCTAACGGACCTGGGGCATTACAGGCCTACTTAAATTCATCATGAATTTAAAAGCTATACATAACCATATAACAGACAAGGAGTTAATATCCAAAACATAAAGAACTCTTACAACTCCATAGCCAAAAAACAAATAATCTGATTAAAAATGGGCAGAAGTACCTGAACAAACACTTTTCCAAAGAAGACTTACAGGCACATAAAAAGATGCTCAGCATCACTAATCATCAGGGAAATGCAAATCAAAACCGCAATGTGATGTCACTTCATACCTGTAAGAATAGCTGTTATCAAAGAGAGAAGTATACAAGTCCTGGTAAGGATGTGGAAAAGAGGAAACTTATGCACTATTAGTGGGAATGTACATTGGTACATTATAGAGCAGAGTATGGAGGTCCCTCAAAAAGTTAAAAATAGGGGCCCCTGGGTGGCTCAGTCGTTAAGCGTCTGCCTTCGGCCCAGGTCATGATCCCAGGGTCCTGGGATCAAGCCCCGCATCGGGCTCCTTGCTCGGCAGGAAGCCTGCTTCTCCCGCTACCATTCCCTCTGCTTGTGTTCCCTCTCTCGCTGTGTTTCTGTCAAATAAAT
>CM053605.1:70103958-70140360 GCA_028646535.1 Procyon lotor | reverse complement strand
AGCATTATGGCTAAGTGAAATAAGGCACCCAGACTTATATATGATCACACTTAGTGTGGAATCTTTAAAAAAAAATTGTGATGAGCACCAGGTGTTGTATATAAGTGTTGAATCACTCAGTTCTATACCTCACGCTAATATTACACTGTATGTTAACTAATTGGAGTTTAAATAAAAACTTGGGGGAAAAAAGCCCCAAGTCATAGAAACAGAATAGAATGATGGTTGTAGCCAGGAGCTGGCAAGTAGAGGAAATGATTTTGTTCAAATGGCACAAACTTCCAGTTATAGAATGAATGAAGTTCTTGGGATCTAATATTCAGCATGGTGCCTATAGTTAACAATAATTGTATCATATAATTGGAAGTTGCTAAGAGAGTAGATCTTAAATGTTCTCAACACACATACACACACACGTGTAATTAAGTGAACTGATTAAATTGTTAACTAATCTTAATGGTGTAATCATTTTGTAATATAAGCCTGTATCAAATCATCATGTTATACACCTTGAAGTTACTAGTCTTATATATCAATTATACCTCAATGAATTGGAGGAAAAAAGACATATCCTCTGAAGAAAAAAAATAAATGCTACTTGTGAGTATGTGAAATTATTTAGGTTCTATATTTATATCAAAGGGTGAATATTCACTACAGAAGTATTAATGTATTTTATTGTGAGATTCTGCTTAGATACCATTGGCTGGTGTTAGGTAAAATGCAGTAAATGTATCAGATTACCTTTCTAAATCTGAAAAATTACAAATTCCTAAATAATTTGTCCCCAAGAATTTCTAAAAGGTATATTAAATTTGTAAAATGAGACGTGCAAGAAATTATTGGTGGTATTTATCTGTGGCAAGAAGATTGGGGCTTTTTTTTTCTACTTCATATCCTTCTATGCACTTTGAATTATATTAATCATAAATTACTTTAAAAAGTAATCTATTTTTATAGATTCTTTTTGCATGCTTGTCACTTATATGAGCTCTTCATTCCCCAGATTTTCTCTTTAATTACTTATTTTTCTTTGAAACTCTTAAACTAAGCTTTTAAAAACAAAGCAAATATTTCCATGAATTATAAAATTAATAGAAATAGTGTCACCACGTTCTTCTATGCTATAAATTATAGTAAAAGAATTTATTTGAAGCAAATTGAATTTTAATTGTCTCCAGTTATGTTTCTTCATGGGATTTGTTAAACATCTTTATATTTAATACAAAATCTTTCCAAATCAAATGTGATTTTAACCCTTAATATTACTTCTGTCTTTTAATTGGTATTAACATAATATAATATAATGTCATTTGGTTTTACCATGAATACATAGTTTTTTCTATTCTAAAACTGATTGTGTCAACATAGTCATCTGTGTAGCTGAATTTGCTACACGTGGCCATTTAATTATATATATTCTTATGCTGTTTGAGATTTTTAGTTTCACGTATTACTTAGTAATAAAAATATAGGGGCACCTGGGTGGCTCAGCGGGGTGAGCAACTGACTCAATTTCAGCTGAGGTCCTGATCTCAGGGTTATGAGATTGTGTTAGGCTGGGCACTGGGCGTGAACTCTCGAGATTTTCTCTCTCTCTCTGTCTCCCTCTGCCCCTTCCCAGCCCCCACCTGCCTCTGTGTGTGTACATGGGTGCAAGTTCTTTCTCTCTCTCTCTAAAAAAATGTGTGTGTGTGTGTGTGTGTGTGTGTGTGTGCATGCGTATAAAATAAAACTACCTACTGAAGGAAGGCATTCATGTTTTATTGCTTTTTCAGTTCCAACTAAAATTCTAATGTGGACTTTAGGAATTTAATAAATACTATTTGATTAGAGTGTCTTTATGTTATATAATAGATCTTAATATCATTTTCATTTCAAAAAAGAAAAGTAAAGCCATGAAACTACTTATTTCCAGCTGCAAGCATTAACTGAATTTCTTCATCCTAAATAAGACCTATAGACTGATTTTCATGCAAATTGGTTGCTACTGCTACATTATCTTAACATATATGGACCCTTCCCATTATACCTTTTGATCTCCAATATTAAGACTATACAGTTTATGAAAGACTGTGGAATTATTTTTTTCTAATACTTCAAACATGCCTTAAACAGACTATTAAAGAGATAGCAGGTTCTATAAAATGGGAAGCTCTATTTTGCCCAACTACTTAGATCCAATTATATTTTATACTTTATATTATTAAATATTCTCTTAACATTAAACTTATATTGTGATCTTAAAAGGATAAAACAACAAAAAAGAATTTTTAATGTTGTGATTTACCACATACTGGGATAAATATTGGGAACAGCTTGAATTTAGCTCATGATTATATAACAGAATCTAGTAATCATGTTATCATGTTATATTTATAAATTGAAACTTATCTATTTTACTTATATTATTCAATGTGAATAAAACAAATTTTAAAAAATAATTTAGATTACCAAATAAACATTGTTAATTTGGTAAGAATTTTATCCTGTTACAATTTATTTTCTAGGAGTATCAAAGAAAGTGTTTTGGTTTCTTGGTACATATATTCAGGGTTTTTAAAATAAATTTTCAGGGGCACCTGGGTGGCTCAGTCGTTAAGCGTCTGCCTTCGGCCCAGGTCAGATCCCAGGGGCCTGGGATCGAGCCCCGCATCGGGCTCCTTGCTCGGCAGGAAGCCTGCTTCTCCTGCTACCATTCCTTCTGCTTGTGTTCTCACTCTCGCCGTGTTTCTCTCTGTCAAATAAATAAAATCTTTAAAAAAATAAAAAAATAAATAAATAAAAAATAAATTTTCAGTTGTACCGATGTTTTATTATTTATATTCTAAAAATTTTTTTATTTCCTTTTATATATATAAATGTATACATGTATACATATAAGTGTATATATAAGTGTGTGTATATATATATATATATAAATATATATACAAGAGAAAAATAGGCAGTATAAAACCAGTGTAGCTGGGTGTCTGGGTGGCTCAGGTGGTTAAGCAACTGCCTTCAGCTCAGGTCATGATCCTGGAGTCCCAGGATCAAGTCCCACATCGGGCTCCCAGCTCCATGGGGAGTCTGCTTCTCCCTCTGACCTTCTCCCCTCCTCTCATGCTCTCTCTCTCACTCTCTCTCTCTCTCTCAAATAAATAAATAAAATCTTTAAAAAAAAAAAAAACCAGTGTAGCTTTTCCTAATTTACTGAAGAAAATTTCTCTTTTTACTCTTTGTTAACTAGCTGTGATCTACTACTGGAAGGGGCCATTTAGCAGATCTTAATACCCTATGCATCAAGCCAATTTATGTGTTTGAGTGAGTAACATCTTCAGTGCAAGATGAACATCAGGTTCAGGAACCCAAATAAATGAACATAGATTTTGGTGGATTTTGCTTTCTCTTTGCTTTCTTTTCTTTTTTCTTCTATAATTCATCTTTTATAAGTTAAAACTTAAGGTTGTTCAAATGCAGACAGATTCTAGTTTCTTCATTCTTTCATTTTTCTGGGTAAATATTCAATGTTAAATTTTCTCCAGTTTCCAAAAGCCATTATTCACCAATATAAGTAGCTTTATATTGGCTTATAAACATTCTCTAACTTAAAATGGAATTAAAAGAAATTGGACATTATATTTAAGGAGAAAATTGCCAGATTAACTTTCTATAACTATTTTCAGCATTTGATAGAAGTTTTTAACTTTTTTTATGTCTTTATGGTAACAACATACTATAGTCTAGCCCAGCCTTATTCTATAATTTGATTCTTTCCCTATGTTTCTTTTCTTATCTATACTAATTACATGGGCTCCATGTTTAGACTTATTTATGTCTGTTTAGGTAGATCATACAAGATCAATGTGGTTATTCACTGTCATGAACAGAAATATTTCCCCTCATATCTTGGCAGCTTATTTTAAATACTTCAGAAACAAAAGATTATCTGATAAAATGAGTTCATTCTTTTTTTAAAGAAAAAATTTTAATAGCATTATTGAGATATAATTCATATGCTATATAGTTTACAATTTTAAATTGTACTATTTGGTTCTTTTCTATATATTTACAATGTTGTACATCAATCACCACTAGCTACTTTCAGAACATTTTCACCACCCCAGAAAGAAACTCTATACCCTTTAGTAGTCACTCTTCATTGGCCTCTCCTCCAAGTCCCTGGCAACCACTAATCTTTTTGTCACTGTGGATTTGCCGATTCTGGACATTTCATAGACGTAGAATCATACAGTATGTGGGGTTTTGTGTCTGTCTTTCACTTAGAATAATGTTTTCAAGGTTCTTCCATCTTGTAACATATGTCAGAATTTCATTTCTTTTTATGGCCAAATAACATTCCATTGTATGGATTATATTATATTTTGTGTATCTATTCATCAGTTAATGAGAGTCCATTCTTTTTGAATCAATTATTAATCTTCAGTGACAAAAAAGTCTGAAATTATAGTTTGGTACTGAGCAGTCTCTGATGTGTTTTAAACATTAAAAATTTGTGTTTTATATTTTATTTATTTATTTTTTATTAAATTAGTCACCATATAGTACATTTAAAAAAAGTTTTTGCGTGTCTGTTTGATAGTAAGATTTAAACTTGCCTTTCAAAATTCTAGAAATTTAATCCCAAAATGCATCTGGCTCCCAAAAATTTTGGATGAGGGATTGTCTGTCATATCTGGAAATTAAGAGGGAAGGAGAATTTGGTCATCTGTAGAGACTATTCAATTTATCCTTTTTTCTAGTTAATAGAAAAAAGACTTTCTTTCTCTATATATATATCTAAATATATATATTTTAGACCTTTCTTTCTATATATCTAAATAAAGGGCATTTATTTAGACCTTCTTTCTCTATATATATCTAAATAAAGTGCATTGTTATTGGCAATAATTTTAAATCTTTTTCTTACTTTTGTCATCTAATTGGTCAATATGCCCAATGGATTCTACTTTATTAATAACTTTTACTTCAGTCTCTCTTTTCTGTACTTACCTCTAGGTACTGAGTTCATTTTTTTTTTTTTTTGTCTCAGCTAGTACGTGTATTAGTATTAAACACAAGACCCTTCTCTGCCCTGACCCCAGAAAGCCATGCCCACAAAGTCGCAGGCTCCCAAAGCAGGGTCCCTCTGCCTCATTCCTGAAACAAGCTCTCAGGCTTTGGCAGTAGCCTGAGTTGCCCCAAGGCTGTGAGTTGCTGAATCTTTTGATTCATTATCTTCATGACAGCCTGTTTCATGGCATGCTTCTGCTGCAAAACTGGCTGGATTTTCTCCATTTGCATCTTGAGAAAGTCTATCTTCTTGAAAAAGTCTTTGGCATCTTCAGCTGTCTTTGCTACATAGTAGCCTGTTCCCACATGATGCATACATGAGCTACATCATGTAGTTTCCCAGGGATATACATAGAACTCGTCAACAGGGAGCACCTGGGTGGCTCAATGGGTTAAAGCCTCTGCCTTCAGCTCAGGTCATGATCTCAGGGTCCTGGGATGGATCCCTGCATCGGGCTCTCTGCTCAGCAGGGAGCCTGCTTCCCCCTCTCTCTGCCTGCCTCTCTGCCTACTTGTGATCTCTCTCTCTGTCAAATAAATAAATAAAATCTTAAAAAAAAAAAAAAAAAGAACTCCTCAACAGGATGAGTAATTCTTTCCCCTTATTGTTGTTCTTATTCAGCACATTCGGCCATTCCTTGGCTTCCACATACTTGGTCTGTACCACCCTAAGCTGGGCGATGGATGTGGACAAGAATAATTTTAAACTTAAATTAAACTTAAACTTAATTTTAAAGTTAATTTAAAATTAATTAAGATTAAAAATTAAATTTAAACTTAAACTTCACCTCTTGGTCCAGCTGATTCTCTTTTTTTTTTTTTTTTAAGATTTTATTTATTTATTTGAGAGGGGAGAAGATCAGAGGTAGAAGCAGACTCCCTGCAGAGCTGGGAGCCTGATATGGAACTCAATCCCAGGACACCGGGATCATGACTTGAGCCAAAGGCAGTTGCTTAATCAACTGAGCCACCCAGGCGCCCCATGTCCATCTGATTCATGTATATTTCTAACTGTAGCACATTCAGTTCAATGATGTTAACTGATTGCGCCATGTTGAGAAGCGAGTTCATTTTTGTTCCAGGTTATAGTATAGCTGTTTCTTTACTTCTATCAGCAGCTTACCTTACATGAATTTTAACCTTTTTGTGTACTTGTCTATTTTCCAAACACTAGCCTGTAAATTCCTTGAAAGCAAGAACTGTCATTTATTTCTTGACTTTTTTCTGCAGTAGTTGGCAGAGTTTGTACTTATCTGTTTGCTGAAAGAATAATGAATGAATGAGTAGAGTGAATAAACGTTATCACTTAAACTATATTGTTAAAAATTATATCATAAAATTTATTTTAGGGGTGCCTGGGTGGCTCAGTGGGTTAAGTATCTGAATCTTTTTTTTAAAAAAAGATTTTTATTTTTTTTATTTGAGAAAGAGAAAGAGAGCATGAGTGGGGTGGGGGAAGCATCAGTGAGAGAAGGAGAAGCAGGCTCCCTGCTAAGCGGAGAGCCTGATGTGGGGCTCAACCCCAGGACCCCAGGATCATGACCTGAGCCAAAGGCAGACAATTAACTGATTGAGCCACCCAGGCACCCCAAGTGTCTAACTCTTGGTTTCAGGTAGATATAGAGCCTGCTTAAGATTCTGTCTCTCTCCTTCTCCTTCTGCCCCTCCCCTCCTTTTAAAAAATAGATAAATTAAAATAAATAATAAATAAAAATTTACTTTAAATGTAAGCTAATATTTATTTTTAAGATTTTATTTATTTATTTATTTATTTATTTAACAGAGAGAGAGAGAGAGCACAAACAGGGGTATCAGCGGAGGAAGAGGGAGAAACAGTCTCTCTCCTGAGCAGGTAGCCTGAAACAGGGCTCAGTCTAGGAGCCTGGGATCATGACCTGAGACAAAGGCAGACTTAACCAACTGAGCCACCCAGGCTCCTATAAAGTAATATTTATTATACATAATAAAGACATTCAGATCCTTTCACTGCTAGTAAGTGACCTGTTATTTATCTTCAATTATGTGGAGAGAAAATGATTTGACAATAGTAAATTTAAAATTATGACAATGTTCTAAATAATACTTGACTTAGTGGCCAAATGAGTATTTTTTTTTAAAGATTTTTTTTATTTATTTGACAGAGAGAAACACAGCGAGATAGGGAACACAAGCAGAGGGAATGGTAGTGGGAGAAGCAGGCTCCCTGCTGAGCAGGGAGCCCGATGCGGGGCTTGATCCCAGGACCCTGGGATCATGACCTGGGCCGAAGGCAGACGCTTAAGGACGGAGCCACCCAGGTGCCCCCCAAATGAGTATTTAAATGTATACTGAAAAGTAACTCTAAGTTATAACATCAAAAGTAGATACCAAACTGCTTTTATGATTTCATCTTTTGGAGTTCTTCATCTTCTATGCTTTTGAAATCAGCTGGTTTTAATTTCTAAATAAGAAAATTCTCCTCAAGAACATTAGGGATAAGACCATATTCTTTTTAATTATGACTTTTTAAAAGTATTTGAGACTTTAAGGCATTCCTTTTGATTAGATAAGTGCGATTTACAGATTTGGTGATGGTTGTCCTAATACAAATTTACAGGCTTCATAGTAATTGTACGCTTCTCATTAATTATATGCCACCCAAAGTTCTTTGTGCTTCCTATCTTTAATCAGCAATCTATGTGACAATGAGTTTCAAAAGGTAGGACTGAGAGTTAAACAATTTAAACTTCTATAATAAACACAGACACCATGATGTCAACTATGTGAATAGCTGAGCGGCTTAGAAAAATCATGCTTCTGAGGTCCCTATGATCGTCATTCACTCAAATGCCTTGGATGCTCTTAAGGAGAAGAAATATTCAACTATGCAGTTATTAACTTTTTTAATTACAAATTTAAATAGATGTCATTACTGCTGTTAACAATTAGAACTCCTTGGAAAACTGTGATCTTCTAGGTCGGGGTCAACAAGCTTTTTCTGTAAAAGGTCAGTAGTAAATATTTTAGGCTTCACAGGCCAGCATATCTCTAGCACTTCTCATGTGCTACTAAGATGTGAACATAACCACAGCAATACATAAACAAATGAGTATGGCTATGTTCCAGCTGTAGTTATGGGCACTGAAATTTAAATTTTATTTAATTTTCAGATGTCATAGGATTTTTTTTTCTTTTGATGCTTTGAACCATTTAAAAATGTAAATACCATTCTTAGCTCACAGGTCATACAAAAATACGTGTCAGACCAGATTTGTTTTGCAGGCTTAAGTTTGCCAGCTCCTGCTCTAAATGGTTAAATCCACCAGTTGAGAAAATGAACTCATAAACTTCTCCACTACCAAGTCTATCACACCATTCCAAAGTTCTTACTAATTTGAGCAAATGCCTGATGACAAAAGATGTTCAATTTGTCACCAGCAGCTTCTTGTGTGACTCCAATAATGTTGCTTCTCGGTGCCACTCCACAAGTATCTCATAGAAGTAAATAAAAAAATCCTCATCCCTGCCTTTTGTGAAACTAATTGTCTTTTGTAAAGATGATGTAATGTGAGGTAATGGAAATAAAACTGGGAGGCTTGGAAACCAGACAGTAGCCCTTGTTCTACCACTACTCAAAGTGGTTAAGTTTCTTGAACTTCTGAGGCTCCATTTTCTCACTTGCTCATCTCAGTGAAGTATTAAGAGGTCATATTGTAATATATGAAATCACTGGTAAAGTAAAAAGTGTAACATAAATATGCTACTGTGGTGGTGATTGCACTTTTTATTTACTCTTACATATGTTTTCTGACAGAGCTCCCTATGCTAACATATCCCTCTTCAATCTAGAAATACATTAAGGATTGCACATAAATTTTCTTCAGGCATTTTGCCTCCATATTCTCAATTTTTAAGCTACTTTTATCTTCTTACTGTATAGATCTATCAGGTTCATTACTAATAGTACTATGAAATTTTCAAATTATATTCCACATATTCTTATCACTACTCTGTGAGAGCAGAGACCATTTTATCCTTGCTGTATACCCAGGACCCAAAACAATGTCTGGAATATATTTGGGTCTCATATATAGTTTCTGAGTTGAATTACTGATGAAAATAATCCCATATGTTTACTTGCTTTTTGTTATCAAAACGAATATAGAAAGCTCATCATAAAATGTTTTTAAATGTATAAAATAAATAGGATTGCAAAGAAAAATCGACTTTGTTCAACTTTACTGAAATGTAATTCTATTCACAGACAGTCCATGGATGCTGGCTCTTAAAATATAGAAGGATTTCTAACTAGTTATCAGGAAATACATAATCCATAACTATAAATTGCAAAATTACTTTGATAGAATATAAAACAAATGCAGATTTTATGAAGTCTCTTCTTTAAGAAATCTTTGCACTTTTAAATTATAATAAAAACCGGATTTTTTAAAAAAATCTATTTTGTTAAATTTCTTTTGGTTACAAGAAAAAGAGGTTTTAGTAAGATTACCCAAAAAGTACCTTTGTCTGGAAAGATACCATCATAGAATTGACAGGTAGGAAAGAACATAACAGGAACAGCTATGGAGATTTCAGCTTTTTCCAGTGTAGGGCCATTGATACTGGCTCCCAGTGATGGGTCCAAATTTCAAAATTCCAGAAGAACAACCTAACAGATTCAGCCTGAATCATAAATACATGCCTGAATTAATCAGCCAAGGTCAGAGAGTGGAATCGTATAATAGAAATATCAGTTACTGTATGGTAGCAGGATGAACTGGAAAACCACCTCAAGAGATATATAGTCTTATTAATCTGCTTCTAGGAAATAGTACATTTATTTTATACTTACTAATTTTTTCATAATAAACAGTTCACTGCAAGGCAACTTTGTCTATTGATAGCTAGACTACCTTTATAATTATGAATTGTAACTTGTGCCAAACCACCTGCTGCTTTATTAATAAATAGCTTAATATCATATATGATATATAATATATATATCATATATACTAGTATAATGTATTGGCACTATAGCATAGGTGTTAAGAGAGTGGCCCTTGAGTTAGACTTGCATGGCTTCATATCCCGTATCACTTAACTAACTGTGAAAGATTAGATAAGTCACTCCGTCTCTGCCCTTCATTTTTATTATCTGTAAAAAAGTTTATCAGTGAGCTTTTGCTGTAGTGCAAACCATAAAATCTCACTGGCATACCACAATAAGCTTTTAGTTTTTGCTCAGGAGTCTGTGGGTAGGTTGAAGTAGGTATGATCCAGGCTGGCCTTAAGTGGGCATGGTTCCAAGTGGAGGATGAGTCTAAGTCTGAGCCAAAAGTCTATCATTTGCCTTGGAGCTAACTAAAGCATTTTTTTTTTTCTGAGTGAAAAACAAGAGGGGCACCTGGGTGGCTCAGTCAGTAAGCGTCAGACTCATCTCAGCTGACAGTCTTGATGTCAGAGTTGTGAGTTCAAGTCCAACGTTAGGCTCTGCACAGGGCATGGAGCCTACTTAAAAAAACAAAAAAACTAGATAACAAGGGAAGAAGTGCAACTGCACAAGCATATTTCAAGGCTGCTCGCATGATGTCTTCTGTTACTCAGTTGGTCAAAGCAAGTCCAGGCCCAAAGTCACAGAGCAGAGGTATATACATACACCTTCCATGGAGGTGTGCTAGGGGAAGAGGGTGTGATCCAGTCTACCACAGTGGGTAAAATTAATGCTTATCTAATAGAATTATTATAAATTCAGTATATGTAAAGACCTTAGAATAGTGCCTGGAACAGAGCAAATGCTCGATAAATATTTGTTATTATTAGGCATACTCATAGGCAGAAACACAAAAGTTTGGTGTTGTGCATATGACAACAATTACATGTTTGGGACATGCGTCATTTCCTTGCCGTTGAACACACGTGCTAAATTTAATTTAAAACTAGTCTCTATTTTTGTTACTGTGATTAGGTGAGCAAGATTATCTGTCTTTCAGACTGATCAGCCAATTTCTGGGATAATCAGAGTGATTACTACCTCAATTATTTAACTGTTAGTAGAATCATAGAACTGCTAAAGACCATTGAGTTCAATCCTCTTGTTTTACAGATAATGCATCGGGCCAAGAATGGTGAGATACCCAAATGAAAGAGAAAGAGCTAAATGGATAAGAATGGATTGATGAATGATAGATACGGAATTAAATAGAAAATGGGAATGCAAGGGAGGGCAAATCTAGATTTGTGGACTTCTAGCTGATAACTCTTACTACTGTATCACTTAGTCCAAGTGTTGTTTCCTGTAGTTTTCTTGAAATGTCATTTATCATATTTTTTTCTTTTAGTGAACCTTAAAGGAAGAAATAATTTTAAGCTTTTAAAATACTTTACTATTCCTTCAGTTGAGAAGAAAGAACTATATTACAGGGTAGGGTTTACTTATAATGTAAAAAACAAAGACAACTAGTCCTTACAGAAGCCTTCATTTATCCACTTAACTAATATTGATCAAGTACTTATCTGTTAGGCACTGGGCATACAGCAGAAAAAAAAATCCTTGATCTGATGAGCGTACTAGGTGGCCATTCCTTTGTGTGTGATGGAACACAAACATAGAAGAGAGACTGGCAATAAACAAATTAATATGTAGAATATTCCACAAATAAGTAGGATATTCAATAATCTCTTATGTGCAATTCTAAACTCAAAAAGCTCTGAAATTGGAAGTGTTTGTAATTCAGATCGTGGTAAAACTTGACCTAATCTTAATTTGCTTAGTAATTATTTATTGCCTTTTTTAAAAAATCCCACTTAGAATGAATACATGTTTTCCTATAGATGTATTAATCTAGTAGATCTCTCAGATACAGAGGGAAGAGGAACATGTTACGTTATTACAGTACCCCTACCATATTATCTTTAAAAACTCAAATAATACTTCCAGAACACATCTGGTTCCTGTAAGGATTGTGTTGGGCTATATAACATTTAGAAATTATAAATACCATGAATGAAATAAAGCAGGTCTGTGTATAAAGAAAGGGGACCATTGAGAAGGAGGATTGAGGGTGGAGATTGCATGGCTGGATAGTAAGAGAAAGCCTCTCTGGGAAGTGACTTTAGAGCAGATTCTTGAAACAGGCAATGGAGCTCTCAAGGGAAAAGAAAGAGACTTTCAGTTATTGTGAATAAACATGTGGCTATCTGGGGAAAAGAGTTCCAGTCTGAGGGAAGACCAAGGTCAAAGACATAAACCAAATTGTGCTTAGCATATTTGAGGAAGAATAAGAATGCCACTAAAGCTATAAAATACCAAACAAGGAAAGAGTGGTGAGAGACCAACAGGTAAACAGGGGCCCAATCATGTAATGTAGGGTAAGACTTTATCCTAACTATTACGGGAAAACTTTGGAGAGTTTTGATCAAGGCAGTCTAAAATCCAGTTTCCTTTTTAAAAATGTCACTCTGTTAATCTAATAAAAATACCACTTTTGCTATGTGGATGATAGATTGGTATAGTAGTAAGGATTTAGAAAAATAAATGATTGTGGCTCTGGGTGAAATTCAGAAATTTAATGCTAAATTTTTATTTCACTAATAAAACTATATCTTAGTCATACCTTAATAAAATATTTGAACAAGTCCTGTAATCTAAATATTATTAAACTATTGTGTTTTTTTGTTTGTTGTTTCTAGAATTTTTGTTAAGCATTAAGGCTGATAAGTTAGCTTTTCCTAGTCTCCCTTCCTCTTCCAAAGATTCTTCTTTTGGGGCTCCTGGGTAGTTCGGTTAATTAAATGTACAACTCTTGGTTTCTACTCAGGTCCTGATCTCATGGGTTGTGGGACTGAGCCCTGTGTCAGGCTCCTCGGTTGGCAGGGAGTCTGCTTGAATGATTCTCTCCCACTGCCCCTCCCTCTGTTCATTCTCTCTCTCTAAAGAAATAAATTAAAAAAAAAAGATTCTTCTCTTGTACCTGCTGAGATACAACCAGGAGAAAAAGCCCTGAACTGAGTAATAAGAACTGTTTTCTCATGCTAACTCTACTACTAATTGTAACTTTGGTTGAGTTGTTTAACCTCTCTAGATTTCAGTTTCCTATAGTGCAAACTGTGGGGATTGAATCATCTGATTGACATAGCTTTTTCTTACTTGCATTCATAAATTTACCAAGTCTTGTGTGTAAGGCTAAAAGTCTATGATTCCTAATGAGAACTTATAAAAAATCTTAAAATGTCCTTAAATGTGAATCTAAAGAAATACGGAATAACTGGCTATCTGTTCAGAATTGGTAAGTTCACTCTTCTTTCCTTTTTAACAGGACCAACGAAATAATTACCAGAAGCCAAGAGCACAGAATATTTTCTTTCATCAATCCATAGAACCGTGATACTTCTTTATTCCATCACACACAAAGGAATGACCACCTTGGCAGATGGCCACAGAGGATGTCAGCAATTTTTTGGAGGCAAGCAATGAAATATTTATATTATGAGTTTTCTGTTGTTTAGTATGTAGAAACAGGTAGTATTATCTTGCATTTTAATGAAGAAAAACAGTGTTCTTTAGTATAGAAATTTTACATATTACCCATATCTAATACAGGTATTTCTCTATAGCTAAGCTATTTCTCTCTTCCTTTTCTCTTTTCCTGAGCATTATTGCATTGTCAAAAACTACATTAAGCTCTTTTTGCATATTGTATTTCATAGTATAGAGCTACACTAAATCCCTAAATACAAAATAAAAATTTAAATAACAGAAATTAAGTACCCATGTTTGAAAACAGTGCCATTTGTATCCATCTTGGACACATAATCATCTATCTACAAATACTAAAAAGTTTGGGAAGTTAGAATTTTTTTCTATTTATTTTGGAATTATCCACACCATTTATGAAATTTTTTTGTTTAATTCCAGCATTTTTTTCTCACTTATTTTTAACAGCTCTTCTGAAGCGCTCCAAAATCTTGGGAAGTAATCCCTTTACATTCCTCACAGCTTTATATTTTGTAAAAATCTTGCATCAGAAGAACTTGTAGAACTTTTAGTTCCTTTCTCAGCAGCTCTTATTGCTTTTGGAAGAACAGTCAGCTAAGGATTGTGGACCACAGTGCTGTCTTCAAAATTGAAATTAATTACATTACCAGTCAAAAGGAAAGTTTGCTTGGAAAGAAATTCACTGTATTTTAAAGAAAAAATTACAAGTATAAGGAATCTGCCTTCTCCATCTTCATGAAATATAAAGACTTAAGTAGATGGATATAAAATGAAATAAAAATAAACTCATAGAAATTTAAGTAGAATGCACTAAAATTGAATTTTTCAAAAGATTTTATACAAAGAAACTGTAGATATGCTCAGAATTTTTTATTTAGTATTAATTCAATTCATAGGCCTAAGGTCATCTAGCAGACAAGTCTGCTTTTTAAGTTGTACATAGAGGAATGCTTTCTAAGTAAAGGAGAGCATAAATGTTTAAAAAGCCCAGTGTAAAGCTTCTGAGTTTTCTTTCAGTAACTAGAGTCAAAATTAATTCTTGCTTTTCTGTTGGGGAAAATTTCATCTAATTACATTCAAATTATTCTGCAACTTTTTGGACAGGAAATCCTGATCACCAAAGAAAGGAAAAAGCAGCTGTGTTGCCCTTGCCTCACAGTTACAAGAATAGCATTATTATGCAGTCACTGGGCTTTGTAGAACCAAGAGTGGTTATCCACTGGCTGCCTTCTGGCAGAAACACACCTAACCCTTTCCGAGCTGCAAGTCATGTATGCCTTTTGTTCCTAAGGATATGTAAAGAAATACTTTCCACAGCTTTCTTCAGCAAACCGATCTAGTATAACAGTTCTCAGGAGTAGGAAGTTCTTTCTAATAACCCTTTGCACAGTTTTAGTAATCGTTTCTAAACAGGTTTTCTTATACTTTAATCATGATTTAAATCTTGTCTTAGCTTGATACGATCAACTTAACTATTTTTAGAAAATTTTTAATGAAGCGCCTGGGTGGCTCAGTTAGTTGGGTGTCCCGCTCTTGATTTCTCAGGTCATGATCTCGGGATTGTGGCACTGAGCCCTGTGGTGGGCTCTGCGCTCAATGGAGAATCTGCTGGAGATTCTCTCCCTCTCCCTCTGCCTTTCCTCCCACTCGTGTGCTCTTTCTAAAATAAATAAATAAATCTTAAAAATAAATACTTTAAATTGACCATTGCTAAATTAGTAGAAATAGTTTCTATATATACTGCTTCTCCATATGCAACCAATTTTATCACATTTTTTTCTCTAATATTTCCTTTTTTAACTCATTTACATATCATATCCTATTTTGATCTTAAGTTATTCATTAACCACAGCAATGTATCATATATCAGATAGCTCTAATTTATATTTCTTCCGCATTATATTAAGAACCAGCCCTTTGTTCTCCTTGAATTCTATTCTGCTTATGACCATGTCATTAATAAGCCACAGATATTTATAATTCTCATCAAAAGTGCTGTTTCATTTATTTCCCATATTTTAAGGCTTATTTGAATATTATAGTCAAAAAATGTTTAGTATTTCAAAAGACAATTAGAACATACCAGCTATGACTTATAAATCTGCTATATAAGAACACAAATTCAAAGAACATATTAAGACTGACTAATCAACCACAACTCTGCCACACCTTCCATCTGTGTGACCTTAGACAAATTACTGATTCTCTGTAACCCCCAATTTGTACATCTTTTAAATTTGGATGCTAATAATAATATAATTTCAAGGATTAAATGGGAGAGGTGATATGAGTAAATGTCCTAGGTATTTAGCATTTGCCTAGTTCATAATTTAATAAATAGGTGATATAGTTATTCTGCTTTTCGCAAAATGATTGAAAACAGGTTCCCTTATGGCAAGCTCAGCTCTTACTAAAGAAATAATGAATCTGTTCATTATACTCATGCCAAATTTCTTTTTATATCATTATGTTGTCATACTGCTACTAAATTTTATTCACTGAATTTTCCCAACAAACAGTTTAAGATTCTTTTATGTATACATTGATCAGATACTTAGTCTGATATTAGATATTTCTGATATCTGATATTAGAAACTGATATTTACACTAGAAAAATAAAAGTAAGCAGTAGTTTGGGTCTTTATATTAGTTTCCTAGGTGTGCTGTAACAAGTTACCACAAACTGGATGGCTCAAATTTTAAAGAATTACTCTTTCACAATTCTTGAAGCTAAAAGTCTAAAATCAAGTTGTCTGCAGGGCCATGCTCTTGTGAGGGCTATATGGAAGAATCTGTTAGACACCTTTCTCTTTGCTTCTGG
Source organism: Procyon lotor (assembly GCA_028646535.1). NCBI lineage: Eukaryota > Metazoa > Chordata > Mammalia > Carnivora > Procyonidae > Procyon > Procyon lotor. The sequence goes on along the minus strand of CM053605.1, from coordinate 70,124,011 downwards.
TGTTCCCTGGCAACCCTTAGCGTTCCTTGGTTTATAAACTCATTACTTCAATCTCTGCCTCCCTCATCACATTGTTTTCTCCTTGGGTTTCTATGTTTCTCCTGCTCCTTTTTATAAGGACACAATCATATTAGACTAGAGCCCACCATAATTCAGTATGACCTCATCCTAACTTGATTACATCTACAACGACCCTATTTACAAACAAGTTGACATTCAAGTGTCGAGAATTAGGATTTAAACATATTTTGGGGAGGTGACACAATTCAAGTGATAACACTCTCTAATATAGGTTTCTGAACTGAGAATAAAGTTAGGGCAGAAAAATTAATTCTAAAAACAAGAGCATTTTCTTTTCCTGGGAAAGAAGTTATTTCACTTGTGACAAAATATGGTCTCTGAGTAGATGTACATATTTTGTTTATAATGATTTGGCAATACATTTCTTGAGCATAGATAGTTTCTCGCTAATACTTTTACCCATATACCCTATAGCTATATTTTTTAAAATTATAAAATAATATCTACCATTTTGTTTGTTTACTTGAGCTCAGAGTTCAAATAATAGGGTTACAATTTTATGATTAAGGCTTGTATCCATATTATATATATCAACAAATAAGATTCTCTAAAGACTTTAGAGGTAGTATTGTATTTACATTTATAATTGTACTGATAGTTACACTTTGTAAATGAACTGAGTTAGTTTTTCCTTTGCCAATTTTGATTCAAACCAGAACCACTTTTTATTACCATGAGTAAGAAATTCGCTTTAAATTCAAATTAAAAAATATTCTTAATCTTTCAAAATGAATGTAGCCACTGTATATTTTTAACATTAATTCTACAGCTCATTCTAGTAAAGCTAATTCTAATGAAGTCTTTCTAATATATAATTTGGTATATGGTATAGATCATCAGTACATTTTTATGTTCTTTATGATCATCTCCCATATATTTAGATAATTGTCACAAGTTTTTCATGTAATAAAACTTACATAGGATGTACACTCTTATTTCAGAAGTTCAGTGAGAGTATTTTATGTGTATTTTCTTGTATTTGAGCTTCTGAGAAGGAAGGAAGGTAAAGCATTATAAACTCCTATTTGGAGAGTGAAGAAAGATGGAGTAGAAGGATCCCAAGCTCACCTTATCTTACGGCTACAACTAGGTAACATCCATGTCAGTATAAATAACCCAGAAAATGACCCAAAGACTAGTAGAACAGATACTCTGCAGATAAATGTAGAGAAGAGAAGATACATCAAGCAAGGTAAGAGATGTGGTCAGGAGTCAGACTGACCACAGGTCTACAGAAGGGAAAGATACTGAGGTTGTGGATAGAGGAAAGAAACAGACCCTCACACCAGGCACCCCAAACACAGGAACCCAAAACAGGGAAGACAAATTTCTGTATCATTTGGCTTTGAAAACCAGGGAGCATAGTTCTGTAAGTTCTTATAATTAGTGGGGCTTAACACCTAGAACTTTAAGAATCAGCAAGCTCAGCTCTGGGGGAGCCACGAGGGTAAGAAGAAATTGAGTCCCCACCCTTAAAGAGACAGCACAACAAACAACCCTAATGAAATACAGCTTAGAAGCAGCAGTTGAAAAATTTGTGGGCTATAAGGAAGAGATTTATTTACTAATCTCGGACTATGTGCTGGAGGGACAGAGATCTGTTGGAGACCTGTCCAATAAGCAAAAGAGCTAATGGGCACCATTTCCCTCCCCTAACCCCAGCCTAGGTAAATGGACACCTGTAGGAACCAGTGTAACATAAACACTGTCTTTCTAATAGCACATCCCACCCCCATTCTTTTCTGCAGATTTACTGCCTCTATCCTAGTTTTCCCAAGAGCTCCAAGAGCTTTCCCAGACAGCTACAGGTCTCTTCCTGTAGCTGACCCCCGTGGACTTTGTTAACAGCATGTCACCTTCCCCCAAACCCCTCTGCTCTCCTATAGATTCACCCCCTGCAGCCCAGGAGCAGGAGCAAGTGGCAGCAGATCCCTTCCCACAACATACCAGTGCAAACCTTGCTGGCCCCACATGCCTTGCCCTTGCATTCTCCAGCAGACCTGCCCTCAAGGGGAGTCAATCCAAAGAGGTCCCATAAGAGTTACATTATACAACAGAGGCAAGCATCACTGCAAAGTGACTCTTGTCCTGGGGAGAGAGGGAAAGATAACCATACACATCAATTCCACTATGACCCACAGTGGGCTAGAGGTAGACTTCTGGTCTGACTACAGACCCCATTCATCAGTAGAAGCTTCTCAGGAGACAACACAGGGAGAGCACACTGCAATTTGCTATTACCACAGTTCTGGCAAATGCTTGCTCTGATTCAGCTCAAGCCCATGGTGGCTCCACAGTGGCCCACTAAAAGCACAGGGACCAAACCATGCCCCTAACATGCAAAGAGAGCCATTGCAGACAGCTGAACTGAAGATAAATGCAGCTGAGCCACAATAGGGCACATGTAACACACACAGGATACACCCCCTGAAACATCAGGTTCTGGTGAACAGGGGACATTACATTGCAGGGCACTACAAGATCTCTTCTTTACAAGACCATTACTTTCAAGAGCAGGAGATAGAGCTGACATTTCCTATCACATAGAAATGTATATAGAGAGTTAGACAAGATGAGACAGAAGGATATGTCCTAAATGAAAGAATAAGACAAGATCATAGCAAGAGACCTAAATGAAACCTAGGAAAGTAATATACCTAATAGAGAATTTAAAATACTGATCATAAGATACTCACTGGACTTGAGAAAAGAGTGGAAGGCCTCAGTGAGACCCTTAAAAAAGAATAAAAAGCATAAAAAAGATGAAGAACTCAATAATTAAACCCATAAGAGATGAAGAACTCAATAATTAAAATTAAAAGTCACTAGAGGGAATAAACAGTATACTAGAGGAAGCAGAAGAATGGATCAGTGTGACCTGGAGGACAGAGGAATAGAAAGCAATAAAGCTGAAAAAGAAAGAAGAAAAATATTTTTAAAGCGAAAATAGATTAAGGGAACTCAACGACACTATCATGCATAACAACACCCACATTATAGGGATCCTAGAAGAAGAAGAGGGAGACGAGTGGGCAGAAAATCTATTTGAGGAAATAATAACTGAAAAATTACCAAATCTAGAAAAAGAGAGAATTTTAAAAGCAGCAAGAGAAAAGAAAACAGTTATATACAAGGGAAATCTCATAAGGCTATCAACTGACTTTTTAGCAAAACCTTTGCAAGCCAGAAGAGAGTGGTGTGATATAGTCAAAGTGTTCAAAGGAAAAAAAACAAAAAAACAAAAAACCTGCAACTAGGACTACTCTACCCAGCAAGGCCATCATTCAGAATAGGAGAGATAGAGAATTTCCCAGACAAAGAAAAATTAAAAGAATGCACAACTAAACTACTCTTACTCTTTAACTAATGTTAAAGAGACTTTTTTTTTTTTAAGATTTTATTTCAGATAGAGGAAGAGCACATGAGTGGGGAAAGGGGCAGAGGAGGAAGGAGAGAGAGAATTCCAAGCAGACTCCTGGCTGAGCACAGAGCTGGATGCAGAGCTCCATCTCACAATCCTGAGACCATGACCTGAGCTGAACTCAAGAGTTGGGATACTTAACTGACTGAGCCACCAAGGTGCCCCAAGGGGACTTTTAGAGTGGAAAAGAGAGACCATAAGCAGGAGGAAGAAAAGTAGAAAGCACAAAAACAGTAGTATGAACTCTATCTATAAAAATCAAGCGATTAACAAAGTAAAAGAATGTAAAGTATGACACCATATACCTAAAACATGGGGGGAAAGGAGTTAAAATTTACTGCTTTTAGAATGGGTTTAAATGTAAGCAACCATTAACTTAATATAGACTACTATATGCATAAGCTGTCGTATATAAGCCTAATGATAGCCACAAATCAAAAATGGGTAATAAATATGCAAAAAAAAAAAAAAAAGGAATCCAAGCATATCACTAAAGAAATCCGGCAACCCATGAGAGAAGAGAGTAAGGGAAGAAAGGAACAGAAAAGAACTACAAAAACAACCATAATACAAGAAATAAAATGAGAGTATGTATGTACCTATCAATAATTACTTTGAATGTAAATGGACTAAGCACTCCAAACAAAAGACATAGGATGACAGAATGGATAAAAAAGCAAAACCCATCTATATGTTGCCTGCCTACAAGAGATTCATTTCAGACCTAAAGACTCAAGCAAATTGAAAGTGAAGGGGATGAAAAAACATTTATCATGCAAATAGAAGTGAAAAGAAAGCCAGGGTAGCAATACTTATATCAGACAAAACAGAATTTTAGAAAAAGACTATAATAAGAGACAAAGAAGGACACTATATAATCATGAAGAGGACAATCCAACAAGAAGATATAAAAATTGTAAACATGTATGCACTCAACATGGGAGCACCCAGATACATAAAGCAGCTAATAACAAACATAAAAGTAATCAATAGTACATCAATAATCAATAATCAAATAAATCAATAATAGTAGAGGATTTTAACACCCTACTTATGTCAATGGGTAGATCATCCAATACAAAATCAACAAGGAGACAGTGACTTTTAATGACACATTGGACCAGATGGATTGAACAAAAATATTCAAAGCATTCCATTCTAAAACAGTGGAATACGCATTCTTTTCAAGTGCACATGGAACATTTTCCAGAATAGATCCCATGTTAGGCCACAAAGTAAATCTCAAGAGATTTAAAAAGACTAGAGTCATATAGCATGCATCTTTTTTATTCTCAACCTATGAAACTAGAAATCAGCCACAAGAAAAAAATCTGGTAAGATTAAAAACACATGGAAGTTAAATAACATGCTACTCAACAATGAATGGGTCAACCAAGAAATCAAAGAAGAAATCAAAAGGAGACAAAAGGAGCGCCTGGGTGACTCAGTCAGTTAGTTGTCTGCCTTTGACTCAGGTCACGATCCCAGAGTCCTGGGATCATGCCCCACATCAGGCTCCCTGCTCGCTGGGAGCCTGCTTCTCCCTCTCCTCCTCCCTGCTCATACTGTCTCTTTCTGTTTCTCTCTCTCAAATAAATAAATAAAATCTTTTTTTTTTTTTAAGGATACAAAGGAAAATGAAAACACAATGGTCCAAAATCTTCAAAATGCAGCAAAATCTGTTCTGTGTTTGGAAAACTGGACTACTTCCTTACACAATACCAAAAATAAACTCAAAATTGGTTAAAGACTAAAATGTAATATCTGAAACCATAAAATCCTAGAAGACAACATAGGCAGTAATTTCTGTGACATCAGCTATAGCAACTTTTTTCTAGATATGTCTCCTATGGCAAGGGTAACAAAAGGAAAAATAAACTATTGAGACTATATCAAAATATAAAGCTTCTGCACAGTGAATGAAATAATTAACAAAACTAAAAGGTAACCTATTGAATGGGAAAAGGTATTTGCATGTGACATATCCAATAAAGGGTTAGTATCCAAAATATGTAAAGATCTGATACAACCCAACACCCCAAAACCAAATAATCCAATTGAAAAACGGGCCAAAGACATGAATAGACATTTCTCCAAAGAAGATATGCAGATGGCCAACAGAGACATGAATAAATGCTCAATATCACTTAACATGAGGGAAATGCATATCAAAACCCTAATGATATATTACCTTAGACCTGTCAGAATGGCTAAAATAAAAAAATACAACAAGTTTTGGCAAGGATGCGGAGAAAAAGGAACCCCCATGCACTCTTGGTTAGAATGCAAAATGGTACAGCCATAGTGGAAATCAGTATAGAGGTTCCTCAAAAAATTAAAATTGAATTTTACATGATCCAGTAATTCCACTACATATCTACCCAAAGAATGTAGGAAAACAGCAAGTTGAAAAGATATATACACCCCTATATTTATTGCAGCATTATTTACAATAGCCAAATTATTTAAGCTACCTAAGTGTCCATGCATACATGAATGGATAAAGAAGTTGTGGTATAGATATGCAATGAAATATTACTCGGCCATAACAAAAAATGCATCCTGCCATTTGCAACAACATGAATGGGACTAGAGTATAATGCTAAGTGAAATAAGTCTGTCAGAAAAAGACAAATACCAGATGATTTCAGTTATGTGGAATATAAGAAACAAAAGCAAGCAAAAATGAGACATGAAACAGACTCCTAACTATAGAGAACAAACTGATGGTTACCACAAGGGAAGTAGGTGGGAGAATGAATGAAATAGGTGAAGGGAATTAAGAGTACATATATCATGGTGAGCACTGAGTAATGCATAGAATTTTTTAATTTCTATATTGCACACCTTAAATTAATACAATACCTTATTTTAATTATACTGGAATTGATATTTTTTTGAAAAATAAGATAAAAAACAGGAAAAGGAAAAAAAATCCTGTTTTCAGGCCCTTGTAGTTTTTCATTGTTGCATGAAACACATAAAACTTCCAAAACGTACTCTTCTTGCAGGTAAAACCTTCAAATTATTCTTTGCATATAATGGGTACTTAATAGATGTTTATGAAGTGAATGAAGAACATTGTAATTAGCCCCTCTGCATATAGACAGCATCCAGAAGGAGTGATATTGAAAGTAAGGTGACTCTGAAGCTAACTCAGTTAAATATTTTCTTTAAATTTAGTATTAAAGATAAACAGACATTGGAACTAGAGAATTTGAAATGCTGCAAAGTGGAGACATGTTCTTTATTTCCCAGAATTTTTCAGTAAACTGAACGGCTTATGGCTTTGGTTTATATTTTTATCTCCTTTCCAAATGAATTCTGAAACTTTGGGAGAAGAAAACATGAAGTACAAAGTTAAATGAATAGTTGACCATTTAAAGAGTAAGGTTTGATTTTCTAAACTATGGATCAAATTACTAGAACAGTGGTTCTCCACCCTCACTATGCTTCAGCAAAACCTGGAAAGCTTTTTAAAAATGTAAATGTTTTGGCCCTATCTCTACTGTTTAATCTCAGTTCTGCTAATTACTACTTGTGTGACTGAGTATTTTTTATTCCGTAAAATTGGATTCTCTAGAAGTGGAAATGATACAAAAGTACTAGATTTTTGGATAAGAATGTGCCTCACAGAAATTGGGAGCAATATCTACTTAGAGGTGTGCTGATCTAATTAGGAAAACTTTGAACTGAAAAGTAAGGAGTTTATAGTTTAATAGACCAGTAACAGTAAAGTATATACTCCATATTACTGGTAAAAAGTTGCCCAGGAAAATACGAGAGTATTGTACTTTTGCCCTCTAGTCTATATATTCCAAGGCCCGGGAAACTAGAATGGACTGATTTCTTAGATGGAGGATTTAACATCAATAGCGTGTTCACAGTGAGAGTGAATGCACATATTTGCTAGGAGTATTATCTTGGTAGTTGTGGTGGTGAGTAGGGATAGGGAAGGAGCGGCTTATGGAATTCTTATGGATGAGAAAACCTCTAAGCTCTTTCCAACTCTAATATGCTATGTTTGTATATAATTGACACTCCTTTCTTTACATACTTATCTATCTATACTTTTTGAAAACTTTTATGTGCCAGACACCATACCAAAAGATAAAATCTGTGGACGTGAAGAAAAATAGAATATACTAGGTTTCATAATCACTACAATAAAGTATCGTGGGAACAATTAAATAATAGTATTTCGTATATACATATGTTGGTTATTTCTATTACCATTTAAGTGTTACATGAGCTAGGAATTCCAATGTACTTAAATGTCCAGAAAGAAATTTATGATAATTAGAAAAAGTGTCATCTCAATCCAGGATGTTTGAGGAGAAACTTCTTGAAAAGTCTGTACAATGTGCAACATGCTATATCTCACTCAAATTACTAAAGGTTAAGACTCAGATCCTAATGTTAATTACTGTCATTTTTCCTTGACTGCATGATTCTTTACTGAGTATGCAACTGATCAAGTTGCTTTTGATGCATCTATTGCTTGTTAATAGCTAGAATCTTGGGGAGACAGGCCAATTTCCTGGAATAAAAACTGCTGAGGATAAAGAAACAGCATCCATAAGAGAAAAAGGTCTGAGTGTAATGGGCTTTGGAGGACAGGACTTAATTGATTCCAGAGCCCCAGTGGGAGTGAAGGGAAAGGAATTTCTAGAGAAAACTCTAGTTCTGACTTGAAAGAAGCAAAACGAAAACAGCAATAATTATTTCCTTTTTTCTGCCGTGTATTTCAAAAACAATTTGAGAAGAAAAAAGTCCACAAGGAAAATTGAGTTTACATTTATATTTAGATAACTTCCCTTATTCCAGAGTTTTACTGCTTTTTGTTTTACTGGATTTTAGTAAATCATTCCCTTTTTTGAAATGTTTTAAATGTTTTGAAATGTTTTAACATTCTGAAATGTTTTAACTTTTAGAATTCAGTATGTAATACTGTCAATGAGTGAAGAGAGGGACATATCTATTCAAACAGAATATTATGGGTGAGTTTCTTCAGAAGAAATATGTTTTGTTAGGTTTTGCTTTTGAATTATTAAAGCAATACATACTCATGGTTTTTAAGATAAACAAATAATATGGAAAAGTATAAAATAAAAAGTAAATCTTATATCTGCTTTCCACAAGAAACTTATATTAACTTATTTTATGTATTATTTCAGAAATCTTCTATCGACATACAAGTTTACTGTGTACATACATGTAATGCACACATGTACATTCACATGCCTATTCTGTATGTGCTTTTTTTACATAACTGCAGAATATCCCTTTTTCTTTACTAATGGCCTTTTCCTCATCTCTTTATTATTGATATCTAAGAGCTCTTGGTATACTAATAAAATGTATCTTTTCTTAGGTATTTCAAACATTTTCTGCTGTTTAATTTGCACTAAACTTGATTTATGGTAGTTTCTTTTTTCCCATGCCAAAATTTTAGGTTTTAGTCAAATAATCAGTCTTTCCTTTTATGGCTTCTGTACTTCATGTCCGAGATTATAAAATATATAACACCATTACTTCTTTCCCACCCTTACAGATTAATTTTTGTCAAGAGATTTTATTGTAGCAATTTTAGGTTTACAGCAAAACTAAGAGAAACATATAGAGATTTCCCATAGACCCTCTGCCCCTAAACATTCATAGTCTCCCCCATTATCTATTTCCCTTCCATAGTTGTACATTTATTATAATTGATAAACCTACGTAGACACATCATTATCACCTTAAGTCTACAATTTACCTTAGGGTTCACTATTGGTATTATACATTTTGTGGGTTTGGACAAATTTATAAAAGCATGTACCCACTATCACAGTATCATGTACAGTAGTTTCACTGCCTTAAAAATCCTCTATACTCTGTGAATTCATCCCTCCCTCCAAATTTTTTTTAAGTAAAATATTTTATATTTAAATCTTTAAATTTTCTGGGGCACCCGGGTGGCTCAGTGAGTTAAAGCCTCTGCTTTCAGCTCAGGTCATGATCTCAGGGTTCTGGGATCAAGCCTCGCATCAGACTCTCTGCTCAGCGGGAAGCCTGCTTCCCCCTTCTCTCTGCCTGCCTCTCTGCCTACTTGTGATCTCTCTTCTCTCTGTCAAATAAATAAATAAAATCTTTAAAAAAAAAATCTTTAAATCATCTGGAATCTTGTTAATGTACCAGCAGTTTTTACTGATTAACCTTTTTATTTTAATTTTTATGTTTATTTTTTAGCATTAATTTTTTAAAGTCACTTTTATCATATATTAAAATCTTATGTATATTGAAATATATTTCAGGATTCTCCAGTATACGTTTTCTATCTATCTATTTCTTCTCTAGTATAAAACTCCTTAATGGCTATATCTTTCCAGTGTTTTTACTATCTGGAAGGACTGGTCTCCTCTGTACTACTCTTTTTTTTTTTTTTTCCAAAATATTTGGAGATAATGACTGTTTTTAACTAAGTGAACTTTGGTATCATCTCTCAAGTTTTGAAAATAAAAAATCCTATTGCTATTTTAATAGGCATCTTATTAAAATAATAGATTAATTTAGTTGAAATAATGTTTTTAATATTGATTATATCTGTCCTGGAAACAGATTACATGTCTTATAGATACCTGGATTTGTTTATTGAGTTATTTATTTATGCTATGTTTTTCATATTAAATGGGTTTGTTTCTAGTTTTTATTTTCTAATTGGGCATGGCTTAGTATATATAGGAGAACCATTGATTTTTATATATTATGTAACTAGCTACCTTTCTAAACTCTTTTCTAGGGGGATTTTCCATTGATTTCTTAGGTTTCTCAAGTATACACGCATGTCATCATGGAAGTAAGGACAGAATTATCTCTTTTACCCCACCAAGCTTATTGAGTAATAATTGACACATAATATAAGTTTAAGGTGTACAATGTGATGATTTGATATAAGTATATATTGCAGATGATTACCACAATAAGATTAGTTAACATATCACTTTCTCATATAATTACACTGGGGAAGGGTGTGTGTGTGTGTGTGTGGTGTGAGATCTGCTCTCTTAGCAACTTTCAGATGTACAATATAGTATTGTTAACTATAGTCACCATGCTGTCCATTAGATCCCCAGGACTTACTCATCTTATAACTGGAAGTTTGTACCCTTTGACCACCTTCACCCATTTTATCTCCCATCTCACCTCAGCAGCTACTAATCTACTTTCTGTTTCTCTGAGTTCAGTTTTATTTTAGATTCCACATATAAGTAAGATCATACAGTATTTGTTTTTCTCTGTTGGATTTATTTCACTTAGCGTAATGCCCTTAAGGCTTATCTATGCAGTCACAATTGGCAGGATTTCCTTCTTTTTATAGATGATATTTCATATTATAAGTACACACACATCCATACACATCACTTTTTCTTTATGCATTCATCCATTGATAGACACAGGTTGTTTCCATGTCTTGGCTATTGTATACAGTGCTGTAATGAACATGGAGGTACAGATATCTCTTTGAGATAGTGATTTTATGTTCTTCAGATGTATACCCAAAAGTGGAGTTGTTAGATCATATGGTAGTTCTATTTTTAATATTTTGAAGAACCCCCCCATAGTGTTTTCCATAGTACGTGTACCAATTTATTTTCCTACCAACAGTGCCTAAGGGTTCTTACCCCCTATCCTTACCAGAACTTGCAATCTCTTATATTTTTTATAATAACCATTCTAACAGGTGTGAATTGGTATCTTATTGTGGGTTTGATTTGCATTTTCCTGATGAATAGTGATGTTGGGCAATTTTTATGTACCTTTGGCCATTTGTGTGTCTCCTTTGGGGAAATGTCTATTTTTTTTCTTTGCCGTTTTTAAAATCAGATTATTTGTTTTTTTGCCTCCTAGTTATAGAACTGAGTTCCTTATATAGTTTGGATATTAACCCTTTATCAAATACAAGACTTGCAACTATTTCTCCCATTCCATAGGTTGCCTTTTCTTTGTTCTTTCTTTCTTTTTTTTTTTTTTTTTTGCAGTATAGAAATGTGTTTAATGTAGTCTCACTGATTTATTTTTGTTTTTGTTGCTTGTGCTTTTTTTTTTTTAAGATTTTATTTATTTATTTCACAGAAAGAGACACAACGAGAGCGGGAACACAAGCAAGGGAAGTGGGAGAAGGAGAAGCAGCCTTCTTGCTGAGCAGGGAGCCCGAGCAGGACTCAATCCCAGGACCCTGGGATCATGACCTGAGCTGAAGGCAGATGCTTAACAACTGAGCCACCCAGGCTCCGCAGTTGCTTGTGCTTTTGATGTCATATCAAATAAAATCATTGCCAAGACCAATGTTAAGAAGCTTCTTCTCTATTTCTAGGAGTTTTATGATTTCAGGTCTTTCATTTAAGCATTAAATTCAAATCAAGTTAATTTTTGTGAGTGGTATAAGATAAGAGTCCAGGGTACCTGGGCGGCCCAGTGGGTTAAAGCCTCTGCCTTTGGCTCAGGTCGTGATCTCGGGTTCCTGGGATTGAGCCCCACATCTGGCTCTTCAGTCAGCGGTGAGCCTGCTTCCCCCTCTCCCTGCCTGCCTCTCTGCTTACTTGTGATCTCTCTCTCTCTGTCAAATAAATAAATAAAATCAAAAAAAAAAAAAATAAATAAGAGTCCAGTTTTATTCTTTCGCATGTGGTATCAAGTCTTTCCAACACCATTTATTGAAAAGACTATCTTTTCCTCACTGAATTTTCTTGGCTCCTTGTCAGTGTGGGCCCTTATTGACCATATGTATTGGTTTATTTCTGGGTACTTCATTTGATTCGACTGGTCTTTGTGTCTGTTTTTATGCCAGTACCATACTATTTTGGTTACTTGGGCTTTGGAGTGTAGTTTGAAATCAGGAAGCATGATGCCTCTAGCTTTGTTCTTTCTCAAGATTGCTTTGACTGTTCAGGGTCTTCTGTGGTTCCATATGCATTTTAAGATTATTATATCTAGGGGCGCCTGGGTGGCTCAGTGGTTAAAGCCTCTGCCTTCGGCCCAGGTCATGATCTCGGGGTCCTGGGATCGAGCCCGCATCCGGCTCTATGCTCGGCAGGGAGCCTGCTTCCCCCTCTCTCTCTGCCTGCCTCTCTGCCTACCTGTGCTCTCTCTCTCTGTCAAATAAATAAATAAATAAAATCTTTAAAAAAAAAAAAAAGATTGTTGTATCTGTAAAAAAAAATACCACTGGAATTTTGATAGGGATTTCACTGAATCTATAGATAGCTTTTGGTACTATGGACATTTTAACAATATGAATTCTCCTGATCAATGACATGAGACATCTTTGCACTTACTTGTGTCTTCAGTTTCTTTCATCAATGTCTTATAATGTTCATTGCATATGTCTTTCACCTCCTTCATTAAATTTATTGGTAAGCATTATTTTTGATGCTACTGTGAATGAGATTTTTTTTTATTTCTTTTTCAAATTACCCATTGTTATTGTATTGAATTACAACTAATTTTTATATATTGATTTTTTTTCCTGAAATTTTACTGAATTCTTTTATTAGTTCTAACAGTTTTTTGATGTAGTCTTTAGGCTTTTCTATATATAAGATCATATTGTCTACAAACAGGAATAATTTTACTTCTTCCTTTCTGATTTGGATGCCTTTAATTTCTTTCTTTTGCCTGATTGCTTTGGCTAAGTTTTCCAGTATTTTGTTTAATATGAGTGCTGAGATTAGATATTCTTGTCATGCTCCCACACTTACAAGAGCAGGTTTCAATGTGAGCTTGTTATATATGGGTTTTATTATGTTGAGATTTTTGTCAAGGGTTTTTATCACAAAAGGATGTTGGAATTTGTCAAATGCTTCTTTTGCATCTATTGAGACCATATGATTTTGATCTACATTCTGTTAATGTGATATATCACATTTATTGATTTGCATATGTCGAAATATTCTTGCACCCTAGTGATGAGTCATACTTGATCATATTGTATGACCCTTTTAATGTGCTGTTGAATTCTTTTGTTAATATTTTGTTGAGAATTTTTGTAAATGTAGTCATTAGATATATTGAACTATAGTTTTCTTTTCTTACCTGCCTTTGTAGTAGGGTAATGCTGGCCTTATAAAAATGAATTCAGAAGTCTTCCCTTCTCTCAAATTTTTTTTGAAATGTTTGAAAAGGATTGGTATTAATTCTTCTTTAAATGTTAGTAGAATTCACCAGTGAAACCATTTAATCTGGGGTTTTTGTTTGTTAAAAGGTTTTTGATTACCAATTCAGTCTTCTTACTTATTGGTCTGTTTGGGTTTTCTCTTTCTTCATGATTTAGTCTTGGTAGGTTGTATGTTTCTGGGAATGTATTCATTTTTCCAGATTGTCCAGTATATTGGCATTTTATTATTCATTGTAGTCAAATTATTTTCCTTTGTATTTCTGTGGTTTCTGTTTTAATGTCCTCTTTCTTTTTTTTTTTTTTTATTTATTTGAGAGAGAGTGAAAGAGAGAGAGATTATGAGATGAGGAAGGGTCAGAGGGAGAAGTAGACTCCCTGCTGAGCAGGGAGAGAGATGGAGGGCTTGATTTCTGGGACTCTGGGATCATGAACTGAGCTGAAGGCAAACACTTAACTGACTGAGCCACCCAGGCGCTCTGTTCTTTCATTTATAATTTTATTCATGAGTCCTTTCTTTTGCTTAGTCTAGCTAAACATTCATCAATTTTGTCTATCTTTTCAAAAAATCAATTCTTAGTTTTATTAATTCTATTGTTATTCTCTATTTCATTTATTTCTGTTCTAATCTTTATTATATCCTTCTTTATGCTAACTTAGGGCTTAATTCGTTATTTTTCTAATTCCTAGATATATAATATTAAGTTGTTTATTTGAGATCTATTTTCTTTATGCATTTATAACTATAAACCTTCCTGTCAGAACTGCTTTTGCCTGGATCCCATACATTTTGGTATGTTCTGTTTCCATTTTCATTTGTTTCAAGATATTTTTAAAATTTCCCTTGATTTCTTCTTTGATCCATTGGTTCTTTAGGAGTGTACACTTTAATTTCCATGTATTTGTGTATTTTTTAGCTTTCCTCCTGTTATAATTTCTAATTTCATAACACTGTGATAGAAAACATACTTAATATAATTTCTGTCTTCTTGAATTTGTTGAGATTTGTTCTGTGGCCTCATACTTGATCTGTCCTTGAAAATGTTCCATATGTACTTGGAGAGAATGTATATTCTGCTACTGTTAGATGGGATGTTCTTTCACATCTGTTAGGTCCATTTGGTCTATAGTATTGTTCAAATCCACTATTTTCTTACTAAGTCTCTGGGTTGATCTATCCATTGTTGAGAGTAGTGTCTCTTCCTTTCTAATATTTATATCTCTATTTCTTTCTCCTATATAATTAGCTAGTACATCCAGAACAATATTAGTATGTTTGTTTTAACTTTTTTTTGGCCCAAAAATACTTTTCCCTCCATAGATATAACACATACTATTATAGCTCTCATAACTCTGAGTAAAGGAAAAATAGGTAATTGCAAATCAAAAAAATTCTCAAAAAAAATGAAACAGAACTGAATGAACAGTTCTAGAGTTACAGGAATTATAAGACACAATTCCCTGATGTCAGAAGTGTCTTTTTTCCCCTGATGGCTATTCTAAGATTTACTCTTTTTTTTTTTTTTAATTTTATTAATTTATTTGAGAGAGAGAGCATGTGAGGGGAGAAGGTCAGAGGGAGAAGCAGACCCCTCATGGAACTGGGAGCCTGATGCAGGACTCGATCCTGGAATTCTGGGATCATGACCTAAGCTGAAGGCAGTCGCTTAACCAACTGAACCACCCACCTAAGATTTACTCCTTATCTGTGTTCTTCAGCAATTTGACATGATGTGCCTAGATTATGTTTCTTCGTATGTTTCTTTCTTCAGTTTTGCTGAGTTTCTTGAATTTATAGGTTGATATTTTCTCAGCAAACATGAGGAATTTTATTCATTACTTCATCATTATTTTTTCCTGCCCCATTTTCTCTTTCTCTTTTTTCTGGTACTCCATATACATGTAAATATATTACTTGATATTGTTTCTTAGCTATGTGGGTCACTGAGACTCTTCAGAAATTTCTGTTCATCTGTCTTCAAGTTCTCTGGCTGGCATCCCTGTCATCTTCAATATGCTGTTAACTCATCCAGTGTTTTTTTTTTTTTATTTTCATATAGCACTTTCAGTTCTATAATTTCAATTTAAATCTTTAGAAAAATTTTATTGTAGTAAAATATATATTAAGAAGTTCATAATTTTAACTATTTTTAAGTGTACTTGATTCTTTTTTGTTTCCATTTCTCCTGATTCTCTTTGTGCATTCATCATGATTTTTTTATGTTCTTGATAATATTTATTCACTTATTTATAAGATTTTATTTTTAAATAATGTCTACACCCAACATGAGAGTTGAACTACACAACCCCAAGATCAAGAGTCACATGCTTGACTGACTGAGCCAGCCAGATGCCCCGCGTTCTTGATAATAAGGTACTTGCATTGAAGTACTTTCTGAGTCATTACAGAATCTGTTCTATTGCTGCTTTTTCTATGGAACTTGGGTCACATTTTCCTGTTTGTCCATTTGTTGAAATTTTTTATTCTATACTGAATATATTATATACTTTAGAGCCTCTGGATTCTGTTATCTTCCTCTGAAGAATATGACTTATTTTTACCTAACAGTTAAATTACTGGCTGCTTATTTTTGTCTAATAAAGGCTTGGTTCTATGTTTTATTATATTTGGTCTCTTTTGGCTTTCCTTTAAATCCTAGGGTGACTCTTTTAATATAGGGATAAAATCTTTACTTCTAAAATGTGGCCCTCTTGGGATTTCTATGGAAGGCCTAAGTTTTTCACCAAGCTATATCAATTTGATGGGATTCAAACTCCAAATTCAAACCCCAAACTCCAAATTCTTTGTCTCATGCAACAGCAAAAATCCCTTTCAGCCTTTCAGCTATTATTTTCCAGTAGCTTCTCTGGAATCTTCCCTGTGTGTATATATAGTTCTAGAGTGGGAATGTATATGCAAATTTTTAGCTCTCCTTCTATGCTTCCCCACTTCCCAAAATCTACCTCCCCTAACCCCCAATTATCAGCCATTCTTTCAGCCCTGAACTCTGGTCTTTAATACCTCAAGCCAATAGGAATGTGTTTCTGCTTCAGTTCTGGCTACTCCCACAACTTTTTATCTCAGAAGAAAAGCTATATAAATATAGATCTTGTCCAGCAATATTCTCTTCTCTCAGCCTCTCTTTGTTTTTGCATTCTTTTGGTTGATCTCCAATAGTTGTTTTTTATTTATTTGTTTTAGTATTTTTTCCATAGTTTATAACTGTTGTCATGGGGTAACAAATCTGTTTCAAATTACTCCACCATTACGGGAATTGAAGTTCCTGGGATTTTTTTACTTTTATATTTACCTATTCACTTCATTATTCTATATTCCTGTGTATTATTTCACTTCATGATCAGTTTAGTCACTTAGACTTGGGTTTAATTCTTGGTTCTGCCATTTACAATGGTGTTACTTCAGATTTCTGGTTTTCAGTGACCTTATATATAAAATGGAAATGATCATATTTACCTTATAAGGTTAGTTGCTTTTGAATATTAAATGTGACAATATATGTAAAACATGTGGCATAGAGCTTAGAACTTCATTGGCTTTTATAAATGCTGCTACCCTTTATTACCATAATTATTCTATAAGGTTAGAATGTGGATGACTTACCTAAGATCCTACTACTAAATAATTTGAGTAGCGATTAATTAAATCAATTCTGCAAGACAAGTTTATGCCTCCCAGGAGTTCCAGTTTCAATATTATCCCACTTAAGAAGGAGAACCTGCCTGATGTAATTAAAAGATTATAGTATATGAAAAGCAAATAAAGTCTATTTACATATTAAATAAAGTCTGTTTACATACTAAATGAGATTTATCAGAATAGATTTTATATTCGTTTATATTTGTTTACATGAGGAGGAACAACAAAACAAAATTACTAACAATAAGGCTTACATGGTCAGTATACTGAGTGATGTCCTTTTCTATGAGCCCTTAGGAGCCAGCCAACTGACTGGTAACCAGAAGATAACCCACAGTAGTATTTTTTTTTCCATATCAGAGAAGCATGTCTAAGTAAGTTTTCAATTTTAGAGCCAGATATAATATTCAGTGAGAATACTCAGGCCTAGTAAAATAAGCATTGTTTGCATATATGGTCATTAAAGAAAATAGTGTAAAATATACCACTTTATAATGAACTATTCTGTCCTCTAGGTTTACTTATAACTCACAAATGAATGGTTTGTACCCCGGGCAAGCATGTAATTTCAGGAATTGGTTATTGAATGAGGTTTTCTATGAATAGTTAACATAATTATTTGTTTTGTCTTCTGAAATCATGTTACGGATGTGTATATATGTTATTATGTGTTATATTTTAAGTAATGCATAGGATTTTGTGGGTGCTTCTCCAAAACCTTTTGCTGTAGAGAAAGTTATTTAATGCTAAAGATAAAAAGGGAAACTTTTATGCTTGAGGTCACATCCACTCTCTCTGGTAAGCATTATTACAGTTACTATTTACATTTATGCCTATTCAGATAGAAACCCATCAATCATGTAAACTTAGGGCCAGATTCTGATCTCTAATGCATAGTATGAATTCCCACATATCTTTTTTTCCACCAAATAAATAAATAAATAAATGCTTAGTATCATCTGAGATTAAAATCTGTCCTTTCAAATTGATTTTATTTTTATCTAGACTAAGAAGCAAAATGCGGTGTCAGAAGAGGAAATAAAATAATTCCTGCCAGGATGTGGTTTCTTTTTTTATATATAATTCTTACAGAATCAAGTATTCATATAGTTCTCTAATCATAATAATGGCTCTGAGAAAAAAATAGAAAAATTATTATTTATCCTTTTTAAAATGGAATCTTTTTATCCTTGTGCAATCATATGTACTAACTTGGATTGTAGGGGAAGGCCACATTATAAAAAGAACATTACCTAAGGTTATAATATATGAAAAGCAAATAAAGCCCATTTACATACTAAATGAGATTTATCAGAATAGATTTTATATTTGTTTACATGAAAATTTAACAATTTTATTAAAGCTTACGAATGAAATATTTAAAATAATAAAACTGTCTTGTTTTTGGGATTTATGGTTTTTTTAAGTATAAGATAATTGCACAGAAGATTTGAAGATAAAATCTTCATTTACATTTTCTCTCAGCCAAGGAAATTTAGTTCAATTTACACATAGTGTTATTTTTGAACAGTGTTTATTAAGAACTTTTTATGAGCAGAGCACTGTGCTAGGCATTTTTTAGGAATATAAAAATAAATCTGGTACCACCCTGCCTAAAAGAAGTATGTAGCTTAGTAAGACAAACAAAAGCACACATGTCACACATGCATATGAACAGAGTGTGTAAACTTTTAGAGTAAGGGTCTCAACAGTATGGTTCCAGGGAGCAGTGTTGGCATGTGCCATTTTTTATTGTATTTCAGAATTACAAGTGATCCTTAGGAGAGCCTACCATGGCACCAGGAGCATAATTGTACAGTACATCTTGAATGAATAGATAAAATATTCTCTCATGGTTGGGGTTGGATAACAGGCTAGATATGGTATGACTCTGTGTGGATGTTAAGTGTCCCTATGGTTAAAAGAGTTATTTTAGAGTTAGACTTTTTTTTTTAATCTGAATTTTACCATCTTTGTGACCTGGCACAAATTACCTCTTTAAACTCCATTTTCTTCATCTGTCAAATATGGTGATAATATATGTTTCATAAGTTTGTTGTGAAGTGTGAATGATATAATGTATGTCAGGCCTATAAGTATAGTGACTATAGTATTTTAGATTAGAAAATCCAGTTACGTTTGCTAAGGCCGTTTGCTTTTTTTTTTTTTTTTTTTTTTGCTCTTAGGGGATGGGTAAAAGTACGTTATGAAACAGAAGTAATGAAGCTATAACATTGACTCACACATGTGCAAGTGGCAGAATTTTTACTTTAAAAACTGGCACTTCACTTAATCTACATTGTTTTATTTTTTAATTAAGGGGAAATAATTAGGGAGTTATGAATAAAATAAATTTATTAATTTTGCACTTGGTCCTTTTATCTTTGCAGAATGAAAACTCAAAGAATCACTTAGGAATTATTATTAACTCTTTCATACGTTCATTTATCCATTTCACAAATATTGACTGAGCACCTATTGTTTGCCGGGCATTGTGGTAAACACTGGTGATACAGTGGTGAATAAGACTGACCAACTTCCGGGGCGCCTGGGTGGCTCAGTGGGTTAAGCCTCTGCCTTCAGCTCAGGTCATGATCTCAGGGTCCTGGGATCGAGCCCCGCATCGGGCTCTCTGCTCGGCAGGGAGCCTGCTTCCCTCTCTCTCTCTGCCTGCCTCTCTGCCTACTTATGATCTCTCTCTGTGTCAAATAAATAAATAAAATATTTAAAAAAAAAAAAA
>CM053605.1:70088933-70103858 GCA_028646535.1 Procyon lotor | reverse complement strand
TCCGTGAATTATAACAAGGCAACACAGCATCAGACTTGAAAAGTTATATTATAGCCCACCTTCCTGAAAGTCTGTCCATTTTAAAGGAATGATAAATTTTTGAGCATGCTTTACAAAATTATGAGGGCTTAGGTACCAATGAGTAACAAAGTTAGGTCAGGAAGTACATGATCACAATTGAATCTAACTCTACTATTAGAGTTCTGTTAGTTCTATTATGTAGGCTACTTTCAGTAAAAATAATTAGATTTCTTTCTATCTTTTGAGTATTAGGAAACCTTGAGCCTGGAACTGATACCTAGATTCACAGCTATTTTCTCTTTGAAACTTCCTTTTACCTTCCCTACCATTAATCACTCTATTGCTAACTCTAATGAAAAAATTTTGTTGATTAAAAGGTTCTACTCAGAAAGGGCCTTCTCTGCTTTCCTATTTATTGTTTGAGAATTATTTTTGAGAGAGATTGAGCATTTGCAGTTTAGTTTCAAGTTTAAGTTCCTACTAATAGATTTGGGCAAGTATGCTTATCATTTTGCTCAACTATAAAATGCAGATAATAAAACTCACCTGATAGTTATATGATTCAGATTTCAAAATAAGATTGTAGCTTTAGAAATTATAAACTTTAGGGTGCCTGCGTGGCTCAGTAATTTAAGCGTCTGCCTTTAGTTCAGGTTATGATCCCAGGGTCATGGGATGGAGCCCTGCATCAGGTTCGCTGCTCAGCGAGGAATCTGCTTCTCCCTCTCCCTCTGCCTGCTGCTCCCCCTGCTTGTGCTATCTCTTTCTTTGTCAAATAAATGAATACAAATCTTTGGGGAAAAAAGAAATTGTAAACTTTGATAGTTTGCTGTTGTTTTCATTAGTAAGAGATAATGATTAATTATAGCAACTACTATTATTATTTTCTACATGCCATATGCTTCACATAGGTTATTGGTAGACTGTACAGTATCTCTACATGCTAGAAATCATTTTGCCTAATTATATACAAAAACAATATGTTCTCAAAAATGTTAAGCAACATTCCAACAGACATTTGAATCAATCGGTTGAAGAGTCAGAATTCAAAACCATATTTGGTATGGATTCAAATCCAACACCCATTGCACCATGTTGTCTCTCCATTGGTTACTAAAATGCAGAAGTGGAGTGAGAATGCATGTACAACCTTAGATTCCCTGTTACGACCTTATTCTTTTCCCTTTAAAAAAGATAACTACCTAAAAGATTGCTACCTAAAGCAATCTACTCATTTAATACAATTCCTATCAAAATACCATCAATTTTTTCCAAAGTAATGGAACAAATAATCCTAAAATTTATATGGAACCAGAAAAGACCCCAAATAGCCAGAGAAATGTTGAAAAAGAAAACCAAAGTTGGCGGCATCACAATTCCAGACTTTAAGCTCTATTACAAAGCTGTAATCATCAAGACAATATGGCACTGGCACAAAAACAGACACATAGATCAATGGAACAGAGTAGAGATCCCAGAAATGGACCCCCAACCCTCTGGTCAACTAATCTTCGACAAAGCAGGAAAAAATGCCCAGTAGAAAAAAAGACAGTCTTTTCAACAAATGGTGTTGGGAAAATTGGACAGTCACATGCAGAAGAATGAAACTGGACCATTTCCTTATACCACATATAAAAATAGACTCCAAATGGATGAGATACCTCAATGTGAGACAGAAATCCATCAAAATCCTTGAGGAGAACCCAGCCAACAACCTCTTTGACCTCAGCCAGAGTAACTTCTTCCTAGAAACATCACCAAAGGCAAGGGAAGCAAGGGCAAAAATAAACTATTAGGACTTCATCAAGGTCAAAAGCTGTCTTTTTGCACAGCAAAGGAAATAGTCAACAAAACCAAAAGACAGCCGACAGAGTGGGATATGTTTGCAAATGACATATCAGATAAAAGGCTAGTATCCAAAATCTATGAAGAACTTATCAAACTCAACACCCAAAGAACAAATAATCCAATCAGGAAATGGCCAGAAGTCATGAAGAGACATTTCTGCAAAGAGGACATCCAAATAGCCAACAGATACATGAAAAAGTGCTCAGCATCACTCTGCATCAGGGAAATACAAATCAAAACCACAGTGAGATACCACCTCACACCAGTCAGAATGGCTAAAATTAACAAGTCAGGAAACGACAGATGTTGGTGAGAATGCTGAGAAAGGGGAACCCTCTTACACTGTTGGTGGGAATGCAGCCACTCTGGAAAATGGAATGGAGGTTCCAGTTGTTTTCTTTGTTAAACTTTGTAGCAGGTTTTGTTGCCGCCTCTGCAACATATCCCTGCCAGAAATGAGTTTTTAAAGAGCTTTTTCCTTTGTTTCCAAAAGTTTTCCAAAAGCTTTGTTTAAAACCTCTTTTGATAAAATAGACAAAATTTGAAACAAAGATCTTTGATCTTTTTCCTACAATAAGTAACTTCTGTAGTAAAGGAAATATTTTAATTAGTGAGTACTTTGAATAAATTAGTATGGGTTTTCAGCACATCTAAAAATATGTGTAACATCTACCTTCTTGAATAGTGGACATTCAAAATATTAAAGATGGCAGATGTCACTAATTGTTTGATCCCTCAGAAGAGCTTTTTTTTTCTTTTTTTTTTTGTAGCATATGAGAACAACCAGAGAAGATGGTAGCTTAAAGCCAGTTAGAATATCGAGTCCCTTCCAGGAATATAATAACTACTTTAAATCTGCTTAGAGTCATTTGAAATAACAGTTTCTTAGCATGTTGAGAATGTTTTGTAATCCCACTGTACCTAATGACTTATAAAATTCTAAATCCATTGAGGTTAATAACTTCTGATCATGTAGTTTTATCAAGGGAGATGAGAATATCAAACTTTGAAAGTATTTCATGGTGAATCTATTTGTTTATTGATAAGTAACATAGTTATAAGTGAAATTGGATCTGTCATGAAACATTGCATATTTAATAAAACAAGTTAAAATATGCTTTCAGAATATCTTTCAGAAAATAGGATTTTAAATTGAAGAAAAGAGAAAGAAATTCAATATTTACAAGACAATGTTTTCTTTTGAAAATATTCATGAAGTAGATCTATAATTAATGACATGTTAATTCTACCTGATATATGTTTGTTTACTTTTTTTTGAACCATGATAGGGAACAAGAGGGGAATATTTGTAGGCATAATACTATTTTTGTAAAAATAAAAATATATATTATCTGAGAGCAAACTGTAACAGTGTCTTTTCCTTAGGGTTATGAAGAGGTGGATTAGGGAGCTGTTACTTTTAGCTTTTCTGCTTCATATCACTTCAGGTTTTTTCCAAACTGAGTATCTGGTTTTTTGAAACCAGGAAAAAAAATAGAATAGAGATATTTTCAAAGAAATAAGGCAAAAAATAGATGAAGATGAGAGGGGGAAATAAAATTCAACGTTTGTGTCTTGTTAGTATAGTGAACTAGATACCCTACATCTCATGGTAAATAACTAAAAATGATATGATAGATATAAAAATAGTATTGCATGCATCTGTGAGCTGGAAAGATGGCGTGAAAGATGGTGATGATTTGTTTATCCCAAAAGGTTAAAATAAAGTAATGGGATACCAAGGTGGCTCAGTTGGTTAAGCATTTGCCTTCAGCTCAGGTCATGACCCCAAGCTCCTGGGATGGAGCCCTGCATTGGGCTCCCTGCTCAGTGGGGAGTCTGCTTCTCCCTCTCCCTCTCCCTCTCCCTCTCTCTCTCTCAAATAAATAAAGTCTTTAAAAAAACAAAACAAACAAACAAAAAACACAACAAATATAAGCGCCATCCAGAGCAGTAAGCTTTATAGTTGTTTTTTTTTTTTTTTTTTAAGCTTTATAGTTTTGTTGAGCCTGGTAAACCCTGGCCTAAGGTTTTCACAGACTCTTCCCTCATTGAAAGAGGAACAAGAAAGAGTCACAATCCAAAGTTTTTTTTTTTTAAACATGAGGGGCCTCAGCATAGACTTAGAAATCTCTGCACCTCCATTGTGAGAACGCGTAATAAAATCAGCCTATCACCTCCCACAGCACTTCAAGAATAACTAATGCTTCACATCTTGGCACTGAGCATAGTAAAATATCTCCCTGATCATTTGTAACCACAAGCTGGTCTTGTGGGTTTGCTACTGAACTTCACACTACACAGATGATATGAAAAAGAAAATTAAAGCCAAGAATTTAATGTGGTCCCAAGTTTAAAATCCCCCGAGTAGATAGTAGAACACAAATTTTCTCCAAAGGGATCTACTTTAAATATAGGACTCAAAAAATTCCCACATGTAAAATTCCAAAAATAAAAAATGAGATTACAATAAAAAATTACAAAGTATCAGGAGAGAATATCGGAAATAATAGAAGAATAAGATTTATATTCTTATAGAAGAATAAGATTTCAAACATTTCACATATTAAAATTACTAAAGAATATAAAACAAATCTGTTTAATAAGTAATAGATAAGATGATATAATGTAAAAAGTAATGATATTATAGTCCTGAGGAAGAGTAATGTGTTGAGACTTGACCTGCCAGAGATGAAAATTTGGTATAAAGCCTTAGTAATTAATACAGTATTATAATGGTGCAAAGATAGATGGATTGTCCAATGGGGTGAAGTTAGACAGAGACATCTATGTGGTTGGAAACTTATATAACAAAGCTGGTATTGTGATAAGGGTTGACATTTTAATAAATTATATTGGGTTCATTGATTATTCAGTATAGGGAAAAATTTAAGATACAAAATTTAAAAAGTCATTAAGGAGAAGATTATTAAATGTTATTGCATTATAACTGTGATGTTTCTTCTCTCAAAAGTCACCTTAAAAGGATGAAAAAACAAGTTGCAAATGAGAAGACATTTCAACATGTGTAACTGAAAAAGAATTATCACAAATCAATACACCCTCAAAAAAAAAAGAAAAATGGACAAAAGACTTTTTACGTTTAATCTGATTATGATTTCAAGTAACTATTCCTAATCCTTTTTTTTTTCTTCCAAAATTTTATTTAAATTTAAGTTAGGTAACATGTAGTGCAGTATTGGTTTCAGGAGTAGACTCTACTTACTCATCATTTACATATAACACCCACTGCTCATCCCAGTAAGTGCCCTCCATAATACATATCACCCATTTAAACCATCCCCCCATCTCCCCTCCATCAACCCTCAGTTTGTTCTCTTAGTCAAGAGTCTCTCATGATTTGACTCCCTCTCTCTTTTTACCTTATTTTTTAATTTTTCTTACCTTATGTTTACCTGATTTGCTTCTTAAATTCCACATATGAGTGAAATCATATGGTATTTGTCTTTCTGTCACTGACTTATTTCACTTAGCATAATATGCTGTAGTTCCAATTACATCATTGCAAATGACAAGATTTCATACCATTTAATGGCTGAGTGATATGCCATTGTGTGTGTGTAAGTGTGTATCTCACATCTTCTTTATTCATCAATATATGGAATCTGGGCACTTTCCATAGTGTGTCTGTTATTAATAGTGCTGTTATAAACATTGGGGTGCATATGCCCCTTGAATCAGTATTCTTGTATCTTTTGAATGAATACCTAGCAGTGCAACTGTTAAGTCATAGGATAGTTCTATTTTTAACTTTTTGAGGAAACTCCATACTATTTTCCAGAGTGGCTGCACCAGTTTCCATTCCCACCAATAGTGTAGGAGGGTTCCCCTTTTTCTTCATCCTCACCAACATCTGTTTTTTGCTGAGTTGTTAATTTTAGCCATTCTGACAGGTGTGAGGTGGTCCCTCATTGTAGTTTTGATTTGTATTTCCCTGCTGATGAGAGATGTTGAGCATTTCTTCATGTGTCTGTTGGTTATTTGTATGTCTTCTTTAGAGAAATGTCTGATCATGTCTTCTGCCCATTTCTTAACTGGATTATTTATATTTTTGATGTGTTAAGTCTGATAAATTCTTACAGATTTTGGATACTAGCCCTTTTTCTGGTATGTCATTTGCAAATGTCTTCTCCCATTCCATTGGTTGCCTTTTAGTTTTGTTGACTATTTTCTTCACTGTGCAGAAGCTTTTTATCTTGATAGGGTTCTGATAGTTCATTTTTGCCTTTGTTTCCCTTGCCTCTGGAGACGTGTCTTGTAAGAAGTTGCTGTGGCCGCAGTCAAAGAAGTTGTTGCCTGTTTTCTCTTCTAGGATTTTAGTGGTATCTTGTCTCACATTTAGATCTTTCATCCATTTTGAATTTATTTTTGTGTATGGTGTAAGAAAGTAGTCCAGTTTCATTCTTCTACATGTCACTGTTCAGTTTTCCCAACACCATTTGTTGAACAGACTATCTTTTTTTTTTCTTTTTCCATTTCTTTGTGTCTTCTTCAATTTCTTTCATAAGTGTTCAGATGTTAAACATCTTTTACCTCTTTGGTTAGATTGATTTCTAGGTACCTAATGGTTTTTGCTGCAATTATAAATGGGACCCATTCCTTGATTTCTCTTTCTGCTGCTTCATCATTTGTGTATAGAAATGCAACAGATTTATGTACATCAATTTTATATCCTATAAGTTTGCTGAATACATGTATCAGTTCTAGCAGTTTTTTGGTGGAATCTTTCAGGTTTTCTACATAAAGTATCATGTTGTCTGTGATGAATGAAAGTTTGACTTCTTCTTTGCTAATTTGGATGCCTCTTATTTTTGTTGTCTGATTACTGAGGCTAGGACTTCAGTACTATGTTAAGTAACAGTGGTGAAAGTGGACACCCTTGTTATATTCCTGACTTTAAGGGAAAAGCTCTTGTTTTCCCCCTTGAGGATGATATTAGCTGTGAGTTTTTCATATATGGCCTTTAGGAAGTTGAGGTGTGCTCCTTCTATCCCTACTTTCTTGAGGGTTTTTATCAAAAAAGGAAGCTGTATTTTGTCAAATGCCTATTGCTAAGTGTCATAAGTAAAGAAAGGTAAGAACTAGGCGCGTAGATGGCTCAGTCAATTGAGCATCTGCCTTCAGCTCAGGTCATGATCCCAGGGTCCTGGGATTGGTCCACCTCAGGATCCCTGCTCAGTAGCAAATCTGCTTGTCCCTCTCCCCTTGCTCCTCCTCCTTGCTCATGCTCTCTCTCTCTCTCTGTCAAATAAATAAATAAAATCTTGAAAAAAAAAAAAACAAAACCAACCTCTCAGTTCCTAACAACCAGAAAACCCAATAAAGATTTAAAAAAGAAAAGAAAAAAAAGGCAAGAATTCCCATGCATTTTGTACTTCTTTACATTTTCATTTTTTTAAGATTTTATTTATTTGTCAAAGAGAGAGAGCACAAGCAAGGGGAGCAGCAGGCAGAGGGAGAAGCACACTCCCTGCTGAGCAACGGGCCCGATGCAGGACTGGATCCCAGGACCCTGGGATCATGACCTGACCCAAAGGCAGATACTTAACCAACTGAGCCACCCCCGCATCCCAACTTCTTTATCATTCTTATTATCAAAATTAAAAAAATATATAGTCTTCATTTTTATATTTTTAGTTTATATGACCATTTTGATGAAAGTGACAGAAGTTTACTTGAAAGTATTCCGTATCTATTCATATTTTTTTTAAGATTTTATTTATTTATTTATTTATTTATTTATTTATTTGACGAGAGGAGAGAGATCACAAGTAGGCAGAGAGGCAGGCAGAGAGAGAGTTGGAAGCAGGCTCCCCGCTGAGCAGAGAGCCCAATGCAGGGCTCAATCCCAGGACCCTGAGATCATGACCTCAGCCGAAGGCAGAGACTTTAACCCACTGAGCCACCCAGGCGCCCCTATTCATATTATTTTTATTAAAAATTTCACAGTAACAGGGGCACCTGGATGGCGCAGTCATTAAGCATCTGCCTTCAGCTCAGGTCTGATCCGAGGGTCCTAGGATCGAGCCCTGCTTCAAGCCCTGCATCAGGCTTCCTGCTCTGTGGGAAGCCTATTTGCCCTCTCCCACTCCCTCTGCTTGTGTTCCTTCTCTCACTGTGTCTCTTTCTGTCAAAAAAAAAAAGGTAAAGTCTTAAAAAAAAAAACCAAAAATACCCACCGCTTCCCAGTGGCATACTACTCCTAATAAGCTAGATAGACTTGTCTATATAGATTTCTTTAAAACATACATTTGAGGTCGCCTGGCTGGCTCAGCCTGTTAAGTGTTCCACTCTTGGTTTTGACTCAGGTCATGATCTCAGGATTGTGGGATTTAGCCCCATATTGATCTCCTCACTTCATGCAGAGTCTGCTTGTCCCTCTTCCTCTGTGGCTCCCCCTGCTCACTCTATCTCAAATGAAAAAATAAATAAGATCTTTTTAAAAATTAGAAAATAAAGCATTTTACATAATTTCTATTCAATTTAAAATATCTGTTTGTATGGTTCTTAAAGAGTTGTGCTCATTTTTCAGAGGAATTTCTTCATATCTTCAGAGGGAATGCCAAGGTCTGTAGGTTTAATTAAGTATAAATAAAAATAGTTCAAAGATAATGTTTAGCAAATGTATACCTATTCAGCAATTAATGGAAATGTTGATTTCCCCTAACATCTTACTTCTGTATGTCAAAAGTACAGTTCATTTCTTGAGAGAGAAAATAAGTAACCATTACCTTTGCCTTGATTTCATCAGTAAGATATCAGGGCAGAATAATAAGTATATTAGAGAAACGGATATATTTTAAAGGTCAGGTGAATGATCTAACTGAAAATTATTCTCACCTAAGTATGATCATTTTTGTTCCCCTGACTCTCACTCCCTAGAGAGAGTTTGGAAATGTCTAGAGGCACTGTCAACTGTCACAGTGAGGGCAAAGAGTTACTGCCATTGGAGAGTGCTACTAGGAGGGTCTAGGAGTCTCACATTTCTTGCAGAGCATGGAACATCTAACCAAGATTTTTTGTATCAAATTAGAAGAGGTGTCTCATAAAGAAACCCTGAAATATAATGATTCATATTCTAAATATGAATATGTATAAAATACCAAGTATCTTTATGAGAAATTCAAGAGGACCTCCATGGCAAAATTTTTAAACTTAACAAACCTCATCCAGTCTGTGAAGATACTTAGTGGGAAAAAAAATCAAATTTATTGATGTCACCATGGCCCTATAGTGTTTGAAGAATGTACTCTGACTTGGGACAGCTGGGTGGCTCTGTTAGTTAAGCCTCTGCCTTCAGCTCAGATCTTAATCCCAGGGTCCTGGGATCAAGTCCCACATCAGGCTCCTTCCTTAGCAGGGAACCTACTTCTCCCTCTGCCTGCCTCTCCCCCTGCTTGTGCTCGCTCTCTCTATTGCTGACAAAGAAATAAATAAAAATCTTAAAAAAAGATAAGAATGTACTCTGACACTAACATTGTTAGAGACATTTTTCTTCACTGTAGGCCCTTCAGAAAAAAGCCCAGATGTGGAAATAGTGACTTAATTTCTTATGAGATTATTGAGGTGGGAAACTGAAACAGTTGTGACAACTGTCTTGGATCCAGGTAAAAGAACTCATCACCAAATGGTCCGGCACTTTGATAGAGGTTAAAACAAAGGAAAGAGAATCCCCACCACAGACTGAGAAAATTGATAAAGAAAATTGACATATATTGACCACCTACTATTTGCTAGACATTGTGAAAAACATTATACATATATGTTCATTCATTCATTTGCATAATAAAATTTTGCTATGATGTACAATAGAGAAACCACTGGGGGATGCATAACTCCTGCAATCCAGGAACATCCAGTTTGGGAAAGGAAACAGAGAAGCAGTCAGTTGTAACTACCTGTGTTCAGTATTATGATATGGAGTACATACTGATGCATTGGAGTCATTTACATTTATTCCTGCCTTGGGAAATTGGGAGATCAGAGAATGTTTTAACAGAGGTCGTGACATCTAATTGAGTCCCATTATGTCATCTAATATCAAGAAACCCGTTATTACGTATTACTCCTATTTATAGATAGGACGACTGAAGTACTGAAAGGCAGTATAATCTATGTAAGGCTGTATAATAATAATAGCAAATATTTACATGGCTCTGTCAGAGCTTTCTGTTTAATGTAATCCTTAGAACTTCTCTATAATATAGATTCTTTCGTTATTTCAGTTTTATAATTAAGAAAACTAACTCTTACAAATTTAAGTAATTGTTCCAAGGTCATATATTAATAAAGACAATGTTCACATTTGAACCAAAGCAAATAGATTGTAGTTTCTGTGTGCTTAACCACTGTAGCATGTACTTTCCCTCCTCCCTAGTTGATCTTTAAATCTGATTCAAGGGGCACCTGGGTGGCTCAGTGGGTTAAAGCCTCTGCCTTCAGCTCAGGTCATGATCTCAGGGTCCTGGGATCGAGCCCCGCATCAGGCTCTCTGCTCAGCAGGGAGCCTGCTTCCCCCTCTCTCTCTGCCTGCCTCTCTGCCTACTTGGGATCTCTCTCTCTTTGTCAAATAAATAAATAAAATCTTTAAAAAAAATAAAATAAATAAATAAATAAATAAATCTGATTCAAAACTTAGCAGTTAGACTCTAAAACCCATGTAGTTAAGTGAAGGAATGAGATTGACATCTTAGAAAGCCTGTTTTAATAATAGTAAAAACAGTGAACTGAAATAAGACAGACCAAGAGACAAGAAGACCAGAGAGAGGAAAACATGGGTGCTAGTCTAATCTAGGATAATGGCAACTAATGTGTTCAATAGTGTTCAAATGCAGGAGATTAAATAATTAGAGTGATCAGGACTTGGTGATTAATGAATGTAGAGTATAAAGGAAGCTGAGAAGTCAGGGATCACACTTAGGCTTTTTGTTTAACTAAATGAAAGTTGATGTTATTTTGGAGAATACAAGAGAAAAAAAGATTAAGGTAGAAAGTAACTGAGTGTTTCATTCACTTTAAATTTTGTGCTTGAAATGCCCATGCCCTTAAGGCTTCCAAATGAAGAAGTCCAGAAGGTAGACATTTGTGTATCTGGAGCTCAGGAGAAAAATCAGAGCTGAGAAATAGAGGAAAAGACTAAGCAGGAAAATGTAGGATTGTCAAGTAAGTGTAAAGACACAATTGTGGTTTCAGATCAAAATATATCATGGCTCAAATCTAAAGAGTTGTGGTGGCAGGGGGTAGAGAGGTGGAGAGGGAAAGGAAGAGAGATGGGAGAAGAGCAAAAGAGAAGAAGAGAAAAAAAGAGATATGTTGGAAGGCATCAGGGAGGATAAAAGATTATGAATACTTAAAAGTTAATAAATCTTTCCCTGTTTGCTCAGCTTAGTGTGTGTGTGTTTTATATATACGAGAAGGGAGGAGAATTAAAAGAAGCTGAGAGAGCTTGATTGATTTACATTAGGAAGTTAGAGGAAGAAAATAATCAATCCAGAAAGACTGGAGGAGGGGGATGTGTTGAAGGAAAAAGTTATATTGGGTGGTGCTTAGAGAGGTAACTTGAATATTTAGGGGTCTGAGATGAAATTCTGGTGCAGTTGCCCTACCCCATAATTTAAGGAGACAACAAAAGAGATTTTTAAGATTTTTTACTATGCATTAGCTATGGAATCTTACATTGGTTCCTCATTATGAGCAAAGATTCAGATTCTTTTTTCGCTTTTCAGTGCTTTTCTGGATATACACTGCCATTTTGTTTGTTTTTATCTGAATATAGCTTTGTGAGTCTGGCCAAAAGGCAGTTTGACTTTATATGGATCATTCTAATTTCTCTACCAGACTGCAGTAACCAATGCATAGTATTGAAGAAAGCAGACATTTGAATCTATGCCTAGGTTTCATATTCTGATGAAATAGAAAGAGTTGACCATATTGGCAAGTGGTGTTTATGGTGGAAGTGCACATGAATTGAAAGTGTAGATATAAGGTGAGCTATGAAATAAAGGAGCAGAGTTAAGAATTTGAGATAAACGTGGGATATGTGAAATTTTAACATGATCTTATTGAATCCTCAGAGTAATTTACACATGAAGAGATTAAAGACTGCAGGGATTAGATCTATTGTCCAAGTTCACACAAATAGTAAATATCATGGCTGGTATTCATACCTGATCTCTCTGGTATTTATGCCCATGTACTCTCTAGTAACCTTTTGACCTACCTAGAAAAATAGTGGCAGTTTCTGAAATGCAAGAGCATTAATAGGTGATAATTAGAGATAATTGCTAGGCTGTTGTACCAGTTGCCAATTGTACCAACTGAGAATTATACCAGGATTCTTTGTTCCAAACAATAGAAACTAACTTATCTGAAGCGGGAAAGGACTTTTTTGAAAAAATACCATAGTAGAGCTCTACAGGATCCATAAGGGCTTTGGAGAACCAGGCTTAAGAACATAGTAGAAACCAAAAAAGGCTTCTAGCCAAAAGGCTTTGCCTTTATCATACCATAAGAAAAGTCTGCTTTAGAAGTTGCTGCTGATGTACCACAGGACATTCTTTGTTGTGCTACTATGCTCTGCTGCCCTTGGACACTCTTGGAGTTTGGTGTCTCAGATTGGCCACAGGTTCAGTGAGTAATCTCTAATAATTTTCCGTGTCTCTGCGTGGACTTCAGAGTTCTGGATGCAAATGTGAGTTAGGCTGAACCTAGGTCACATGACTGCTCACTAGTAATTAGTTTCAAGACTCGACAAAGAAATGTGTTTCAAATACTGGGCAACCTTCAACAGATGTCATTTACACACACACACACACACACACACACACACACACACACGTTCATGAATATTTAATATTACTTCCCAAAGCCAGAGATTTTTTTTTTTTAAAGATTTTTATTTATTTGTCAGAGAGAAACACAGCGAGAGAGGGAACACAAACAGAGGGAATGGTAGCGGGAGAAGCAGGCTTCCTGCTGAGCAGGGAGCCCGATGCGGGGCTCAATCCCAGGACCCTGGGATCATGACCTGAGCCGAAGGCAGACGCTTAACGGCTGAGCCACCCAGGCGCCCCCAGAGATTTTTCATTAAATTGGTAACAACATATTAGAATTCTTCTCTTTTTAAGTTTATGCTTTTATAGAAGTGTTCATGATAGAAAGGTAGAAAAACATAGGTAGAGGAAAAGAAAAAAAGCTTTGTAAATAACAGCAATATTTTTGTGTAAATACTTGTAGGCTTTGTTCAATGCATAGAAGTAAACTTTTTTACCAAAACAGAATGATAATACACATTATATTACCATCTTTTTAAAGATTACAATTTGTCCAAAACATCTTTCTATGACAATTTTAAAATACATACTGTTCCACTGTATGGATGTATCATAATTTATTTAAAAATTACATATCATTGAACAATTAGGTTTTTTACCATGTTTCCTGATGAACGATGCTATGATTAAAAATGTTTTCAGGGGCACCTGGGTGGCTCAGTCGTTAAGCGTCTGCCTTCGGCTCAGGTCATGATCCCAGCGTCTTGGGATCGAGCCCCGCATCGGGCCCTCTGCTCGGCAGGAAGCCTGCTTCTCCCGCTACCATTCCCTCTGCTTGTGTTCCCTCTCTCGCTGTGTTTCTCTCTGTCAAATAAATAAAATCTTAAAAAAAAAAAAAATGTTTTCACATTATTAGATTACATCAAAAAAACAAATTGCTAGCAATACAGTTTCTTAGTTAAAGATATCATGGGTTTTTTGTTTGTTTGTTTTTTTAAAGTTTTTTTTACTTATTTGACAGAGAGAGAGATCACAAGTAGGCGGGGGGTGGGGGAGGAGAAGGCTCCCTGCTGAGCAGAGAGCCCGATGTGGGGCTCGATGTGGGGCTTGATCCCAGGACCCCAAGATCATGACCTGAGCTGAAGGCAGAGGCTTTAACCCACTGAGCCACCCAGGCGCCCCAAAGATATCATGTTTTAAAGGGTTTTGGTTGTTATCTTCAAATTACTCTTTAGAATATATGCATATAAATATGTGTTCATTTTTCCCCAAAGTGTCAGTGTGGACATTTCAAGGTTTTGTCTTTGCCAGTCTGAAAGATGAAAAGTAGGATTTTATTTCTTTCATTTATTCAACAGATATTTCGTTATAGGCTTGACAGAGGCCAAATTTCTGGGGAGAGGCAAGCTCCTTGCTCTTGGAACTTAAATTTTAAAACATGTATGAGGTGGTAGGATGGGAGAAAAAAGATGGAGTCAGGGAAGAGAAAAAATAAATTTGAAAATAAGGGAGAATTAGAGGATAATTCAGATGGTGGCTTAGACTAGAGTGGAAAAGGAAAGAAATGTTTCAGGAAAAGTGAAAAAGCATCGCTCTCTTTGATTTTAATTTCAAAATCAGGCAAAGACAATAAAGAAAGAAAATTTATGGACCAGTTTCACATGGAAACATTGATGCAAAAATTGTAAATAATGGGGTGCCTGGGTGGCTCAGTGGGTTAAAGCCTCTGCCTTCAGCTCAGGTCATGATCTCAGGGTTCTGGGATCGAGCCCCACATTGGGCTCTACTCAGCAGGGAGCCTGCTTCCCCTTCTCTCTCTGCCTGCCTCTCTGCCTACTTGTGATCTTTCTCTGTCAAATAAATAAAATAAAATAAAAGAATTATAAATTTAAAACATTGGCAAATTGAAGTGAATAATGTCTATGTGTGTGAAAGTTATCTCCTGACCATGTAGGCTTTAATCCAAGAAATTCAAGAATAGTTCGATGTTTTTTTTAAAAAAACTTGCCAAGATAATCTAGTACCTTGAATATTAAAGGAAAAAAAACATGTGTTCATCTTAATAGACGTAATAATAAATAATAAAATAATGAAAAACATTTAATAAAA
Organism: Procyon lotor; assembly: GCA_028646535.1. Taxonomy (NCBI): domain Eukaryota; kingdom Metazoa; phylum Chordata; class Mammalia; order Carnivora; family Procyonidae; genus Procyon; species Procyon lotor. The sequence continues at coordinate 70,089,087 of CM053605.1, read as the reverse complement.
TTCAACAATAATTATAAGAAATACTTAGCAAATTAGGAATATGAGGAAAATATTCATCTGATAAAAGAGTATCTATGAATGTGCCCTCTATGCCTACACTGTGAAGAGTTTTGATCAGGAAGGGGTGCTGTACTTTGTCAAATGCTTTTTCAGC
>CM053605.1:70059506-70088433 GCA_028646535.1 Procyon lotor | reverse complement strand
AATAATAATATATAATATAATAAATAATATACATTATTATCAGCATCATTTTTCTCCTTGTTTCCTATATTTGCTCTGGTTTTTTTTCTCACTTTTTTGATTAAAACATCTGATGGATTTTGATCATTTTTCTAATTTAATGAATACATTTGAGGCAATGAGTATATCACTGTCTTAAGTAATTAAGCAGAGTGTTTGTAATCAAATCAATTAAGATATAGCTTACATAAAATAAAATAATCTTTTTAGTGTGCTGTTTTGAGTTTTGGCAAATTTACCTATACATTCAACCACCACAGTCATCAATTTATAGAACCTCCAATACCCATAAAAATTTTCCTTTGTCCTTTGTAGTAAACCCCTCTCCCTTAGTTCTTTTTTTTTTTTTTTAAGATTTTATGTATTTATTTGACACAGAGAGAGAGATCATAAGTAGGCAGAGAGAGGGGGAAGCAGGATCCCCGTCGAGCAGAGAACCCGATGTGGTGCTCGATCCCAGGACCCTGAGATCATGACCTGAGCCAAAGGCAGAGGCTTAACCCACTGAGCCACCCAGGCGCCCCTCTCCCTTAGTTCTTTTTTTTTTTTTCCTCCCTTAGTTCTTGACAAACTATTTGTTTTTTTGTCTTTATAGTTTTGCCTTTTCCAGAGTACAGTTTATATCATTAATGATGATTAAACATAATCATACCATGTGTAGCTTTTTTATTTTATCTTCTTTCACTTAATATAATACATTCAAGATTCATTTATATTGTTATGTAAATCATTAAATCATTATGACCAGAGTTCTGTTCCATATAATTCTGAATCTCTGACACTGAGGCTTATTTTGAGGTTTAGGATGTCATCATTTTTCATGAGTGTTTCATATATGCTTATAAATGAGATTGGAAAGAGGCTTGATGCAAGGAACAGCAGGCTAAGGAAGCAGAGGAATGAATTAGTGACCTAGAAGACAAACTAATGGAAAATCATGAAACTGAGCAAGTAAGAGAAAGAAGAATTATGCAACACAAGAATAGACTTAGGGAACTTAGTGACCCATCAAACATAATAACATTCATAGTATTGGAGTCCTAGAAGAAGAATAGAGAGAAAAGGGGACTGAAAATTTATTTCAAGAAGTAATAGCGTAAAACTTTCCTAATCTGGGAAAGGAAATAGATACTCCAGATTCAGGAGGCACACAGAGCTCCCACCAAAATTAACAAAAGCAGGCCAACATATCATAATTAAATTTGCAAAGGATAGTAATAAAGAAAAAATCTTAAAAACAACAACATTAAAGAAGCCCTTAACTTAAAAGGGAAAATCCGTAAGGCTAACTGGAGATTTCTCAACAGAAATTGGCAAGCAAGAAAGGAGTGGCATGATATATTCAAAGTGCTGAATGGGAAAAATCTGGGCCAAGAATTCTCTGTCCAGGAATGTTAGCATTCAGAATACGAGGAGAAGTAAAAAGTTTCCCAAACAAAAACTAACAGAATTTATGACCACTAAACCAGCCCTGCAAGAAATATTAAAAGGGACTCTTTGAGAAAAAAGGAGAGACTAAGAGTGACAAAGAGAAGGGATCAGAGAAAATCTCCAGAAATAATGACAAATCAAGCAATAAAATGACAATTAAAAAATAATAAATAAATAAATAAAATGGCAATAATACATATCTATATTAATTACTTTAAATGTAAATAGGTTAAATGCTCCAATCATAGGGTGTCAAAATGAATAAAAAAAAAAAACTCATCTATATGCTGCCTAAAAGAAACTCATTTTAAATATAAAGATACCTGCAGATTGAAAATGAGGGAATGGAGAAACATTTATCATGCTAATGGATGTCAAAAGAAAGTCAGAGTAGCAACTTATAGCGGACAAAGACTTTAAAACAAAGACTGTTGGGGCACTGGGTGGCTCAGTCAGTTAAATATCTACGTTTGGCTTAGGTCATGATCAGAGTCCTGGTATTGAGCCCCACATTGGGCTCCTTGGTCAACGGGGAGTCTACTTCTCCCTCTGCCCCTCCCCCTACTTGTGCTCTCTCGCACTTGCTCTCATGCTCTCTCTCTCTCTCTCTCTCAAATGAATAAATAAAATCTTTAAAAAAGTAAATAATAAATAAATAAAACAAAGGCTGTAAAAAAAAAGGGGGCATCATATAATCATAAAGGGAACAATCTAACAAGAAGATGTAACAACGGTAAATATTTATGCTCCCAACATGGGAATATCCAAATATATAGAGCAGTTCATAACAAACAAAGAGGCATTAATTGATAATAACACAATAATAGTAGGGGACTTTAACATCCCACCTATATCAATGGAGAGATCACCTGAACAAAAAATCAACGAGGAAACAATGGCTTTGACACACTGGACCAGATAGACTTAGCAGATATATATAGAATATTCCATCCAGAGGCACCTGGGTGACTCAGTCAGTTAAGCATCTGACTTTGGCTCAGGTCATTACCTTGGGATCCTGAGATGGAGCCCTGAATTGGGCTTCATGCCCAGCAGGGAGTCTGCTTATCTCTCTCCCTCTCCTTTTGCCCCCCTCACACTTGCTCTCTTTCTCTCTCTCTCTCTCTCTCTCAAATAAATAAGCTGCCATTTAATAATTGTTCCTTTATAAGTATTCTTTTTCTTTCTTTCTCTCATGATATTGAAATTTCCTTATTAACCTTGACTATTGTACTTGCTCTATGAAAGTTTGAGGTGTGGATTTATTTTCATGTATCTTTCTATAGCTTTAGTGATTAGGATGTGTTTTATCATAGATATCATATTGACCTTTAGTACTGGAAATATCTCAACCATTATACTTTCAAACATTGCTTATCTGCTGTGCTTTCTGTCTTCTATTTCTGAAATTTTTGTTTGGATATATGTTAAAGCATCTGTCCCCTATGACTACTAACTACCTTTTCCCAGTTTTCATCTTTGTACCTCAGTATCTCATCCTTTTTTAAAAAACATTTTTTTTTAAGTTTTGTTTATTTTAGAGAGAGAGAGCATAAGTGGGAGGGGCCAGAAGGAGAGAGAGAGAGAATCTGAGGCAACTCCTTGCTGAGGGCAGAGCCTGACACAAGGCTTGATCCCACAATGCTGAGATCACAACCTGAGCCAAAACCAGGAGTCAGACACTTAACCAACTACTCCACCCAAGCACCCCTAAAGATTTTATTTTTAAGTAATCAAGAGTCACAAGCTCTACTGACTGAACCTGCCTGGCGTCCCTCTGAGTATCTTATTCTTTGTGAATTTCTCGATCCTCTTTTCCAGCTTACTATCTTTTCTACTATATTCAGTGTAGGATTTCTGGTATTTACTAGGGTTTTCTTTTCCAGGAATATATTTTCACTTTCAAAAATTTTTGTTGTATATTTTCATATACATCTATTCTTTTGATTTTATTTCATAGTTCCTTATTATTTTTATAGATGTCCTTTTATTTCGTTGGGAATTTTAAAGCCTTAATTTTAAGATGTTTTCTTTTTTTTTTAAGATTTTATTTATTTATTTTTGACAGAAAGAGAGAGAGAGATCACAAGTAGGCAGAGAGGTAGGCAAAGAGTGAGGGGGAAAGCAGGCTCCCTGCTGAGCAGAGAGCCCAATGCGGAGCTCAATCCAAGGACCCTGAGATCATGACCTAAGCCAAAGGCAGAGGCTTTAACCCACTGAGCCACCCAGGCACCCCTTAAGATGTTTTCTGATTGCTCTATGTATGTATTTGTTTTGCATATGTCTTTCATTTTTTAAGTTTACACTTAAGTTTACTACTGATTGTTGAGGTTTTGTCTTTCTTGGCTTTAAGTTTTCCCCATGTGCTTTGAAAATTAGTTTTCAGGCTTATCTTGAGGGGAAACTTTTTTCTCTTATCTTTTTCTGCTTATTCTAATCACTAACTCAGGGAGGGTGGAAAGGGGGAAGGTTGACCTGCGTTTTAAGAGTTAGACTTTGTCTTCATCCTCTGGCTCCCTGGGTTTGTAGAAGCTTTAGCTGAGCTTTTTTACAACCTCTTTTTCAGAGTTGGTGCACACCTCAGTGCAGATTTTATGCCTGAGACTGGCTGAACTCTTTTGCCAGGTGGTTCTTTTAATCTCCACTACTGTGTACTGTCAATCACTGGTGCCTCTGACTGCTACCAAACCTGGAACCTAACAAGTCTACACTGTCAGCTTGCTTACTGCTTTATGTTCCGTTATGTGGGGATTTTTATTTTTAGTGCACATATATCTTTTAATTTTTTTCTCTCTGTACTTTATTATACAAAGTATCTGAAACAGGTAAGTCTCTAAAATTTTTACTCACAGTACCATCTTGACCAAAAGTCCTATTGCTATAGTTTTCACATAAGAATTTGGAAATTAGGTTATGTATCTTGTCAAACTTGTCATCTTTCATATATATCATATATATCTATATAATATTCTTTCTGCTGCCTTGTTTAATGCATAGTTATGTGCATCCAAATAAGAATATGAATACCAATTCACATTCTAAGGTTGTGACTTCGAGACACAAAATGAATGGATTTAAATCATAGCATTGAGATTTACTTCCTATGTGACTCAAACTTTCAAAGACTTTTATTTCCTCATCTGTATTTATGAGTTTGGTCTACCTCATAGACATCTATAAAGGATTAAATATGGTAATCTATAAAACAGCATAATATGTAAGTCAAAATAAGCTCTCAGTGAATGTTAGCTATTGTTTGTACAATAGAGTTGCATGATATTTACCTTTAGTTGTAGAAATTCACCTTTTCACCTATTATAATTCTCTTTTGTAAGGTAATATTTAGGTATATACCTTAGTGTATGTGATATATTAATTTATACTTTGAAATTTAATATAACCAGGATTTTTAAACCACTCACAGTATATGTTTTTTACTTGGTTGGTAATTTAAATTATCTCCAAAAGTATTTTTAACTACTGAGTATTTTTTCCTTACAGACAAACTTTCAGACTTAATTTTCTCAACAGATATAACTATCATTAGTTATCTCTAAACTAGTCATGTGTGTATTTATGGCAGGCATTGATAATTATACACACACACACACACACACACACACATATTTTTTTAATTTTTATTATCATATAATGTATTATTTGCCCGAGGGTACATGTCTGTGAATCGTCAGGCTTACACATTTCACAGCACTTAACAGCACATACCCTCCCCAATGTCCACAACTCAGCCACCCTATCCCTACCCCCCTGCCTCCCAGCCACCCTTAGTTCGTTTCGTGAGTCTAGGAGTTTCATGAGTTATGGTTTGTCTCCCTCCCCCTTCCTGTTTCATTTCTCTCCCCCACCACCCCCGAACTCCCGCCTTGCCTCTCAAATTCTTCATATCAGAGAGATCATGTGATAATTGTCTTTCTCTGACTGACTTATTTCGCTTAACATAATACCCTCCAGTTCCATCCACGTCATTGCAAATGGACAGATTTCATTTCTCTTTATGGCTGCATAGTATTCCATTGTATATATATATACCACATCTTCTTTATCCATTCATCTGATGATGGGCATCTAAGGTCTTTCCATAGCTTGGCTATTATGGACATTGCTGCTATAAACATTCGGGTGCACGTGCCCCTTCGGATCACATTTGTATGTTTAGGGTAAATACCCAGTAGTGCGATTGCTGGATCGTAGCGTAGCTCTATTTTCAACTTTTTGAGGAATCTACATACTGTTCTCCAGAGTGGCTGTACCAGCTTGCATTCCCACCAACAGTGTAGAAGGGTTCCCCTTTCTCCGCATCCTCGCCAACATCTGTCATTTCCTATCTTGCTAATTTTAGCCATTCTGACTGGACACACACACATATATTTCTAACTTTGTGAAAATAGACAATCAGTTGGTCTCAGGATCAGATCTGGGTTCCAGTCTGGCTTCTGCCAATCTGTGGAGGTTTGAATTTTTTTTTAATTTTATTTATTTATTCTAGAGATAAAAAGAGAGAGAAAGAAAGAGAGCATGAGCAGGGGAAAGGAGCAGAGGGAGAGGTACAGTGAGATTCTGCGTTGAGCACAGATCTAGACATGGGGCCGGATCCTACAACCTGAGACCACGACCTGAGCCAAAATCAAGAGTCAGATGCTCAATGAACTGAGCCACCCAGGCGCCCCTGTGGGTAGGATCTTATCCAATCACCTCATTTCTCTGAACTTCAGTTTCTTAATTTATAAATTATAATTCTAATAATACCCACATACCAGAGTGTAAAGATGAAATGAAGTAAGATACAAGAATTCAGTCTGTACACTGCAAATCACTCTAGAAATAAAAGCTATGATTGCTTATCATCATTTACAGCAGCTTTACAGAGCTCCAATGAAAAGCAGGTAACCCTGAGCCTAGAAAGTTTTGTTCACTTACAAATAATTTTGTACTTTTTACAATAAGGAAAAATTCTCTGTGAGGTTTCTATGAAGAATGATTCTTAGGGGATGGCAGTGAAGTAGATATAGAATATCTAGTATTTGTATTTGACAGTTTAACTGCTGAGACCAAGGTTTTAAAATCCTTTGCTCTTTCAAACATAGCATACAATATTTAGTTCTTAGCATTTTGTAACAGAAATAAAGAAATCCTAATTTTAGTTCTGAAGTCAGTTCAGCAGGTATTTCCTTCCCTATTCAGATAAAATTAATACATACATTTAGTGAACTATGTTGAACAAATCTAGGAACTAAGCTGCTTATCCTTAGTTGAGGGCCCTTTTTAAGTCACAATATGTTCACCTAAGTCCCCAGTACAGATTTCCCCTTCCTTCTTCAGGCTCACATGTAGCAAAAACTACTCTAAGTAGAACATGCTTTGTTCTTGCTAGAGCCAGGAGAAAGGTTAAAGTAAAATTTCTGGGAGCAAAGTAAAAGGTTAGCACATAAACTTAAAGCTCCACTCAGCTGTCTATAATCCCTTTCTTTCTTAACTGTCTTTTTAACTTTTCACATATGGTTCAAAACTCAAATAGATATTAAAAAGAACTCACCAAGAATCTTGCTTTCACCTCTGTCCCTATCTTCTCCATCACCAACCCATTCTGGGTCAAAGCTATTACTAGTTTCTTGTGTACCCTTTTGCGTTTGTACACACAGCATACTAACACAGGTAGATACAGATACAGAGATATTCTCAACCTTTCTTACACAAGTGGTAGCATACAATATATTTTGTTTTGCTTTTTTTGAGAAATATTTTTTGCTTTTTTTTCTGAGCAGTTTTGCTTAGAGTTCTGGGAGGTTATTTGTTTGCTTTGTTTTATTTTGTTTTTTTAAATATTCTTTATTCCTATTTAGAGCCACATGGTTCTCCATTAATCAGCCCCTTGTGGAGGAGCATTTGAGTTACTTTCATTCTTTGGTGATATAAACACTGCTACAGTGAAAGAAATTGAGTATTACTGTTTTGCACATGCGTTGGATATCTGTAGGTTAAATATCCAAAGCAGGATTACAAGGTCAAAGAGTTAATGCATTAAAAAAACAAAACAAAACAAAACAGAAACTATTGTTTCAACCATCTCGGAACAACAGGGAGTGGGGGCATTGGGAATGGAGACTATTTCAAATTGTGCAGACAGGCCTGGATTTGGTCTGGCCTTCATTATTCCATTGCCATGTGGCTTTAGGCAAGTCGCTTCCCCTCTCATGGAGGCTTGGTGTGTACACTTCTGCAAAAATTGGAGACTACTCTCTATGTTAATTGGGTAATTATAAAATCAGATGAGGTAATGGATGGGAACTATCAGCATTGGCATTGAGGTGCTGTAATTATTAACCTAAAAGTGACCTCAACTCTGGTAGTAGGTTATGGTAATATAGTAGGCTCACTTGCTCTTTTAAAAAATTATACAGTAAAACTGATTTCTTTGTTTTGATGTACCATTCTATAAATTTTAACAGATTCATACATTTGCATAACCATCACCCTAACCAGAATACAAAATAGTAAATGCATTTTTTATTTTAAGAAGTATTGGCTAGTTACTCTCCATAAAGATTGTACACCCACACTGGACTCCCCCCAACAATATATATAAGTGACTTTTTCTCACTGCTTTGGCAGAAGATAAAGTCGATTGTCTATTTGCTGTGATTGTTTGTTGTTAGAGCATTTCCCATGCAGAAATATAGGCATTAAACTAGGGCTACAGCAGCTGTCTGGTCTTTCTTCCCTGGTTAAAGTTGCTTAAGCTTAAAATCTGAAGCTTAAAAAGAAAAATAAATACTAAACAGAGGCCTCGTATTTTAATCACATTTTAAAGCAGCTACTTTTCCCATCTGCTCCTGAAACAGACAGCTCAGTTTACAGCACTCTGTCATTCTGAATAACTAAGGGATAACTGAAAGAAAACAAAAAAAAAGAAGTCTAGATTGTAGTTGTGTATCTTTGAGATTGTAATTGTTCTTCACTAAATGTTCACAAGTCTGGATGCATACTTGACTTCTCTTTTCTCCCTCCTACCCAATGCCAAGACATTTGGAAATGAAAGCATGATTAAGAAGATCTTATAATTTTATATTTTCATTTGTAAACTTACTAAAAGAAAGAATGATATTAATAGGATTGATATGAGAAAATCAGACTAAAGTATTTGAAACATTTTCTTTATTATAAATGTAAATCAACTATACATAACCAAAATAGCATTACTTTATTCTAGATTTGCAAAACCACTGGCCTACAGGTCAGATTCAGTGAGCAGACTTATGTCATTTGTGTCACATAATCTTTCAAAATTAGGAAATTTTACATTAAAATTAGCATTTCTGACATTGCTTGAATAATCAGAATATCTGGCCACTATCACCCATATTATCATATGGCAACTGTTAATTGGTACATGTACTTTTATCTAATTCACTACATTTTTATACCTGGCCACTTCACTCATTTTTTCCCTACTTATTCTTCAGAATACTATATACTTTAAAGTTTTAATTGTTTAAACATCAGCAAACATTTGTTTCTATTACCCATATTCTCAAGTTTCCATGTAGTATATACCAATAATATTTCAATTAAATAGTTCAGTTATTATGATTAAAGTGCTTGTTCTGATAAACATGAATTCTGACATCTTATTTAACAGTTGGACTACTTAACATAGAGATTTCTTTTTCTCCTCTAAATAAATGAATATATTTTCCTATCATCTTAGAAAACTATCATTGATTTTTATCACTTTCCAAATGATCCTTGCTTTTCATGTGATAGATTGATTATCCCATATCCATGTCATTTGACTTTTCATATATATCTTTAAAAAGACTTAGTTGCTGAGAAATATTACGGCAAGGTTAATCAGAATTATGATCATATTTCTTCTGTATTTCGATCCTTGAGCTGATGAGCTGACTTACCATATAACTTTTCATTGATTTTAATCTCCCAGACTTTTCAGACCTCTGTTTATTTGGATGAGCTTTAATTACTTGTTCATCCAGTACCCTACATTCTGCACTGAAATCTCTCATGGTATAAGTAAAGATTGAGGATGATGATTGCTTTCTTTGTTAACACTACTAGAACTATGGAATGCTTTGTTTATGAGCACATGAAATTAAGGTTCTCATCTATGTTAAAAAGGAATTCATTTAATCTGCTTGTTCATTTTTACGAATCAAAATTCTTTTTATGACTGTCCTGTATTATTATTGTTGTTATCTAAGAATAATTAATACCAGGACAAGGAATCTAAATGAAGTAGAAATGAAAGGTGTATGGTAAGTAGTAGGAGCATGGGAGTAGAAGGGGAAGATTTAGTAGGACTTTATTATGAAAAGTGTTAAACCAAAGGCTATTTAAATACAGACTATAACTTTAACTGTAGGAATAATGAAAATCAATAAAGAATGAGTGACATTTTAATTTTCTTTTTTGTTGTTTCTAACACAGTTGATAACACAATATGACATCCAGCTCTTAATGTTTAACCTTGTAGAATGCTTTTAAAGAGGATTCTTTTTTGCAAAAATATTCAGGGTCTTTGTTTGTTTTTCCAGTATTCCCAAGAATCTCCTCAGTCTTTGATATTAAAATTACTCTCCTTTGGAGCACCTTTTGAGTCATAATCCTTGCTGGTTTTCTTCTCTATTTTACTTATTAACTTTTCTAACTGTCTTTATGTGCCATTTTAATAGTACTCAAATATCACTCTCACTAGCCTCATGAAATCCTACGTTTTTCCTTGATATTGACTTTGAGTCAATTTATATTATATTATTGTCAATTTCATTATATTATTTATAACCATAAACAGAATCCTAAAAGAATAGATATATTTGCAACATCCAATGATGAAGGAAAAACCAACTAACAAAACTTATCATATTAGGTAAGGACAGGCTTTTTAGTGTTGAGGAGGGACGAATATTTGAGTAGGAACAATTAATGAGTGATGTATAAGTTAATCAGTATTTTATGATGTGAGAACTTTGTTTGCATGATGAATATTCAGATAATGAGAACTCTCTTTTTTGTCTTTAGTCTTCCGGTATGAAACTGTGGCTATCTGTGTGGCAAATTTTGAAGGCTTTCAAGTTTAATGTAAAAGCTTCCCCATCTTACAAAAACTCATCAATTGTTTCATAATAGTATCATAAAAATGTGTGTCGCGTGTGTGTACATGTGTGTGTAAACATCAGACATTGCCTAAAAGTGAATTGATTTTAATGAGAGCACCAAAAACTACAAAGATGCAATTGAGCTCAACTATAGGAATGTGAAAGTTTCTGTTACATTTATGGATCCTCACTTAACAAAACATAAAAGTATTCTCCCTGAAAAAAAAAAAAAAAGTGAATTGATTTCTTCAAAGCAATAAGATGGAAATTCATCCAGAGCATTGACTTAAACTGGGCTGTCAGTGTTGATAGTGATATTTATTTAACATGAATAATATTCTAATTCCCAAGAAAGATATTTTTCTGTGTGATAGATATTAGACTAAAGAATGCAGTGCCAGTCGACTCCCTGTTATATTATAATAGCTACCCCAAGCGCAAATCCATACCAAGGAAAAGAAAGCCCTGATGACAGGACTAGATGAACCACAGGTACTATTAACCACTCACTACAGGGATGAGTTTAGTACCATCTATCACAAGCTAATTTGTTAGAAGTGAGTCTTGAAGTAGAAATATTGAAAAGAGAAAAAACAGTAATCTAGAAATGAAAGCTGTTAATGCCCGTATTGATGGTCAAATATTAGAAACATTTATTAAACATCAGAATTTTTAAAATTCTGACATTTATTGTTTAAAAACTTTTGAATAATGTTAAGACAAAGACTTTTCTAGGTTTCCTATATATGTACTAAGTTCTGTGATTAGAAAATAAATCTCATCCTAAACTTAAAGTGAATTCTCTCTCCTCTGAACTTCTAGAAGCTTCATTTTCCATGTTGCTTTTTTTAATTTAAATCTTGTTAACATATAGTGCAATATTGGTTTCTAGAGTAGAATTTAGTGATTAATCACTTACATAAACACCCAGATGTTGCTTTTTTGACAAATAATTTTATACCAATCTTGAGACCTTATGGTATTTTCTGAAATTTATTTAAATTTCATATTGTTATTTAACTATCTTTGTGCTTCTACCTTGCCATCACATTCTCCCACTTCTACTACAGTGCCTTGTAGACATGGACAAAATATTTATTTGATCTTATCGATACAAACCCGTTCTTTTCCAGAGTAAGAAAAATGGCCTTGACTTCTACTTAAGATATGATACATTAATCTCATAAAACTATGCAAAACTTTTTTTGTTTTTTGTTTTTATTTTCTTTTCTCGTTTTTCTTCCAATATTTTATTAAATTCAAGTTAGTATATAGTGCAGTATTGGTTTTAGGATAGAATTTAGTGATTCATAACTTACATATAACACCCAGTGCTCATTCCAACAAGTGCCCTCCTTAATACCTATCACTCATTTAGACCATTTCCCCCCACCTCTCTTCCATCAACCTTCAGTTTTCCTCTATAGTTAAGAGTCTCTTATGAGTTGACTCCTTCTCTCTTTTTATCTTATTTTATTTTTCTTTATCTTTCCCTATGTTCATCTGTTGTTTCTTAAATTCCACATATGAATGAAATCATTCAGTATTTGTCTGTCACTGACTTATTTCACTTAGCGTAATACACCCTAGTTCTATCCACATCGTTGCAAATGGCAAGATTTCATTCTTTTTGAATGATGAATAATGGAATATTATATATATTCTTTATATATATTATATATAGTTACATATATATTTTATATATAATGTATATATTCTTTATCCATTCATCTGTCAGTGGATTCTCTCCATAATTTGGCTATTGTTGATAGTGCTGCTATAAATATTGGGGTGCATGTGCTCCTTCAAACCAGTATTTTTGTATCCTTTGAACAAATACCTGGTAGTATAATTGCTAGGTCATAGGATACGTCTCTTTTTAACTTTTTGAGGAACCTCCATACTGTTTTCCCAGAGTGGCTGCACCAATTTCCATTCCCATCAACAGTGTAAAAAGGTTCCCCTTTCTCTACATCCTTGCCAACATCTGTTGTTTCCTGGGTTGTTATTTTTAACCATTCTGACAGGTATGAGGTGGTACCTCATTATACTTTTGATTTATCTTTCCCTGATGATGAGAGATGTTGAGCATTTTTTCATGTGTCTCTTGGCCATTTGTATGTCTTCTTTGGAGAAATGTCTGTTCATGTCTTCTGCCCATTTCTTAACTAGATTATTTAACTTTTGGTGTTGAGTTTGATTAGTTCTTTATAGATTTTGGATATTAGTCCTTTATCTAATATGTCATTTGTAAATATCTTCTCCTATTCCATAGACTTTAGTTTTGTTGATTTTTTCCTTTGCTGTTATGCAAAACTTTTATAGCATATATTAATATTACCCCCATTACTAACTAATAATGAGTTCTTCCTCCAAAATAGGTTTTAAGTAGAATTTCAGATTCATTCTCTAAAGACTTTTAAAGATGATAATACTCATGAAAATGAGGTATGTTTGTGAAGGTATATAAGAGCAGAAACAATTGAACCTTGAACAACATGGATTTGAACTGTATGGGTCCATTTACATGCAGGTTGTTTTTGATAAAGTACAGAACTGTGAATGTATTTTCCCTTATGATTTTCTTAATAACGTTTTCTTTTGCCTAGCTTAGTTTATTGTAAGAATTCAGTATATAACATACATAACATACAAAATATGTGTTAATTGACTGTTTACGTTATCTATATGCTTCAGGTCAACAATAAGCTATTAGTAAAGTTTTTTGGGAGTCAAAAATTATGAATGGATATTCAACTACATAGGGAGTCAGTGCCCCTGGCCCTCATGTTGTTCAAGAATCAACTGTATTTTTTTTACACTGCTGGTAGATGCGAATTGGTACAACTCTTGAAAGCAGTTAAGATGTATATGTATACCAGAAGCCTAAAGATATTATTATCCTTGATCCAATTTCTAAACATCTATTCAAAAGAAGTATAGAAAAAGCCTTATCCCAAGGAAATTTGCAAGATTATTTATAATAATTAAATTTGGAAAGAACCTATATGATAAACAGTAGTGAATGGTAATAAGCAAATTACAGGGCAATATTATGATATTATTATACATAATGTTTGCAAAGATTTCATTGAAGCATGGGCTTTTTTGTTAAAAATGCATAAAATTTAAAACTCTGGAAAAAGATATGCAAAAATCAGCAGTTGAATAGTGAGTTGTGTTTGAGTGGTAGAACTGTTTTCATTCTTACACTTCACTTATATTCCCTGATAACCCTATAAATATACAGTTGTATGTGAGTATCTGTTTGTCATAGCTCTATTTGGAAAGTTTATTTTCCACCTTTGAATTTCTTTAACGTTTTTGTCGAAAACAATTGACCATAAATATGAGGGTTTGTTTTTGCATTTTCAATTGGATTCCATTGACCTGTGTCAATCTTTATGCCAGTACCACACAGTCTTAATTATTTAGCTTTGTGATGATTACTGTAAGGTTTTACTTATTGATTGATTGATTGATTTTAATTTTATTTTATTTTTCAGTGTTTCAAGATTCACTGTTTATGTACCACACCCAGTGCTCCATGTAATATGTGCCCTCCCTAATACCTACCACCAGGCTCACCTATCCCCCCACCATCTCCCCTCTAAAACCCTTGTTTGTTTCTCAGAATAGTCTCTCATGGTTCGTCTCCCTCTGCAATTTCCCCCACTTCACTTTAACTTTCCTTCTCCTAATGACCCCCATGTTATTCCTTATGTTCCACAAGTAAGTGAAACCATATGATAATTGACTTTCTCTGCTTAACTTACTTCACTCAGCATAATCTCCAGTCCTCTCCACATTGATACAAAAGTTGGATATTTATCCTTTCTGATGGCTGAGTAATATTCCATTGTATATATGGACCACATCTTCTTTAACCATTCATCTGTTGAAGGACATCTTGGCTCTTTCTACAGTTTTGTGATTGTGGACATTGCTGCTATGAACATGGGGTACATATGGCCCTTCTTTTCACTGCATCTGTATCTTTGGGGTAAATACCCAGTAGTGCAATTGTAGTGTTAGGGGTAGCTCTATTTTTAATTTCTTAAGGAATCTCCACACTGTTTTCCAAAGTGGCTGCAACAACTTGCATTCCCACCAACGATGTAAGAGGTCTCTGCTTTCTTCACATCCTCTCTAACATTTGTTGTTTCCTGTCTTGGTAATCTTTGCCATTCTAACTTGTGTAAGGTGGTATCTCAATGTGGTTTTGATTTGAATTTCCGTGATGGCTAATGATGATGAACATTTTTCCATGTGTCTGTTAGCCATATGTATGCCTTCTTTGAAGAATTGTCTGTTCATGTCTTCTGCCCATTTTTTGACATGATTATCTGTTTTTTGGGTGTTGAGTTTGAGGAGTTCTTTATAGATCTTGGATATCCGCCCTTTGTCTGTAGTGTCATTTGTGTGAATATCTTCTCCCATTCCGTGGGTTGCCTGTTTGTTTACTGTTTACTTTGCTGTGCAGAAGCTTTTTATCTTGATGAAGTCCCAAAAATTCATTTTCGCTTTTGTTTCTTTGCCTCTGGAGATGTGGCTTGAAAGAAGTTGCTGTGGCCGATGTCGAAGAGGTTAATGCCTGTGTTATCCTCTAGGATTTTGATGGATTCTTCTCTCACATTGTGGTCTTTCATTTTGAGTTTATCTTTGTATATAGAGTGAGAGAATGGTTAAGTTTCATTCTTCTATACCTAGCAGTCCAATTTTCGCAGTACCATTTATTGAAGAGACTGTCTTTTTTCCACTGGATTTTTTTTCCTGCTTTGTCAAAGATTATTTGACCGTAGAGTTGAGGGTCCATATCTGGGCTTTCTACTCTGCTCCATTGGTCTACATGTCTATTTTTGTGCTAGTACCATGCTGTCTTGGTGATCACATGACCAGGTACAATTTATCCCTGGGATGCAAGGGTGTTTGAACATTTGCAAATCAATCAATGTGATAGAATGAATCAATAAGAGAAGAGAGAAGAACCACATGGTCCTCTCAATTGATTCAGAAAAAACATTTGACAAAATACAGCATCTTTTCCTGATTAAAACACTTCAAAGTATAGGGATAGAGGGAACATTCCTCAACTTCATAAAATCCATCTATGAAAAACCCACAGCGAATAACATTCTCAATGGGGAAAAGCTGACAGGTTTCCCACTGAGATCAGGAACACGGCAAGGATGCCCACTGTCACCACTGTTGTTCAACATAGTACTAGAAGTCCTAGCAACAGCAATCAGACAACAAAAGAAATAAAATGTATTCAAATTGGCAAAGAAGAAGTCACACTCTCTCTCTTCACAAATGACATGATACTTTATATGGAAAACCCAAAGATTCCACCCCCAAATTACTAGAACTCATTCAGCAGTTCAGTAATGTGGCAGGATACAAAATCCATGCACAGAAATCGGTTGCTTTCTTATACACTAACAATGAAACTATAGAAAGGGAAATTAGAGAATTGATTCCATTTACTATAGCACACCAAGTAACATAAGATATCTTGGAATAAACCTAACCAAAGAGGTAAAGGATCTGTACTCGAGGAACTACAGAACACTTATGAAAAAAATTGAAGAAGAAACAAGATGGAAAAACATTCCGTGCTCATGGATCAGAAGAATAAACATTGTTAAAATGTGTATGCTGCCCAGAGCAATCTATACTTTCAATGCCATCCCGATCAAAACACCACTGGCATTTTTAAAAGTACTGGAACAAACAATCCTAAAAATTTGTATGGAACCAAAAAAGACCCCGAATCACTAAGGAGATGTTGAAAAAGAAAAAGCTGGAGGCATCACGTTGTGTGATTACTGTAAAGAATTGAGTTCTCCAACTTTGTCCTTCTCTTTCAAGATTGTTTGCCCTGGCTTCTGGGTTCCTTGAATTTGCATAGAAATTTTACATTCAGCCTTTCAATTTCTACAAAGAAGCCAGCTGTTATTTTGATAGAGATTGCATTTAACTAGGGCGCCTAGGTGGCTCAGTCATTAAGTGTCTGCCTTCCGCTCAGGTCGTGATCCCGGGGTCCTGGGATAGAGCCCCACATTGGGCTCTTTGCTCAGCAGGGAGCCTGCTTCTCCCGCTACCATTCCCTCTGCTTGTGTTCCCTCTCTAGCTGTGTTTCTCTCTGTCAAATAAATAAAATCTTTAAAAAAATAAAAAAAGAAATTGCATTTAACTAAAAATCACTTTGGGTGATGTTGCCCCTTAGCAATATTAAGGCTCATGTTCATCCATGAACATGACATGTATTTCCATTTAGTTAAGTCTTAATTTTCTTCAATAATCTTTCATAGTTTTTAGAGTATAATTTTATACTTCTTTTGCTAAATTTATTACTAAATATTTTATTCCTTTGATACATTTTTAAATGTAATTCTTTTCTTTTTTTTGTTATGTTCAATTAACCACTGTATAATACATCACTAGTTTGAAATTGTTTCTTAATGTCATTTCATGTTGTTCACTGTTAATGTAGAGAAAGTGACTGATTTTTTAATATTGATCTTGTCCTGTAACTTTGCTGAACTCATTTATAAATTTGTATAGTTTCCGAGAGAATTCCTTTGAATTTTCTACGTATGAGACCATATCATCCAAAATATAGTTTTACTTATGCCTAATCTAGATCCCTTATACTTCATTTTCTTACCTAGTTTCCCTGGCTAGAACCTTCAGTACAATGTTGAATAGAAGTGTTAAGAGTGGATATCCTTTGTCTTTTTCCTAACCTACGAGGAAAGCACTCATTCTTACACTGTTAATTATGTTATGAGCTGTGGATTGTTAATAGATGCTTTTTATCCTTTGAGGAAGTTTCCTTCTCTAATTCTAATTTGTAGAGGATTTCTTGAAAGATTTTATTTACTTATTTGAAAGATAGAGAGATAGCAAGAGAGAGTATGGGGGGCAGGGAGAGGAAGAAGCAGGATCCCCACTGAGCAGGGAGCCCTAAATAGGGCTTGATCCCAGGACCCCAAGATCATGACTTGAGCTGAAGGTAGACACTTAACCAACTGAGCCACCCAGGCACCCCTAATTTGTAGATATTTTTATCAAGAAGTATTGGATTGATTGATTGATTGATTATTTTATTTATTCTGTGTCTGTTAAGATAATAACATGTGCTTTGCCTTTATTCTACTGATATGATGTATTAAATTAATTTATTTTGGATGTTAAACCAACCTTACATTCTTGGGATAAATTCCACATAGTCATTGTGTATAATCCTTTTTATATGTTGCTAAATTTGGTTTCCTGCTACTTGATTTAGGATGTTTGTGTCTATATATTCATAAGAGAGATCAATCTGTAGTTTTCTTTTCTTGTGATATTTTTGTCTAATTTTTGTATCAGAGTAATAATGGCTTCAAAATGAGTTGAGAAATGCTCTCCCACAAATTAGTTTCTACTCACTTTTTCCCCTGTATTTGGGTCATACTTTAATGTTTTTTGCGTGTCCTATAATTTTTTTGTTGTTGAAAACTTGACATTATCAATAGCCTATTAACTCTAGATACTAACCCTCTTTTCTAGGACTTTTGTTGTTGTTTGTTGTTTATTTGCTTAATTACTTAGCTAGACAGTCTTAGTGAACTTTATTTCCCCCATTGTGTCAAGCTTCTGATAATACTTCTGAAACGGTTTGGACTTGCTCATGCAAGTCCAAGTACGTGATCACCATGTAATGACAGTATTTGTGTAACACAGCTCTTTTTTAATTTCTTGATCTTTATTATGCTGTCTGCCTCTATTGGTATCTCACACATCTGTTGAGCTTCACTGATTGCCAGTGGAATGCTCTATTCTTTTTGGTAAGGCTTAAGGACACAAATTACTCTATAGTCTGATCCAAGTAAATTCTGGCCCCTTTGCTAGAGTAGGTTTTGAGGCCATTCTTTGAAGTTTGTTCCTACCCCAGAAGGACTCTTCTTAGCTGTCTCTTTCCTAGGTTCTCTCTGGTAAAATCCCATTTTCCTGAGATATTTTTTGGTTTTGTTTGATAACTGATAAATCCATTCATTTATAAATCTGTACTGATGTTGCCTGCCATTTATCTTCTTTCTCATGGACAGTTACTAGCCTCCTCATACTTTCTTACTTGTTTCAAGAGCACCCTTAATCTTGAATTTTCCTACACTCTGTTCTAAATAAAATTACTTATTTTAGAGAGAGCTTTAAAACTCTGTTTTTGTGGTCTGCATCTATCCCTTGGCAAAATCTCTGAGCCACTGCTCTGAAACAAACAAGGACAGTGGCCCACTTTTCTTGGGGTGACCCTCGTTTTCTGAGTGGGACAATTGGCGGAACAGTCACCTCTGATCTTCTTGGCTTACCCCTGCTGATGTGGAACTTCTACCCTAAAACCGAGCTGGGGCAAGGGTGATTAAGACCACTTGTTCTCAGCCTTCCTCACCTGGAGTAAAACCTCTGCTCTATAAGTAAGGGCTAATTACAGTTGCAAAAAGGTTGTTCATTTGCTTTTTTGCCCTACAAACAATTTCTAGAAATTTTAAATGATTGTGCTTTTATAATTTTTCCAGTTTTGATAGTTTCTCTGGTAAACTCCTTACTCCTCATCCATTCCAGAAGTGGATCTGAGCCATTACCTTTTGGACGGTATCCCATCAACATTTCCGTTCTTCTCAGAAGAATCTTTGTTACTGTGTGATTTATCATTTATTAATCTATTGGTTTTAGCTCCAGAAATCAGCATCATCATGCCACAAACTACTTTGTATACAACAGGGCAGTGAAGTACAGCATCCCCAAATGTCAATAATACATGTTTAGACTTAAAGTCAACATGTGTGAATAGATGGAACCTAACTTAAGATGGTCTGTTTATACAGATGACACCCTGTAGGTCATCTGCAAGGAAAGGGAATAAGTAATTCTGGATCATAGCCAGTCTCAGTTTTTATCATGTTATTGCCTCCATCCATACCAGTGTGACAAAGCAGGGATAGGTAAACTTTCTCTTTCTCTGATAGAAGACTATCCCCCAGTTAACCTAAGCTACATCAGTACAGGCTGGGTTCTCCTTCCTTCTTCAGCAACCATTCTCTTCCCAGAGCTTTCCTGGCAAAAGGTGATCTTGGCCCATCCTCTGTTTAAAAATTTTTGCTTAAAGTTCAGAATTTTAAGAGTTCTAAACTTTAAGAGCTTAACTCAAAAAAATTAAAGAATTTTTAAGAGTCCTTACTTCTCCTCTTCTAATCTCCATTGATTAATCATCTACTTTCATTCACCCACAAAAACTGAAAAAACATCTGGTCCTATTGCTTGACTAAACTTTCAGACACCTACATATAAGATATATAAAATTTCAGGGTTTTTTAAAAAGATTTTGTTTATTTATTTTAGAGAGAGAAAAAGAGTGTGGGGGAGAGCCAGAGGGAAAAGGGAAGAGAATCTCAAGCAGACTCAGTACTCTGATGCAGGGCTCAATCTCATGACCCTGAGATCACAACCTGAGCCAAAACCAAGAGTGAGACACTCAACTGATTGTGCCACCCAGGTGCCCCTGTAAAATTCCAGTTTTATTCCATTTTCTTAGGGCTATTTTTCTCTTCTGTTTAATAACTGATGCACAGTCATTTCCCATTATTTACTGAAGTATTATATTGTATTTCTCCCACATGCAAGATTAATAGGTTTATATATTGTATCATTCCTATTTCCCAAAATGTCTGATGGCTGGCCTGTGGGATAAACTTCATAATCTTCCCTGTTTGGCCACAGTTTACCTTTCTTGCCTCACCTCTGATCTTCTGCCTATGTTCCACTTATACTGCACCAGCAACTTACTACTTTCTCCAAACATACCATTTATTTCACATGTCCATACTTTTGATATCAGAAATGCTTAGTCAAATGATTGCAACAATCTTCTGATCATTTTGTGGGGTACCAGAGCCTCAGTTCATTCCTACTGAATCAGAATTGTTATGTGTGATGATCTATTTAAAAGCTTCTCATTTGATTCTAAAGCTACTCAAGAACCATTGCTATTATCTTTTCTTTCCCTGCATTGCCCTCCCTATCACTTGCTCTCTCTTTGTCTGACAAAATCTTGCTCAACAAAAGCCAAAAAAGAAAGTGAGAGACCCAACTAAAATACTACTTTCCCAAAAAAATTTCCTCATTTTTATCTCCATTTTTAATCTAGTGGATATTTGTTGTTCTTGGTGAATTAGTACCAGAGCCCTCTTTCTGTGTTTAGGGGGTCCCTGAGCTTCTGAATTAAAGATAGTTCCTACCTGAGAGGCTCAAAGTGTCAACTACTTACTTTTCCAGCCTCCCTCACACATTAAGCATGAGTCTGTAAACAAGAGTCTGACAGTTCAGGCATACACACCACAGTCTTTGAGGCAAAAACTAGAGCCATGAGAAAACAGGCCATAGACTCCATTTTTAGAGAAGGTAAACATGTAGCAATGGGCAGCTGGTTCCAGTTTCCAAACACAATAGAAAGTTATTCCATGGGCAGCATCTAGCTTGCAGCTTCTAAGCAGGAGCATTGTACGCTGGGACCCTTTTCCTGGCCTGGTAGCCTCCGAAGCTGATTCTACAGCTTCCTGGAGAATTCTGTGAGGTCCTTCCTATCATTTAATAAATTTACTTTCTGCTGAAATTGCATCAAGTTGGTTTCTTTCACTAGTAACTAAGATACAGACACACCTAATAAAATAATCACCTTTCTATAGCCCCTACAGCACTTCATTCATAGACCAAAAGGGAATAAAGTATACTGTCTTATTGTTAATTACCAGTAGAATATGGGTTAACTGTCAAAAGGGAAGGAAAGAACATTCTAGGCAGAAGGCCTAGCAGGAAGCCACGTGGCTGGAAGCAATATAGAGAATACCAGGACCTGAAGGGAACTTTTGCCTAAATGATAAAGTAGAACTACTTGGTGAGAGGTGTCAATGAATAGAAAGCTGTTAGAGGAATTAAATAACTGGATCCCAGTAGCTGTACAAGACTGTATGAAGACATTTTTATTTCTATTAGGTTCAGTAACAATGTAAATCTATTGGGGTTTTTGAAATGGCAGATGTTATGCCCAGATTTGTATTTTGAAAAAACCTCTTCTGTGGCATGAATAATAAATTGGAGGTGGGGAAATGCTGGTGATTTTACTTGGAATTGAGTTTCGCTCATAATATTTAGAGGTCTATGTTGTTCCAAGCTGGTCACTGCCTTCTGGCTCTGTCCTCCTACTCATCCTAAATTTTTCCTATTGGGGCAGTCCAAGGTAAAGACCTCTCCTCTCTCATCTTTCAGTCCTTTAACCTTTGAAGCTAAGATGTAGAACAGACTAGGGCAATATTTTTTCCATGTGTCTTACTATTATTAGTAGCAGTTGCTAATGAAGAGACTCACTTTTATCAAGTCCATTTAATTTCACATAGATCTATAACTCAGATTGGATTCTTTTGATACCCTGATATTTAAGCCATTCTGGGTTTGTTTGTTTGCTTATTTCAAGAGTTAGAGTAGCTTTCCTCCTATTCTTTTATTTTATTTATTTTTTTATTTATTTGATAGAGAAAGAGATCACAAGTAGTCAGAGAGGCACTCGAGGGCGGGGCAGGGAAGCAGGCTCCCGGCTGAGCAGAGAGCCCAGTGCAGGGCTTGATCCCAGGACCCTGAGATCATGACCTGAGCTGAAGGCAGAGGCTTTAACCCACTGAGCCACCCAGGTGCCCCAGCTTTCCTCTTATTCTTTTAAAACTAAAACTGCAAACCAAAAGAGGATTTATCACACCAAAGCATATGCTAATAATGTGTCTGCATATTATATTATTTTATATAGTGTTACCTATATAAATAAATGTCTTTATTTCAAGAGCTATTCAAAACAAAAATTAAGTTTGAAGATACTATTTATATTTTTATATGGTCTCAGAGAGTCAAATAATGATTGCAAATGGCCAGATTGCAGATGCCCAGCCAAATAATTAGAGCTGCTACTGATTTTTATAAGTATGACCTTCTGAATTTTAGTAAATCCCCCAAATCATTACAAAAGGCATTCAGTGGTAAATCAAACAATTTGGTTTTTCATTCACTAGTATAGTCAAAGGCCTTTAATTTCTGAAGTCCAGAAAATCTTTCTAACCATACTTAAAAAAGCAATACCCCAAAGAAAGGCGAGGCATGTGGTGGCTAATATATGCAAAATTGGTAGAGACAAGACTGTAAGGCCACCCATGGGACCAGCCTGCTTCCCACAACAGCACAAGAGGGACAAGGGCAGTAAGAGATTCAAGGCAAGGACAAGAGTTCTCCAAATTCCAGACTGTTATTTTATATGAGTGGTTTGTGGATCTTATTTGTCCACATTATTTCTTGATTATTTTAACTAACAAACAAAGAAGAGTGTAGAATTTGATTAAGAAAAATAAAAAGTATACATTCTTTGTCCAAGGTATATTTAAGGAAATATTAAGTCATTTGAAATTGTCATTTCTGCTAGTTAAAAAATGACTGAATATGGGCAATTTCATTTGGTTCAACCTAATAAAACCTATCAATGCACTGTGACATACCATAACAGACAGCATACCACTAAGTTTGCTCATTCCGAATAGATTTGAATACATTTTTTCTCCATTTTTTGGTATCAGCAATTGATTTTAACAAAATATTTACTTTTTCAAATAAATGTAACTTTTTAGGTGCTAGAAACACTTACTATGGACATTTTAAAAACAGGTTATCAAATTCAAAAGAAACCTTTTAATTGTAAAGAAGTGGCAGTAGGGTACAAATACACTGGTGAACTGACCAAACCTATAATGTTTCTAAAGCCCTCTTGGGGGAGATTCTAGAAGTCAGGGCTTTTCCAGAACCATCACAGAATTAGATAATATTTACTTAAACTATATAGCTTTCCCTAATTCCTAAAAACTTAAAGTCTCAGGAAAGATGGACATCACTATAAATAATTCTTAAAATAATAATAATAGTAATTATAGCAGATAACACTTAAATAGTGTTTACTGTGCCAAGCACTATTTTAAATGCTTTACATATATTAAGTCATTTAAACCTCACAGCAATCTAGTGAAGCAGCTAATAGTAAGTATCATTATCCCCATTATACAAATGAGGAAGTAGAGAGAGATACAGAACAATTAAACAATTTGTCACTCAACAAGTGCCTGAGCCAAAATTTAAACCCAAGCATTCTGGCGCCAGAGTCACTACTTAACCAATAATAAATTGCCTCTCAATATAAAAAAGGTCTAGTATCACTGAATCAGTTTTCACACTGTCAGGGCTTGGAATACTGGTTGAAATACTAAGTTCTTGGGGCACCTGGGTGGCTCAGTGGGTTAGGCCTCTGCCTTCAGCTCAGGTCATGATCTCAGGGTCCTGGGATCCAGCCATGCATCAGGCTCTCTGCTCAGCAGGGAGCCTGCTTCCCCCTCTCTCTCTGCCTGCCTCTCTGCCTACTTGTGATCTCACTCTCTGTCAAATAAATGAATGAATGAATGAATGAATGAATAAATATCTTTAAAAGAAAAGAAAGAAATATTAAGTTCTTTAATAAAGATTGTCATGCTTCTTTCCAATCCAATAACTGCCCTACCAGATTGTTGCAGTAGCTCTCTAGCTAGGATACAGATTTCTAATCTTCTCCCCCATTCTGGGCCAGCCAACATCCTACTGCTAGAGTAATGTAAATAAATCATCATTTTAATCGTGTCATTACCTTGCTCAAATCCCTTTTGTTACTTTATTTCCGCTGCCAAGAAAGGATATAAAGAAGTATGCACTAGGATCTGATAGAATAAACTGAAAGCTTTAAGCTCAATCAACATTTCTTTGAAGTTTTTTGTTTTATCTTAAAAATTCACACAAATTAAAAAAAAATTCACACAAATTTTATATCTATATACATCTGTTGGTTTTAATATAAATATAATGTTTAAAATTAGATATCATATAATACATCTGTTTGGGGGTTTTTAGTTAACATATAATGTATTATTTGTTTCAGGGGTATAGATCTGTGAATCATCAGTCTTACACAATTCACAGTGCTCACCATGACACAAACCCTCCCCAGTGTCCATCACCCAGCCCCCCCATCCCTCCTAACCCCCTCCCCTCCAGTAACCCTCAGTTTGTTTCCTGTGATGAAGAGTCTCTTATGGTTTGTCTCCCTCCCCGATCCCATCTTGTTTCATTTTCCCTCCCTTCCCCCCACGGGCCCCCGCCCTGCCTCTCAAATCTGTTTGTTTTAGTATAAAAATAATGTTTAAAATTAGATATTATATAATAATTTAATTCTAAATTTTCAAAGAAAATTGATGAGTTGGAGAGATGCTTGTGTACTATGGTCTTTCTAGTGTCACATGAATTACACATATTCCTGTTTAAAGAGCCTGGGTGTACAGAATAGATTTGGGGTATCTTTGCTATATATTTAAGACCCAATTATCAGGTCCCATCCCAACCTTCCCATTTTATAACTTGCTATTACCCTGCATTAATCCTCTGATAAATCCATCCACCTAATCACCAGTTTTTTACCACATACCCAGCACTGTTTCCTAAAGATGTCATCTACTGTATACCACCTATATTTTGGCTTTTGTCCTTTCTCCCTGCTTGGAATACCTTTTCACCTTATTTCTATTTTAAGTGCTAAACCTTCAAGACCTAATTCACATAGCTTTTCCTGACTATTCCATTCAGTACTTTCTTTACTTTCATGCTTTTGCAAACCTTTCCTGTTCCATCTATCTATAATCCTCATCTTTCTTCTTATATTTCTCTGTATTGAGATTTTTAAATGCTACTTTCTTTTTGAAGGTTTCCCCAAGCTCTCCAGTGAAAATTGAACCATTCCTTGTTTGGTTTTCTTATACCATTTTGCATTTCTTTCAGTGATAACACATTTAACTTCCTGTCTTATAATTCATATGTTGTGCATGTTTGTTGTATTAGACATTGTACAATGACCTCTAGTTTGTGCTGTGGTGGAGCTCATAGGCTAACTGATGGGGCAAATATATAGACAAATTTTTGCAATTTAATGTGATAAGTATTTATAAAGGTATACAATGGTAGTGGGAATAAGCTAGACATGAGAAAATATTTGCATTTGTAAATTAACTTATACAACTAAGATTTTAATTTCATTTATAATAGTCTACTCTAGAATGAAGTGAAGTAGATGTTGTAGTGGTTATTGTACATGACTTCCTCTTCTTATAGGTGCCTTGAGGACCTGGCCTTTTATTATTTATTTCCTATTGTGTTTGGCACTACTGTAGATACATAGAATACACTCAATAAATGTTTGTTAAATTGAATTAATTTCCAGGAGTTGCTCATTTAAAAAAATAACTTTATTGTACAGTCTACAATTTATTATGCCTGCATAATCAGACTATTTTATTCCTAATTTAAGATGTAATTGTAGGGAAGGTGACAAACACAAAAATTTTAAATCTAGATTATTATTTGACTCTTTCTCCACAGAATTTTTGAAACCATAGACTTATTCCATGGGCACTACCTTTGCACAAAATATTTATGGAATTGCTTTTGTTCTGTGACCACTGTTTTGAATATACACACTATTTTCATCTGAATTCTAAAATCAGCTAGACATCATTTCCAACTATGTTTAGTGGGTCAAAAGTTATGTATGACTTTTGGGTCAAAAACAAGAGATCTTGTGTTGTACAAAAGTTAATTGTAAAGGCATTTACAAAGCAGAAATTCCAAAACTACATCGAACAATTTCCAGAATTTCTGAGTTTGCCTTATAACTTCCCAAAATAGACATTTGAAAAATGAAACTGATTTAAAGTCTGTTTATTAAAATACCAGACTCTTCATAGGCCCAATTTGTTGTTGTTGTTGTTGTTTAAGATTTTATTTATTTATTTGACAGAGAGAAAGATCACAAGTAGACAGAGAGGCAGGCTGGGGGGGGGAGGGGAGTGGAGAAGCAGGTTCCCTGGTGACCGGAGAGCCCATTGTGGGGCTCCATCCCAGGACCTTGAGATCATGACCTGAGCCGAAGGCAGAGGCTTTAACCCACTGAGCCACCCAAGCTCCCCCTCATAGGCCCAATTTGTAACTTTGGTTTATTAAAAAGAGTTCTTGGTTTAACTGAACTGGAATTTAAGCATTTTATTATTTTCTGACTAATAGTCTAATACTATTTTGAATTGGTATGAAACTTTTATCAGCGAC
This sequence comes from Procyon lotor, assembly GCA_028646535.1. Lineage (NCBI taxonomy): Eukaryota > Metazoa > Chordata > Mammalia > Carnivora > Procyonidae > Procyon > Procyon lotor. Next base: position 70,061,584 of record CM053605.1, on the reverse strand, counting down.
ACTGATAGTACAACTTATTTTTAACTAGAGACTGTCATTATCTCTTCATTTTAATTCTGTAAAATCATTATTATAGCTATTTTCTTCATTTTTATTAAATATTTTTCCTCATAAGAAAATGTATACATTCGTGCTCATGATTTTCTCATCATTATATCCATTATTGTCATCAGGTAATAAGAATGAAGAGTGAGACCAAAAGTCACTCTCATTACTTGATTAACTATCCTTTACCTAACAGAACCTAATCTGGAAATAAGACCAGAGACATATCAGATGGAGTAAATATTTTAAAATGGCATTTATTTCAACAGCACTTACTTAGTTTCTGAGAAACGAAACAGAAATTGAGCCAAAGTTTACTTTTGCTTTAGCCAGAAAGAAAAGAGTTGCCAGTCAGATTAATCCTATAGACATGAAGAGATAGTTCTATTTAAGAAAACAAGTGCCTTTTTTAAAGCCTTTGAGCTCATTTGAAATATCCATTTACTTCCAATTTTTAGTCTGACCTCAAAATATTTTATTTTACAGGTTTATAAAATCAACTTTTATAGGAAGTAAATACCATTTTTCAATTTCCTTTTCATAAGTGTTTTTAATACATAATAAAACAATTAAAAGTACTCCAGATTTGACTGATTATCTGATAAAATTGTTTTTTCAATATTTTATTTATTTATTTGACAGAGAGAAGAGAGATCACAAGTAGGTAGAGAAGCAGGCAGAGAGAGAGGGAGAAGCCCTCTTTCTCTGCTCAGCAGAGAGCCTGATGTGAGGCTCGATCCCAGGACCCTGAGATCATGACCTGAGCTGAAGGCAGAGGCTTTAACCCACTGAGCCACCCAGGTGCCCCAAGATAAAATTTAGTTTTAAGAAACTACTACACAATGCGTATTTTCAAAGGGATCCGCACAGGTTTATAGAGCATACAACCATAAATATCAAAGGGTAAAATAGAGATTTGGGGGTTACTAGCCTAACCTTTTTAGTTTGATGAATAAGGAAGCCATCTGAGCTGCTGTCACATGCATGACCTGGAATGATTTGAACAACTACACATTCTTACGTTTTTATACAAATTATTTATTCGCAAATAATTTCTAATACATCTAGCCCTTAAATAGGATACTTTGGTTTTTGTGAAAAAATTTTGCAAGACCATTGCAAGACATAGATTGCTTTGTGAAGAATTTGGGCTTATGTTATTAAAAACTGTGGTAATGACAGTCAACATTTGCATACTGCTTTATGTTTACCAAATTTTTAATTTATTTATCATCTCAGTTGATCCTAGAAATAGTGGAGATAATACTTATAAGGTATAGGAGTTAAGACTCATTTTTTTGCAATGAAGAACATTCTCCCTCTCTGCCCAACGCCTCACACACACACACACTCACACACACACACACACACACACACACACACACACACACTGGTTTAGACTAAAACAGGATATTTTGGCTCATAGCATGGAATGGTCTTCAGCTAGGCTTATTTGGAGATGGATTGGCTCCATTGTCAGCTCCATGCTTGATGACACTGAAAGTTTTGAGTGTTACTGATCCTCATTTGGTTAAGTGCTCATCCTTGAACATTTATGGTCAGGGCATAGGGAATATGCTGACGTGCTTCTCCACTTCGAACCTCCTCCAAAGCTGGGAAATGGGTGAGTTTTCCAAGGGAAAATAAGGAAGTAGAAGGAAAGCATGGTAGGGAGGCAAACATTAAATGTCCTTTCCAGCAAGTATTTTCATGTCCACATTACTGGTGAGAAAAGCAATACTCTGAAAGGTTAAATGACCTACCCAAATTTAGGTCTTCTGGTTACAAATCCTGCTCCTGGCTGCTATAAAACAAAGGGAAAGCAGTTTGGATAAGAAACGAAATCTGGCCATTTGCAACGACATGGATGGAACTGGAGGGTATTATGCTAAGCGAAATAAGTCAGTCAGAGAAAGACAAGTATCACATGATCTCTCTGATATGAAGAACTTGATAGGCAAGGCAGGAGTTTGGGGGGTGGGGGAGAGAAATGAAACACGAAGGGATGGGGAGGGAGACAAACCATAAGAGAC
>CM053605.1:70022160-70059406 GCA_028646535.1 Procyon lotor | reverse complement strand
TTCCCCCTCTCCCTCTGCCTGCCTCTCTGCCTACTTGTGATCTCTCTCTATCTCTCTGTCAAATGAATAAATAAAATCTTTTTTTAAAAAGAAAGAGAGAGAGCACAAGCAAGGGGAGAGGGAAAGGAGTGGAAGGAAGTACAGTGGATGTGATCCTTATAATCCAGAGTTAGGAATTTGGGGTTAAAATTAAAATAGCAAACATTTATTAACTGTTCATTATGTCTCAGGCACTATGCTAAGCACTGTTTCTGTGTCAGTTAATACTCACAACATTATTGTGAAGTAAGGATTTTATACTTAAGAAATCTTAAGCAAAAAGAGGTTTAATATCTTGTCAAATATATAACTAAAAAAGAGGTAGAACCTAGAAAGTCTAGGACCCTGTACAGTGCCCATTTTTGTTTTTCATTGTTACAAACTAAAGTAGTGATGTTTATTTTTTTTTTTAAGATTTTATTTATTTGACAGAGAGAGAGAGAGAGAGAGAGATCACAAGTAGGCAGAGAGGCAGGCAGAGAGAGACGGGGAAGCAGGCTCCCTGCTGAGCAGAGAGCCCGATGTGGGGCTCGATCCCAGGACCCTGAGATCATGACCTGAGCCGAAGGCAGAGGCTTAACCCACTGAGCCACCCAGGTGCCCCAGTAGTGATGTTTAGGTGCCTGCCATGGACTGGCTGCCAAAGCAAATGTTTGTCTGCCTCAACATTTTTTTTCCAGTAATTTACCCTATAAGGCTGTATAATAAAACAACTCATCTACAGTGACACCTAAGAATTTGTAAATGCCTGCCAAGTTTCCACAGATTATTGTTAATGGCAAGTTTATGCTGTTTTTTGGTTGGTTTTATATATATCAAAATTACACATGGACATGGTTTAAAAAATTAAGTAGTCCTATGAGACTTAAAATAAAATAACAGCAGTCCCCTGCTCTGCAAACCTTCCACCGTTTTCTAATTCCCAGAAGCTATCATTTTCAGTTCATTTTTAGCTGTTCCTTTTTATATTTATGAAAAAGAATATCTCTAAATAATGATTCTTTTACTTCTTGATTTTTTTCAGCTTTGCATATAATCTATTTATTTCTCACTATGAAAGCTGTAGAGTTAAATCCAAATACATTGTCTTCTCAATGTAGTTATATCATGATTTTGATTTTTAACTTTTAATTGAGCACATTTTATAACTATATAAAATTAATTTATTGGGGCACCTGGGTGGGCTCAGTCGTTAAGCATCTGCCTTTGGCTCAGGTCATGATCCCAGGGTTTTGGGATCGAGCCCCGCATCAGGCTCTCTGCTCAGCAGGGAGTCTGCTTCTCCCGGTACCATTCCCTCTGTGATCCCTCTCTCGCTGTGTTTCTCGCTGTCAAATAAATAAAATCTTTAAAAAAAAAAAATATTTAATTTATGACTGAACCACATCGTGTTTCTAATTCTCTGTTTTCCCTAAAATTAATAATTATCTTTTTTTTTTTCATTTGCTTGGTTCCATGTACTTGTTTCTGATTCAGCTGCAACCTCTGTCCCACACAGCACAGATTACTTTTCATTATCACCTTGGGGCTTCTTTTGTTCCTGTTTTGAGTTAAAATTTCTGTTTTTAATGTCTTTTCCTTCTTCATTTACTCTCATTTAGATGGAGCACATCTACCAATGGCTTTGATCTTGTCTCTCTGAAAATGTCTTTCAACTTTACTAATATTTGATTGATATTGCAGCTAAATACAGAATTCTGGTTCGAAATGTATTTTCTTTCAAAGTTGTTATGGTCTGTCTCTGTTGTCTTTTAGTTTCCAGTGTTGAAAACTGAAAGGCATTCTACTTTCTGTTTTATGTATTTTTCCTTTCTGGAAGCTTTTGTAATTTTCTATTTGTCACAGAGTCCTGAAATTTTGTTATGATGTGCCCTGTGGGTGATCTATTTTCATTAATTTGGCTAAGAACTCAGTGAGCCCTTTTAATCTAGAAATTCATGTTCTTTAATTCAGAAAAATTTTCATGAGTTATTTCTTAGGTAATTTTTTTCCCTTTTTTCTTTTCTCTTTTTCTGTTATTTGGATGTTGAACCTTCTAGATTGATCTGTAATTTTCTGATCCTTTCTTTCCTATGTTCTTTCTCTCAATCTCTTCACTTGCTGAGAGATCTTCCAACCTTCCATTTATATCATAATTTTGTTTCCCAGCAGCACTTTTGTTTCCTGAGTGTTGTTTTTTCTTTTTTTTTTTTTTTTAAGCAATCTGTTTTTGTTTCGTGATGCAGTTCTTCTCTTATCTCTTTAAAGATAATTTTTTGAGGGGCTTAGCATCTGCCTTCAGCTCAGGTCATGATCTCTAGGTCCTGGGATCAAGCCTCATGTGGGACTCCCAGGTCAGCAGGGAGTCTGCTTCTCCTTCTCCCTCTGCCTCTCCCCTTGCTTGTGCTCCCTCTGTCTCTCTCTCTCAATAAAGAAAACCTTTTTTAAAAAAAAATTTATTTACTTATTTGACAGAGAGAGAAAGAGATAATCACAAGTAGGCAGAGAGGCAGGTAAAGGGAAAAGGGGAAGCAGGCTCCCCACTGGGCAGAGAACCCAATATGAGGCTCGATCCCAGGACCCTGAGATCATGACCTGAGCTGAAGGCAGAGGCTTAACCCACTGAGCCACCCAGGTGCCCCAATAAATAAAATCTTTGATTAAATAAAATATTTTGAAAAAAACTGAAATTAAAGATAATTTGAAAAAAAAATATTTTTTTTTTAATTCTCTTTTCTTGAACAATTCTATTTTCTGTTTGTTTGCTTATTTTGTTTGTTTGTTTGTTTGTTTGTTTCAGGTTCCATCTTTCCTATTAGGGGCTTTCCCCAGATGTCTAGCAGTCATTGACTGTCAGTTCACATTTCAGATAGTAAGAAAGGGAGAATGCCAGGATAACACATGACTGCAGCTTATTGGCTGTGAATTCCCTAGATCTGAACGTGGTGTTTTGTTCATAACCCCAAGTATCATTTCATTGAGCACCCGTTTGGTGTTTTTTTTTTTATTCCAGTTATATTCACCAAAGAAGAATCTTCCACTCTCCTGCCTAGAGGCTTTATGATGGGCTACTAACATTCTGCAAACCCAGTAGTAGAGGACTTGGGAGTCTCAATATTTGTCATATAAAACTTCATTCAATTCTGTTTTCACTAGAATACTCAGCCCTCCAGAATTCTTCAAAATTTCCCAGTTTGGGAATCTTCTGTTTTACACACTCCAAAGAATAAACACTTAATGTCTTCTGCCAGGATAAAAGAGGGAGGAATACTTGTCTAGCTGTGAATGGTGGAGAGGGAATGCAAGAGATTAATTGTTACATTGGTTTCTAACCAGGCTTGCTGTTATTTAACCTGCTTCCAGAAGTTTAGGTGCCACCAATTCCCAAGGTTTTTTTTGAAACTAGTGCAAATAAAATTGCTTCCTGGCTTTACCTACTGCTGGCTAAGGATTCAACTTGTTCGAATCTGCTGTCAGTTATCTATCATCCTTCTGTCTTCTAGCTTCCAAATTTTGGTTACCATCATTCATTCATTCATTCATTACTCACTCTCTTTTTCTTCCTTGGTTTATGCTTTAACAAAACTTTTAATCTTGTATTTTAGTATGGTTTTGAAAAGGAGTGGAGTTAAATATGTATGTCCAATCTACCTTTTTAATTAGAAATCAATGTTGATTATGGATTTTATTCTCCACTGAGTAATTTCTTTTTAACAGTTGTTAGATTTAAGGTAAATACCTTTTTTTAAAAAAGACAATTTCTATTTAGAGGAAATGAGAAATAATTATAGCTAATTTCTATACTCAGTCTCAGGGTAGGACTTAAGAAGATTGCTGTTTATGTTTATATTTTATGTTTAAATGCTTTTATTATAACAGACCTGCTTCCTTCACGGTATGTGGGGATGTTTATTACTGAATCAGCCTGAAAATACTAACAAGAAGCCTTATTTTATAGATAGAGCTCAGTCTTGTATAGTAAAGACGTACAACATGGTCAAACTTTCAAATCAAAAACTGAGCAACATAATTTAAACTTTAGAGAAAATAGTAGGTCCACCAACCATCGCCCAAACAATGTGTTATACTTGATACATACCCATATGAAATAATTTTTTATTATCACACATTTTTTTTGAAAATGCATATTGTTTATTGGATGGGATTATATCGAGAATATTGAGAAGGGATATATTTTTTATTGAAGTATAATTAACATGCAATGTTATTAGTTCGGGTGTACAATGTATTGATTTGGCAATTCTATACATTACTGAGCACTCATCATACAATGTTAATACAATATTATTGACTGTATTTTCTATACTGTCATTCTGTTTTATAACTGAAGATCCAAGACTCAGAGAAGTTAAGCTATTTCCTCAAATTTATACAGCCAGTGGGCCACAAACCAGGATGCCTTTACTCTAAAGCTAAAACTCTTTGGAAGTGAATGTGTATGCAAAATCTGGCATAATGGGACTGTATTAAAGGCCCCCAGAACTTGGAAGAAGTTAGAGGAAAGTTACTATCAGAAATCATAATCAGAAAACCACACCCTTTATTATTTATACATTTTTATAGAACTATTTCATTGAATTTTTGTAACAGCCCTGTAAGCTGGCTGTGTAGATTTAAAAGTTATAGTTGCTTATCTCAAGTGTGTAAAATATAGTTTGCCTATATCTAAAAATTGACTTATCTCACAAACTCCTTTTTCTGGCACCACCCACCACCACCATTTCCACAGATAAAGGAAAAATTAATGTTACCAACTGGTAGTTGCTTGGTTACTTCTAAAGTAAAATTAAATCAATTTAGGCTTTAAACCAAGATTCTTCCCCTTAGCTTAGAAGGATTCTCTCCATCCCTTCTACTCTTTTCCAGGTTCCTGGGAGACTTATATACCTGACATCAGTGGATGAGTGTGGGTTTCCATACTCTTCTCTCTGCTTCCTTGTCTCCACTGAGTTATTGCTTGACCCTTGACATTTTGGCCCATGTGCCAGCATCCACAAAGACATAATTCCTTGCTTGGCCTCCAGACTTCATATACTGGATCTACTGCCGTGATTCTCGCCATGGTCTCCGGTTGTAAGGATCGTGCACTCTCCTTTATGTCTGCCAGCTCAGTCTTCGCCACTTTTGCAAACTTTTCATGGCAGAGGCTTCAGAAACTTTTCAGGTGCTCTGTCACAATACACTGGCATGCTTAGAATCCAAAGATGTCTTCAGACAAATCCTCCCAGATACATTCCTTAGTTATTGTCTCCAGTACTCTACACTCAGACACCTCAATGCTCTTTTCTTCCTGGTGGCCATTATCTTATTTCTTGTGCATGAGAAAACATCTGTATGTCCTCTTGTATTCTTGTCTATAGTTTTTATGATATAGCTTTATAATAATGGTATAAAATAAGGCAACAGTACTGGAATGACCCATTGACAAAACATACTATGAAGAAAGCAAGGTGTAAAACAGTGTGTATAACCTCCATTTCTGTAAACACAAATGTAAATATGGCAATGCATTAAACATATCTGGAAGAATACATGAAATCTGTTAGCAGAGGTTACCTCTAAGAAAGGAAAAGTCTTGTCTGGGGGGCAAGACTGGAAGAAAGATTTTCACTGCCCCTTTGTCTCTTTCAAATTCTACATCATGAAAATAGCCTATTAAAAAAGAAGTAAAAGATAATTATAAAACACATAATTTGGCTTTATCAACCTTCCAGGCTTCAGATTATCTGATTCTCAGCCACAGACAGAAAGTAGCTCTTTTGGCAAAGCTGTCTTTTTTCCACCTTCTCTGCTTCCATATGTGCTGCTCTTTCTTGTAGGACTTTATTGAAGGCTGCATGAAGCACTAGCAACCTGCTCCAACGTTCTCAATGTTTCCCCTCCTTTAGAAGGGAAAATACTTCAGTAGGAAGAGGGCCTGAGTCTCAGATATGACAGATATGGTTTAGCTATTTTGCTTACTTGCAAAGTAAGTCTAAATCTTTTTATCTGAAAAGACTTAGATAAAAAGGTCTTCAATACCCTTCACCTGACCTTTTTGGCTAAGCCATGTCTATATTTTTGGGTATGTTACTCCCAGAGACTTTTGTTATCTTCAGGCCTATAACAATGAATAGGTATTTAAAAAATTGTGATGAATAGAAATGCAAGAATGAATAATTTTATCGGTAGGTACAAACCACCTAAGTTAATTTTAAATTTATTCTCTGATAGAGATTTCTGGAGTCTGCATTTTAGATTTCCCAATTGTCCAGTAATTATAGCTGTCTTCTTTTCTCTAATCCAAGATCCAATTAAGAATTATTCATTGTATTCCGTTATCATATCCATTTAATATCCTTTAATATAAAAAAATTTACCAACCTCTTTGTGTCATGTCATTGATATTTTTTAAGTCTGGGCCATTGTTTGTAAGATGACCCTTACTTTAGATTTTCCTGAAATTTTTTTTATTATTAGATTCAGATTAAATATTCTTGGCAAGAATACTTCATTGGTGATGCTGTGCCTTCTCAAGGTGTCATATCAAGAGTAAGAGAAAATTGGTTACATACTAGAAAAGCATATCATACTACTATGGCTTAAGGTCTGATACGAGTTTTCAGTTCTCCTTGCTTTAATTTTATACTAATCAGGTAATGCCTAAGTGGTTCAGGACTTCAATAGACCAGATATTAGTGCATAGTATTTATCCAATGGATATCATTTTGGAAACACACAAAAAAATTCCCTTTTAAATTGATCAGCCTTTTGTAAGTTTGTTTGTATTGGTTTAGGGAGCTAATAAAATTAGGTTTCTGGTATGCACAGCTGAGGGCCAAGTAGTAATAATAATAATGCCTCACAGGATCAAGGTGAGAATTACTTGAGATGGTAACAGAAGTAAAATATCACTGATAATAACGTGCTCTGTGAAGGATCTTTTTCAATATAGTCAATCCTACTTTTTATTTTTAAAAACCACATATGGGGTACCTGGGTGGCTCAGTGGGTTAAAGCCTCTGCCTTCAGCTCAGGTCATGATTCCAGGGTCCTGGGATTGAGCCCCGCATCAGGCTCTCTGCTCAGCAGGGAGCCTGTTTCCCCTTCTCTCTCTGCCTGCCTCTCTGCCTACTTGTAAGCCCCTCTCTCTCTGTCAAATAAATAAATAAATAAAACCTTTAAAAAAGAAAAAATAAAAACCACAAAAATAGCAACAGTATCTGGCACTGTTATGAATACTTTATGAATATTAATCTTTATAGTTGGTAATATCATTATCCCCATTTACAGATAAGGAAACTGAGGCATGGAGAAATAATTAACTTTTCCAAAGTCATACAGAAAGTAGGTGGTAATATTTCCAACTGTTTACTTGTGAGATCCCACTTGAAAACAGGCACCCTGTATAGCTCCAAGCTATACTTAAGGATGATTTTCCTTCAGCTGCTCCTTTAAGTAAATGTGTCTGTTTATGTTATTTCTGTTACAGAGAGAAGAGGTACTCCCTTATAGGGACTCATAAAGGCATAGAGCATCTAGAGATTTACTGCCTCCATTACGCTGCTGGCTCTCACAGCACTTGTTATGTTTTTATCAGTTTCTCTCCAGAAGGTAGGAATTGTGTTTTCTCTCTATGAATTCTTTATATAATTATAGTTTTCTTGACTGTGAACTTAATTTTTATTAAATATGAAAAGCATCTGACACCTATAGAATGAAATGCCAGATGTCCCCAGTTTAGGCATATAAACACATAGCTTTTAAAAAATATTTCCATTATAAAATTAATAGATGTTCATTATAAAAAAATAAGACAATACCGAAAAGTATAGTAATCCTACCACCCTGTGATAACTACTCTTTATATTTTGTTGTAGGTCTTTCTGAATTTATTAATATATTTGTATATAATGCATAATATACGTATCTAATTATTATGATTAGAATTAGAAACAATAGATTACAAATGTTCTTTGTCTAGATTGCTTCTTTTACTTAGCAGGTTATTGCAGTATTTTTCATGTCCATAAATATCATCTGCATTTCCATTATTAATGGTTATATAATATTCCAGTTTAAGGATATAACATAAATTATGTAACCACTTTCTAATTATTTAGTATATGGGATCTTTACAGGTTTTTTTTCCTGAGTTAAGCATGATTTCAGTGAACATTCTCTTACATACATCTTTGTACTTGTGTCTAATGATATTTTTAGGACAGTTTCCAAAGTGTTGCACAGCCTTAGTTCCTTAGCATGCTCTCTGATAAAAAGGTTCCATGGCCTATAACATAAAGAACCACCGTCTGTTAATCTCCATCTTGGAGAATACCAATGTATAGTCATATACAATGGTCCAGTAATCAAACAAATTTGACTGTAGAATCCTTTCTTAAAATAGCATCAGTCTGCAGGATGTTGCTACTTGGAGAAGTTGTACATGTATGGGGGCAAGAGCAATATGGGAAATTGCTGTGCTTTCCACTCCATTTTGCTGGGAGGCTAAAACTTCTCTGAAAAATAAAGTTTTTTAAAAAAAAGGAAAAGAAAAGTTTTCAAATGCTATTGTATACATTTACATTTAAAATTAAATTTAGGGGTGCCTGGCTGGCTCAGTCGTTAAGTGGCTGCCTTCGGCTCAGGTCAGATCCCAGGGGCCTGGGATCAAGCCCCGCATGGGGCTTTCCACTCCGCGTGAAGCCTGCTTCTCCCCCTACCATTCCCTCTGCTTGTGTTCCCTCTCTCGCTGTGTTTCTCTCTGTCAAATAAAAAAAAAATTTTTTTTAATTAAATTTAGACTTTTACAGACACACACACACACAATAACATAGAATACATCAACATCCCACTGAGCACTTTGGAAAATGCTAGCTTATGGTATATTCTTAAAAATGGAATTGATAGATCAAACAGGAAATATATGGAAAGGCTCTCCCAATTTGCATTTCCACCAACAGTGTATCAGAATGCCACTTTTTCTTTAGTTTTGTCATTGGTATTGACTATCTTTGTTTTTATGTAAATCTGAAATGAGAAATGAGAAAAGTATATGGCATTCTAAGTTTCATTTATTTGATTATTAGTGAGATGTATATCTTTGTATTTTTTTATTTGTCCTTTATATTTCTTTCATGCCTATCTTACTTTAGGTCCCATTACAGATTTTTCTTGGAGGGTCTTTGACATTTGTTTCTTTATTGATAAGAATCAAGAATCATATTAAGAATATTAACACTACAGGGGGGCACCTGGGTGGCCCAGTTGTTAAGCGTCTGCCTTCAGCTCGGGTTATAATACCAGGGTCCTGGGATGGAGTCCCACATGGGGCTCCCTGCTGGGCGGGAAGCCTGCTTCTCTCTCTCCCACTTCCCCTGCTTGTGTTTCCTATCTCACTCTCTCTCTCTCTGTCGAATAAATAAATAAAATCTCTTTTAAAAAAAAGAAAAAAAAAACCTAAACCAACCGGAAGAATATTAACACTACAAATCACACATGATACAATTATGTTTTCTTATTTTTTTTCATTTTTTAATATTTTGATATGTTTTGCTTTTATTTCATGTGCTTCTTTTTTGCCATATAAGATTAGCAGGGGGTTTTGGGTTGTTGTTTTTTTTTAAGATTTTATTTATTTATTTATTTGACAGAGAGGAGAGAGATCACAAGTAGGCAAAGAGGCAGGCAGAGAGAGGGGGGGAAGCAGGCTCCCTGGTGAGCAAAGAGCCTGCACAACTCCATCCCAGGAACCTAAGATCAAGACCTGAGCCGAAGGCAGAGGCTTTAACCCACTGAGCCACCCAGGCGCCCCAAGATTAGCAGTTTTCAGTAAAACGTTACCTATGCCTCTTCAGAAACATAACAAGTTTTTTTTAATTCCTGGATTAGATAGAACACAAAATTTTACATATTGTATATAATTAATGTCTGATTCACTTTTAAGGTATCAGTTCAAAAGGAAGCAGTATCTTCTTAGGGTCTTCTGTGGGGTTTCATAATGAATGCAGTACTTCATCATAAACAATTAGGAAAATACCCCATGACTACTAAGACGAGTAGGAGTACAGAACATCATCACATGTGGTTCTGACTCAAGAAGGATACAAAAAACAAATTAGTCTCAACTAGAAACAGAACCGTCAGTACACATTAAGAACAGAGAAGGAAAATAAGTCTGAACCTTAGCTATAGCTAAATAAAATTATATAAGTTTTTACAGTTAAGGAAGACCTTTAGATTAATATTGTCAGATTATTTCATTTATGATTGAGAAAACAAAAGAGCAGAGAGTTTAACTCAGCTTTGTCCAAAGTCACACAAATATGTGGAGTTTTTTTTAGTTTTCTCAGAAGATCTTTATGAAGTAAAGAAAAGGTTCTAAAAAGTTTCATTATTAACAATAACATTTTTTGAGTACTTACTATGTACCAGACAATCTACTAAATACTCTTAAATGATTTGTCTCACTTATCCTTACAGTATAGTTTGAGGTAACAATTATTATTGTCCCCTTTATAGAGATAAGGAATCTGACTCTCTTCCAAGCAATCTGAGACATATAGTCCTCACTCGTAATTGCTGTTCTTTAGAGAGGAGACTTTTTACTGTTACAATCAGTAAGAAATTATGTGTCACTATCAACTAAAGCAGACAGAATTACTGGAAGAACAGAGAGAAGGATGCAATGGTCAATCCTACAAGTAAAGCAAAAGTGGAACATTTTGGCAAGATAGACAGCAAGAAATATTTTTTACAACCTAAGTAAAAAAAAAAAAAAAGTGAAAGATCTAACTAAAGAAATTTGTGGTATGATTTGACTCTAGCTTATTCCCTGATTTTTTAGACACTGTTGCATCCCTCAATTCATCTTTGCATTTATAAAAACTATTTTGGTTTTTCAAATTTAAAAAATGGCTTATGAGAACTGTATTACAAAATTCTAAATTTACAGAACTCTTCTCCATTATCACTGCTTTTCATACCCCCTTTAAGTAAGGACTTTATATTTTTAGGTGCATGTATTATGCAATGTAGTCCTTAGGCATTTTTGCTATTAAAGTATCTTTTTTTATAAATTGGTAAAGAAAGTAACATTCGAAACAGATGGACTATTGCTGTAGGTTTTAATGCTTGCTATAGTTGATATCTAAAGGTACACATGAATTAAACAAAAAAATGAAATCATGAAAGAAGAAAGGATTTTCAAAATGGAATTTTTAAGTTTAGTCCTAAATAACAATCACAATTTTAGCTGGAGGCTTTTCTGGGGGATTGTGAATAATGATTAGGTGAGATTATAGGCCCCAGGCAAAGCCTCGGGACTGTAGTGCTCCTAGCCAGTTGTTTATCCTCAAAAAATGGTCCTTAGGTTGTGCAGTATTGTTTGAAATACCAGTGGGAATTAAACCTAAATCTGTCATTTTATCCCAAGGGCCAGCTCAAGAATCTGAAGCTTAGATAAGTGCCAAAATGAAAACCCTTGGCAGGCTTTTCAGTTACTGTTGCTTTATTTTATTTTTACTGCTTTGGGGTATGTATATTTATTTACCTGCAGAAGAAATTATGTATAAAAAATTATAACTCCAAGAAAGTAATATGACTATAAAAAATATAACTATTAAAAAGTAATATGACTAAAAAAATAATATAAAGGTATATTTATTTACCTACAGAAGAAATTATGTATAAAAAATTATAACTCCAAGAAAGTAATATGACTATAAAAAATTGTGTTCAACTCTGTAGAGCATCTATTTAAGGGAAATAGGTAAGATTTTTTTTTTAAGATAATAAATTCTACATCTCATTTTTATTAGATTTTCATGGAAATTTATGTTCGAGGGAATTCTGATTTGCTATTCTTTGCTAAAAATGTTCTTCTAGCCTGATCTTATCCTGTAAAATTATGAATTGGTGGGTATGGGTATTTTGAAAGCCCTAACATCTTGAAATCATGGATAATTATTTATTTTCAGTAGCCAAAACTTCAGTTCTCTTCTGTCTTTATAGCTATTTGCTCTAAGTTTTTCCTAAAAACTTGGGACTTAAGTTATTAAGATGGCATCCGCAGCTCTTTTAAATGTATTTACATAATAGATGTAAAAAGGAGGAAACTAACAAAGAATATTTACCTAATTCATCCAGTAGATGGAATAATAATGATGATGGTAATAGTAATAAAAAATAGTATTGTAGTAGTAATAATCTAATAACATGAAGAATAGCTAGTTTTTGTTTTGTTTTGCTATTTTGTTTTGTTTTGTTTAAGCTGGGCTTTACTATGCATCAGGTACTGTTCTGACTCATTCTAGCTCATAATTCCTATTATTATTGGCATTTTTAAAATGAAGAAACAGTCAGTAAGAGATTAAATAGTAGTAAATCTAGGATCAGAAAACTGAACAAAGACTTGAGAGAGCCACAGTAGAAAATCCTGCGTCCTTCAGGCTTCTCACATCACTGACTACAAAGTTTTATGCTGGGGATATAGTGGTAAATGAGGTAGACACAGTTCCTGATTTCATTAAATGCAAATTTACACAATTATTTATACCATTTCTGTATTACAAGGTGATGGGAGAACATATATAGGGACCTCATATTGTCTGGGAGAATCAAGCATTGTCCCTGTGAAATGGGAGAGAGGTTCTTGTCTCATGGAGTCAAAGAATAAATCTCATGGACAAAGGAGAGTGAGTAGAGCGATAGAGTTTTATTAGCAAGGATACAGAGAAAAAGCTCTTAGGACTGAGAGGTCCCATTGGGGTGGCCAATGTGGGCCTTCAATGACAGTCTTTTATTTGGAACTGACCAGGGAGCTTGTGGCCTTATTCTTGTGATCTCTTGGTTTGAGTAAGGACTGGTGGTTACATCTTTAATGGCTTACTTCTTTGGGGTCTGGTCATTCTTTGTGATCGTAATGTGACGGCCTTAGAAAGACCCCACCTCTGATGCACAGGGCAGTGTGCTCTGGTTTGTTCCCTTATCTCTGATTTCCTTATGCTTCAGCATTTCTGGGATTTCTGTGAGCCTGATCACATAGCCCTCTTACATATCTCTCCTCACCTAACTCCAGCTGTCCCTTACTCACCTGAAGAAGGGTCAATTTAGCTGAGATCTGAGGGATTAGTCACAAGGTCAGTAGAGTTGTAGAATGGGACATTCAGGGGCCACACTGTGACCTTGGTATTTATACTATAGTATAGTGGTATTCTATATACTGGGAGAATTAGGTAATTATTTTGTTTTGTTAATTCCCTGCCTTTTATTGTCTATTATGTAAATATGTTTAAAAGAGTTGTGGATGCTGTTTTAACAACTTAAGTAGACACTTTTGCTTTTGTGGGCCCCTTCCTCCGTAAAAAATACTCAAAATTGTATTTTGCAGTTATACTGGTATAGAGACAAATATGTTAATATGGTATATAACAACATTTTTTTTTTTTACCTAAGAGGATTATTTTTGTTATTTTAGAAGAAAACATTTTAGTGGACCACTAAGAGTATTGTAGGCCCTTGGCACTTGTGCCTACTGGTCCTAATGGATAAGTCAGTAGGAGTGTGGGATACTGGACCAGAAAGAAACATTTCAGTTGGAAGGAATAGCATAGACAGAAGCTTAATGGTCCTTGCTTGCTCAGGAAACTGAATGGAGGTGTGACTAGAGCAGAGAGTGCAGGGAAGGGAGCATGAGGTGAGGCTGGTGAGATAGAAGGGGCCCTATAGGCCTTGTTTAGGTCTTGGTATTTATCCTAAGAGTAATATAAGACCTCCAAAAGGGATGTGAGTGTGTGTGTGTGTGTGTGTATGTGTAAATCAAATTGAGCACATGGTTAAAATCAGTTCTGTGATCCAACTTCTCCCACTTAAGTAAGCTTCTCTTCTTTTTCTACTTTTCCTTCTGATGCCTTCATTTATTCAGGTAAAAGGGATTTGCTTTCACCTCGGATTTTTTATTTACCACTTTTAGGCATCATATATTAACATACACACAGATAAAAGAGACATTATACACTCAACTCACTCACTCTACCTCTACCTTTTTTCTCTATTGCTCTTCAGTTAGTTTCATTTTTATGTTTGGTTTCTCTGTTGTAACTGTGGATAATAAACTAAGACCTTAAACTGTGGATGCTGCTTTGGGATTGTCCCCTCTTGTCAGATGAGGTTATTAGTGTACCCACCTTCTCCATGGTTCTGTCCTCACTTCTTTCATTTTTGTATCTCTAAAATTGATGCCATTTACATCTGTTTTATAACCACAATTAAGTACATTATTGTGTGAAAAGACCCTTTGCATTTGCTGCTTCCTCCACCTGGAACCTCCATTCACCCAGATGACTACATTGCCTGATCCCTTCCTCCCATACTCAACTCAAGTGGCAGCTGCTCAGTAGGGCCATTCCTGGCCATCTATTGGAAATAACAACTCCCCGACCTGGGATTCTTACTGTACTTTCCTTGTTATGTTTCCTTGTTATGTTTTTCTCCATAGCACTTATTGTTAATACAAATTATATATTTTATTTCACTTAATTTTCAAATTACTGACACTCTCCCCATTCTTGACTATAGCTACAACATGACAAGGATTATCATCTACTTTAATTTGTTTGATTTTTTTGTTTGTTGTTTTCTTCCCTTCACTTATATTCTCGACAGCTAAAACAGTACCTGATACAGAATCATTTCAATTAACGACTGGCTATAGTCCCAAGTAGTCTTCTTTGGTTTATGTCCTTACTTATGTAATTTTTCAGCTTTTTTTAAATTTCTAATTTCCTTTTTTTGTTGTTGTTATTTTTTCTTTATCATATTACCAATTCTTTCCAACTCTCCATTATCTAAAATACTCTGGTAACATCTCTCTTTTTTCTGTCCTTTTCCCTGGGAACTGCTCTTTTGGAGCCTTACATCCTCTGGCCGCACAGTTGTCATTCTTGGACTTCTCTTTCCTGCTCTTTTCATGGGCACTACAACAGACAACCTATATTTTCTTTTTTCTCAGTGTATATCCTCCTTTAATAAAGCATGTTCCTCAGCAACTTTCTATGAAAAAATATTTGAATGACAGTTTTTTTTTTAACTTTCACATGTTTAAAATGTTTTTTATTTTGTCCTCACTAGAGTTATATCCAGATTCTCATATCACAAGGTGCAGGTCTTGGGGGAGGGCCCCCCTGGGGGGAAAGGGGAACAGTGGGTATGTGTGTATTAGTATTGGAAAAGGAGAAAACACATTAGGAGGTGCCTCCTCCACATGAGGCACTGTCTAAAAAGAGACATTTTGTGCCACTTCTACTAACTTCTTCTTATAAAAGTCTTAACAATCATTGTAGGATGTAAAACTTGTAGGAAGGGGACTACCTTTAAAGAATATGCTGAAGAGAAACTCTTGCTGCCTTCTTAACTGCTTCCATCTGAATTCTAGCTTCTCTGGAATGCTAGAATACAAATAAGTTTCTCTCTGAACTTGGAAAATGATGGTCCACACCCTTCTAAAATTCATTAACTCCAGCCTGAGCCTGCACTCATCATTTTTGCTTCGCAACTTTTGGGCACCATCTTTGTTTTCTTTGGTGCTTTTCAATTCCTGATGATGCCTGTTGGGGTAAACTTTTTTCTGTTCATATTTTTCTGTTGAATTCAGTGAGCATTTACATCTGAGGAGTTTCCTTCCTTGAAAATTATCTCATATTATTTCTTTAGTAATTTCCACCCTTTTCTTCTTTATTTTTTCTTCTTTCCTTCTGTAACTTCTATTATTCTATGAAGGACCACATGGCTGAACATCTAATATCTCATCTTTTCTATGATACGTTCTTTTTAAGTCTACTTCTATGCAGTGCTCTCCATTCCTAAAAAGAGATCCATAAGAGGGTTGAAATACAAAATTTTGTTTTTATTTTCCAAGAGCCTTTCATGTTCTCTTGGATTTTTGTTTGTTTTAAGTTGAAAAGGGTGGTTATTAAGGACACAGATTCTCAAGCCAGACCGAGTTTGGATCCCAGTCTCCCACACTCATGTCTATGATCTTGAGCAATTTTAAGTTTTGTGTCTCTGTCCTAAACTGAAATGGAGATAATGACAGTATGCTATCCCAGAGTTCTGAGAATTAAATGAGTTACTAAACCTAAAACACTGAGAACAAAATCTGGAGTAGAGTAAGCATTATACATATTTGCTATTATCACTATTATAATTATTGTTATTATTACTATTTTGAGGATATGATGTCTGCTCATTGTCCCTGCGGATGCCAGCTAGAGGTCTTTTTAAAATTCTCTTTTTTCATTAAATTACTCATTTCCTTCACTTCAGCTTCTGTTTTCTGTTTGCTTATTTTTATTTCTTTCACATAGGAATCTTTTTTTAAGCACCTGGTAATTCTTGGTTAAAGATTCATATTTAACAGGCATACAATAAACAGTTAATTAGGTGTTTCACATACCAAGACAGCTTTTCCTGATTTTAGGTGTTTAGGGTGATTGCAGTGGGGCATCCCCTAAATGCCAGACTCCAAAGCTATTCTTTGCTCTGGATTGATTCCTCCAAGAATTCTTTGATTGTTACTTTAGGAATGCCTTCCTTCAGGGGTACCTGGGTGGCTCAGTGGGTTAAGGGTCTGCCTTTAGATCAGGTCATGATCCCAGGGTCCTAGGATGGAGCCCCACATCAGGCTCACTGCTCAGCGGGGAATCTACTTCTCCCTCTCCCTCTGCCTGCCACTCCCTCTGTTTGTCCTCTCTCTCTCTCTCTCTCTCTCTCTCTCTCTTTCTCTCTGTCAAATAAATAAAAATCTTAAAAAAAAAAAAGGAATGCCTTCCTTCTGTGGATATGGATGGCAACTCTTCCTTATACAAACATTCAGTTAATCTCTATTTTCAGCCCCACCTCTCCCTCCTGCTCTCATTGTCCCCTTACCAGTCCTCTGTAAGATTCACCCTCTGTAAGATTCACCCTCTGAATCTCCCTGTGATTCTACAGATCCATGGATCGTTTCTGTAAGATTCACCCTCTGAATCTCCCTGTGATTCTACAGATCCATGGATCGTTTCTTAGCTTCTGCCACTCCATATCTACCAGGCTGTGGTTTCCTGTGCCCCAAAGCTGCAGTTTTTCTCTGTTTTATGGCTCACATTAATTTTTTTGGAATTTATCTGTTGATGGCCCATCCATTGTGGTGTTATTTATTTTTTATTCCTGTACTATCATTTTCGTGGGTCTTAAAAGAAGTAAAAAGATGTATGGTCTATTTACATCTTTAGAAGTCCTTGCAAATTTCTAATCAGAAAAATGACCAGATCAAATGTCATTTTAAAAAGATCCACTCTAGGGGCGCCTGGGTGGCTCAGTGGGTTAAAGCCTCTGCCTTCAGCTCAGGTCATGATCTCAGGGACCTGGGATCGAGCCCCGCATCGGGCCCTCTGCTCAGCGGGGAGCCTGCTTCCCCCTCTCTCTCTCTGCCTGCCTCTCTGCCTACTTGTGATTTCTCTCTCTCTGTCGAATAAATAAATAAAAATCTTTAAAAAAAAATAAAATAAAAAGATCCACTCTAGCTGAAGTTTTAATTATAGCAGTATCAACTACAAGACTAGGTTTTCCTGATTTAATTATATGTGATTCTTATTACACTCAGCAAAAGATATAATAAAACTGTTTATTAAAATACTGATATAAATAGTACATTCTTAGCTATAAATAGATGGGTTAATATTTAATAAAATGTAATCATCTAGAAACAAGTTAAATACTTTCTCCTATAAAAAGCAAAATATATGCATTATTAGATTATAAAATATATTAACAAAGTATATATATATATATCGATATAACATACATAACAAATGTAAATATATTAACAAAGTATATATATATATATATATATATATATATCGATATAACATACTATTCCCCAGGCCTAAACAAAAGTGACTTTCTTCAGAAATAATCAAATCTCTACTCTGGCAATGCTTTCTTTCCATCTATCACTTCAGACCATCCCATCTCTTATCATTGAATGTAAATGTGACTTTGCATAGAAGAGCACTAAATTAGTCTTAAACTAACCTTTAACTTCTAGAAGCTTATAATCTTTTATTTGTAGTAAGTTGACAGCTAGGAGGATGAAAATATACTTTAATTTCACTTTAGTTAACATACAGTGCTATATTAGTTTCAGTTGTACAACAATTCCGTACATCACCCAGTGCTCATCACAAGTGTACTCATTAATCCCTATTACTTATTTCACCACCCGCCACCCACCTCCCCTCTGATAACCATCAGTTTGCTCTTCTTGGTTTCTCTCTCTCTCTCTCTCTTTTTTTTCTCTCTTTTTTTTTTCTTTTGCTTGTTTTGTTTCTTAAATTCCACATATGAGAGAAATCGAATGGTATCTGTCTTTAACTGACTCATTGGACTTAGCATTATGCTCTCTAGTTCCATCCATGTTGTTGCAAATGACAAGATTTCATTCTTTCTATGGCTGAATAATATATATATTAATATATATAAATAGTACATTGATATATATTAATAATAATATATCAGATGTGATGCATTTATTTATGCATTCATTTATCAGTAAAAACAGGCTGCTTCCGTAATTTGCCTATTGTAAATAATGCTGCTATAAACATAGGGGTACATGTATCCCTCTGAATTAGTGTTTTTATATTTTGTGAGTAGATACCCAGTAGTGCAATTACTGGATCATAGTTCTATTTTTAACTTTTTGAGGAACCTCCGTACTGTTTTCCACAGTGGCTACACCAGTTGCATTCTTACCCTTGCAAGAGGGTTCCTTCTTCTCCACATCCTAGCCAACACTTGTTCTTTGTATTTTTTTATTTTAGCCATTTAACAGGTATGAGATGATATCTCCTTCTGGTTTTGATTTGCATTTCTCTGATGATGAGTGATGTTGAGCATCTTTTCACGTGTCTGTTGGCCATTTGATTGTCTTCCTTGGAGAAATGTTGTTCATGTCTTCAACCCGTTTTTCAAGTGGATTATTTGGTTTTTTTGGTGTTGAGTTGTAGAAGTTCCTTATATATTTTGATTACTAACCCTTTTTTGGATATGTCTTTTGCAAATATCTTCTCCCATTCAGTAGGATACCTTTTGGTTTTGTTGATTGTTTCCTTCACTGTGCAGAAGCTTTTTATTTTCATGTAGTCCCAATAATTTGTTTTTGCTTACATTTCCCTTGCCTCAGGAGATATATAGATATGTATCTATATATCTATATAAATGTTATTGCAGCTGATGTCCTAGAGATTATTGCCCATACTGTCTTCTAGGATTTTTATGGTTTCAGGCCTCACAGTTAAGTCTTTAATTCATTTTGAGTTCATTTCTGGGTGTGGTGTAAGAAAGGTGGTTCCGTTTCATTCTTTTGCATGTAGCTGCCCAATTTTCCCAACAACATATATTGAAGAAACTGTCTTTTTCCTATTGGATATTCTTTCCTGCTTTGTTGAAGATTAACTGGCCATATAATTGTGGATTTATTTCTGGATTTTCTGTTCTGTTCTATTGATTTATGTGTCTGTTTTTGTGCCTGTACCATAGTGTTTTGATTACTAGAGCTTTGTAATATAACATGAAATCTGGGATTGTGATACCTCCAGCTTTGCTTTTCTTTTTCAAGATTGCTTTGACTATTCAGGATTTTTTGTGGTTCCATATAAATTTTAGGATTGTTTGTTCTAGGTGTATGAAAGATGCTATTGGTATACAGATAGGAATTGCTCTAAATCTGTAGATTATTTGG
Organism: Procyon lotor; assembly: GCA_028646535.1. NCBI lineage: Eukaryota > Metazoa > Chordata > Mammalia > Carnivora > Procyonidae > Procyon > Procyon lotor. Next base: position 70,039,608 of record CM053605.1, on the reverse strand, counting down.
GTTTTGTACACATTTTAACAAAATGTGTTATTTGTTCTTTTGAACAGTGAGCATGAGAGGTCTTTCCATTTTTTTGTATCTTCACTTTCTTTCATCAATATTTTACAGTTTTCAGAGTATAGTTTTATCACCCCTTTTGTTAAATTTATTCCTAGGTACTTTATTATTTTTAGTGTAACTGCAAAAGGGATTGTTCTCTTAATTTCTCTTTCTGCGGTTTCATTTTTAGTATATAGACATCCAATAAATTTGTGTACATTGATTTTGTATCCTAAGACTTTACTGCATTTATTTACCAGTTCTGGTAGTTTTTTGGTGGAGTCTTTAGGGTTTTTTCTGTGTAGTATCATGTCACTTGCAAATAGTATAAGTTTACTTACTTCTTCCTTACTAATTTGAATACCTTTGATTTCTTTTTGTTGTCTGATTGCTGAGGCTAGGACTTCAGTATGGTACTGAATAGAAATGGTGAGAGTGGACATCCTTGTTTTATTCTTGACTTTAGAGGAAAAGCTTTCAGTTTCTCCCTGTTGAGTGTGATGTTCACTGTGGGTTTTTCATATAAGGACTATGGACCCATTTTTAAACCACCTCTAAAATGTCTCCATAACTAGAGTAAATTTTCTAATCCAAATCCCCTGACCTGTATCTGTATGAAAATTTTGATGCCTTAAAGAGAACTGCTGCCAACCAACAGTATGCTATATGTAAAAAGTGTTTTTCCTGCTTTCTTCCATGCAGTCTTAAGCAGCTCCTTTGTGTGTTTGATTAAAACATACTTGCAAGCTTTAGTGTTGTTAAATAATATACATCAATTATAACCAAGTCTTTATAATATGAATAAACCCTTTATCAAAGTTCTATCTCTATATATCGTAGGCACTTAAATGTAGTTTTTCAGTGTTTCCCATCTTAATTGTTGTGCTGACACATGTATGATTTCCCTCTGGTGTTATTGAATAGATTAAGAAAAATGCACTCAGTCAAGTTGCTTTCATTTCTGCCTCTCTTAAAAAGAACTATACATGTATAAAAATTATAAATGGTAACAGAGCTTTATTATAGATTATTAGAGTCATTTTCCTAAAAACATTTACTTCTTGTTTTTCACATAATAACCTTGGGAAGGAACAAGGGAAATTTTAAAATTCATAACCTAATAAATTCAGATTTCGAGGAAAATAATAAAAACTAAGGTAAAGACAATACCAGGCTCTAAATATATGCAACTATATGTTTATGGGTAAAACAATTACTAAGCCACTGTGCATCTTTCATAATTAAAATATATTGTCAATCTTTTATGTCTCTTTTATATAAAGATTGTAATTTCAGATATCATTACCATACTTATTTGCCTTTATTGTAAATGGAAGCTATCGTTTCTGATTACTGCTAACTACTGTAGGATTTTTTCCTAGATTGCGTATCCTTTTTGATTAACAATAAATTTATTTTCAATATTTTCTTCTTCTCCGTTCCTGACTGTTCATTGTGGACACACACACAGACACACACACACAAACACACACACACACATACACATCTGAGGGAGCAGTAAAAACAAAAGATATTTTATTAAGTAAATAACACTCCTCAAAGGTTTTATTCAGTTTACATAATGGATCAGAAATTCATTTTAAGCCACTATTTTCTATTTTATATAGAAATTATTATTTTAAAATCCATTTTATGCTTTTTTTCATAATTTGACTGTTGTTATGATTTCTTAGTAGCTCTACAGAAATCTTCCTGCTTGTTTTTTTCCTATTCAAAGTGGTCCATGTGACCTAGATATTGAAAATCAAGGTAGTGTGTGCTGCATTGCTGATATTTACTGTGAAACGTCAGAAACATTCTGGTTCCACATGCTGGAATTATGAGATGCACATTCCTTAATATTGCTGGTATTTTAAAAGGTACCTGAAAGTCTGCATAATCATTTGTTAAGCTGGCATTAAAATATTGTTTAAAAAGATTCAAATAATGAAACATAATGCTTTATATTCCAGTTAAAAATACACACATAATCATTATTCATTTTTAAATGTTAGATCATGTTAGATATGACTCATAGTAGATATCCCCCCATTATTTACCTAGTATAGTAATCTGCTAATTTTGAAATCTAACCCCAGTAAAGTACAATTAGTTTTCATTTCCTAATTTTGGATGATGAACTCTGTTAAATTATTTTAAAAAATCTAGAGTCTGCCTTATGAAATTATATTCATCAGGAGAAGTTGATTTTATCATCTGTCAATTTGGTGTAGAACATCTCTTCCAGAAAGAGCTTTTACATACAGGAAGTCATATTCTCCCAGTGTAGAAAGCTAGTTCACCCTTTAATACTTCCGTGTAAAAAATAAAACCCTGGAAAGAAAGCACTGAATTAGTTAAAGCATGTACAAAGGTGACTGACTTTCAGGTAGAGTCCTAGATATACTGTAAGAATCTCATTTGTTTTCTCTTTCCTCACTGCAAAAATATTATAAAATAGAAGAAATAATGGATTATGTCACAATTCTCAGCTAATAAAATTAAAGCAAAGATATGCTAAGGATCGGCCATGTAATTTTGTTTGTCATCTTGATGATTAAAAGATTTGCTTGCCAAACTACTTCATAGGTTTTTTTTAAATGTAGCCAGGGAGAACTACAAAGTACCAGGGCAGATGGCCAGATTCCATATTAAGGAGTCTGAGGCCATAATCTGGAATCCCAGTGCTGAGAATCAAATCTAAAGTACAGGGAGAGAAAAGAATAAGTAAGGGCTTCCACTAAGTGAGGCAGAGGCTGAGCAGAACGAGATGCAGTAAGCAAACAATAAACAGATATAAGAGAGTGGTCCAGAGCAGGGCTCTGAACAGAAAGTGTAGGCAGAGCATATTAATACCTTTTTGGGGGAGTTCGCATAAGAGACTTATCAAAACTGGAAACTTACTATAACAGAACAGTAAACCTAGCTCTGATTTGTCTCCAGTTCCTGGATGAATTTTTTTTTTCCTTTTTAATCAAATCAGTGTTTCCCAAGCTGGTATTTCATACAACAATCTTCTAAAAGCTTTATCATGAAAGTAGGGAGAAAATATCAGTTGTCAAGTAAATTGGGGAACTTAAAGTCATGCACACACATTTTTCATATTTTTCTCTCTTGAAAATTCACAATGCCCTTTATCATATAAAACCTTCTGAGTAGTCCTGGAGGGAAAAAATTCTGTAAAACCAACATTTTCCAAACTTGTGTGACTTTGACATATCTTGCATCATATCAAATCCCATCATTTGGAGCTGTGTTCTTCAGGACACAGTTTGGGGAACTAACTATCCTGTTTAGTTAATGTTTCAATAAGCCAAATGGTTGCAAAACCATTTTGAAAGGTAGAATATATGCTTGAGTGAATGAATGAATTTCTATAGTACTTACTAATAAAGCAATTGCACCCTTACATGGGATCCAATCTTTAATACAAAAAGAGCTCACATTATTTATATAGTCAGACAAATAGGGAAGTATCATAGTTACTTATTTTCAAAGATCACAGTTTTTTAAGTCATAGAAGCTAGACTCCACAACACAGAATCACTGATCCTGTATTTTGAACAGCGGTGACTAGACATTAATAAGAGCTTCAAAGCATGTTTTATAATTATAATAAGTAATTATAATAAGTATATTCTGCTCTTACTAATTCTTGGTAAAGGATTCCAACTGAAAAGATCTGGAAGTGGTGTTATGTTAATACTGGAAGCAGTATGTTGCAACAACAAAACTGCTATTGGCCAGGAGATTTGCATTTTCTGTTCTAGATCTGCTATATATGAGACATTATAAAAGATCATTCTTTTCTGAAAAATTAGAAGATTACCATTTTCCAGCTAGATATTAAGGGTGAACTTCTAAAAAGATTCTAACTTCCACGCCGAAATTTGGGAAATTCTGGATTAAACAAAGTTAAGCAAGTTTTCATACCCAGTATTAATGTGTATGGTGAATTTCCAAAAAAAATGGATATAGTATTAAAGGTTTCTATGTTACCCTATGCCTATACAATGTGTATTAAGTGATCCTCAGAGCATAGTTTGGGAAATAGAGGACTGAATATATTTCATACTTCCTTATAATTCTGAGATGTTATATTCAATGATTTTTAAAGTATCTATTTACATTTTTAGCCCTTAAAAGAAAAAGAAGGGGCACCTGGGTGGCTCAGTCAATTAAGCCTCTGCCTTCACCTCAGGTCATGATCCCAGAGTCCTGGGATCAAACTCCTGCATTCTTCAGGGAGCCTGCTTCTCCTTTTCCCTCTGCCCCTTCCCCTGCTTGTGTTCCCCACATGTGTGTTCTCTCTCTCTCTCTTTCTCTCTCTCAGAAAAATAAAATCTAAAAAAAAGGAAAGAAAGAAAAAGAAGATGTACGTTTATAATCAACTGTGTACTTGTGAGGGACCAGTGTTGTTTGAAAAATGTCTTAGCTTGCAGCAGTATAACAACTCCACATTTACTTAGATCTTTTTAATTAATTAAAAATAATATGTATATGTTTTAGAGTATTTCAGATAGAGTGTTAAAGATTTTTAAAGTTGTTATATAGTGTTAGTCTTTATGGATTCTAGATGAAATACTCTAAAATCATGCAAATATTACTTTTTACTTTAATTTTTACTTTTTACTTTAATACATTACAACTCTAAGGAAATAACAGTGAAAGAAGAAAGAGCTTTTCCAAAATAGGAACACAGTTGTTTTTATCACTTAATTTAGTAATCATCAGTATCATATCCTTAGCATGTTCTTCTAGAACATTTTTGAATTTGAGATTATAGTAACTTTCTGCTATTAAAAAAAAAACTAATGGAAGAATATTTTATTTCCTTAGGGATAGAGTGAAATGTGGGAGTTTTTTAAGAAAAATTTACTTGCATAAATATTTGGAATAGGAGTCAGCTTGAAGAAATCCTCACTGGCCAAATCTGGAACAATTTGAACATCAAAATAAATAATGATAATAATAAATTATAACCCCTTTAATAAAATAAGAATCCATCAGGCCATATTAATATAAGTGAGAGAAAGAAAGAAAGAAAAAGAAAGGGGAAAGCTCTTCCTTATGCCAACTAATACAAGGGATGATGGAGTTAGAAAAGCATCAATAGATGCTAAAATAACAGATGCTAAATTTAGCTAAAATTAGCTAAAATTAAAATAAAAATTTTATATTTTTATATAAAATAATTTTAAAATATTTTCCCACAAATTACTTTTTAATTATAAAGGAAATACAGTAATTTGACAGTGGGGAAACTGGTGGACATCACATTAACTAATCAAAACCACCAATATTGGACTGAACTAATATTTTATGTGCTTCCTTATATGATGTACCTGAAAAGGAAAAAGCATTGCCTCTGTAGTATTCCCACCAAGATGTATAACCCAAGGCTAATCAAGAAGAAACATCAGACAAACTCAAAATGAGGAACATTAAACAAAATAACTGGCTTGCATTCTTCAAAAATGTCAAGATCAGGAAAAACAAAGAAAGGCAGAGAAAGTTTCCATTTTTTAGGAAACCGAAGAGATTTTAACAGCTACATGTAATGCGTGATAATGGATTGGATCATGGCCCATAGGTTTAAAAAAAGCAAGTATAAAATGCTATAAAGGGCATTACAAGACAATTATTAAAAATTGAATATGAACTGTGGATAGATATATTAAATTTCTTCATTTCAAAAATTGTGTTGTTGTTATGTAAAAGAATATCCATGTCCTAAGGAAATGCTGATCGAAGTTTTTAGAGGTAAATTGGCACATTGTTCCAATTTACTCTCGAAAGAAGAAAGTAGATACTTTTGAGGACAAAGCAAATGGGGCAAATTGTAAATAGTCAAGGAATCTGGATGAAGTTTCTGGAGAGTTCCTTATCCTATTCTTATAACATTTCTCTAAGTTTGATTGATACTGAAAAAATGTTGTAATACTTTCTTTGAGTCTGAGTATGCCCACTGAGAGTTAAAACCTACTTCAGTATAATGGGTCAAATTGTTCCAAGTATGTAAGGGAAAAGGCCAAATCTTAGAAATGTATCCTTGTTCTTTGTCCAAATTGATAAAATTGTGAAGCAAAATTAATGATAATTAATAATCCCTCTCCTTCCAGAAAAGGCCATTTATAGTATATTTGTGAGCATGTTAAATTCTGTATGTTAGGGGTGCCTGGGTGGCTCAGTGGGTTAAAGCCTCTGCCTTCAGCTCAGGTCATGATCTCAGGGTCCTGGGATCGAGCCCCACATTGGGCTCTTTGCTCAGCAGGGAGCCTGCTTCCCCCACCCCCTGCCAGCATGTCTGCCTACTGTGATCTCTCTCTCTCTGTCAAATAAATAAATAAAATATTTTTAAAAAATAGATTCTTTATGTTAAATGTACCATATGAACTCAGGGTATTAATATTTTAAGTGAATGCACTTAGAGGATGTACAATAGACAGCTATTTCAAGAGACACCTAAAACTACTACATCTATTCTCTTCCCAACCTCCATCCCACCTGTCACACATTTACTATTCTTCATGCCCCACTTTACCTGGCTAATTTAAGTATAACAAAAGTTTGGTCCAGAAACCTTTTTTGCCCTCTACAGTTTATAATAAATCATTGTTACCACTCTATAAAAGTGATAGATTATATATTAAATTGAGAAACATGTTTTTTAAAAGGTCTTTCTATTAAGAAATTGCCTAGTTTTTGATACCTGCTTTGTGTCATAAATTACTATAGTATATTTTATTTCTGAGGGTGGATAATTATTAAAATATCCTGAATTTTTAATATTTTGAGTACATAACAATTTTTTCACTGGGCACTGCATGTATATTTATAGTATAGTATGTATATTTATAGTATATATATAATATAGTATATTTATGTATGTCATTCACATATGATATGTATATATTTATACATAAAAAACATAATAATTTTACTTCCTTTATCTTTCTCAAATTCTGCCTTCTTTGTATGCATAAGATATATAGTCTTTATAAACAAATCAGTATCTTTTTCCATTCAGAAGTCAAATACTTTTAGTTGTTTGACATTGAGAGTTGGCAAGTCAAAGAAAAATCCAGAAGACTAAATTGTACTTTAACTTTTTGAAGTTATTTACCATTTAATAGACAATCAAGAGGCAAAGACTGTCATAGATTCAGATACCACCTAATTTAATTCTGAATACAAGAGTCTAAACCAACAGCAAAAATGTAAGTAAGAGAGGTAAACTAAGAAGGACTATGTATGTGTGAATATGTGAGTATGTTTGAAGTGGGGTTTTTAGTTTTAGTTTTTTATTTAAGTCATCTCTACACCCAACATGGGTCCAAACTCACAACTCCAAGGTCAAGAGTTGCATGCTGTCCCAACTGAGCCAGCCAGGCACTCTTGAAGCAGACTTTTAACATTGTTTTGATGCTTCTATGTAGGAAGGAATATTATTATTCTTAGCATTATAAATATTAAAAGGATGAAAGATTGTTTCCTCATGGGAAATTGAATACCTTTCAGCAAATAAACTAGATTTTTATTTTTGTTTTTTTTAATTCCACCAAGAACTTTATAAGTCTACATTCAAAATGTATTGTATAAAATATGTCAATAATACTTTTGTCCTTTTAGTGATTGTATAATTTGAGAAAATGGTCATGTGACATCATGTAAAATTATTTCATAGAATTAAATCTTGGAGCTCTTATTTACATAAGAAAAGATTCAACTCCAATACTGACCTACTTTTTTTTCATTCAGATTTTTTTAGTGAGTGTCTCACACCAAGATTTGAAGTGAGAATTTTATTGCAATATAATAAAAAAAAGAAACTCATTCTTGCTGTGTTTCTGTAATCTGAATATAAGGTTATATGATATCAACAACCAGCAGATGGAGGGAAAAAATGCTCTAGGAAGCTAGGCTATAAATACTAAGTTAATTCCAGAACTTCAAGATTTTCAAAATTTTGCTAAATCTTCTTTAAACTGTCTGATCTTTTAGTAAGAAATTCATAAATTAGAGTGGGAAAGAAAGACAGAATCTCAAGATAAGGTCTGTGTCACTTTAGATGATTTTATTATCTTCCTACACTTCCTATGAAGGCCATTTTTGGTTCTTTCATCTCCTAACTGGTTTGTATCCAAAGAAATAGCTCAATTGGGAATATAAAACTGATTTCTTTCCAATGATTTTTCCCCATAATACCAGTATTAAGACTGTCTTAAGACTCTCATTCATCTATTAAAAAAAGAAAAAGGAATATATTAAATTCACTAGTGATTGAATGCCCTGTTAAAAAAGCTGGCTTGGCTTGTATTCATTCATTCATTCATTCATTCATTCAGCATAAATCACATACATCCATGCTAAGTACTAGGGTTGGATTAAAGTTGCAGGCATCGAAGATGTATTCTCATTCTCAAGTTGTTCACAACAACAAGCAAACCGAACCATGACAATGCAGTATAATAAATGTGATAAAAGTAGTACAGTGTGCTATCATGATATGTAGAAAGAGTTCCTAACCTATACTGGATAGTTTTGGAAGTCAGTGATTTTGATTACCAAAAATGAGATTAGAAAAATATGGGCTGAATTTTGTGATCCAAATCAGTATATTTCAAGATAAACATTAGTTTCATTAACACTACAATTAATCGAATGTCTGTGATATTCTAAATGTTAGAACAAATACAATCTTGTCATTTGTGTTAGAGATATAAAATAATAATAGTGGACTTTTTTTCCTAAGAAAATATTTGCCTATTTCTTCTGATTGTTAAGCTCCTTAACAATTGGAATACACCAGTTCAGGCCATACCACTCATGCATACCATTGGCTTTATGAGGTTCCCAGGGAGAACAATATGGGTTCATTAATGAAAAATCTATCCTTTACTACTGAAAAGCCAATGCCAACTCATGGCCTACTAATACAGTTGGATCATTACCTTCATCCTTGTGTGTGGAGGACAGTAAATCATTATTATACTGTGAGCCATCAACAGTACGAAAAGCATTATTTTGCAGTGTTTCTGAAAAGTAGTAGCTATGAATTTAGAGAAGCATCCTTGAACAGAGAGAAAGATTTCTAAATATAAGAAAAAGTGGGAACACAGAAATTAAGATGAAAGGTAAAAAGGTGGGAAAGATTATTAGCAAAGAGAACATAAACTCAAGTGAAGTAGGTAATGAAAGAAAATATAGTAGGCTCTAGAATTTTGAGGAGTTTGATGGTTACATGTCATGCAAAAAAGACTTAGTGGAAAGTCACCCGTACTTGAGGTTGAGAGGTTGGGCAGCCATTGTTTCCTACAATTCTGCCTCTGATTTCCAGCAGCTCTGCTAGGAGGGGAACTGAGGAACAGCAGTTTAGCCTTTGAGCAGTTGTTCTAATTAGCTCTCTCTAGTATAATGAAGTCCTCCTGTTGTTGCATACTAGAATAAACACATAGTTTAGCTGTATATAGTCCTTACCTAATTTTTAAAAGAATTACGTGTTGATATGGATACAAAATTAAATTTTAACTTTGGTAAAAACAGACTTTAGTAAACACTGAAAATTAGTTTTATGATATCACAAGAAAGCAAGCAGGCCTAATTTTTGAATAGAATTAACTATTCAAATTTTTGAGGGAGCAGAGGTGCCTGGCTTGCTTAGTCAGTAGAGCCTGCAACACTTGATCTTGAGGTCATGAGTTCAAGCCCCACGTTGGATTATTTAAAAAGTAATAATAATAATGAGTAAGTAAATACTTTCTGATATATATATATATACATGTTTATGTATATATATAAATTTTTCAGGGAGCAAAAAGATAGTATCTTTTTTTTTCAACTAACATCTTTATTCATGGAAAAAGAAGTGTTTTCAAAAGTGTGTGGAAGCCTAAGGAAAGGACATATATTTAAAGAATCTAGTCTGTGTAAAAACACTCTTTCAACTAAATCTTTCAAGAGATAGTATCTTTTTTAAAAAAAAATTATTTATTTGAGAGAGAGAGAATGAGAGAGAACAGGCATGAGAGGGGGGAGGTCAGAGAGAGGCAGACTGCCTGCTGAGCCGTCTATGCGGGACTCCATCCTAGGACGTCAACATCATGACCTGAGCTGAAGGCAATTGCTCAACCAACTGAACCACCCAGGTGCCCAAGAGAGTATCTTTGATAATATTTTTTGTTTACTTATTTTTTATTTCTATTCATTACTTTAGTAGATTTCAGTCAATTCAGGCTATAATAGCTCTTGTTCACTGATAGTATTTCATTACAGTGAAAAATACACATTGAATAATGAGATACTGACCTAATGTAGTAATGATCCTTGTTGACTTGTATCTGATATGGGGAAAATATAAACATGTCCTTCTGTATTTGCTATTGAAAGGAGAGGCTATACAAATGCCATTTTTGCTTATCTTTCTAATAACTGATAAACCATAAGACTTTCTGGATCAAAGTATACTAGAACCTTTAAGACTTGAAAATCTCAAACAAATAGAATTGATATTTTATCAATATTGATATTGGCTGAACGTAGATGGACAAGCTTCCATCTAAATGCAAGTCACTTTTTTTGAGAGATTCTGAAACCAGTTACATTTATTGGAAGATCCTCTATGAAAACATGAATCAAATAAAATACTCTCAGTAGTCATCAGGTGACTCAATCCTTTTTTTCTTTATTTTAGTGCTTACTAATTAGAATTATTCATAATATTTTGGTTGACTTTGTGGCTTTCCTCCACACCCTCCTTTTTCAGTGCACAAATTCCTTTTAAATGTTGAATCTCGGCTTAGCTGATTACCTTACTGACATAATATACTGAAATATTTGATTGGGTTGGAGAACCTTATTAGATACCAGTTTGCCACACCAGAATGTTAGTACAAAGCTTAGTACACAGGCCTGTTTACTTGTTGCAGAGAAATAAGAATCTTTATATATGTGAATGTGTTTACACACATGAACTTGCATGTACTCATGTATTTTTTTATTACAAAGTCAGATAGAACAATTCTGAATGTATATGTATGTATTTAATAACTCTCAATTATCTTGTCATTTACAATATAACCATACTAAGCAATGTGATACCAGGTTCTGTATTTCTTTTTACAAGTCTTATTCAGGGGTCTTGTTGGTTTTGGTTTTTTTTAACCTCCATAAATTACAATTAGTTAGCAAGTGCTTATTGAACACTTTCTAAGTGGAAGCTAAAATTTAAAGTGATATTAAAAAGAAGAAAATGAAGGCTTTGCCCCTATAGACCTTTCATTTCAGTGTTTTCCTATAGTAGGAGAGCCTGAAGGTGACCATTCTGTTCTCTTGCCCTGGGGTTGAGATATGGAAGACAGAGTACATTCTCTCAGGATGCTGGAATACTGAAGAAGATGACCTCTCATGCAGATGTACTAGAAAACAATACTATTTTAAATACTTGATCACTATTCCAATATAGTGAATTTATCTTGAGTTTAAAGTAACCTCTTAGCTAACATTTTTAAATGCTTGCTGTATATAAATATTCTGTTACATATTGATCTTGAATCACAGTCCACAGCCTCGGACTTGTCTCTTATTTTAGCATTCTCTCCAAAATGTTATACACGTTATTAATGAGAATACTATAAGCACCAGATCCAAAATACCATAGTTTAATATCAAGTCTTAGGATTACTGGCGATACTTTAGTAACTTTATTAGCAGCTAAGGAGTTTAGGGAAGAAATATTTTTAAATCATATATTTTTGTTCAGTCAAGAGTCTTTATTACAGGGGCGCCTGGGTGGCTCAGTCGTTAAGCGGCTGCCTTCGGCCCAGGTCAGATCCCAGGGGCCTGGGATCGAGGCCCGCATTGGGCTCTCTGCTCTGCAGGAAGCCTGCTTCTCCTGCTACCGTTCCCTCTCTTGCTGTGTTTCTCTCTGTCAAATAAATAAAATCTTTAAAAAAAAAAAAAAAAGAGTCTTTATTACAAATAATATAATCCTCTCTGGCCAGTTTAACAATAAAGAAGATATGCTGAAAGTTATTAATTAGGTAGCTAACAGACTCCAGCAGAACCAGAGAGCAGCTCTGAAGTTACCCAGTCAGTAACATTGTACAAGGATATTCCAGAGCTTTTGTAGGAAAACACTGTTTCCACTGGCACCAAGCACTTGAGATGCATCAGTCTGAATGCCACTGTCATCCCCAAAGAACCTAATATCTCCACCAACAAATGAAGTTCTCCAAGAGGAGTTGCATCCTCAGGTTGCTTGCCTACAGTTGCAAATCATACTCTGTGAATTCAATTGCTGGAACATAAGGTATTTACTTCCCTAGCTGTAACACAGTCTGAGAATGCTAGTTTTCAGATTTCTGCCTTAAAGAAAACTGGAATCAAATTGTAGAAAATTAACAAAATATAAGCATACCTCAGAAGTATTTCGGTTTTAGTTCCAGACCCAATAAAACAAATAGTACAATAAGGTGAATTAAGTCAATTTCTTTGTTTCCCAATGCATGTAAAAGTTTATGTCTGTACTATGCTATGATTTTTAGATGTACAATAACATTATGTCAAAAAAAAAAAAACCCGATATACACACCTTAATTAAGAATACTCTAGGTCTAGGGGTGCCTGGGTGGCTCAGTGGGTTGAAGCCTCTGCCTTCAGCTCAGGTCATAATCTCAGGGTCCTGGGATGGAGGCCCACATAGGGCTCTCTGCTCGGTGGGGAGCCTGCTTCCCCCTCTCTCTCTGCCTGCCTCTCTGCCTACTTGTGATCTCAATCTCTCTCTGTCAAATAAATAAAATCTTTAAAAACGAAAAAAAAGAATACGCTAAGTCTAAAAAATGCTATCCATCATCTGAACTTTCAGCAAGTTGGAATCTTTGCTGGTGGAAGGTCTTGCCCTGATGTTGATGACTCCCTGGTTAGAATGGCGGTTGCTGAGTTTGAGGTAGCTGTGGCAATTTCTTAAAACAAGACAACAGTGAAGTTTGCCTCATCAACTGACTCCTTTTTTCATTTGAACACTTAGAGGCTATTGTAGGATTATTAATTGACCTAATTTTAATATTATTGTATCTCAGGGAATAGGAAGGCCCAAGGAGAGGGAGAGAGACACGAAAACAGCCATCACTAGGACAGTCAGAACACACACAACAGCCAATGCTGTTGGAAAAATAGTGTTCTTCATTGCATCATTTAAAATTTCTAGGGATCAGGTACAGGTCATTCTCTGGGAAATTTACCCAATTTTTGCCTTCAGTAAGCACCTAAATTATTTTCTTAGTGAGTCACTTCTACGAAATGTTAGCCCTTTTGACCATCATTCATGCTTGAACTGAGAGGAGCACATCGGCAATCATAAGGCAGGGTTTCTCACCCTCAGCACTATTGATGTTTTGGAATGGACAATTCTTTGTTGTTGGGGGCTGTCCTCTGCATTGTAGGATTTTTAGCAGCATATCTGGCCTCTACTCACTAGATGCCAGTAGCATGCTTGCAAGTGTGTGTATATACATATACACACACTCATAATGATAATCAAAATTGTCTTCAGACATTGACAGATGTTCCATAGGATGCTAAATCATTGCCAGTTGAAAGCTACTAAGATGCAAGTATGTCTTTGCTTACGAACAACTTATGCAAAAAAATAGATGCCATCTCTTTGACTACTTTTGCACTGCTTCTTAGAGTCTGACCGTTGATGTTGGAATTATAGATCTCTTACTACTTCCTGTAAATTCTTTTCTCAAAATGCATGAAATTATATAAATCTAAGAAGGAGGTTGAAAAACTATCTGTTCTGTAAAGGCCTCTAGTGATTCATTTGCTTCCTCTAGTACTTCCCTTTGCTTTGTCTTCTTCCCCATCTATCAGTATGAATATTCTGTTCCTCTCCCTTCTCCAAGGATAGTTTTGATAGTGGGTACCTATAGGAAGGAAAGAAGAGAGGAAAAGCAAAGTTGGATCATAATTTGGATTTAAACTTTGTGCTTCAGAAATTTAGTGAATTGGGGTGCCTGGGTGGCTCAGTGGGTTAAAGCCTCTGCCTTCGGCTCAGGTCACGATCTCAGGGTTCTGAGATCGAGCCCCGCATCATCGGGCTCTCTGCTCAGCAGGGAGCCTGCTTCCCCCTCTCTGCCTGCCTCTCTGCCTACTTGTGATCTCTCTCCCTCTGTCAAATAAATAAATAAAATCTTTAAAAAAAAAAAAAAAGAAAGAAATTTAGTGAATTGAGTACATATTTCTTGAGGTTGTCACGGGAAAAAATGAAATAAAAGTATCCATTTGTTATCACATTAAATTTACGTGAAAAGATGTTCCCACAATATAGAAATGATCAATTATGTAGTCAGGATTTGAGATTGAGCCTGAAAACCCTCTTTTAAAAACCTTCCTGCATTTCCTTTTGAAATTCAGAGCATTTCAAGGAATTATAGATAAGCCATATAAATTGTCTTTTTCTTTTAATGCATTCTGAAGGATTCATTAATTTATATATTTTTTCATTCCTTAAAAATGATAGTTTATGTGAGTGAAATGGTTTTATATATTAGTCCTTAATTATTCTAAGCAAAGATAAAATAGTAAAAAATCAGTTTAATGACCTTTGGTTTCTCGATAAATTTCAAAGATGACCTGAATCATATTGCTACTTTTTCAAATTAACTTCCAAAATTACTAACCTGTTTTAAAGAGTTTAGGAGCATACCTTTCCAAAATTGAAGAGTAACATCTAATTTCCTTACATTAAGGATCTTTTTTACAGCTTAATAAGTTATAGCTTTGCAAATCATGAGGGCATGATTAAATTTCTTTTCATATTGCTTTTAAGTAGAATAAATAATTCAAATTTTTATCAGCATAGTTTCAGTTTTTATACTATATCATAAATAGCTCTTCAGCTGTGTTAGAACTTTCTTCCTTACCAGAAATACTTAAGCTTTTTCTATTATTAAAAATAGAGAAATGTTTATCTTATATTATCTTGAAATAACTCACTAATTCTAATCAATACGTTTTTATTTATTAATTTAGGCTAGCTTTATTGTAATGCATCTCCATTGTGTCCATTTATCTAATCAAAATTGACTTAGAATTTGGTATAGCTTAGATATATTTCAATAACATATATATTTTTTTCATATATAGGAAATTTTCCTATTTTCCTATATTTCCTAATAAATAAATAAAATCTTTAAAAAAAAATGTAAGCAATAAACATATGACAGTGAGGTCTTCTGAATGGTAAATAAGAATAACAACACTTAATCCAGAAGAAAACTATAGGCCAATAGTAAGACAGAGAAGCTGGAAGAAATAATTCTCACTTAAAGTAAGAGGTTTTGTCCTCTTGTTTTGTTTTGTTTATAAATTTTGTCTACCAAAAATGAGTTCATAATTAAAATCTAGCAAACACATATGGAATTAAGCCACCATGAGTGAGAGCAGAAAAGACAAATTTCAGAAGTAGACTCCCCGCCCCCAGGACTGAGGGTATTGCAATTAGGTGATATAAAATATATAAGAACAAATTTGAAATGTTTAAAAAAATAAGCTGACAGAATTGAACTTACAAAAGTGGAATATTTAATTGCCAATGAAAATTGTAGTTAGTGACACTCTAGAAACATAAAGACATAAAAAGGTTGAAAACAAAAGAATAGTAAAAAGTTATGCTGGGCAAACACCAAATGAACAAAAGCTGGGGTATCAATTTTAATTTAACAAGTATGACTAAAGATAAGGAGACCTTACTACATAATAGTAAAAAGTTCAGTTCTGGGGCACCTGGGTGGCTCAGTAGTTAAGCGCCTGCCTTCGGCTGGGGTCATGATCCCAGAGTCGTGGGATCAAGCCCCGCATCGGGCTCCCTGCTCTGCGGGAAGCCTGCTTCTCCCGCTACCATTCCCTCTGCTTGTGTTCCCTCTCTCGCTGTACTCTCTCGCTATGTTTCTCTCTGTCAAATAAATAAAATCTTAAAAAAAAAAAAAAGGTTCAGTTCACCAGAAAAACATAACAATATTAGTCCTGCATACACATAATAGCAGCCACAAAATATATTAAAATTTAATAAAATTAAAGGAAGAAATGTATCAATATCTAAAATTTTAATGTACATTTGTCTACATAGAACTATGTACCCAGCAATTAGAGAATATGCATTCTTAAGTGATTAAGCATTTACAAAACTGTGTACCCAGCAATTAGAGAATATGCATTCTTAAGTGATTAAGCACTTACAAAAATTGACTATATTTTTAGCACAAAAGGTCAATAAATTTCAAAGAATTGTCTTACAGACCACATCTTCTGACCTAAAAGTCAATAGCGAAAAGATAAATTTTTAAATGATTATAAATTTGGAAATGTGTTTTAAAAAGAGTAACTTATGAACCAAAAAGAATATACTTTTTAACTAGACAAAAGTTAAACATATTAAATTTATAGGATACGTAACCTTAAACGCTTAAATTAAAAAGGGAGGGAGGCTGAAATTTCATGACAAATGCTTCCAATTTAATGAGTTAGAAGATGAACAACACCTTAAAAAAAAAGTAACAATGAGATAACAAAGAGCAGAAATTAATGAAATGAGAAATATACATTTAGCAGGTGGGATCAACAAAGCCTGAAATTGCTTTTTCTAAAAAGATCTATAAAATAGATAAATCTTTGGAAGTTTATTCAGTTAAAAATTAAAGAAAAAAAAAACAGAAATAAGCAATAGTATGAGTAAAAATACTTACAATTCAAGTAGATATTTAAAAGAGGATTTTTTGGACACTATATACCAATAAATTTTGAAAACTTAGGTGAAATGCACAAACTCCTAAGAATTATACCTTACCAGAAATGACTTAAGAAAAAATTGAAAGCCAGGGTACTCCTAGAACCATTAAAAAATTAAATATTTTGTCAAAGCTTTCTCATTAAAGCGTACGTGCACACACATACGTCTCACTTGGTTACAACTGACGTTTTGTCTTTCAAATATCCTCTGATATTTCAAATTTACACATTTTAATGGAAAAGAGAAAAAAGAATTATTCCAAAACTCAGCTATATACATCTATATCAAAACCTTAATGTTGGAAAAAAAAAAAAAAAAACCTTAATGTTGAAACCAAATAAAAATAAGAGAAAGGAAAAGTACAATTCATTCTTATTTATGAATGTTAATATCAAATCCTACACAAAACTTTAGCAAACAGAATGTAACAATGTCCAAAAAAAGGAAAATATATCATGATCAAGAAGGGCATCAATGCTATTCAACATAGTGCTAGAAGTCCTAGCCTCAGCAATCAGACAACAAAAAGAAATCAAAGGCATCCAGATTGGCAAAGAAGAAGTCAAACTCTCACTCTTTGCAGATGATATGATACTGTATGTGGAAAATCCAAAAGA
>CM053605.1:69986145-70021660 GCA_028646535.1 Procyon lotor | reverse complement strand
GACAATGGGGAGGGTATGTGCTATTAAGTGCTGTGAAATGTGTAAGCCCGAAGATTCACAGACATGTACCCTGGGGCAAATAATACATTATATGTTAATAAAAATTAAAAAAAAAAAAGAAGGGCATCAAAAGAGTGCAAGTATGGTTTAACATTAATGGCAAAGGGGTGGGATGTATGCATGTCATTTAGCATAGCGAATTAAAGGAGGAAAACGTCATCTCAATAGATTTTTTTTTAATTTAAATTGAAGTTAGTTAGCATATACTATAGTATTGTTCTCAGGAGTAGAATTTGGTTATTCATCACTTACATTTAACACCCTGTGCTTATCACAAGTGCCCTTCTTAATACCCATCACCCATTTAGCCCACCCTCACCATGTCCCCTCCCTCAACCCTCAGTTTGTTTTCTACTGCTAAGAGTCTTTTATGATTTTCCTTCCTCTGTTTTTATCTTATTTTATTTTTCCTTCCGTTTCCCTATATTCATCTCTTTTGTTTCTTAAATTCCACATGTGAGTGAAATCAATACAATCATATTTGTCTTAATTAGTAAATGACTTATTTCATTTAGCATAATACACTTTAGTTCCACCATGTTGTTGCAAATGGCAAGATTTAATTCTTTTTGATGACAGTAATCTTACATCATGTGGGGGGTGCGCGTGTGCACACACACATGCATGCAAGCAATATGTCTTCCTTATCCATTCATCAGTCAGTGGATATTTGGGCTTTTTCCATAATTTGGCTATTGTTGATAGTGCTGCTATAAACATCAGGATGCATGTATCCCTTCAATTCAGCATTTTTGTATCGTTGTGATAAATACCTAGCTGCATCGATAGATTTTTTTAATTTTAGTTAACTCATTCATGGAGAAGAATAAAAATCTCTTAGCAAAACTGGAAAGGAAGAGAAGATTCCCTAACTTGATAAAGGGTATCTATCAAGAATATGCAGCAAATATTTTAACCAATAAAATATTAGAGATATTTTCTTTATTTTTTAGAGGCATTTTCTTTGAAATTGGAACAATTTAAAATTGTAGTGGAGGTCAGAGTCCTCACAACAAGAACAGAAAAGTAATATCAAGTATAACCATTTGGAAAAGAAGAAATTAAACTATATTCCTTTATAGATGGCATACTGTCTACATAGAAAACACAAAATAATTTACAGGTAAACTCATTATAGAAATATAATAAGAAAAAAAAGAAATATAATAAGAGTTTAGCAAGGAAATTGACTATAAAATCAATATACAATAAGTTGCCTTTCTAACATTAAAAAAAGTCAGAAAAGATATTTACTATTTACTACATCCACAAAGACATAAAATACAAAGAAATAAAAGTGTGCAAGATCTTTATGAAATAACTATAAACTTTATTGAGGAACATTAAGTCTAAATGAAGAGTTGCACTAATATTTTTGATTAAATATAGACAAGATGTCAGTTTTTTCCAAATTGGTTTATAGATCAATTTGATTCCAGTGAAAAATCCTAACAGGGACTTCAAAGAAGTCTACTTGGGTCTAATTTTTACATGGGAAAGCAAAGAGCCTAGAATAGCCAACAGACTCCGAAAGAGTAAGGTACATGAATTTGTTCTGTCAGATAACCAGATTTGTTATAAAGTGGAGAATTGAAGAAAATATGATATTGGCAGAGGGTTAGACAACTTGACCAACAGAACAAAATATGTTGTTTTGAGATCACTAAATAGTGATAAAATTTTTTTTCAAAAGCTAAGGAAAAATGAATACAAAATTTAAAGTGATTATATTTTCTGGGGCAATGAGTTTGAGATTAGAGGTTAGGTATGTGTTTATGGGCATTTATTATAACACTTTATAACTCACATATATGACATATATATTATACACATAATATAATTATACTAGTTTTATAAAGCTGCCGTACAAACTGCCACAGACTGCACGACTTAAATAATAGATACTTATTTTCTCATAGTTCTGGAAGCTAAAAGTCCAAGACTAGGTGTTGACAGGTCTGCTTTATCCTGGAGTCTCTCTTCTTGGCTTGCCTCAGATAGCTGCCTTCTTGCTGTCCTCACATGGCCTTTTCTCTGCTGTCCTACTCCTAATGTCTCTTTCTACTTTTATAAAGACACTAGTCAATTGGACAAGGACCCCACCCTTATGACTTCATTTAACCTTAATTACCTCCTGAAAGGCCCTATCTCCAATACTGTCATCCTGGAGGAGCGTGGGTTAAGGACTTCCACATAGAATTTCAGGGGCACTCAACTCAGTCCATAGCAATAATTTTTAATTTAAACAGAACATGCATCCCACACTCTTATCCTTTTTGGTTTTCGGAAGTTCTTCATATTAACCTCTTTGGGAATTCCTTTTACTATTTCTCTAAGAAAAGCAAATAAAAGAGCCTGATTAGGATAGGAATGGTTATATCCCTTAACAGGCATATTCATAAATCACTCTGCCTAAGTCTGTAAAGTCTACATTTCAAATCAGTAAATTGAAACTCCCAGGACTCTTTCATAAACCTTATAATGGAAGAGACCAGAGAAGAAAATGTTTTGAGGTTTCTGAATATTTTATTTAATCTTAGATAGTCTCAAGATATGTTTCAAGTTGTTTTTTATCTTCCATAAAGGGCTTAGAGAAATGTTGATTAATTTTTAGATAAGTTTCAGAAAACAATATTAAAGAACAGTACTTACTAGGCAAAAAAAAATTAATATCTAAAAATAGTTGTATCACATGAGTTTATATTTTAGCACACTAACAAACAAAAATGTTCAGGTTTGATTTGCAGCCCAGCTATATTTTTGACATATTCTTGCTTAGCTCAGACTGAATGACTCAATGACTTATTTCTCTGCATTGAATTTTAGCAAATACCCAGATGATTTAATATGATTTATACAATTTAAATCTCTTTTCCAGCCTGAAAGTGATTTTTGATTCTAGAATGCTTTTCTTTTGACATCATCTATTTCATAAATAATGTACTTTGGGCGTCACCTAAAACAAAGAACGAGTTTCTTATCAGCAGGCAGCATTCCTGTCTAATGTTTTCATCTGCCTGATTTTAGTAAGCATGTACAAAAGAATTAATGGAAGCTTCCAGATATTTTTCCAATAGTCATATTTCTTCAATTAGTCTGTATCTTGTCAAAGCTTAATAGCCTGAAAGCTAATAGACATATAGATAAAGTTGTCAGATAAAAGCAAATATTTACAAATCATTGTTCTGAAAACAGTTAATATTCATTTGTCTTAGGTTTTGCATTTGTTCCTCGAAGAATATAAATCTACAACATGTATTCTATACAATAATATTTCTCTTAACCTTTATATGTATTTTTTTTCTGTTCTCTCAGACGCAAATTATTAAAAAACAAAGGGAACATTTAATACTTTTTTCTGTAGCCTCCTTCAGTCTGGCATACTACATTATGTAAATTTCTGTTTTAATTTTTTCTCACAAAGTAGAAATTACTTCATTTTTTTCTGAATATAAAAATGGTGCTACTTATTGAAAATGTCTATTTTTCTAATAATGTAGACAAAGTTCATATTAGAATGGGCTTTCTGGAAGACATGATATTGCATTTCTTTATTGCTATTGCTATAGCTATTTCTGTAATAAGAGCAGTGTAGACAATACACAGTAACACAGCATAAATCCAAGTTCCAAGTCTTTGTTATGGGGTTTGATTGTTTTTTATTGACAGAATCAACTGGAGAACTGCCAGATATTTTATTCCTTTTTTTTATATTATAGACAAGTGTTTTTCAGTATACTGTAGCCAGACTTTATGTTCTATCAAAATTACCTGGTGGTGGTGTTAAAAATAGAGAGGCCTAAATGCTGTACTATCGCTTCTCAGTCAGGATACCATCAGTCTGGCCTGGACATTTGATTAACAAATAACAGTGGTAATTCTCAAGCACTCTACAGGTCAGGAACCACTAATGTTCACCATAGCCTGATTAAATAAAAGAGCTTTGTTCCTTGCCTTTTCAGTTGTGTCTCATCCTCCAAATTACTGCTTTTTGTTTATTGTGGTATAATTCACATATAATATTAGTGTTAATTTTAGGTATAATTCATAATGATTGATATCTGTATATATTGTGAAATGATCACTACAATAATTCTAGTGAACATTCATCACCATACCTAGTTACAAAAATTTTTTTGCTTGTGATGAAGCCTTTCAAGATCTCTCTTAGCAACTTTTAAATATACAATACCAGTATGCTGTACATTATATCTCCGGGACTTATTTGTTCTTTTGCATATACCTTTTGACCCTCTTCACGTATTTTGCCTTCTTTTCAACTCCTATATTGGCAGCTGTCAATTTGTTTTCTATATCTATAAGCTTGATTTTTATTTTGTTTTAATTTCACTTATAAACAGAATCATAAGCATTTGTCATTCTTTGACTGATTTCACTTAGCATAATGCCTTCTAGGTCCATCCATTTGTGGCAAATGGCAAGAATTTTTTCTCTTTTATTCCTGAATAGTAATTGGAATAATTGTGTGTGTGTGTGTGTGTGTGTGTGTGTGTGTGTGTGTGTGTGTGTGTACCTGTGTATATACACACACCACACTTTCTTTATTCATTCATCCATCAATGGACTCAAGTAATTTCCATATCTTGGCTATTGTAAATATTATTGCACTGAACATGGAGGTACATATATCTTTTCAAATTAATGTTTTATTTTTGTTTTCTTTGGATAAATACCCAGAAATGGAATTGCTGGATCATATGGTAGTTCTATTTTTAACTTTTTGAGGAACCTCCATACTGTTTTCCATAATAGCCACAACAATTTACATTCCCACTAACAGTTCATGAGGGTTCTCTTTTCTCCACATCATCATCAACACCTGTTATTTCTTGTCTCTTAGATAGCTATTCTAACAAGTATGAGGTGATATCTCATTGTGTATTTAATTTGCATTTCCCTAAAGATTAATAATATTGAAAAAAAGATTAATAATATTGAGCATCTTTCCAAATTACTTCTTAATAGTATTATATCTATATTATGGTTCTAAATCAAAAAATTAAACAATAGCTTAAAGCAAAAAGAACTAGCCTGAGCTCTGACTTGGTGCTAAATGGTCTGCCTTATAGTTTACCTGAGGAACTTCTCTTCATCCTTTACAGGATGGCTGCTCTGTGTTTGTCTGTGACAGGCCTAGAGTATAGATAGCATCTGAATATCTGTTCCATTCTTTCTTGTTACAATGAGTTTAGGAATTATTATCTCTTGATGTATTTAAAGAAATATTTTAGTCTAGTATTCATTTATGGGATAATGTTTACAATGAAAGATTTACTTTCATTTCTTCATTCAATGTAATTGCAAATTTGAAACAGCTTAAAACTAAGCTCAAAAAAAATTCACTGCCATGGCGCCTGGGCGGTTCAGTCGGTTGAACATCTGATTCTTGGTTTTGGCTCAGATCTTGATATCTGGATCATGGGATCAAGCTTCCCTTTGGGCTCTGTGCCCAGTGGAGAGTCTGCTGGAGATTCTCTCTTTCCTTCTCCCTCTGTCCCTCCCCCTGCTCAAGCTCTCCTTCTGGCTCTCTTCCTCTCCCTCTCTCCCCCTAAGAACAAATAAATCTTTTAAAAAAATATTCACTGCCCTTCAACCTCTTGTATCCTGTAATTCTCTACTAGGAGTTATGGTGTATTACTTTTAGTTTTGCATTACTGGAATGGCATTAGTTCCAGAAACAATATAAGCCACAGACCTTTTGATATCCTTTCAGTTATATAGAGATCAAAGAGGATAAAGATAAAGGCCTTCTAACAAATTATTCAGCTCTCACTCATGTGAGTTTCTAAACAAAGAGAAAAAGAAACTACTGCATGTTTTAGGGAACTGAGAAGTTTGACAATCTTGTGGGAAATTTTCCTATCTAATCTTTTAAATTTATGTCCCCCTAATCTGTTTTCAGTAGGCTTCAGAATCTCCTCTTTAACCTCTACAATACTAATGTAAAGAAATAAATCACCTCAAGTCAAAAGTCAGAATTAAGGAAAGCAAAAAGTACATGAACCAGACTTTTCTGGTTCCCCTACTAATTAAAATAACAAAACAGAAAAAGCAACATGGTTTGTGATTGACATCTCTTTTCCAAAGACATCTCTAGCCTTATGTCATCTTCACAGATTAGCCGGAAATAGATGGTGAAGCCATAATGGGAAAAATTGTACACTCCAAAAATCAAAAGAAAAGAACATAATGCTAATTTCATTCATTCCTATGATTTATAAACCAATACTTCTAAATTATTCTAACTCAAGTTAACCAGGCATACCAGATGGGGCGGGGGGGCGGGGAATGGTAGCAGACATCTTCTTGTCCAGGACCCTGATCTCTTCTCACTTTTTTTCTGGTTTGGGAAGTCTGATCTTCTAACCTGAAATTCACCAACTTTGAAAGGGAAGCCCAGCCTCCTCCCCAATAAACTGGAGACAGAGCAGATGTTCATGATGTTCATGTTCAACCCTAACACACCAAAAGGATTAGCAGCAGTGACAAGGACAGTGGCAAGGAAGAGAAGTTGACAGATTGGGAGTAAGAAGAGGAGTTGTTGAAAGTCACTGAGGGTATATTATAATTCTGAATTGGAAGGAAAAGGTCATGCTTATAACTTTAAGGTAGAAATTTAGGCAATGTTATTATTACTGTCTAATGTATTACTTGCTTACACATTTTACTGCTTTGTGTTACAAATCTGAGTTAAGATTTTGCACATAGTGAATACATTTTTGCGTCAACAAACATATGAGGTCCTATTCTTATTTTCTGCCATACTAAGTTCACCATGTGGCTAGATTGTTTTTTGCAGTATTATTTTTATCTTATATTAGAATCAGAATTATATTAGCTTTTATAAATAACTTGGATGCCTTTTGCTCTTTTCATATTTTCTGAAACAACTTACGTGAAAAAGGAATTATATATATATTAAAAATTTGGTAGAACTTACCAGCATAACCTGGTCCTGGGATTTCTTAAGAGAAGTGGTCTTTGGGGTGCCTGGCTGGCTGTCAGTAGAGCCAGTGACTTTTGGGGTCATGATATTTGATCTACCCATGTTGGGAGTAGTGTTTACTTAAAAAAAAAAAAAAACTTAAAAGAAAAAAGAAAAGTGGTCTTAGACTACCATTTCAATTTTTTTTTAAGATTTTATTTATTTATTTAATGGACAGAGAGAAAGAGAGTGTGTGTAAGCGGGGGGAGTGGGAGAGGGAGAAGCAGGCTCCCTACAAAGCAGGGAGCCAGATGTAGGGCTCCATCCCAGGACACTGAGCTGAAGGCAGATGCTTAACTGACTGAGCCATCCACATGCCCCTTCAATTTCTTTATTACTTATTTGAGTTCTTTATTTCTTTTTGTAATAATTATGATGTTTCACATTTTCCTGGGAATTTATTCATTTCATCTCTATTCTCAAATATGTCTTATTTTATTTTATTAACTCCAGTATAGTTAATATACAGTGTTATATTAGTTTCAGGCTTATAATACAGTGATTCAGCAATTCTGTGTATTACTCAGTGCTCATCACAAGTACACTCCTTAATACCCATCACCTGTTTTACCTATTCTCCCACTCACCTCCCCTCTGGCAACCACCAGTTTGTTCTCCATAGGTAAGAGTCTGTTTCTTGCTTTGCTTCACTCTCTCTGTTTTTTTGTTTTGTTTTGTTTTTTGTGTTTGCTCATTTGTTTTGTTTCTTAAATTCTACAGATGAGGGAAATCATAATATTGTGTTTCTTTGACTAACTTATTACACTTAGCATTATACTCTCTAGCCCCATCCATATAATTGCAAATGGTAAGATTTCATTCTTTTTTATGGCTGATTAATATTCCATATGATATATACCTATATATCACAGCTTCTTTATCCATTCATCTATCAATGGACATTTGGGCTGCTTCCATAATTTGGCTATTTTACAATAAACACAGGGGTGCATGTATCCTTTGAATTTGTGTTTTTGTATTTTGGGGGTAGATACCCAGTAGTGTAACTACTGGACTGTAGAATCGTTCTGTTTTTAACTTTGTGAGGAACCTCCATGCTGGCTGCGCCAGTTTGCACTCCCACCAACAGTGCAGGAGAGTTCCTTTGTCTCCACATAATCACCAACACTTGCTGTATCTTGTGTGTTCGCTTTTAGCCATTCAACAGGTGTGAGGTGATATCTTCTTACGGTTTGGATTTGCATTTCCCTGATGATGAAAGCTATTGAGCATCTTTTCAGGTGTCTGTTGACCATCTGTATGTTTTCTTTGGAGAAATGTCTGTTCCTCTCTTCAGCCCATGTTTCAATTGAATTATTTGTTTTTTTGGATGTTGAGTTGTAGAGGTTCTTTGTATATTTCAAATACTAACCCTTTATCTGATATATCATTTGCAAATATCTTCTCCCATTCCATAGGTTGCCTTTTAATTTTGTTGATTATTTCTTTCATTGTAGTAATCAAAACATTATGGTACTGACACAAAAATAGACACATAGATCAATAAAACGAAGTAGAAAACCCAGAAATAAACCCACAATTATACGGTCAGTTAATCTTCAACAAAGCAGGTAAGATTATCCAATGGGAAAAAGATAGTCTCCAACAAATGATATTGGGAAAACTGGTCAACTACATGCAAAAGAATGAAACTGGACCACTTTTTTACATTATATAGAAAAATAAGTTCAAAATGGATTAAAGACCTAAATATGAGTCTTTGTGGTTCTTTTCCAACTCATTTAATTTTAATCTTTTTCATTTTTTGAGAAATGTGTTTGAGCTATGGACTTCCTTCTGACTCCTACAGTAACACCCCTTCTTTGTTTCAGAAGATCACTGAGGATTAGATTTTACCTTCTTATTCAAGGCAACCTTTTGCATTTTGACTCCTCCGTGACTTTGCTTTAGTCCTTGTCTTACAGCTGGAGTTTAGGATGCAAGGAACAGAAACCCATTCATGTTAAGAGAAAAGAGTAGTTAATATAAGGACATTAATAAACCATAACTTGAAAGATATCATGGAAGTTTTCTTTTTCTCTGAATCTCCTTTAGAGAGTCATGGTCTCTCAGGGAAACTGCCTCTCTCCGCACATCTCTGTCCTCTTCTGCTTCTCTTATAGCTAGACCTTATAGATGCTTCCTTTACCCATTCGTGGTTTTTATTTTTCCTAACTTTAGCTTTAACATGGCTCATTACTGCTACATTATCCTTTGTTTTTTGTTTTTGTTTTTGTTTTTGTTTTGTTTTGTTTTAGTATAGTTGACACACAATGTTACTTTAACTTCAGGTGTACAGCTTCATGATTTGATGCCTTTATATATTACGCTATACTCACCACAAGTGTAGCTATAATCTCAGCTGTTACATTGCTATTACAATATCACTGACTATAATTCTATGCTGTGCCTTTTATCTTTATGACTTATTCTTCCACAGCTGAAGGGCTTTATCTCCCTTTCCCCTTCACTCATTTTACCCAACCTCCTTCCCTCTGGCAACCATCAATTTTTTCTCTGAATTTATAGGTCTAATTCTGCCTTTTGCTTATTATTTTTTTTAGATTCCACTTATGAATGAAATCATATGGTATTTGTCTTTCTCTGTCTGACTTATTTTACTTAGCTTAATACCCTCTAGGTTCATCCTTGTCTCAAATGGCACAATCTTACCTTTTTTATTGCTGTGTACTATTACTCTGTGTGTGTGCATGTATGTGCATCACATTTTCCTTATCTATTTGTCTATCGATAAATGCTTAGGTTGCTTTCATATCTTGGCTATTGTAAATAATGCTGCAGTAAACATAGGGGTGCATATAACTTTTCAAATTAGTGTTTTCATTTTCTTTGGACAAATACCCAGTAGTGAAATTTTTGGATCATACGGTATTTCTATTTTTAATGTTTAGAGAAAACTCCAGGCCACTTGACACATTGACTCTACCAATTTACACTCTAATCAAGAGTGCACAAAGGGTTCTTTTTTCTTCACATCCTCACCAACATTTGTTATTTCTTGTCATTTTGATTTTAGCCATGCTAACAGGTGTGAGGTGGTATCTCATTGTAGTTTTGATTTGCATTTCCCTGATTATTAGTATGTTGAGCATCTTTTCATGTGTCTGTTAGCCATGTATAGATCTTCTTAAGAAAAATGTCTATTGAAGTCTTCTGACCATTTTTAAATTAGATTTTTTGGGTTGCTTTTTGTTGTTGTTATTTTGTTTTTGTTTTGTTTTTGGTGTTTAGTACAGAATTCTTTCTTTTTTTTTTTTTTTAAAGATTTTATTTATTTATTTGACAGAGAGGAGAGAGATCACAAGTAGGCAGAGAGGCAGGCAGAGAAAGAGGGGGAAGCAGGCTCCCTGCTGAACAGAGAGCCCGATGCCAGGCTCGATCCCAGGACCCTGAGATCATGACCTGAGCCAAAGGTAGGGGCTTTAACCCACTGAGCCACCCAGGTGCCCCCAGAATTCTTTCTTTTTATATTACCACCCTTACTTCTGACTTTATACTGCTAATCAGCCAATTATTTACATATTTCTTTCTTCATACTCCTAACAAAGAGACTCCAATTGGCTCATCTACCACCAGTCACTCACCTGTACTGACAGGTGAGGAACTATACCATATTACCTGTGCTATGATGGGCAGGGACTGTGGGCAGGACATTTTACCTCAGGGATGCATTGGTAGGACATGTTCCAGGCATCTCTAATAGTCCTCTCATTCTAATATATTCAGTTTTACCCCAATTAGTTTCTTCTCCTCATACTTTAATTTTATTTGCTTTGTCACCCTAAAAAAAAATCCTCTTTTAATCCTGTTTTAATCTAGCTATCATCAACTCATTCTCCCTTTCACTCATCAGTTGTGCTCAAAAGGTTATTATTTGCTGTATTTGCATTCTTATCTCTCATTAATTTCTCATCCCTTTGAAATTGGGCTTTCTTTGTTATTATATTCCTGGAACTACTCTAACCATGGGCACCAGTAATCTTCTAGTTGTCATATCTAGTGGAAATTTTTGAATCTATATTTCTCTGCCTTTTTTTCCATATTTAACATTCGTGGCAACTTTCTTCTATAAATATTCTCCTTTCTTGGTTTCTATGAATCTACTCTTCCTTAGTGCTGCTTGTAACCTTTTGACTTTCCTTGCTCTTTCCTTTTTGTAGGCTTTTTCTATTCCCCTTACTTAAAATATTGATATTCCCCTGATTTCATACGTAACTACTACTTTTTCTACTCTGTTTTCTCTTCACTTTTATGGTTTCAACTATCACATATAAACTATTGATTCTAAAACTCCTATTTCCAATCTAGGCTTCCCCTTAGAACTTCTGATTCATATATCTATAGATGATCTTTGACATCTTAGAGTTGATACATTTCAAAGTCAACATACCCTAAACTTAATTTATCATCCCCACTCCCAAATTTTTTCTCTTTTTTTAAATTCATCATTGGTATAGCCATTTACCATTCAGGCAAACCAGAAGTATGAAGTTCTTCATAGTCCAGGGCTGGAAACCATATGACACACATGCTGCATTCTCCATCCCATGCATTAGGACTCATGAGCACACATGCTAACACTGCCTCATCCCATTCTCATAATGGGCATATGCCTTTCATGCTTATGTGTCCTAATGAGTTTGGATGCTATCACAGAATCCTTTTCTACATGTGTTTCATGCAACTACTATCAATCAAATAGGATTGGTACCTGCTTATTCTCTACCCTGCTCTTTGTGCAGTCACCTTTGTGCAAGACTATTTCAAGAGATTTCTTGTCCTCTGTCTTCTGGTTGGGTTTGCTCAATCACAGAAGGTGGTTGGAAAGTGGGACAAGAGTGATTTTGGGATATTTATTCTTACAGGGATTGCCACAGGTTGGCTGCATTTCTTTACTGAAAGACACAACTACTATCAACAACCTCTTCAATTCCAGCAACTGGTCATTTCTGACTTAGGGGTGATAATAGGTCTCCTATTGCTAGCCCTGGGATCATACACTGTTCCTCGTCAGTTCCCCTAAATCTTTCCCACATCTTTGTAGGTAAAGCATTCCACAAATTACCCAATTTGAATGTACTATCTTGTTTTCTGCCGGACCCTGACTGATATAGCATGTGAATTAAAACCTATTTGCCATCCCTCTACTACATTCCTTATAGCACTATCAGACCCCACACATCCAAATATTTACTAAGACTTGCTTATTTCAGATCCCAAGTATTACTCAATTGTATCCCTTGTCTCTAGTCTCAGTCTCAGAATTCTAGTTCAGGCCCATAGTGTTTCTTTATGAAATAATGCATGAAATGGAAAAGGATTTATATTGAAGCAAACTATTTAGCAAAGACTCCCAATCCTGGCAAGCTGATTACATAGCCTACTTGATTATATTTGTCTTTATTTTTCTCTGGTTAATTCATGGATGTCTATCCTATGGCTCCTATTCTTCTGTCTTCTAATCCTTGTATTTTAAAAGATTGATTTTATGGAATCCTAATATATAAAATAAAAGTAGAACTGGTTCTAATTAAAGTAAGACTAGCACTTAAGACACAACAGGAATATGACTTCACAATCTATAAGTGATTAAGAAGGATTTGTCTTTTCCTGTTATTTTCTCTAGCTCATTGTTTTCATAGCTCTTGTTTCAGAAAGATTTACTTATTACCTTTTTTTCTATGAATTAAAGAAATTTAATGAGTGTAATATCAGAAGAATTTCACATTCTGATTTAGGGTGAATATTACTCCCTGGTAAGTATGATCTTGTTAATCCTCTAACCAACTGCATTATACAGAAAGACTAAGTGAACTTGCAGTTAGCCAAAAATTTCTTTTTTATGTCATTTACTATAAATTGTCTCTCCTCTATCTTCCATTTAATCTTATTTTTTAGATTTTTTTTCAAAATTCCTTTAAGAACATTTGGATCCTGTTTTGTAGTCATCAACTATTCTTCCAATTCAGTTTATCTTCATCCTAGTTAATGGGAAATGTTTACCTGGTAGGACTACAGAGAAAGCCTTTTGATCTGCCAATAGAGAATTCTGATAGAATATTGAATCTAGAGATTGAATCATAAACCTGTAGTCATTCAGTGAATAATGAATAGATACAACTTTTGAAATATCATTTAGCTCTTATTTCACCATCTGGTCCACAAGATTTCTAGTGATTTTGCCAAATACCCTCTTGAAATCAAAATTACTAGGTCTAGAGTGGAGCATTTTTTTTTTTAATATATCTGCCAAGCATGCAATCCTTTCAGAAACTGATTAAGGTTAGTCTGACATAACTTGTTCCTGGTGAAGTTGAACTAGCTCATAGTTACTACTGTCTTCCTTCCTAAGTACATGTAAACCTATCTGTTCATTAATTCCTCCTAAAAATCTTACAAAGCTAAAAAGCATGATTTAAAGCCTGACTTGTATATAATTTGAGATCTCCACATTATTTTCCTTTAAAAAAAAAAAAACTAGAAACTGTTTCATTATCTAGTCTTCTAGCATCTCCTCTAGTCTCTATAGTTCCTCAAAATTACCATCAATCCAGTCATTTCATATCCAGGTTTCTCTTATTCATTTTTTTCAGGCAGTTACATAGGTCAAGATACAAATAAAAGATCTGTTAAAGTAGGTAAGAGATCTGTTATTACTTTTTCACCTGTCCAAGCTTGTGATTTATTCTTTAAATTTTTTTTATTTTGCAATAATTTTAGACTTATAGAAGGGTTGCAGAAATAGTACAGAATATTTCCATATAACCTTTACATAACCTCCCCTAATGTTAACATCCTGCATAGTTATCATCCAATTATCAAAACTAAAAAATTAATATTGTTGCAATAGTATTAACCAAACCATAGACGTAATTCGATTTCACCGCTTTTTCCATTAAGTACTTTTTCCCCCAAAGAGGAAGTCCAGAATCCCACATTATATTTAGTTTTCGTGTCTCCTTAGTCTCCTCCATTCTGTAAGAGTTCCTTAGTCTCTCCTTATCTTTTCATCACCTTGACACTTTGATTACTAGTCAGGCATTCTGTTGAGTGTCCCTCAGTTGTGTTTATCTGATATTTTGTCCTAATTAATTTGAGATTATTCATTTGGGGAACAAATATTGGAAGGACATACCACCCTCCTCAGGGCATTATAGCAGGTGGCACATGATATTGATATATATTATTATTGATGATGTTAACCTTGATCACTTGGTTTAGGATGTGTGTCAGGTTTCTCCACTGTGAAGTTGCTATTTTCCCACTTCGTCATTAATAAATATTTGCAAGGAGATCCTTTGATACCATGCACTTATCTTCTTTCTTCTTAAATATTCACCTACTGTTTTAGAATTTACTGATGGATCATGCTTGCCTCAACTACTAGTGTAGTTCTAATAGTAATTTTCTATCTCCCTTATTCCTGCTGCATTTATTGATTGGAATACTTCTGTAAAGAAGAGTTGTTTCCTATTTTATTTATTTTTAATGGTTTTATTGAGCTATAGTTGACATACAATAAACAACACATATATAAGGAGTACAATTTGATGTTTTAACATACATGAAACCATCACCACAATAAAAAAAAATGAGCATATCTATAACCACCAAAAGCTTCCTTACATTCCTTTCTTTTTTTTTTTTTAAGATTTATTTATTTTGAGAGAGAAAGAGAATGCAAGCCTATGAGGGACAGAGGGAGAGGAGAAAGAGAATCTCAAGCAGACTCCCCACTGAGTGCAGAGCTAGGATGTGGGGCTTAGTATCATGAAATCAAGCTTGGGCAGAAATCAAGAGTCTGACACTTAATGGACTGAACTTCCCAGGTACCCCCTCCTTATATTCATTTCTAATCCGTACCTCCCTTTTCTTGCTACTCTCCTTGATGTCCCCAGGCAACCACTGAACTGCTGTCACCGCAGATTAGTTTGCACTTTCTAGAACTTTATATAAATGGAATAATACAGTATACATTCTCTTTTCATTTGGCCTCTTTCACTGAGGATAATTATTTTCAGATTTTTTTTCTTGCTGTTTCATAAGTCAATATTTTTTTTCTGAGTTATGTTCTGCTTCTCCATATATCAAAATTAGTTTATCTGTCAACCTATGATGGATATTTGGGTTCTTTTTAGTTTTGGCTATCACGAATGCCCCTTCTAGCATTCTTGTATTAGTGTTAACAGAATTTATTTTTTTCCATAATTTTATTTTTTACCTACTATGTGATTATATTTAAATTGTGATTTTTATAGGCAGCATACATTTGGGCTTTGCTTCTTAATTTAATATTTATTTGTTTGTTTATTTGATTATGCACAGTATTTTATTGCATTTTATATTATTGGGACATTTATCCCAATCTGCTTTTTACCTATTATAGTTGATACACGTTACATTAGTCTTGGGGGTACAACATAGTAATTTAACAACTTTATACCCTATGCTTTGTTCACTCACCACTATAGCTATTACAGTATCATTGACTATATTCTTTATGCTGTAACTTTAATCCTACTGATTTATTCACTCCATAACTAAAAGCCTGTACCTCCCACTCCACTTTACCCCATCTGCCCACACGTCTTTCCTCTGGTAACCACCAGTTTGTTCTCTGTATTTATGAGTGTATTTCTGCTTTCATTGTCTGTTCATTTGTTTGTTTTTTAGATTCTACATATAAGTGAAATCATATGGTATTTGTCTTTCTCTGTCTGACTTATTTCACTTAGCGTAATACCCTCTAGGTCCATCTGTGTTGCAGATGGCCAGATCTCATTTCTTTTTATGGCTGAGTGATATTCCATGGAGTATATATATCTATGTATTCCATATGTTCCATAGTCCATATATATATAAATAGGTGCCCCTCCCCATTGTATATTCTTGCCTCCTTTGTTGCAGATAAATTAACTTTTAAATATGAGTTTTTGGGGCGCCTGGATGACTCAGTTGGTTAAGTGCCTTACTCTTGGTTTTGTCTAGGTTCATGATCTCATGAGTCGTGAGACTAAGCTTGGAGTTGGGCTCCGCACTCAGTAGGGAGTCTCCTTGAAGATACTTTCTGCCCCTCCCACCACTCATGCATACTCACTCTCTTTCTCTCTCAGATAAGCAAATAAATCCTTAAAAACAACCACAACAACAGAAAGAGTTTATTTCTGGTCTCTATTCTGTTCCATAATCTATGTGTCTGTTTTTGTGCCAGTACCATACTGTTTTGGATATTATAGCTTTATAAATATATCTTGAAATCTGGGATTGTGATACCTCTGGCTTTGTTCTTTTTCAAGACTTCTTTGGTTATTCAGGGTCTTTTCTTATTCCATACAAATTTAATATTATTTGTTCTAGTTCTGTTAAAAATGTTATTGGTATTTTGATAGGGATTGCATTGAATATGTAGATTGCTTTGAGTAGACTGGACATTTTTAAAAATATTAATTCTTCCAACCTATGAACATGGACTATCTTTCCATTTGTTTGAGTCATCTTTGACTTCATTAATGAATGTTTTATAGTGTTCTGAGTACAGGTCTTTTACTTCCTTGGTAAAGTTTATTCCTGGGTATTCTGTTCTTTTTGGTGCCATTATAAATGGAATTTTTTCCTTAATTTGTCTTTCTGCTAGTTATCAGTGTGTAGAAATACAACCAGTTTCTGTATCTTAATTTTGTATTCTGCAATTTTACTGGTTCATTTATTACTTCTAATAGGTTTTTGGTGGAGTCTTCAGGATTTTCTATGGATAGTATTATGTCATCTAGAAATAGTGATAGTTTTACTTGTTTCTCATCAATTTGGATACCTTTTTTTTTCTTTTTCCTGTCTGATTGTAGACCTACAATCTGACAATCTCTGCCTTTTAATTTGGTGCTCAATTTACATTTAATATGAATATTGATATAGATTTTTATATAGATTTAACTAACAGCTATTGTTTAAAAACTTATTATTAAGCTTAACAACTTACTGTTTAACTAACAATTTATATCTCTTGATATAGTTAGTTAAATCTGTCATTTTGCTATTTGCCCCATTTTTCCCGTTTTATATTTGTCCTATCTGTTCTTTGTTCTTTTTCCCCCTCTCTTTCTGTCCTTTTTTGGATTGAGTACTTTTTATGATTACATTTTTATTTCCTTTAATGGCTCTTTAGATCAACTCTTCCTTTCGTTATTTACTGGTTGTTTTGGGTTTGTAGTATATACATCTTTAGCTTCTCATCATTTACCTTCAAATGATAGCATATCATTTCACTTGTACTATTAGTATTCACTTACAGTATTAGTATATAAAGCATAATTAGTATACTTCCATATCTCCTCTTTTGGCTTTTGTGGTGTAATTATTGTATATTTTACTTTTTTCATATGTTATAAATCTTACATTCTTACACGACATTTTAAAATTTTAAATTGTCAATTATATTTTTTAAAATTTAAATATAGGGCGCCTGGGTGGCCCAGTGGGTTAAAGCCTCTGCCTTCGACTCAGGTCATGATCTCAGGGTCCTGGGATCAAGTCCCACATCAGGCTCCCTGCTCAGCGGGGAGCCTGCTTTCCCCTCTCTCTGCCTGTAATCTCTCTACTCTCTATCAAATAAATAAATAATCTTTAAAAATAAAATAAAATTTAAATATAAAAATATGTTTATAAGATATAAGCAACTGTGTTCGGGGCACCTGAGTGGCTGAGTCAGTTGAGCATCTGACTCCTGATCTTAGCTAAGGTCTTGATCTCAGGGTTGTGAGGTCAAGCCCCACCTTGGGATCTTCCCTGAGCATGGAGCTCACTTAAAGTAAAGAAGAGAGAGAGAGAGATTTATATGTTTAGTCATATAATTAGTATCTCTGATGTTCTTTATTACTTTGTCTTAGATCCTTATTTCAATCTGGTATTATTTTGCTTCTTCCTGAAGGGTCTTCAGGGTCTTCCTAAAGGGTCTTGTGCTGGTGGCCTGCTAGTGATAAATTCTTTCAGCTTTTGTATATCTGAGTCTTTATAGTACCTTCATTTTTGAAAGATATTTTTGCTGTATACAGAATTCCAGGTGGACAGGTTTGAGATTTTTTAGTACTTTAAAGATGAGAGTCCAGTCTTCTCACATGCGTTGTTTTCACTGAAGAATCTACCATCATCCTTATCTTTGTTCTTATGTACATAATATTTTCCTCCCTGGATGTTTTTAAGACTTCTTTATCTCTGATTTTGAACAATTTGATTATGATGTACCTTAGTGTATTTTTCCTTATACTTTTTGTGCTTAGTGTAGTTTTCCTTATACTTTTTGCTTCTTAAATCTCTGAGTTAATAGTTTTTTTTAATCAAATTTATTTCTTCAAATGTTTTTTGTCTCCCACTCTCTTCCCTCCTTTAGGGATTCCACTTGCACATATAGTAGGCCATGTGAGTTGCCCCACATATCACTTTTTTTCAGTCTCTTCTCTTTGTTTGATTTTGGATAGTTTTTATTATGATGTCTTCAAGTTTACTAATCTGCAATGTCTAACTTGCTGTTAATCCCATCTAGTGTATTTTTCATCTCATAAATTATAATTTTCATCTCTGGAAATTCAGTTTGGGTCTTTTTTTTACTATCTTGCATATCTATATTTTTTAACATACGGAATACAGTTATAACTGTTAATGTTCTTATCTGTTAATTCTAAAATCTGTCCATCTGGATCAATTTTAATTGATATTTTTAATTGAAATTTTTATTAATTGCAGATTAATATGCAACTGTGAGGAGTCAAACAGAGAAATCCGCTGTGCCCTTAACCCCCTCTTCCCTGATGGTAACACCTAGTAAAACTAGTAATATAACATAGCCAGAATGTGTTGATACAAAGCACCGATCTTGTTTGGATTTCCCCAACTTGTATTCATTTGTGTGCCTGTGTGTTTTTAGATCTGTACAGTTCTATCCCATATTTAGGTTCTCTCATCGACCACCACTGTCAAGGCACAGTTACATCACCACAAGAATCCCTCTTCTTATCCTTTTATAACTAAACCCACTTCTATCTTGCCCCAACTTTTTCTCCCATTCCTACCCCTGCAACAACTAATCTCTTCTCCATTTCTAAAATTGTATCATTTCAGGGGCGCATGGTGGCTCAGTTGGCTATAATTTTGTCATTTCAAAAATGACAATAATATATAACCTTGGGGGACTGGCTTTTTTCACTCAGTATAATTCTCTGGAAGTTCATCTAAGACTGAATTTTCACCTCATTATGTGTTTTATTTTTCTGCTGCTTTCCATGTATGATATTTTTTCTTAAGATTTTATTTATTTATTTATTTATTTAAGTGAGAGAGAATGAGAGAGAGAGCATGAGTGGAGGGAGGGGCAGAAAGAGAAGCATAAGCAGACTCTCCACTAAATAGGGAACCTGACAAAGAGCTCAATCCCAGGACCCTGGATCATGACCTGAGCCAAAATCAAGAGCTTAACCAACCAACCACCCGTGTGCCCCCATGTGTGATAATTTTTATTTGATGCTAGACATTGTGAATTTTCTTTTGGGTCCTGGGTATTTTCATATGCATTTAAATATTTTTCAAGTTTGCTCTGGATTGCAGTTTATTACTTGGAAATAATAATTTAATCCTTTCAGGTCTTGCTTTTAAAACACATTGGGCAATACCAAAGTGTTTCATCTAAGTCTACCTGTTCCCCATTATTAAGCAAGATACTTCTGAGTGTTCTATATCTCACGAGTTATGAAGTGTTCTAGTTCCCAGCGAAGTGTGAGTGTCAAGTGCCATTTTCTCTGTCTTCTCAGGGAATTCTTTCCTCAGCCTCAATTAGTTTCTTCATTGTCTTCACTGCCCAGTACTCTGCTAAATACTCAAAGGGAACCCTCTGGGGCCCCTGGCTGGCTCATTTAGTAGAGCATGTGACTCTTAATCTCAGGGTCATGAGGTCAAGCCCCATGTTGGGTGGAGAGCTTACTTTAAAAATAATAAAGTATAGGTCAGGTCCTGTATTTAAAAAGAGGGAGGGCAGGGACCCTCTGCAGATCTCTGCATTTCTTACTCTGCAACTATTCTCCAGCACTCTGTCCTGAAAAACACACACTGTTTTGGTCTCCTCTGACCCTTTAGCTATGTCTCCTTAGCTTGGAGAATCTGCTGAGCTCCAACGAGGTTCATCCTCTATGCACATAGACTAGAAACTCACTCAAGGCATAAGTTAAGGCAGTTCTAGGGCTCCTTTGTTTCCCAGTTGTCTCCTTTGAGTGTCTGGTGTCTAGTGTCTTAAAAAAAAAATAAAAGTTGTTTCATATATTTTGCCTGTTTTTTTTTCTGGATGAGGGTTCTTTCAAGCAGGAGGGCAGATCTCACCCCCCTATTATTCCATCTTGACTGGAAGCCAAAAGTCTTACATGATTTATTCTTCATCAGATATATTTTTTTCATTTTGACATAAGATTTCTTCTCTTTGATCAAGAAAATAGAAACAAAATGGAAATTTAATTTTCTTTTAATTTCATTTTATTATCGCAGTTGTTTGCCCAAGTATCCCTTAATCTTCCTGTTCCAATCATAATTTTAAAACTAACTTTTATATCTTTAGGATTTTTCTAAACTCCACTTCATTCTGGATTTGACAAACTTTTTGACATTTTGCTCAAATGCCTTTTCATTTTTTATTCCCTTCTTTCTACCTCTCTTCCTTCTTTCCATTCAATAAATATTTATCAGAGGCCTATAATGTGCCAGATGCTTTGCTAAGGACTGAGAATAATGCCATGAAAAGACATATAGACAAAGTCTTTGCTTTCTTGCTGAAATTCTAGTGATGGGAGAAAGGCAATAAACACATAAATAGTAATTTTATTTAAGTTAGGAATATATGCTATGAAGAAGATAAACAAGATGACATTTTGAGGTGATATTGGAGTTCAAATATTGGAAGAGTTAGAACAAAGAACAGCAACTACAAAAGCCCAAAGTCAAAAATAAGTTTGACATATTCAGGGAACAGAAAAAAGGGAAAAAGGACATGACTGGAGAAACACTTATAAAATGTGGTCAGGGAAAGATAATCACAAAACGTGGCATTCAGAGGTCAAATCACATAAGATCTTGAAGGCTGAATCAGGTTTATGTGCCTTTCCTTTTGCCTTTATACACAGCCTCTTTATACCTAAGCAATATAGAAAGCTCCCAGTACAACCCCTTGAGCTTCTACAGACTTCTCTCTGGTTTCTTTATCTTTGGGCTTGGGCTGTTTGTATGGTTTTGGTCAGAATGTTCTTTTTTTTTTTTTTAATAACTTCAAAACCTTTTTGCCTTCCTTATAATAGATGCTTACAATTGCACTTTTACCTCTTTGAATACTTTGAAATATGCTTTCCAAAGTCTAAAATACCTAAGTAACCACTCCCGATATGCACTTCCTAGACTATTACAGTCCCCCAGATAACATGACCTATTTCTCCAATTATCCCAATTGTGCCTATTATTATTCAGTTAAATACAAAGAAGTAGTTTTAAGAGGCCACTGTGAACAGACATCCAAAATTTTGTCAGCTTTTATCATAAAGACTTCTAGCAGATTGCTTCTACCAGTCCATTCTTCACACAGCTAAAAAGAAATACCTTCCTCAAGTGTAATTAGGGTCTTGTCATTCCTCTACTTAAACTTTTCTGTTGCTTTTTCGTTGCAGTTAAAATAAAATAAAATGCAAAACATGATTATGAATAAGATGGGCCTACGTGGTTCCTTCCTTGCCCGTTTCTCTAACTTCATCTCATGCTACTCCCCCTTTCCCTCATTACACTCCAGCAACATCAATCTTAACTTCAGCTCTAGAAAACACCCAGCTCATGTCCAGCTCTGGAGTTTTACACATGGTGTTTCCTTTGCCTGGAATACTCGTGTTGCCCACCCCCAATTCTTATGGCCAGTTTCTTTCTCATCCTTCAGGCCTCTCAGATTTCACTTCCTCAGAGAGGACTCCCCTTGTCTCTGAAAGAGATCTCTCCATCTACCCCAGCCCCACATCCTTGTTTTCTCTTAAGCCCTTGTCATAGCGCTGAACATGACCTGCAGTTATTTTATTTATGTATTTGCTTATTGGATAATAATTAGTAATAAGCTAATGTATTACATTGCTTATTACACTACAAAGTAAGCCTCCCAAATGCAATGTCCCCAGTGCCTAGAACTATGTCTGATATACAGTAGGCCCTAATGAAGGATTTAAATAATTTCATTTGAGTCAATACCTAGTTGAGTTTTTGGATGAGTGATTGAATGAATAAACATACTAGAAAGCAAATCATGAAGTTTAGAATAAAATTCACTTTCTAACAAAGATTTTATTTAACACAAAAGTATTAAAAAGTCCAATGAGGTAAAAAATAGCCATGGATATTGTAAAACTTCCATTATCTGAATTACTAATTCACTGTTACCCAATTACCCTTGTACATCTATTGACGAACAATGAAAAAGATTAATATCAACATCATCTCAAAACATGCATTTTTGCTAAATATAATTTCATTTTTAATTTTTTATATCTTCTTTTGTATTTTGTAAGATTAATGAAAATTTTCAGTGGCTCTCTTATATTTTATATATATTATATATTAAAATGTATTTATATGAATCTTTATATATATGAAGTAGATTGAGAAATTTTCTTTAAAAGATAGAACTCACAGGGCACCTGGGTAGCTCAGTCTAGTTAAGCATCTGCCTTTGGCTCAGGCATTGATCCCAGGGTCCTGGGATTGAGCCCTGCATCTGGCTCCCTGCTCAGTGGGGTGCCTGCTTCTCTCTCTCCCTCTGCCTCTCCCCTGGCTTGTGCTCTCTTTCTTAAATAAAGAAATTAAAAGTTAAAAAAAATCAAAATAAATTAGAATAAATTAAAAATAGAACTTACGTAGTAGTGAGCTATTTGGCAATGTTTGATATAAAACCATGATTGAAAATATGAAATAGTATAGAATTTTATCTCTTTATTATTCAGTATTTGTCATATAATACAGATAAATCATAGCACTTGTATTACAATATCCTGGCATTTTTTTTTAGTGATTTCATCCGTTGAAGTGTTCATGATTAAAATATAAAAATTATTACTGCAGCTGTCTATTGAAGTGTTCATGCTTGAAGCATTAGAATTATCATTACAGTCCTGTCTTCAGATTTATCTATTAATTGTTTATTACTAGTAGGAAATGACCTGGTAGTCTAAATTTGAAGTTTGCTTGAGGGTTTCAGGATTATTTTCTTACAAATTTGACAAACTCCTTTTATTTGTCCCTCTTGTTTTTAGTGTAAAAATTCATAGCTATGTTTTCCAGTTGCCTGCTATGTTTAATAGATGATTTATTTATCAACATCTGCTTTTTTATTCTAATTTAGATATCTTTCTGACCAGTATAATGAATCAATAACTAGTAATACTGCTCAGCTATGAGCAAAATTAATATATGCTCCATAAAGCTATGTAACCTTTTTTAGATACTTTATAAATCAGTAGAGACTAATTTATTACCTGATAGGTTAATCTGAGTCATTAGTTTATTAGCTGATTGGTTAATCTGAGTCATTAGTATCCATCTTGAAAACTATGAAAATAAAAATATTAAAACATATTCTAATTGGAAGTTTAAGAACAAAAAGCTGCAATAAAGAGTAGTCTTCAAATGGTACCTATGGTTAGAACTAAAAAAAAACAAAAAAAAACTTTTTTTCTGTTCCTTTGCCTCTGTTTTAAGTTGCCATGGAAATTTTTTCATTAACATTAGATGGATTTCCCCAGAGATGAAATTGCTTGCATCATCTTATCTCCCCATGTTCCTAAAGCCTCCTAAGCCAAATTCAGTGTTTTAGAGTTCCAGCTGGTCCCGATGCCCAAGAGTTTCTCGCATGCTGAGTATTCTTAAAACTCAAATATAATACATTGATGTGTTCATTGTTAGTATTAAGGTCACTGTCCTGTTTTCATTCTTGGTCCCCAAAAAATTCTTTTAAGCATTTTAAGTCATCAAGGAAAAACTTTGAATTATAAGCTAAAGAACGCTAAGGAAATTTATATAATAAAAACAAAGTCAAATGCTTTTATAAAAGCTTATGTTTAGCATTCTAGGTCCTTTTGCTATAAAATATTAAAGTCCATGGTAATGAACATAGAAAACCAGTATTTAATATGAGTAATTGGATGTCATACACCTCTGTTATGTGTTAAAATTTATGCCTAAGTCGATTCTTCAAAGTAGAACTTTGTGTCCATTGCTGAAAATAAACATAATTCTCTTCTAAGTACTCGATAGCTTCATGCTACTTAATGAGGAGCCCAAGTGATTTCCAAAAAGACTCGGAGGAATTATACCATGCATTATTTGTTTTTGAGCACTTATATAGTGGGTATTCAGTACATTTTTGTTTGAATTAACATGTAATTTTAGAC
This sequence comes from Procyon lotor, assembly GCA_028646535.1. NCBI lineage: Eukaryota > Metazoa > Chordata > Mammalia > Carnivora > Procyonidae > Procyon > Procyon lotor. The sequence goes on along the minus strand of CM053605.1, from coordinate 69,997,129 downwards.
TCTGAAGATTGAGATACAAAGATTATTTTTACTAAGACCACTGAAGGAAGGAAAGATTGGAAATTCATGGTATTTTATGTAAAAGAGAACCCAATTTCACCATCTATAGATACTAAAAGTACTACAACGTTATGTGTGATATTTAAATGTCACTTAAATGTTTTTACATTTAGAATATGTTCTTCAACTTGCTTTTCTTCACTTGACAGTATGTCTTGGAAATCTTTCCATATCACTTACAGAACTACCTCTTTTAAGTGTTGTATTATCTTCCATATTATAAATGTTATATTATTTATTTACCTATTCCCTAATTATTAGGCATTCAGGTTGTTTTGTATTTTTCATTCTAATGATTAGTGCTACTGTGAATATCATTTTACTTAATTCTTTGTGCACATATTTGATTTTTCTTCCATACATGATGAAGAAGGATTGCTGTTTCAAAGGATATGCATATTTTAAATTCATATTGCTACTGATACATTACCCTCCTAAAAGGAAGTAACAGTTTGTCCTTCTACCAGTAGTTTATGACACTAGTTTTCCCATGCTAAACCAAACTTGATATCACCAATCTTTTAAAAATGTTTACGTGTCTTATGAGTGAAAAATCATACTTCCTTATTGCTTTATTTTGCATTTTCTTGTTACTACTAAGATTGAGCATCCTTTCTTAAATTTTGACCTTTTGCTTTGCCTCGTCTCAGCATATCTGTATTTACTGTCCATTTTTCTTTTGGGCTTTTTATCTCTTTATGACTGATTTTAGATGCTCTTTATACATTCCAGATATTAAGTCTTGACTGTTTAAATATGTTGTGAATGTTTTCCCCAGCCTATCAATTATTTTTTAAGTTTTTTGGTGATTCTTTTGCTGAATGGAAGTTTTAAATTTTGATGTAGCCAAACTGAGCAGTCTTTTTCAATTTGGCATTTGCTTTTCATCTCCTTTAGAAGGCCTTCATAAATATGACACAAATAAACATATTCTTTTATATTGTCTTAATGCATTTATATTTTAGTTTGATTTAGTGTTTTTACTTAAGTCTTGAATCATCTGGAATATATTTTGTGAATTACATGAGTCATGGAAGTAACTTATTTTTTTCTTCCAAATGGGTATCCAGTTGTCCCAACTTTATGTATTGACCATTCTTTTCCTACAGAATTAAAATGACGGCTATATGATGAACTAAATTTGCATATCTATGGATTTATTGGTAGCCACACCCTTTTATTACACTACTTTCCTATTCTTGCATCAATACTACAATTTTTAATTTTTTAAGATTTATTTATTTATTTTAGAGAGAGGGAGAGAGAGCAGGGGGAAGGCACAGGAGGAGGGACAGGGAGAGAGAGAGAGAGACTCTCAAGCAGACTCCACATTGAGCAAGGAGCCTAACATTGGGCTCTATCTCACGACCCTGAGATCACAACCTGAGCTGAAACCAAGAGTCAGATATTTAACCGAGAGAGCTACCCAGATGCCCCAATACTACAACTTTTTAATATAATTTGCTATTGGATAGGGCAATTATCCCTTTCTTGTTTTTGTATATTGGTTTTATACCCAGCTACCCTCTAAATATCTTTGTCATTGGTTCTAATAATTTTTCAATGTGAGCTTTCTAAATAAATGATCACATTGACTTCAAGTACTGACAGTTTTCTTTATTTCTATTAACTAAATCTCATATAATAGTTATTTGTCTTGCTAAATATGCAAAACCAATTCATTAGTCAATATTCAAGACCAATTCCATTTTACATAAATACCTATGAAGGGGCCCATTTCTGTCAACTTCTCCAGAAGGTCTTACCTTCTCTACCTGTTCCCCCTCCCAAAATTCGTCCTTCTCCATTCTGCAAAATGGATTAGAGTTCTTTTTTTCTCAATTTCTGTAGCCTCCACGTCTTTCTGTCTTTCTCCCTTCTTTTCTTATAGTTCTTTACCTTAAATTTGAGTCATTGCAATTCATATATGAAGCTGAAGGAGTTAGGCAAAGTAAGGAAGAAAATCATAAGTACAGTAGCCCTTTATATTAACCTTTTCTGACCTTATACAGAATTTTACGTTGCCCTTTATTTATTTACCCATTTAATCATTTTGCCTTATAACTTTCATGTGTCTATATTTTATCTCCACAACATTTTAACTGCTTTATGTCAGACTATTTCTCCTGCCTTTTATCTACTTATATTTCCTTGCCTCCTTCCCTTATACCTGTACTGCATGTTCTTTAATGTCATATAGACCTTTATTCCAGTTTAGATTCTATTTTCCATATCCTCAGTAACACATTTGCCATATCTCAAAGTTAATTGCCCCTCTGTCTTTTGCTCACCCATCTCCACAACCCTGGTCCTGTTTTATTTTTGTTTGTGTTTTTCCTACATTTTTCAAATTTTCTTATAAGAATTTATTTATTTGAGAGAGAGAGAGATAGTGATAGAGCAGGGAGGAGAGAGAGAAGCAGGCTCCCACTGAGCAGGAAGCCCAACACAGAGCTCAATCCCAGGACCCTGGGATCATGACCTGAGCCGAACGCATATGTTCTACCAACTGAGCCACCCAGGTACCCCTGTTTTCCCTAAATTTTAAAAACTTTTTATTTTGAAATGATTTCAGACTTACCAAGAAGTTAAAATAGTTTATGCAAACTATCTATTTCTTAGGTAATCTATTATCTATTTATCTATGTATCTATTTATTATCTATACATACAAATTCAACAACTAACATTTTGCCATGTTTGTTCTATCATTCTCTCTCACACACACCCCGTGTGGGTATTTGTGTATATTTTTTAGAATAATTTTTTTTTTTTTTGACAGAGAGAGAGATCACAAGTAGGCAGAGAGGCAGGCAGAGAGAGAGAAGCAGGCTCCCTGCTGAGCAGAGACCCGATGCGGGGCTCGATCCCAGGACCCTGAGATCATGACCTGAGCCGAAGGCAGAGGCTTTAACCCACTGAGCCACCCAGGTGCCCCTATTTTTTAGAATAATTTAATATTAAACTGGAAATGTGATCTGTTCTCTTTTTGCTTTTTCCATGCCTATACTCAGTAACCCAGAAATCCAACTCTATTTATACTGCTATCTTTTAAGGCATGTTCTGGCAAATAAGGTCACATTTTGGATTATGCTACAAATTTATGATCACTGACCTCATATTGATTTTCAGGGCTGCCTGTATATGAGTCACTGTTTTCAAATTTGCAAACACAGGGGTGTTTAGGGATATTATTTTCTTAAGATGTTCTATATTTGTGAAAATTAATCAGATGATACATTCTATGTGATTTCAGTTATTTGGAATCTTTGAGATCATCTTCACGGCCAGTTATTTTTGTTTATTTACCAAATATTTACATAATGCTTACTCTGGGTCAGGCACTAAGTACTTAACAAATCTTTATTCAATTTGTTCAACACTATGTGGTAGATAAGATTATTATCTTCATTTTGCAGATGGGGAAACTGAGGGACAGAAATGTAACATACTCTAAGTCTACACAAATAATAGAGCTGAAATTTTAATTCCACCAGTCTGGGTCCAGAATCCATGTTCTCAACCACCATGTTGTGCTAATTTTTCCCATCTCATGTGCTCTTTTTTAAAATGTTCATTTATAATTCTTACTGATTTGTATAATCCTTTGTGTATTTACATTAGTTTGAGCATTTTATGTAGTTATAATCTTTTATATCTTTATTAATTTCTTGCCTATTTGATTTATCAGGTTCTGTGTTGACTGTGTTGACTGTGGATTGATTACTTTCTGATTGTAATTCTGCCATTTTTTGGAATTGATTATTTTAAGATATTGTTAGGTATATCTGTTTTCAAAGTCTATTTCTCACTCAAGAGCCTTCATTCAATAATTATATAATAACTTCTTTATCAGTATGTTTCTAAAATAATGAGAATCTAAAGAAAATAGACCTTTAATCCCAAACAACTTCATCATTCAATATGAATTCATACTCTCAGCCACAGATACTCCTTTTGTAACAGTAATAGAGAAGGCCTCTTACCCATCACAATCTGAACCTGTAGTTGATTTATTAATTGAAAAGATGTGTTAAAGCAGGGAATCATTAAAATAGACTTATATTCGGAGTGCCTGGATGGCTTAGTTGGTTAAGCAACAGCCTTCGGCTCCGGTCATGATCCTGGAGTCCAGGGATTGAGTCCCACATCGGGCTCCCTGCTCAGCGGGGATTCTGCTTCTCCTTCTCACCCTACCCGCCTCATGCTCTCTCTCTCTTTCTCTCTCTCTCTCTCTCATTCTCTCTCCCAAATAAATAAATAAAATCTAAAAAAAAAAACAAAAAAAAATCCTTACAATTAAACATTTCAGTCTGTAATCTATAAATATACATTCAGTCAATAATCTTTATTTTTTAAGTTTTTATTTAAATTCCAGTTAATTAATATAGAATGTAATATTAATTTTAGGTATACAGTTTGATGATCAAAACAACACGTGGTACTCATCAGAACAAGTGCATCCATTAATCCCCATCACCTATTTAACCTGTCTCCTCTCTCACCTTCCCTCTGGTAACCATCAGTTGGTTCTCTGTAGTTAAGAGTAGTCAGCAATCATTTTAGATCAAAAGCTTTCCTATGAGTTTACTTGTTGGAGTACAGCAGTGTCTTTATACTAATGTGGTTTGTTTTTGTTTTTAACTTTGGAGTGGAACAAGAATTCAAAGACACTTGCAAGATAATCTGACTACAGAATTATTCAAGATTTTTAGGGTCGCCCCCCACAAGATTCTCCATTCTCCCATCCTATCTGACCTCATTTTTAGGAGGCTGGTATTAAACGTTATGCTTTCAACTTAATTTTCACAGAAACAGTCATTCTCTTTTTCTATTTACATTTCATTAATTTATAAAATATTTTATTAAATTCCTAAATTACACCAACAAGTATTACTGACTCAGACAGCTTTGGAAACAACACAACTAATATTGGAAAGCATACAACTCAAATGGTAAGAGCAGAGGTAAACATTTGTCTGTTTTCAAATAGAAATGCTGTTTTGATTAATTGATTTTTTTAAGTGGAGGTCAGTTAAGAGAGTTTCCTCTGTAGTTCAAATCAGAATATGTTCCTCAAGTAAATAATGGCAAAATCACTGATAAGTTATTCTTCATCTGACAGATGTCATTGTCAGCAAATAACCACATGGGAATGAGATTGCCTTTATAAGTTAAGATACCTGTAGACCAGGAATGCTTATGTTAAAATGCCATGGATTTATGATACCAAAACTTTTTTGAGCTTATGTACATAGACATTCGCCCTATAAAAAAAAGATGAATGTATTTTTTAAAGCTATATTCATGATACTTCCTAACACAATTCGCTTCAGTCTACTCAGTCTCCTCAGGCTCTCTCCTGTTCCATGAGTGTCTTATCTCAGTAAACATATATGAGATTGAGTTGAAAAATTGAAGTCATCTTTATGAAGTCTCCCTCACTTTCCTATCTTAGGTAGAAATGATAGAATTGGATGGACCAGAAAAACATCCAGCTCAGGAGAGATTGTTCAAGGTTTCCCAAATGTTGGACACGAATTTAAATTTTAAAAATATATTAACACTGTAATAAAAGCAACGTGTGCATTCAAAGTGTGTTATACCAAGTTGTAAACACATCATGAAACAAAAATAAACCGTGCTACTAGTTTATATTTTTATGGACTGCTGACTAACACTTTGCTACCAATTTCATCTACATATTAGAACTTCTTAGAAGTATGCATTTTTATTTTTAAGCTTTTAGCTGGGCTTTTTAAAAACTTGAGTTCATTATGATATATCCAAATCAGGTTATACAAGCAAGAGCATTGCTGCAGCATGTATGCCTCATTAAATAAATACGTGATGTAGGCGCATCTTTCTACCATGTATCCTTATCACTCCTTAACAGTTTTGCAATGGCAAATTAATATGATAGTATTATATTAAAGGAAGTTTTCTTGCTTAATTTTAGTTTTGAGTATTTCTTGCCCATATTTCACATTTATGCCCAGAAACATGAGTAATGATCAGATACACCCATTCAGTCTTGGAAACAAGATTTTCTTTACTCTTCCTTCCTTCAAGCTTCTAGACCATTTTAATTGCAGAGATATTAATGTTGCCAAAGCCAAATTCACTATTAAAAAAAAAGTGGCCTTTGGCAATAGCTTTTCTGTGGTAAACAGAATTGTATCAATATTAGAAAGCCAAAACAAATGCAAAAATGACACTTCTGAAGATGATTTAAAATTGCAACTATCACCCATAACTTTTGACTTCATACTTTTTACTAATCAAAATAGTGCCTTATTTTTATTGATGGATTTTAATCAGTATTATTATGATTTGGTCTTACACAATGAATTATTACCAGTAAGTCTCTTTTTTCTACTTTATATAATGGAGATTCCATTTAGATTTCATTAGATAAAAGAGACCTACACCTAAAATAATTTGAAAAATACTGATCTAGTCCAGGTCATTAATTTTACAAATTGAAAAATTAAAGTTAAGGTCAAGTTATATAGAGCTAGAAAGCTGGTGCAGCCACTCTGGAAAACAGTTTGGAGGTTCCTCAAAAAGTTGAAAAAAAGCTACCCTATGACCCAGCAATCGCACTACTGGGCATTTACCCCACAGATACAAATATAGTGATCCGAAGGGGCACATGCACCCCCGTGTTTATAGCAGCAATGTCCACAATAGCTAAACTATGGAAAGAACCTAGATGTCCATCAACAGATGATGGATAAAGAAGATGTGGTATATATAGACTATGCAGCCATCAAGAAAACCAAAATCTTGCCATTTGCAACAATGTGGATGGAATTAGAGGGTATTATGCTAAGTGAAATAAGTCAATCAGAAAATGACAATTATCATATGATCTCTCTGATATGAAGAATTTGGAGGCAGGGCAGGGGTTTGTGGGGATAAGGGAGGGAAAAATGAAACAAGATGGGACCGGGGAGGAAGACAACCCATAAGAGACTCTTCATCCCAGGAAACAAACTGAGGTCTGCTATAGGGGGAGGAGAGAGGGGTAGGGTGGCTGGGTGATGGACATTGGGGAGGGTATGTGCTATGGTGATTACTGTGAATTGTGTAAAACTGATGATTCACAGACCTGTACCACTGAAACAAATAATACATTATATGTTAATTTTAAAAAGTTATATAGAGTTAGAAAATTTCAGGTTCCAAAAAAGAAAAAAGAAAAAAAAAGAAGAAAATTTCAGGTTCCAAACTTCCTAACCATTAGCTCACTGTTCTATCATTTGTTACCTCATCTCTGAGTTTCTATAGTATATTTAGTTTATGCCACGGCATTTAGTTTGTATACAAGCATTCATTTCATTTACTCAAAAAGTTATTTTCTGTGTGCCAGGCGCTCCTGTAGGCACTGCAGACAGTCCCCGAATTTAGAAATTGTACTGAAAGGAGAATAAGAGAAAAGAAGATTCTATTCAGCCTCCATTTGATTTTGGCTGAATACACACCTACACTTAGCCACCTTTATATATTACTGAGTGGCTTTAACATATTACTTACAAAAACTTTACTATTTTGTGATTATATTTTAGGGGAGTAAAAAAGTTCTTTAGCATTCGAAAGGTGAGAAAAACAAATAATTCAACTCAAAGCACATGGTTTCTATACCATGTACCTGGTAATGTGTTTGACAACCACAAAAACAAAGCTATATGAAACAAGGAATGCGTGTACATAAAACAGTGTGGTCAGCATGCAAATAGCACTGTAGAATGAGAGAGGAATGAATAAGTAACTCTGAGCAGGAGGCTAGAGGGGGCTTCGTGGAGGAGTTGACCCTAGAGTTTAAAGAGCACAAGGTTGCTTTAAGAATGCAGAAGGAAGGGGTGCCTGGGTGGGTCTGTTGGTTGAGTGGCTCAGGTCAAATTCCAGGGTTCTGGGATTGAGCCCCACTTTAGACTCCCTGCTCTGCTCCCTCTTCCTCTGCTTACCACTCTGCCTACTTATGCTTTCTCTCTCTCCCTCTGTATCAAATAAATAAAATCTTAAAAAAAAAAAAAAAGAACACAGAAAGAAATCTCAAGTCCAGGGAACAATACGTGCATAGGCGTGGAGTTGTGAACAGTCCTGGCATTTCCACGAAAGTTTAATGCAGCAAACTACTAGGATATCTTGGGAGGAGGGGTGAATAAGCATTTTTAGACATCATTAGGTTGAAGAATGGAAGTAATGAAATGTGAGGCCTTCTTATATTTTACCTGGGTATTCCTCATGCTTCTGCCCATTTCTGTTACTAGGTGTTAATTTCTCTGAGAACACCAATGATATTTTGTATTTTCCGATCTGACAGTGACATATATGTGCTGAACGTGATAAGGACTCAATATATGCTCGCTGATTAGTCATGCTCATCATTCACTCAACAAATATTTTTGACTCCAGCATGTGTAATGTTCTATACTTTGTGCTATGAGAAATAAAAAAAAAAGTGTGAGACAACCAGCTTTCAAAGAGTCTTGAACCTAAAGCAAAAAATTATAGGGAATTTTGTCTGTTGTGATGATTTTTTTTCTTTTTTTTTTTTTTTGCCCGTCAATCAATCAATGTTTATTTGTTGATTTCCTATAAACATTCACAAACATGGAGAAGATATAGTCTCTGCCCTCAGAGAATTTACCAAAGAATATGTGAGGGGAATATAGAGAAAGCTAATGTACAAGGCACTGTTTCAGAGGAAATGTCAAAGAAGTACGTAATACTGTAGAAAACTAGAGGAGTCAAGAAAGATCCTCTGAAGACCATGTGTTGTGATGATTTCTATGGTCATGTGCTCACAGAGCTTATGTTCTTGTCAGAGGAAATAACAAGAGGGTAAATGTTAATAATGTAGAGGAAATAGCAATAGGGTAAATGTAAAATAGGGTAGCACTAAGGCGAGAAACCATAAGATAGGAAAAGGGGATATAAATTACCAGAGAGGAAAATAGAAAGTAATTTAATTTCTCTTGCCTCCATATCCTTAATTCTAGAAAAGAAAAAAAAATAGTACTTATCTATAGGGTTGTGATAAGGATTAAACGAGTTCATATATTTATGTATAAAATGCTCAGTGCTGTTTCCAGAAGATAATAGGAAGTCAGCTAATATTATTCATACATTTGTCTAGAATGGGTTTAGAATAGTAGTCACCTTATTTTCATCACTTATGAACTTCTTTTATTGAAGGGTATATTTCCAAATGGTTTTGAACTACTTCATCTACAGGCTAACACTCCCTCATCCATATCTTGCTCCTTTTAGCTTCTGCTTCCAATGCACTCACATCTAAAAATACTTTCTTATTGAAGTGAGTCATTGTCCTTTGATAGTATTTCTTCTAGAAAACAGTATTTGCTTATCTGGATGTCAGGTCACTGTTTTCTATTCCAGGCATGAGGCAGGCATCCAGACCTTCCTGTGCAAAATTTTCATTAATGCTTCATCATTTATACCATCTCAAGGTTAAAAGGTCTGACAAAATGAGACCTTTATTCTTGCTTACCAGCTTTAATATATATATACACAATATTGGAATTGTTATCGGACAGAAACATAAAATCTTTAATATTAATCTTTTGGAACTAAGATCATTTGCACGGATGAGGTAAAACTTCAGGTCTCCTACTAACCTTTCTTTGTCTAACTTAAGTGCATCCTTAAATGTATCCTGTGTCTCTCTCTGATCCCTGAAAACTAGACTAGCTCTTTCTTTGTGCTCCTGTAGCACTCCATATTTAGCCCTATTGTAGCCAGTGTTATTTAGTGTTGTAATTACCTGTTTCCCTAATTGCCTTACTCCCTGTCCTCCACCTCCCAGTCATGTATGCTCTTTATGTCCAGTTCCTTGATATCCATTACTGTGCTTCACATGTAGTTGATGCCCAGTACATAGTTAAAACACTTAACCTAATGTCTGGAGTACCTTTAATATATCAGGATTATAGGGACATAGTAATTTAATCTTGGTTCCATATCCCTTAGTTGCTCCTTTGTCCCTCCTGTCTGCTTTGTGAGGAACAACAATGTTCAAGCATATGTACACTATGTCCTTAACACATTCCCCTGTCCTGCTTTGGCCTAAAACCAAAAGCAAAAAAAGAACAAGTAGGCTGACTCTTGGGAAATACCCAAAGATGGAGGAGCACCCTGTGAAGTAATTATGGTCTAGGATGTGGTCCTTACTCTTCCAATTAAAAGAAAAAGTTGAGGGTGCCTGACTGGCTCAGTCAATAGACATATGACTCTTGATCTCGGAGTCATGAGTTCAAGCCTCACATTGGACATAGAGATTATTCTAAAAAATAAAGAAAGAAAATAAATAAAAAAAGTATTTGCCAGTGCTCTCATAGGTGATGGGCCTGTAGGGTCTGAACAGATCACCTATATTTCCAAGAAATTAATTTATAAGCCAAATATAAGCCATTTATCTGTTTATTTGCTTTCATTGACTGAAATACTTGTACCAAATATCCAAATTATGAACTTGATGATATCAAAGCACCTATGAAATCCAACAAAAATCAGAAGGTTGTTCATTAGCTGTGAATAGAGAACAAAATGAGCTATACCATCCCAAGGATTATTTTGCCCTGACTGAGAAAGAACCTTATCAATGTCTCCTTAATGGCCAGGAGAAAATAGAGTAAAGGATGATAAGGTCTCAAGTGCACTTTTGAAAGTCCTTATAATTTTTTTCTTATTTGCTGAAAGGAAACAATGTTAAAAGTTGAAGGGTGGCATTTTACAACTCAATAATGGTAAGGTATAATTTGCTTCCATAATTTTTTGATCCCAAGATGAGTTCTTGAGGTAATGCTAATGTGGTATTACTGGCAATGGGGCTAAGAAAGAAGGGGTAGAAAGAAAGAAAGAAAGGAAGGAAGGAAGGAAGGGAGGGAGGGAGGGAG